>JAWWMP010000041.1:18998089-19037852 GCA_035047865.1 Dendrocincla tyrannina | reverse complement strand
AGCCGCCGGAGGGGATGGATGGATGGATGGATGGATGGATGGTGAGGGGGCGTGCCCGGCGGAGCTGCCGCCCCCGGCCCGGCCGCGGCCCCGCGGGGCCGGCAGTGCCCGCCGTAGCCCGGGCAACCGGGGCCGCCCCTGCGCTGGTGCCGCCGGAGCGGGAACTGCCCCGCAGGCGGGAATCCTGCACAGTCACGGCGGGTCCGAGCCCGGGGGACGCGGGGACAGCGCGGGGGGAGCGGCCCTTCCCTTCGCGGGGAGAGCGGGACATCCCGCGGGGGACAGCCGTGACGGCCCGGACAACGGGGGCGGGCAGGGGATCACCCGCTGCTCTCGGCACATCGCAGATTAGGGCAGAGTGCCGCCCAAAGGCTTCGGCATCTCTTGGGCCGGCTTAAGGGATTGCCACATCTTATCGTGAAACGCATCCTTCCTCTGGTAATTCCCACACCAGGTTTGCACTCTGGAGAACTCCCAGCGCAGACTGGACTGTTACTTCAGTATTTGATGCACGCTGTACTACGCTTATAAAAGATTTGAATAATTTTTTAAAAAATAATAGAGGTGTTTAAGGGGTTTGTGAAAAAGAGTTGTGTTTCTTTTGTAAGCTAGGTAAGCGGAATTAAGTAAAACAACTCATAATAGGCCTAAAAAAAATTTCTATAGAACTTTACTTTTTGCCATGCCCAAAACTCATGCAATAGTTCTGACTTTTTCTCTCTTCATAGTCAGATACCAGAGAACGTTTATGGAGTTTCATATTTGTTACTTCATTCTCTAGCTCTGTGAAATGTCCCAGTAGCACATGAGCTAGGAACATGCATTTAAAAAAACAACAGTCAGCAGAAGCACTCAGGACTAGCATGACGTATCTTGGAATTCCTCTCCTTTTTTATTATTTCTGATTTATGGTTGCACCTAGGAAAATAGTGTGTTAGTGTTGGTACCTGCCATTGCAGTCAAGCATTATAGTCCTGTGAGGATCTGCTGTGACTAGTTTCACAGCAGATTTATTTCATTTAGACTGTAAAAACCTTAGTTTGTAAAATAAAAGAGGAGAAAGTAAACTAAGATATACAGGAGCAGAGTAACCACTTTTGTGTTCCAATTCAAACTGCATTTCTGGTTATTTTCCCTATTTATGCTGACATAATTTTAAGGGGAAGACTGACTTTGCTCTGTTTTGTAATGAGATGTCAAGACTTTTGAGAAATTGAAAAGGAAATGAAAACATGTCATGGTTCACTTGCAGCACAGCTGGTGCTTTGGTTTTGGAAACTGTCCGCAAAGCCAAGGAAATCCTAGTATTTTTATCAATTGCAAAGCATAGGAACTGAGATGTAAAATGGAGACTGGAAGATGCTATGGGAAAGGTTCACTCTAAAATAGACATTTAAAAATAGAATACAGCATTAAATTATTGCTCTATATTAATAGCCTTTTTAACATCAATGAACTATAAACACAAACAGAAGTTGAATATGAAGGAAAGGTACACATCTCTCTGAGAAAAGCCATCTATTTTTAGTGTCTATTGAAATTGATTTTTTTTCTGTCTGCGTGCGTGTGCTTTACCCAGGAGACCCACGAGACACAACCATTCCCTTGAGTAATATGCTATATTGCTTCTGTGAATAATTGTATTCCTATTCAGTAAAACATCTAAAAACATATTCAAGTCTTACAGAAACCACTGGAATTAAACAATTCTTAAGTGGTTTGATGAATAGAAGCCAAGGTCCTGAACTACAGAGAGTGGCTTTAAAACAGGAATAGAGTTGTTGTAACGAATTTTTTCTGCCTCAGTGAAACTGTTCTCTAGTCCTACCTTTTTTTTTTTTTTTTTTAATCAGTCATATCCAATAGACTTAGGTAGCTGAATTGATAACTGGTAATAAGAAACATATTGTAAATATTTGCATTTAAAAAAATCTTTTGCACACATCTCAAAATCAATAGAAGAGTTTGTGTCAGGAGGTTGTGTTTTGGCCCAATTTATTGACATTTCATAAGTCTGATAGAATTCATGTTTGAGTTAATTACAGATGCATCAAATATGCTATGGAGATAGATATTAGTGGTTTAAAACAAATTCACTTTTAGACAGGTATTTATACCAAGCACAGTGCTTTCCTGTTTGTTTTTCTTAGTTTTAATTTAGAAGTGGAATATGCATAAAAAGCAAATCTTCCTTAGCATTAAGAGCTCTACTACTTTTCTCACTCTTTTAATGACATATCACAAAGACCATTTCTTTTTAGAAATCCTCCAAACTCAGCCACAATGCCAAGCTGTTTTGCACTTCAGCATCTATGTAAACCACAGAGAGAACTCTGAGGTCTGTCCCTCAAGTACTTCTCTCTTGCAGTGCTCTTTGTGTTACCCTTGTACTTTAACTCCATGGAACGGTTCCTCTTACCTGATCTCTTTCCTATGGCCATTCAGGCTCGTGGATGTTCTGTCATTTGCCACTGTCTGATCTGACTTTAAGTTTAGGAAAAAGAAAATTAAAACCCTATGGAAGTGTAGTGTGTGTACGGTAGTTTAGTTACATGTAAAATTATCAATGGCATCCTCAACAGTACATTTTGGTTAATTTCTCTCTTCTTTGCATTTGTTTGGTTTGGGTTTTTGGTTTGGGTTTTTTGTGGGTTTTTATTTTTTTTCTTTTTGTATTAGAAAACACCACATTTACACACAGAGTTGGCTTGTTCTGTAGTGGTTTTCTTTTGTGCTATAGCTTTTCTTATCAAGTTGAGGGTTTTTTATTACTAGATAATTAATTTAACCAAGTTTTGGCTTGAGAAAGACTTAAAGTTTTCTTGAAAAATGAATTTTCAGTGTCCACCCTCAAAATTAGGTTTACCTCTCACAGAAGTCAAAGAGCTGGTTGACTCTTAACAGACCAGGCACCAGACCTGCTAATTGAAAATTTTGAAAACGTTCTGATGTTAAGTGCAGCATTTAAGCTAAATTAAGCCATTTAGATGGGAAGCAAGCTAGCTTACTTTCACAGCAGTAATCTTCATCTACAACCTTTTCATTTTGGTTCTAGAGAAAAAAAGCAGATTATGTCTCAAGTCAAACTGCATATTAAACTCTTTTCCATTGTGACTCTACCTTTTAAATAAGAATATTGGCTGTGTTTGAGTCTTCCAACTGTCCCAGTGATATTGCTTATAAGCTGGACCTTTAGCCTGAAGCATCTCTGCCTCCCTGCTATGTTGTCCTGGTAGGTCCACTATGGTTTGGTACATGGCCGCCTTTTTCTCTGGGAGCTGGCATTGCCACCTGCCTTGAGAAAGAGCTTTTTTTAAAGACTTCTTATTATACCACAAATTATGTAACATGGGTAGATTTTTGGTTTGCTGTGGTTTGGGGTTTTTTTAAGCCTGCATGCCTCTTTTTATGCAGCTTTTGTAAACTGTGTTCTAACCTACTTAGTCCTATTTTTGCCTGGGAGGGATCAACAGCATTCGGTAGCATGCTGTCTCTGATCTCTCCAACAGGTTGTTTTCCATTAGCATATTGCAGGCTCTGTGTTCTGCTCTCTTTGGAAAGAACAGACCTTGCAAGATGAACCAAAGTGAGTTGAGAGCTTCTCCCCAACCAGAAACTCCTACACTGTTTCCTTGGAGGCTGTTGGCGTCAATAGTACTTACAACTCAGTCTTTTTTGATTTTATGAGCGTGCAATGCCTAACACCAACTTAGATGGCATAACACATTTTTAAAAAGAGGCCTGCTAAGTCAGAGTGTAATGGCACGGGCCTCAGCTCAAGAAAAGCAGGAAAGCAAAGCCTGCCTTAAGTCTTTTACACAATGCAACACTTCAGTATCCCTCTATCGTGTTAACTTTACATGAATGCTTTAAATTCATTAAGTTTTGTCCTGGCTAATATTGGGTAAAAATGGGATAAAGTGAAGGCTGTTTAGGGTACTGTTTTGTTTTGAGGAAGTGCAAATGGAAAAATAGAAGCAGAAGGCTTTAATCTTGAAGTTTAACCCCTTCTCTCCATCTTGTCATCCACTCTGTTCTGGACTTCTGGTTAGATTGTACTCACAAGTGTTTTAAGGGCAGTATCTTGCAATACTGGAACACAGCATTGCTGATACTGCCCTTTCCACATTGAGGACCTCTAAGGAGATGCTGAGACAGCTCAGGAGCATGTGAGCAGTTTTAAAAGCTGATATAAATTGTCTTTGACTGACAAAAATTCCTTCATCCAAGATTGTACTTGATGACTTTCATATTTTTTTTTTAAAAGGATCTTTTTTCTTAGCTGTAGTGATACTCAGTGTATGATTTCAACTGTGAGGTCAGGTTACTGGAGTTGTGGTGTGTGTTGCTGTACCACCACATGCTACTTTAAATAGAAAATGGTGAGATAAACTTTTAGATTAGTAGTAACACACAGCTGCTGGATGTAAATACAGCTGGAAACTGAAGGTGGTATAGATATCTACAAGCTAAACACAATTTCAAGCACATGTGGATTTCAGCAGACTCCCTTTGGACTGTTCTTTCGGATTAGGTCTCCTGTTCTCAGTGCAAATACAGGTGCTGTATATAATACTTCACTCTACATAAGGTTATATTTGTTGGAAACTTTTCACACAATGTTGTTAAAATATTGCTGTGCAAGATCTGTTAAGAGTTGTCTATTTTTGGTATGGGTCATTCAGAAGGAAAGTATTGAAGCCTTTCATTGGTTTTGTAGATATTTATGATTTGCCCTTCGAAGCATATCCAAACACTTCCTTGAGAACTGAGTGAGAGGTGAAGGCTGATATGAGAGTCCAATCAGAGTCAGGACACCTCTTAAGAGTGCATAAATGTAATAAGGACACTTGGAAACAAGGCCTTGAAGGCAAGGTTCCACCAGAGAGGAGAACTAAATAAAAGGAGTTGCATGATCAATGTTACAGCTTAGAAGGAGGATCTTTGCTGCAGTATTGCTGGAGTGAATGGATGGAAATAAGTGAAGCAACAAAAAAATGTTGCAGAGGGAGACTCTCAGAGGAATGTAAAGGAATAGCCATTAGGAACGAAGACACAATGGGATTTGCAGTTACAGAGCCAAGGAAGGTCATGAATTCAAGAAATTTTGTGAAAGATACATGAAAGAAGATGGAAGAGTGTTTCTGAGCACTGCCCAGGGAGACTAGAGTTTGTTGAGAGTGGTTTTGTAAGAGTACTAGAGTGGAATGTAAATTACTTGTCATTCCTTTGTCTGGTTTCATCCTGAGTATTTTCCAGCTGTTGAAACACTATAGTTAACTGACTTTGGAAAGGAAAGGGAAATGAGGGGGTAATTAGTGGAGTCAAGGTTCCTCTTTTAAATGAGAATGTCTGACAACACCTAATGAGGGTGGTGTTTGTGGAGAAGGATGAGAAGGGCTGAGAATTGCTGTGCCAGAGGTTTCTATATAGGGTGCTGTCACTAAGTCTGTGAAGCAGGTTGAGAGCAGATGACATCTGTGTGTGTGAGGAGGGTGATAGAGGGTTTTGTAGGAAAGAGAAAGAAAAGGCAAGGTTAAGAAGTGGGGAAGACCACTTTGTATTGTGTAGGTTTTGTTTCACAAGGAATTAATGACATCTCTTTTAGAGAAAGGGGAGACACGGAATGGATGAGGTGAGAGACACTAGATGAGCCAGTTGTGGCAGAAAGGCAGTAAAGGTCATGAGATTACAGCCTTCTGTGTGGCTGTAGGGATACATTAGCAGAGGGTGTTCTCTGCAGGGGTTCTCCTCCATTCCTAGTTCAATGCGTTTTGTTTTTTTTTATTATATGTGCCTTCCTGACTACATGAGGCAGCAGTGGCATAGTACCTCCCTTCCTGTCCTGCTGTCAGCCATGATTGTGGTTGCAGTTGCCTGAGGGACACAGTCCTTGTTCCAGAGACCGAAAAGTCTTTGAGCCTGGTTGCTTCAACATGGCTTCCCAAGTTGCTGTTTGCAATTTCAGAACCTATTAGTTAGTTGATACCAAAAATATATTAAAATAATAAATTAAAAATCCCCCCATACTTGTGTCCATGCAGTCAGGAAGGGAGAGGGCATTTCAAAACCCCTGTGTGTCCTGGGAATAAATTGCTACCGTTTAATATTTTGGCTCTTCTAGAGAGAGGAAACAGGAAATGTGAAGGAGAAGTGGGGGGAGAAATAGGAAGAAGAAGGACGAGAATGTAAGCGAGATTTTGTCTGTACATATTTGAAAGCACTGATATTTTTCACGTTAAACTTTATATCCAGATTAACCATATGTATTTCAAGTTGAAGCTTCAAAGCCCCCAGCGTATAACTCCCTGTCTGTCTTTTTTAATGAAATGATGAATGGAACACATTTGTCATCAGCAGTATACTGGCTTAGTGGCAGCTGACTGATTTTCTTGTTTACGTACTGACATTGGGCTTATAGGCTATCTAAAATATATGACTATTTTAGTATCCGTGAGTTGGTTGCACATGCTGTGGAAGCTATCAGCTTATGACCCCAACCTTCTGTATATTTTTCTCACAACTGTGATTTTAAATACATCACTCCCACTGATATAAGCTGTACTGTCTGTAGGTTCACCTAGAAAAGTGTGACGGCTCCTCTGTAAAATTATTTGAATAATGTTTAAGTCATTGTGGAAGAGTAGGAGATAGATTAGAAAATAAAAAATGGCTTGTGGATTCAGAGGCTGATACAGCACTTCTATGATCGTGTTGTTAACATTGAAAGAAGACTGGTGATGTATTCACATAAACATACAGAGAGCAATTAATTTTTAATATTTTCAGTGTCTCCTTAAAATATAAAGTCAACACATTTTTTCTTGGTTGTAGAGCAATTATGTTGCACATGTAAGAGCTATTTTGTGTTTTTATATTTAGATTTAGTGGTAAATTAATCTGAGATAATTAACAGTGATTGTACTAAAACCAAAACAATTGAGGCTAGTGCTCAGCATGGTGTGTTGGAATAATATCCAAGTGATGGGATGTAATTTTACAGTACAATAACCTGTCATCATCAAGCAAGTATTTTTTTGTCTATGAGCAGATTAACTCTCTAGTTTCAGTTGGTCATTACTCATCCTCTTGTATTTTGTCTAGTTACCATCTAATTTTTCTTTATAGTTTCTTTTTGATGCACATATTTTGTGATTTATGTCCTTTAGTGGAAATCACCTACCTGAACTTTCAAAAAAAAGTAACAAAATGTTTATAAAGAAGAAACAAATGAACCATTTCATGGTACTCTTAACTTAAATCGTCTGTGGGTGGCCATTTTCCGTTGTTATCTTGCAGCACTGCCAATAGCTATTATGGTCCATTTTCTGGTATGGGATAGATGCTGTGTGTGCTTTTTTCAAGACTGCTCTATATCTCAAAAAGTAGCTCTGTTTATTTAAATAAAAAAGAAGAGCAAGATCCAGGAGAAGACCCAGGAGACAAAGTTCACAATCTAAATCTTGCAAATAAAAACCAAATCCATGTTATTGATGTACTTTCTTTCGCTTACATGACATTTACAAGAAACGTAAAAAGGATTGGTATTCACTGTAGTTGTGAGGAACCCAAATTACATGATTGCATGTTAGAAAATGTCCCAGGATGGATTTCCTGTGATCCCTCTTTTCTATCTTACTTACCAATGCACAGTGCATAAAGGCTGCCTCCCTCAGTGGTGAGGTTCTCTGGGTGTTGACCACTGTTCTGTCCTTTCCTCTTCAATACTTGCTCACATATACCCTCCTGCTGCTGTTGTTTGTTTTTCTCAGAAATTCTTCCTAATTAAGAGGGAGTGTCCATGAGGATGTTCCTGTCTCCTGTAATAGGAGGAATCAGTACATGAAAGAGTGCTGAGATCTGTGGATAAGAGCTCAAAATTGTGAACCTGTGTTTTGAGCATGAATTACATTCTTTCTTTGGGTTTGTTTGTTTTGTTTTTCTGGTGTTTTTTTTTTTGTTTTCTTTTTCTCTTAACACTTACATGTAATGGGGAATCTTCCCATATTCTGAAGGAATGCAACCTAGGGAAGGAGAAAAAAATTGTGTTGTGCTGCAGTGAAAGAAACAAAAATAGAAACCTGAAACAATATGGGGAAAGTGTCATTGCCACATGTGCTGTGTACAGCATTCTCTTGAAGTTTTGGTATAGTATGTCCAACCAGTTGTCAAACTTCTGATGACATAAAGGTAACAGCCTCACAAGCTGAGACACTGAATTATATAAAAAAAAAATTGAAAAACTTAGTCTTCTAGTTTTTGCACTTAATGCCAAATCAGTTTCTCAGAATACATGTATCTAATTAATTTGTGCAGCTATAATATTTTTGAAAGCATAAAATTACTCTTTGTAGACAACCACAACCTTGTGGTTATCCCGAGTGATGAGGATGGAATATTGTCTGACACGAGTAACCTACAGCAAATGCAGACACAAGGCGGGCACCACATACAATCAGCTTTGAGTCATGCCTTCATTCTGCATCAGCTAGACCTGAGCTGACTCCAGGCATGAAGAGAACTCACTAGAACGAACACTGCATTCAAGCTGAACTTTTTCCAGGCATTGTGGGTAGTAATGTGCCCAGCTGATAAGCCCTGTCCAAGCCCAAAGCATTAGGAATTTCAGGGACTGGCTGTAGTTCAAGGGGACCAGCTGATCCCAGGAAGAATTCTTTCTGCATTGTATACTAGAGTTTACTAAATAGGATGAGAGTTGGCTCCATGTGTGTTTTAATAGATCAGGTTCCAACAAACAGTCCTCCAGCTGTTGAAGCTAATTTGATCCCAAAGGCTAAGTAGCCATAGGTGAATAGTGTGCTTCTGGTCCCAAAATCGCTGAGGGGTCAGGGCAAGCTGCGCACTTGAATGGGCTGTCTGTCCAGTATTACAGCTCTGCAACCACAGGGGATAAACTGTCCATGGATATCAGGGAAATTACTGTAACTACAGCCATAGTTATAAACATAAAAAACCCATGTCCCATCAAAAGTCATGAAGTTAGTTTGAAGCTATTAAAATCTGGTGCTTTCTGCCTCTTGAGTTTTTGGACTGCAGTAGCTTCCTACGTTCAAATTTTTCTCCAATACCTTAAGAACTGGAAAATGTCCATATAAATAGAGATTTGTATTTCATCTAGTGGAACTTCAATAGAATTCTTAAATATAGAAGTTGACAACACTGAAAAGGTGGGTCTAATTTAAGCAATGATTGAAAATCACACTAAACAAAAGTCTCTAATCTGTGTGAAAACAGTGCCATCCATTAAAGCAGAGTAATGGCTTTTTATCCTTGATCTTAGAAAGGCGAGACAGCAAAAAATGTGTAATAACTCTGATGTGTTTTTGGACAAGTATGATCATATCTGAAAAAGCTATTGCTAAGATTGTTACAAAGTTGTTTCTTGTAAATTAAAAATATAATAATAATTGTGTTTCTTTTTAAATTATGATCTAAAGTCTGCCTGAAGTGGTATCCCCATATTCTATTGAGATATGTGAGCGTACTGTGTAACGATGGTGGCAAAAATACTGATGGTATGCAGAGAAAAAGTTACTTATTTTCACTGCTTATGATAAATGAAATGCCAACCACAAAGACTAGGTTAGAGATGGGAAATTATATTCTTTTGCAAGTATCAAAGTTTATCTCCATTGTATTATTCTGTCCAGCTACGTGAGGTAACAAAATAATCAGAGGTAAAACATCTCAGGAAAAGTAGTTTCAAAGAAACTCAGGAAACAGTAGCTGAACCAGTGGAAGGATGATTTGTTTCCATCTGTGAGTATAAACCAGATAGAAACACAGGTGGCTGGCCAAAGCTGAAGCATGTAGAAAATAACGGTGCAAAAAAAAAAAAAGGCACTGTAAGTTGATGGCAGTTTGTGAGGTGGTGCAAACACCAAAAGACTGGCAGGCAGACCCTCTCCAGTCTCAGTGAAGAAGTGGGGAAGGTGTGAGTTGGATTTCATGCAAGGTAAGGGAAGGTGATGGTGTCCTAGTTACTGTTGGGACAGTTCATTTTCTTCTTAGTAGCTGGTAGAGTGCTGTGTTTGGGATTCAGTATGACAGTAATGTTGATGATATTCTGATGTATTGGCTGTTGCTATGTAGTGTTGGCCCTACGTCAAGGACTTTTCAGTGCCCCATGCTCTGCTAAGTAGGAGCTGCACTAGAAGCTGGAAGGGAGCACAGCTGGGACAAATGACCTGACCTGGCCAAAGGGATGTTTCATACCATAGAACGTCATGTGCATTATTAGAATTATCAATATTGTTATTGTATTTGGCATTATTATAATATTTTGTTTCAATTATTATTGTTCCCATCTCGATGCATGAGGTTCACTTTTTCTTTCCAAGGTGGGGGTGGAGGGGAGTGAGAGGCAGCTACGTGGTACTTAGTTGCCAGGTGCAGTTAAACTGTGACAGAGAGACTATAACACTTTTTCCCTATTAAACTTGTTAATGGTATAGGTTTGGAGGTTTTTTAAGAAGCTATTTTGATCATTTTACTCAGGCTAGTTACAGGCCCCTAAGGAAGGTTTTACAGGTGCCAAGCACAGGTGGGTCCATATTTTTGCTGTGACTGGGAACAGAGATGTCCTGTCCAGGTACTAGTCTGAAAGCTGAGCGTTCTTGGGGAAATCACACCAAAAGGGAAGCAGCTCATCCTGCCACCTGACAGTTTACTCAGGGGCCAATGGTGGATTCAGGGGACAAATCAGACTGCATCTATAATGAGGTAATCTCAAGACAGAGAGATTTAGTCTAAAAATGTGATCACAGAGGCAGTAGCAGAGGTCACAGATGCAAGTCATCCTTGAATCTGACAAACAAGACAGTTCAAACGTACTTTTAAGTGCTTTACTTGAATAACTTGAATTACGATATTGGTAAACCAGGCAAGGAAAGGCCTTGAAGGCATTAGCTCTGATTATCATTTTATGCAGTTCATTGAGTGTGGAGGAATTCATTTAAATCAAGTCAGTCTCTAGCCTGTGCAACTTCATGACAATTCATGATTTCCCATTGGAGGTGTCAGAACTCGAGTTGCCTTTTTTCTTCTCCTCTCTCCTTATGTGGTTCCATCGTGGGCCTTAAGAGCTGCTGTCATAAGAATTACTGAAGCTAAAAAGATAATGCTTTGTACCATCTGAAAACTTCGCAGCCCTGAGTTATATGGAGGATAAAAAGTAATCCATCTTAAAGATCAGTGGGTTTTAAATCACTGAAATGCACATTTGAACTTAGAACAGGGAGGAGAGAGATGTTTATCATGATAACAGGATTTAAAATCTAATTCCTCCTAGCCTTGTATAATGTATACAGTGTTTCACAAACTGGTACAAGCCTGAGTGGGAACGCTTATGAATTACCAGAAGAGCTGAGATGTTAAGCAGACTTCTGTTTTGGGCAGTGCTATTTATTTATCTGGATAAACACTTCCTTTACAAAAGAAGCTGGAAAGGATATAGAGAGTATGCATTTGTGCAACTTAGCAGTGTTCTCCAGTGGCTTCCCTGCCCATGATTAAACTCAAGGCAATTACATATACTCTGTTATATTAACAGCCACGCATCAGCTTCCTTTTCATTTCTTTAGATTTACTTGTGCACCTTCATATTGTCCCTGTGGCTGGTCATGTAGAATTTAAGATGTCTCTGCTGTCAGTTCTTCTCTCACTGTTCATTCCTTCAGCTGCTCCATGTATTTGAACAACACAGCATCCTCATATCCTGAATAACTCTGTCCCTGCTCTGCTGTCAGAACAAGTATCTCTGTTGTATCACTTATACCCACTCATCAGAGTGATACCAGTCTCCTTCCTAGGCATTCTTTCTTCTGCTTCAGGGAATGTCCTTCCTGAGGTGCTCAGCAAAGCCACAACACTTTACAGTCTTAAAACTTCCCTGAAGTTCAGCTTCTGTGATGCTTTCAAGAAACTAGCTAAGTAATCCACTTACCTATTTCATTTATCTCATTAGTGGCTTCCTTGTTCCATAGTGCCTGCAGGAGACTTGTTGATTAAATCTACTTATCTTTACTCTGTTGTTTCTTGTGGGTTTTTTTTCTTAGTTTTTTTGTTTGTTTGTTTGTTGTTGTTTTTTGTTTGGTTGGTTGGGGTTTTTTTAAGTTCTGGATTGGCCTTCACGTAGGTTGGGTGAATTCTAGGATAACTATCACAATCACCTTTTGGATGTCACACTGTTCTTCCTGCCCATTAGTTGTTTGTATCCTTTGTTGCTTCTCATTTGAAACACCACCTTGCCACATAGGTAATAAGGCTTTGCTCTTCACTTGGCTCTTCATGACCAAATAAGTGTAGAAGTCCACCTACTTGGATCTGATTATAGGTTCGGTGTATCAGTTTGGGAGCTACTCCAGGTACAATCAGTGGTTTTTATCTCTAGAAGGTGTCTCCTTCGACAATTTACAGGAGTGTCTAAAACACTGTGCAGAAGGAGCTAATAGCATTTGCTGTGACTGCTGACTGTTGTCATCCTACTCCATGCATTTTTCACATTGTCTAATTTTCATGTTTGTAATTCCAAAAACGTTCTGTAAGACTAATGTCTGTGAAGGTTCTTGGCTTTTTACTGCTCTCCAGCAAAGACAGATAGTGTTATCCACACTTCAGGCTGAGAATTTCAATGTATTTTAATTGAACATAATTTAATAGATAAAGTAACGACTGCAAGAATTTATTTTTTTTTCCTAAGAGGAGGCAACAAACTGAATCTTTTTATAATTGTACTATGTAGTGTCATGAAGTAATACATGCTGGATTCATTTTTATTCCTGCGCTGCATATCAGACATGATTTATTTGTGGCTTGTTGTGCTTGTCATGTCTTTCTAATGCACAAAAACCAGTGGGTCTCCCTTGTTGCCAATTGTGACTTGTGTATTTAGTGTCCTCTTCAGCAGGGCACTTCCATCTGTGTAACGTTAAGCACATGCTGTATGTCAGCAGAATCTGTGGGCTGAAGTATAAGATGTGCCCGTTGTTCACTTCTTACCAGCCTTTCCCGAAGAAGTGGTATGGCCTTGGCTATGTCAACATCCTAATTTAATATTTTAGGACATTATCATCTAGCAAGCTAATGGCCACATAGGTAATTAATATTCATAGACACAGTGGCAGCGTTCCTCTAATTAGTAAAGATTCCAGTTTGTTCAGGAAGAACCAACTTCAGAGTTTGAATCTCCATATTCCCTATGAGCCTTGCGTTGGAGCTGGAGGCTGGAACTGCACTAATGGAGCTAATTCTCTGATTACTTTTCCTACCATGTGGGGAAGGGATACCCGGGAATGACTTCTGAACAGTATTGTAAGTGTTAGTAATTTGCTAGATGGAAAACAAGGGAACTCTGACTACTTGGAGCCACTGCTGACTAGCTCGGTGGGTGCAGTCCCTGAGTAGAAGGTGAAAGAGGGTAAAGGAGGCAGTAAGAACCCCCAAGAGAATACAGGTTTCTTCAGCATACTAGCTGAGAGCTTTGAAGTAGAACATGCCATCAACTTGGACTTTTTCCTCTTCCAGTTCAGCTTATGATACCAAAACAAGACAGAAGGTGGCAGTGAAAAAGCTTTCAAGACCTTTTCAATCACTTATCCATGCGCGGAGGACCTACCGAGAGCTTCGGTTGCTTAAGCACATGAAGCACGAGAACGTAAGTGGAGAGTGAGTTCTTTCCTTTCAGATTTTCATTACAAAAGTTTGCAGTATAGGCTTAATTTCAGTTAAGCACAATCTTTTTTGAAAAGTATACACAACAGTCTAGCTACCCAAGATACCTGGACCTAGCCATCTCATGTGTAGTGGAGTCACTGGACTTTAAAGGCTTTCAGTAACAGGCTGCACTTTTATTTTAAAAATACCTAATTAAATCTGGAACATGAGTTTAATGAAATCAGAAACAACTCTTCTCTAACTAAAGTAATAAAAGTATTCTGTTGGAACATCTTGAAACATCAGTTCAGGGGAAAAAAAAAAAAAGAAAAAACACCACCTCAAACCTGCTTGCTCTGGCTTTGGGTTCTGTTGAGCAATTAAGGGCGGATACTCTTATTGAAATGGCCAACAGTGTAATAGCTAAATGAAAGAGCAGACCTTTAAGCCCCAGGTAATTGAGTACTGTTCTAAGTTTATGTATCCAACAGTTGATTTCAGTGGAGTATCCACCTGCTTAAAGGCAACTTGATGACCTGAAGCCTGAGTGAAATATAGTGAATTGAAAAGTATTCTGGAGAAAGGATACTAAAAAAGTTAAAGAAGAACAGAACAAGAAAACCCATGAAATTATGCATAATCTTAAGTATGTATAAGCCATGTGTCAAGTTTTCTGTAATGAGACATTATTTTTCCTGCCTTAATTTTTGATCATCTAAAATCTTGTTGTAATTACGTTTTGTGATTAATGCAATTTTCTGTTGATCATGGAGACAGCTTAGGCGATACCTGTATAGATCACCTAGTGTGCCAGTTTTCAGGATGACCATATGTCGTATTTTTGTAAGTTTCGTCCAAAAAATGCTGATCACTGTCAATACTAATTACATGTTGCTTTGCAGATTTCCGAAAATAAAATGTCACTTCCTTCACATTTCAGGTTATAGGATTGCTAGATGTTTTTACACCTGCAACATCAATAGAAAATTTTAATGAAGTGTAAGTAAAATTTTAAAATCATTCTGACTAGTTTCTAAATAAGTACGTACCACTCTGGTTTTAAAAAGGAAGTACATACATGTCTAAGAGATGTGCAGACAGAGTTGTCTGTGCAAAAATCTTTTTCACTTTTCCACAAAAGAGGAGGCAGGAAGATGGACCTAATTTTTCTACTTTTTAAAATAATTAATAAGATCATAGGTATATGGTAAATTCCAGTAAACTTAAAACTTTTTCATTTCAATTATGCGTTAGCTGTAGATTGTCTTTTCACAGATAGATGGGATACTTCTGGTATGCAGAAAAATATTCTGTTGGTTAACTGAGACAAGGTAAATTTAGGCTAGAGAAACCTAGGATTACATATATTTTGTTGCTAGTCAAACATATAGTTTATGCTGAATTCCTCTTGGTTTACCTAATGTATAAGCATTCAGGTAAACAATTTAGCAGAAGAAATAGTAATTAATCTGGTCTTGTCTCCATGGAAATTAGTGGTCAAACCCCTTTAGCTCTGGGGCAGAATTACACAAATGGGAACTCAATATGACAGATGCATACTTTTGTCCCAGCACTGGTTTTGGAAAGAATCAATGTTTCTGCAAAAATTGTCAGAAAATAAAACTTCCAATTGGAACAGGGTGGGAAGTTACACAAAACACTCTAATTTCAACCAATCTAATGTTAACCTCCATCATCAGATATTCCAAAGCCTTGCAGGTCTAGTATTTTCAGTGCCTAAGGCTCCCATTTTACTCTTGAGTGAGACTTCCTCTTCATCAAAAAATATGTTGCATGTATCACTGCTGTAGTTTGTCATGGAGAAAACAGAGATAAAAGCCTTTAATATACTCGAAAGATTTTTCGTTATATTAAATCTCTCAGTGATTGCATTGTTAAAGCTCATAGTTGATTTAAAGGAAATAAACTGTGTTATTAGACAGTGGAAAAGGAATCTACATGGGCATAGGTAGATACTCTTTGGATGTGCTACTTCTAGAAGGATTTACATTCTGCAATTCTTAAAGGAGGTGTGTTTCTTTGTTTTCTTCTCCCTGTTCTATTTTCACAGGTATCTTGTGACAAATTTAATGGGTGCTGACCTGAATAACATTGTGAAGTGCCAGAAGTTAACAGATGATCATATACAGTTTCTCATCTATCAGTTACTTCGAGGTCTTAAGGTACTGCCTGAGTGCAAAAGTTTTAGAGTCAACAATCTAAACATTGCAGTAATGACTGGTTCATTGCAATGACAGTACATGAAGACTTTTTCTGTGTGTGTCTTAAGAGTGCACAGATAACAGCAATCATTTCAGACATTATCAGATAATTTTTCTAACCAGAAATAAACCCCTAAGCCTGCCAATGTTTATATGCACAATGTATGTGAATATTCCCCTTGAATGTTAAGTTTAGATAAGTTTTACTGCAGGACAATCACTTGCTATATAGAGTCTCAGAAATTCTGAAGAATGAGAAATGGATAAAGAACAATATGGCAAGTAACTCACATTTGTGCTTTGAGAGACATAAGCCAGTTTGAAAAACCATAGTTCTGATGTTTGTAGAGAATGCCACATGGGTGAAGAGATACCCAGATTATCTGGGTCCTTTGAGCAAGGAAGTAGATATTTATCCCAGCCATGTATAGCATTGCACACAATCACTTAGGATTTACTCTGCCTGTAAAGTCATTGTTTCCTTTAATTGTCCCAGTTAAAATTTATACAGGTAGATAACACAGTCAACGGGCAATGAAACTGCAGCAAAATTTTCTTCCGAAAGCATTAAAATATGTATCACTTTGCTGATGTTAAATATATGTGTCTTTAAACAGGTGAAGATGTAGATAATGTTTCCCTTTACTAAGTGCTAAGCTTTTTCTCAGACAAGTGTGGATTTTCCCAGGTATAAGCAAACAGAAAAGAGAGGGGTCAGCTGCTTTGCTGTCTAACTTAACAGTAATTGATATTTTAGACATGGAAAATAACTGTATGTTTGAAAGCAAGCCATGGTAAATAGTGGCTCTGAAATATACTTATTACATGATTTTCAGCAAGCCACCTTGTAATTCTTATTCATGCATGCAAGTTCAGTCAATTTAAGTGCAGATTTTAGTGAATAAATTGCAAAACTGAGACCTTAATTGTTTTGTCTCATTTACGTGAGTTAATAGCTTAATTGGGAAGATGGATTCTGACATTAATTATCCAGCCTGTGGTTTTGAATATGTCTATCTTGTGTCAGAGCTAAATCATAGTAAGAATTGTGCTCTAAGTGAATATTAATTTCAGAAATGCACTCAGGTGCATTTATGGCTCTGTTTTGAAGGGGAGGGATTGATGGTGGCTCATCTCTTCTGGAATTGAAATTCTCATGTCTCATTAGTTGAAGAACATTTGATCATGTGTTTCTCCTCGCTTACATCTGTGCTGGAGTCATTACAAGGTGTATTCACATATCTCAGTGTGCTCAGGGCTTGCTGGTCATGGGTGTGTTCAGCAGGGTGGAGCACAGGCTTCACACTCTGCAGAAGGTGAACGAGCAGATGGAGTGCTGGTGTGGAGCTGCACAGTTTGTCAGACCCTGAGCTGGCTGGTAGAGCCACTGCTTGGTGGCACCGAGAGGAGCCCTAGTGGTTGTCTCAGCAGAGCAGGGGCACGGCTGCTCCTGTCACAAGCAGTAGTTTGGTTTTGTCGTCATTCAGCTGCTCTCAGCTGTTGAGAGGAGCACTGAGAGGTGGCCCTGCTTTCTGATAAACAGTGCTTAGGTCTGGAACACAAAGAATACCCTTCTGTTTTCCTTGGGTTTTCCCAACTGCTCTACAGGTTTTGCATATAATCCCTGCTCCTAAAAAAGGTGAAATTACCTCTAGAGAATAGAAGAGAAGGTTTTCAAGGTCTTGCTGATACTGGTCAGTAAGATGATAGATACGTTTGCTATTAATCTTAACAAGAGAATGATAGGCAATGACAGGGTAAGCTTTTCTCAATATTTGATTATAAATGTTTTATGTAAAATATCAGAGACACTAAATGGCGACTGAAATACTGCTTTGGGTCCTTGCTTTGAAAGTGGACCTGAAGTAATGCTGTGGCTTAGGTGGGTGTTTTGGTCACTAACCTGTCCCAGGGTGCAAGTGTGGCTGCTCTCACCTATGTAAATATTCACAGTATGGGAAGGTAGTTTGTCATGTAAGAGTGCTCCCTAGACCACTGACTTCACTGAGCCACTAGCTAATCAACATGGACATCCAGCTAAGACTGGAACAAATTCCAAATTGGAAAGAAACTTTCAACAGACGAATGAGTCACTGTGAGTGCTTTCTTTCATGGCAGAATCCAGTAACTCATGGTTACCTTTCTTGAAATATCCAGTTCTGGATAAGACAAAACAGGGAGGTTTTGAAGTTTGACATATCTCTGATCTGAAAATGTGACGTAAGTATTTTCTGTATATAAAACAGTCAGTCTCAGACGCAAAAAAATAAGACAAGTGACTCCTACCTCCCTTCACCTCTAAATTCAAACCTTACCTTTCTTTTCGTTTTTTTTTGTTTCTTTGTTTCACAGTATATTCACTCAGCTGGAATCATCCACCGGGTAAGTTCACTCATTGGTATAATAAAAAATAATGGAATGTGTCCCTCTTTGCATCGTGTTGCTAAGACATAGTTAGAATATACTTTAAAAGGTTAAAATAGTACTTGACTAACTGTGTTCTTCCACAGGACCTGAAGCCCAGTAACCTAGCTGTAAATGAAGACTGTGAACTGAGGGTAGGTATTATGCTATTGTAATGAAGAATGTTATAAAAGCTTTCAAGATCACAGTTTTCTGAGAAAACATTAGCTACCATTTTTACTGCTGATTCCATTAATTTCAGCTCTTTGCTACTGTTCCTCCTCTGGCATAAAAAAACCATTTCCATGAACATGTGTTTTCTCCCAAATGCTTATGTAGTATGAACGCAAGTATCTTTGCAAAATGTTCATCCCTATATACCTCACAGATGGTACACAGCTAATAATTTGGCCTATGAGTACTTAACTAAGTATATCTTGGAAATCTGACCTGTGATATGTATCTGCATCTGCCATATTTAGATGAAGCCTTGTAAAAACGTTCATTTTTATATTGTAGAACATATAAGCCAAATTAAATAATGATGGCAAAAAATATACCAGTATTACCAGTTACAGGCAGCTAAAAAAAAAAAAAAAACAAAAAAAAACCAAACCCCAAAAAATGCCCAACCAACCAGAAAGAGCCCTGTAATCCATGCTTGTCAGCCGCTATTTTAATATACACATATAAATACGTATTTTTGTGTATCTGTGTGATACAGTATCACATTACAAGCATGAGATTCGGGAAAAATAAAAGGTGTCTTGTAGCTTTCTAGGCCTTTAAGCCTAAGAATGAGAAGTTTAGCATTTCTCCATGACAGCCAGAAACGTCTTTCTCCCTGTTTCTAATACTCTGATGTAATCACTTTATTCCAGCTGCGAGGGATTTAAGAAAAGACTTCAAATACTACAAGATCAGCAAAAAAATCACAGTAGTGAATAAGAGCAGTGCAGTTAGGTTCTTGCACTAATCCGGATTTGTGGTGAGAAACTGTAGTTCCTGTTTGGTTTAGTGACAATTGCAGATGCTCAGCAAGTTTCATGATCATCTCTTTAATGTCTTCATGCATATATGTTCAGCATCTGTGAAATTTTATGGGTCATCTGTTTCTGATCATGCACTCTAAAATGTGTGCTGTATTTTTGTACTGTAAGTAAAGGAGACTTTTACTGTTGGGGTTTTTTTTCTATTATTATGCTATCTGTTCACCACCCTGCCTAGTATTTATTACACCACTCTCTCTGCTTTGTTTATATTTATAGCTTTACTTCCTCAAATTATTTTTAAAAGAACAAACTGGTGGATATTTTCAAGTACGAACAAAAACAAACTAGAAGCAAAAAGAAGGAAAACATGTGTGTACATAATTGATAGAAGGGATCAGCTATTAGGGAAAATATTTTTAAAACCCTTATTAAAATAAGAGCATTAGTGTTTGGGTTTCACAACATTGTGCCTTGGCTGCCTCATAGATTTTTCTTTTTCTATATAAGAAATACATTATGCCTTTGAAGTATATTAGAGATAAAGATGTTATTGTGTTATTTATATCTTAATATTTTTATTTGGGCTTTTTATATCTTTTAATTCGATTATAACTGAGGAATTTTGAATACTCTTCAAATTTTCTTATTGCAAAAGAAAAGGATTAGCCATCAGCTTAATAAATAATCCTGGATCTCATCGTGGGAGATACTCAATGATCTCATTCACATTTCTATGTGAAATGATGCTAGCTAGCTCAGATGACTGACTTAACAGCACTGAGGCTCAGATGGTATCCTTTCACAGCAGACTCTCCTACAGCTAGGTCCATAATTAGTGGGACACAGACTAATCAGAGATAGAATAGAAAGCAAAGAAACAAGCAGAAAAAATTCAATTGAAATAAATTCCCATCAAAACTAAGCAAGGGAAAGCATTTTGAGGGGAACATTTTGCAGTCAAGTCTATGTGTATCTCAACAGAACTCCTTTCTTGCTTTGGTGGGCAAGTTCTACCAAAAACAGATGGTATGTGATTTAAATCTACCTTGTTATGCAGGATATATGTTTCTCTCCTGGCATTGGAGTTGATTTGGTGATTTGGGTAAATCCTCAGACATCAGAGGGAAACAACAGAAGTTCTACAGATTTGTGATCAGCTCGTGTGGTCTTTAAATGGCCACTGGCACTTGCTGTTGGCGTTTTGCACAGACATTCCCGGTTGATAAGAATGTTTCATTTTTTTTGTAGCAACAGTGCTTATTTTTAGCAAATGAATGTCAATGAAAAATGGAACTTGAGGCAAAATGTCAAGTTTACCTTAGAGAACAAAGAGCCAGGCTCATTGCAGTGGAAGAATCTTTATGCAGACCCCTAGGCTGCAGGGATACAGGAGGGAGAGCAGATGAGCTCATCCATAGAGTGCTCCTGTTTTTACTTCACCAGTAGTGAGGGACTGTGATAAACTCAGAAATTAGTAATGGAGAAAATAAAAACCTATAATAAAAGTGAAAGAGGATTTTTAAAAATTATTCTTTATTTTTATTCTGTAGATTTTAGACTTTGGTTTAGCTCGACAAACTGATGATGAAATGACTGGATATGTTGCAACAAGATGGTACAGAGCTCCAGAAATTATGTTAAACTGGATGCACTACAATCAGACAGGTAAACTGTGAAGGCTTGCATATTGCTGCAGCCGGATGTAGTGATAGTTTTGAACCAAGAGGCAACTGTGTTCAAGGATCACTTTGATTCATCGTATGCATTTCTCTCTCTGTTTTTGGCAGTTGACATATGGTCGGTTGGCTGTATCATGGCAGAGCTGTTGAAAGGGAAGGCTCTATTTCCAGGAAATGATTGTATCCTTAACATAAAACTTAAAATGCAGCTATAAAAATACTCTCTAATTCTTCCTTTTTCTCTTAAGGACTTGAGTGTTTCTATGAAAATGTTTTTCAGGAAGCAAACTTGTGAAAGAGTAAACAATTTGCTAATTTCTCAGTTCGGTGTGTGTGATAACTGAATATGAGACCCACTGGTAGGATAAAAACCAGTAACAGATGTTCCTAAACAACAGTAAATTACGTTTGTTCTTTGTTGTGTATCTGTATTTAAATAATAACCTAGTTACAACACAGTAGACTTCTTCCATATGTGGATCTTATTGAAATAACATATGCTAAAACTGAAGCTGAGTAAAGGCACTTTTTTTCATCAGCTAATACAATTTTTAAAAATAGAACTGCATTTAGGCTGGAAGTTACTAAAATGCAAATGAAATAACTTATTATTTAAAGGTGAATTAATTGGCCTATTGTGTGCTGTTAGTAAAAAAAGCCAGCAAGTTCCAAAAATGCTACAGGAACAACAAAACCCTCTCTTTTCTGCAGCACTGCTGTGGTTCCTGATGGAGCATCAGGGATTTCCATTGGCTTTTCCTGTGCTGGCAGGAGAAAAAAAGAGACATTGTGGAGGAAAGCAGTAAAATAATAAAAGAAAGCTGAAGAAAAACATGTAATAAGGAATGAGGAAACAACTGCATCAGAGGAGGAATGCTTTTAATACAAGAAATAAAGGCGCATTCTTCTGTAGTGAATATTGACTTTTTTTACTACTCCAAAACCTCTCAAAAAACAAATGCTTCTGCGAAAACTAAGCTGTTGCCATGTTCAAAACATCATGACATTCGAACTGCCTGGAATACTTTTGGGATAGCTGAGACCAAGTCTCCCCTGCTGACCTTTCTATTGTGCTCAGCTTTGTTAGACTCTGCTGTAACCACAGGCATTCTCCAGGTGGTCATCATGAGCACATGACTGTCCCTCAGATTGTTTGATTGCATGATACATGGTATTTGGAAAAATCAAAACATCTAGTTTTCAAGAAATTACATTTTTTATTGCTGTTATAAAATATTGTCTATAGCTATATGATTACATAAATTTAAATAAAGCCATAATTGAGTCTCTATGAAAAATGTAATATGCAGGTCATCTATGACAATGAAAAATTAACATGTTCAAAGTTTTGAATTTAGAGACTGTTATAAAACAGATTTTTAAAGCTACAAAATGAGAAGTTTTCACTTGCCAGTCTTCAGATTAGTAATCTAGCCCTATGTGCTGTATCATATTAGACTGATCTTCAGAAATCCCTCAGATTGCTGAAACATGCATGTGCTATTAAGATTAAGAATATATTAAATTGGGAAGTAGGGCAGAAAAGTCATATTTTTCATGCAGCTGACATATCTGACAGATTGATATAGTACAGTAGAGAATTTGATAAACCAGGGCTAGGGTTAAGCAGGTATGAATTGGTATCTTTCCATGAAATGTGGTGGAATTGTCTTGCTGAATACTTTTATACATCTTAGTTATGTGCATGGAATCTCATTAATTGTCTAAACCCAGAGGGACCATGTGCTGTTTATTTTCCTGAAATAATGCAGATATCGATCAGCTGAAGAGAATAATGGAAGTTGTGGGCACACCCAGTTCTGAACTTCTGAAGAAGATATCATCAGAACATGTGAGTTCACAGCGTCATTCGGTTAACCGACATTCTGTCTCTAATTGGCATCGTATGTCACGGGCTGTTTTACACAGATACTCTGATTTGGAAATGAGCAAACACCTTCAAATTATCTGTCTTATTTGCTGCTAGAATGCCACCATTTAAAAAATGTGCTTTTTGGAGGTATCTAGATCCCTTGACTCTCAATTGGATTAATTTTGATACTTGTTCTCAGGTACTCAGTTTTTGAAAGGAGTTTAGCAATTAGTTCTGATGATCTTTTAATTTGATGCTATTCTTATGACTAAAAAAATTCAAACTCATGCTCAGCTCAGAGCATCATATTGTTGTTATTAAAGCTGTTGTCCTGTAATTTTTATGCTTTCCATTGTTGTAAGGATTCTAAACAGAGATATCAGAATCCACTAATGTGTTCTGCATGAGTTGTCTATTTAGATCCCTAATTTACAAAATTGTATTTATTCATTTCTCTGAATCCTTGCACAAGGTCTACTTTCCTGACAATATCCTTAGTTAAGAGTGTGCTTTTTAAATCTGTATGTGACTTCTTTAAAATAGAAATCTAGTAAATGAACAATTTCTGCTTTGTGTCTCTGCTAAAACTACACTTGAAGCACTGTAAGCAATAACCGTGGATATCCAGCTGAGGAATGAGATGTGGTATTGATTGATAGACAGGTGATGGGCACAGTGTGAAAGTTCAGATAAACAACAGCACGTACATACTTCCTGAGCTGCAGCTGCCTTCTCAAACCTTAGACTTCAGACTAATACTAATGGTTCTTTTTCAGCTTGTGTGTATATTGATGGGTTTTCTTTGACCTTACTAATTAATACACTAGTGCGTTAAGTAAACAGGAGCAGTAGGAGAGCCGGAGCAACCCTGTGTTTCTGGAAGGTCCAAGCATAATGAAACTTCATCAGCCAATGTGCAGTCCTGGAGTTTTTGGGTACCCAGCACCTGGGAATGGCTGGGGCAGGAGGCTAACTAAGCATCTATCCTTTTGCCAGGGACTGCATCTACCAAGTAAATCTCATACTGTGCTGCCCTAAGCATAGGTCCTTTTATAGTCTCATAGGTCCTTGTGTAATCTTTATGTGTTATTATTAAGATCCTACAGTTTTTGTACTAACACATGCAGAGTAGTGTATAGCAATGTGTGATTTACCCACAACTAGTAAGATTGTGAGCTTTTGGATCCTGGGGTTAAGCACCTTAATTATTTAATGGAAATAGCATCTGCTTTTGTATTTTAATTTCTGTGTTTCGGAGCATACCTCAGTGAGTTACAGAAATCCTGCAACTGTTTTACTGGAGCTAATTATAACTTCAGAGTGCAGGGAGAACACAAAAACCAGGTTAATGAATGGGAGTGCTGCTAGGTCATCTCTGGGCTGCTGCTGCCTGGTTAAAGGAACAATGTCAAAGGAGATACATACCTTGCTTGGAGGTAATTGCCACCTGCAGGAGAGTTCCTTTGTTGTAGTTCTTCTTTACCATGTAGTTTGGCCTTATTGTTTAGATATTAATGCAGCTTGCAGCCATGGACAATTTTTAATATTCCCATAAAAGCAAGGTCAGAGATTTGCTGAAATGCCAAGTCTATTTTCAGTTACAAGTAGAGGATTAAAGAATTGGAAACGGAAAGATCAGCCACATGGGATGTTTCAGCACAAGTTACTGAGGTGTTTTGTGTTTCAGAATAATTTAAACATCTGAATTCTGTTGGTTGGGTTTCTATGGTGAATATATAAGCAGAGAGGACAGGTTCATGAGTATCCTTTGATAGGTCTATGTTGTTCTCAAAGGACTTCTGGGCAAGGTTGGAGGTCATTTGCACTGTACCTTGTTCAGTCATGTTTAGATTAGCGATGTTGATCAATGTCTGTACTGAAATAAATAATCCGCAAATCCACAGATGTTTGTAATAAGATAAATCTACCTTGTTTCTACCCTAGCCTGTAGCTTCCATGCAAGAATGTGTGATAGCTCTCTTTTGCTCTGCTGTTCATATGTATATATGTAAACTAATGTCCTGGGAGACTTAGCTCTGAAAAGAGCAGCACACCATGACCTTCTGGGAAGTGTTAGCTGCCTTTTTGAACCCCAGGGGCATAAAATGGGTGCACTGAAACCTGTGTTTGACTTTAAGTCTTTAAACATCCGTCTCTGCCTGACAGACTACAGCTGCTCAGAAGAAATAATCCTTTAAGAAAGCCTGGCTGTCAATTCCATAATAAAAAGGGAAGATACTAGTACCCGTTTAACAGGGTGGGGGCATAATGCATAAAGGCTTTCTTCTTTTAGAAAGACTCTGAAATGTGTCTCTAGTGGCAGTCCAGAGTTTTGATTGAACATGCTTACATCTTGGAAGAAGCAGAAAAAGTAAATATATCTGCCTTGTTAAACTAGAACACAGTTTGAAAAGAGGCTGTGTTATGTAATGATATGAAATATCTTTATATCAGCTCATCGTAGCTGCAGAAATAAAGATGATGGCTGAGGAGCGCAGTGTAGGGAACAGGATCTGTTTCCCAAGTGTGGTTGTGGGATCGCACAGGTGATATGTCATAGTATTTTGTAGTCACTTCTTGATGGTCCAGAAGGTAACTCCACAATTCTCAATCTGATGTCTCACTTGAAGCCATAGAGCTGCTTAGTGTGAACTACTTTATTTCCTTTGCTATACGCCAAAGATGGTTAGTTAGTTCTCTGCAGATAGTGTCCTCCTAACAGGATTGCTAAGTGAGAGAGACATATGTGTAATATAAATATGTTTTATAAGAATTAAACCTTGTTCAAAGACCAGCTGGTGTTTTTTTATGGATTTGGGAACAGCCATTTCATCCTTCTTTAACTGTTCCATTTCAGACTTCCCTGTTCTTTCTGATCCCAACCCTTAGGACCAACATTCAACCTCTTCTCTTGCTGGCCTATCTACCTCAGCCTAGAAATTTGTAGCTCACATAACATCAGGCTCCACACTGACATTATGTGAGCTGCAATAAAATAGTATCATACTATACTATAGTGTAGTATGGAATGTGGATCCAATGTGGTTAGGCTTTTCCCAGCTGAGTTTGGATGAGCCTTTCACAGCCCCAGTGACAAGGCAGGCTGTAAATTCTGTTAAACATCTGAAAATCTATTCCAAGGGAGTAGACTTTGGTTAGTGAAGCTACTGTTGAACAAAACGAGGGGAGGGAAGGCTGCAAATTGAATTGTACCACTTTGCTGAAGGTAACTGAACGATGATTTAGGTTTCAATTTCTGATTGAACGTTAGATGCATGTGTTCCCTGGGGATACACTGCAATGAACCAGTAAGCACAGGTGGAAACAAAAGTGCTAACACACACAACTCTTACACCAAAATACACCTGCTTAAAACATTCTTGCTTATTGCTCTGTATACAGGAGTGACTACTTAAAGTCATACATTATGGTTTTACGTAAAGAAGATTTTCCATGTATAAGAAACATAAAAAAATATAATTTTTTTTAGATTTGATGTGATTACTATTGAGCAAAATATAACCTCTGTACATGTGGTATGTATATTGATTTATTCCTAGGCAAGAAAATACATTGAATCTCTTCCACACATGCCTCAACAGGATTTGAAAGCAGTATTTCGTGGTGCCAATCCATTAGGTAAGAAAGTCAGACTGATACAGATAAAATTTTTCACTAACATAGGAATTCAAGCCTTCATTTGCTATATGATCCCATATAATAATGGTCAGAACAGTGAAAAGAGCATTGCTTAACCTTTCATTCTGAGATTGTTTTCCTTTCATGAAGCCTGTGTCTTTTGTTTCTGGTGGAGATTACAGGAACCTCTTCTGAAAATGGTCCATGGATGAAAAGCAAAAGCCAGCTGATAGCAGGAATAAATAAAAATGTCATGGGATCTAGATTAGACACATCACTTCTGGCTCAGGAAGGCCATGAGCTGTAAATTGCTGGCAAAGAGAAGAATATACCAGGAAGTACAGCTGTTTGAATGACCCTTTGAGTATTATTTCCTAGGAACATATGAGCCATTGTTGGACACAGGATACTGGACTAGGCAGACACTTGGTCTGATCCTGCACAATTGTTTTTATGCCTAACCAATTGGTTCTGCCTGTGCAAAAGAGATGGTTCTGTAAAGCTTTTCTTGTGACATGGCAAAAGGCACATTTGAGTCACCAGAGTTATCTCACTACAGTGCCTGGTCAGTTCCATCAACTGCACCCTATAGGGGAGGTACTGTAAGTTTAAATGTTGTGACTTCATTCTGTGTATTAATGCCAATTTTATTCTTAAAAATATAAGTAGCTGTGAACACTTATGAAAAATAGGATTTATTTGCCTGATGTACATAAGAGCGTGCTGTGTATTAATATAAGGACAAATTAATGCCAATGCTCATATGAAAGCACTAACAATTTTTTTATATTTTAAATAAAATTTCCATACAAAACTAATGTCAGCCTTAGAGATGTTTCTCATTTCTATTGACTTCAAATATATTTTGTTTACACTGGGTCCTATAAAGTTGCTTTGGGATTTTCATCTGATTGTTTCACTGGTGCAGCTAATTAAAAGTGTAATCTCACATTCATATTTTATTATTCATGAGTTACTTAACGTGGTCCTGATAAGCGCAAACTTAAGCACATGATGCACAACACAGTATATTTAACTTATAAACACACACAGATCTTTTTAGAATTAAGTCCTTGGATGTCTGAAGAAAACTATAGTAAGCCTTTTTGCATATCATAAGCAAACCAGAAGCTTCCTTCAGCTCTGAAAATTGTACTTGCAGCATAACATCTTCAAAACTTATTTGTTATGTTGCCTGAATTCTGTGGGTTTGTCAGTAATGTTAACTGTATTTAAAGTGAGTGAGAATAGACTGCGTGTAGACAGCTGCCTCCTTTTTTATTTCTAGATGGTCTCTTCTGACTTTGAACTGTGTTTCTCTTTTTCCCTTAGCTGTAGATCTTCTTGAGAAGATGCTTATATTAGACAGTGATAAAAGAATTACTGCCTCAGAAGCACTTGCACATCCATACTTCGTACAGTATCACGATCCAGAAGATGAACCCGAGGCTGAACTGTATGATGAGTCAATAGAGAATAAGGAACGAACCATAGATGAATGGAAAGGTATCAGAATTGCACACAGCAGTTAATACAGGCAGCAAAAGGACAAAACCTTACTTAAATAACAGATTTCATCAATTTCTAACTAGAGGAATTTGAACTCTTAAGCCTCAGGCAAACAAGTCCATGTGTGCACTTGTGGGAGTGGAGAGGTGGAAAGGGTGGTGTTTCCTCTTTAGACTTTGCTCCCTTCCCCCATTCTATCATCTCCTCACTTGAATCCCTGTACCAGGTTTAAACTTAACTAAAAACTGATGGTAGTTACCAGGTAATCACACATTCTATTTTGCTTTTAGTTTTCTAGGTCAGATCCCCAGCTGAAGTAACTGTCCTAGAGCAAGTGACACTATTTGTGATTCTGGTCTAACTTTTTCAGAACCAAATGTAGTATTTTCCCCATAGATGTGTATTTTGTTAATAATTCTTTACATAGCCAAGGAATTAGGATTAATAAACAAACCTTGTGATTGCTCCTGTTTGAGGTGAGAGTTCATGATTTTACTTAGAAGTGATACCCCAGAACCCTTCTTTGAGAAATAATGCAACAACATTTCATTAGTTAATTCCATGCTTGCATCATGGTCGTATTGCACTGCAGTATCACAGAAATAAGGTGGCTAAACATTAGGTTGCAAGTACACTGAAAAGTACAATCCAGTTTCATCACTGTCTAATTGAGACATAGGCTAAAATTTTCTCACTAGAGATTTTAAATTGAGAATAATGTTGTAGAAAACTTATTGTTTCTGTTTATCATTAAAGGCCTTTCCTCAGCTTAAGATGAAATATGTCTTCTATAAAAAAATGTTCATCTGTTTTTACTTATATATTCTATAACTTTTACTATGGAAAGGTTCAAGACAATTGTGTTAGCACATTGGTTAGGTTTATGATGAAGGGTACTGATCTCCCATGTCTTACTCATGCCTTTCCACTTGTGCCATGTTTTATCATGGGCATTGCAGGAGAGACAAGCAGACTGACTACACCAACTACATCTTGAAGACAGATAGTAGCAGGATCATGGCTCTATCTACAATAAATCAACCTCCTCGAGCCGTGGAAAGGCTTTTCTAGAAGCCTACTGTGTCTGTACAAACAAGGAGGATTGACTGGCATCACTTACTCCTTGCACATGTTCTCATCTGCAAAACCCGGCAGCCTCCAGCACCACCCATACATCTTGTTTGTTGAGACCTGTGTTCAGTTTGCTGCTGTACTTAAGAGTGGAGGATTTTCTTTTTCTGACACTTTTTCCATTGACTAAGTCTTAAACAGGAAATTTGAACAATTTCCGAGTCATGAAGCTGATTTCTGTTTGTGATGAACCTCTGCTGAAATTATTTCAGAAGCAATCTTAGCTTAACACTTTCTAAACTTAAATGAGAATGTGAAGGTGAATTCTCTAGGAAGGGCAGTATCGTGTAATCGATCATTACATTTATTATGTGTTATTTTCTACATCACTGTCTTTGCTGGAACTACAGGTCAAATTCCTTCTTTATACAGGGTAGGGGGAAAAAAGGCCTGAGACAAAAATCTCAAAACTCACACAGGACATGCAGCTCTTTTTCCTTCCTTCTGGCCATATTTTTGTCTTGGGGAATAAACTTTTTGTTTTCAAGTACAACATGGTGCCACATTTAAGTAAGATGGCATACAGTGTTTTTAGTGTTGATGAAATATTGACCCAGTTTCTAAAGATGTCAGTGGCATATTTCTCCTCTTTTTTTCTGTTCAAATTAAGAATCAATGGCACTGGATTCCAAGATGGAATGAGCACCAGAATAAAATGGTATTTCATACAATTTGTCTTACACATTATGTACTTCAGCCCAAGCTCATAGAATTCTTAGTGATAGGTTTAATCAGAAAATACTTCAAAATTTTAGAGGCCAGGGGTATGCTATTCAGAGTTGAATGCTATGCACTCTCTCCTTTGCTGTTGCTCCAGTTGCACATATAATTGCTGAGTAGGTGGCACAAGAAGTGGGTACGGATCTTCATAAACATACAATGTACAGCCTGCAAGAATAATTTCTAATACAGTTCCAATTTGTGAGGACACTGGTTTCTCCAAGTTCAGTCAGGACTGCTCTAGCTCCTCCCTGGAGCTGGCTGTAACCAGATGCTATTTAATAGTTACAAGTCAGTCACTGAAAGAGTCACCTAACAAATCCTCCCACCTCTGGGGTTCTGCATGCAGACTTTCTTTCAGAGAAATCCTTCACTGGAACTGGCTCGTGAGTCACTATATGCTGTGATACAGTGTAACACAACCAGAGCACAAGCAGAAGATTTTTTTACATACTTTACTTAGAGAAGTTCTTACATATACACTTTGAAGAAGTTGGTACACTTGCAGGTCTAGCAGCTGTCTCAGACAGAAGTATTTACTAAACAAACTAATAGGTACGAGTTTGATATGATTTAAACATCACTGTTTAGAAAACAGAACCTGAAGTAATGTATTCTTAGCCATATGTTATATGTGAACAAGATAAGATCCTTAAAATACAGGATCAAACTTGAGAAAATGCATGAGGCAGCCACTGACAACATATTCCATTAATGTCCAAGGCAGACAACAGGACATGACTGTCAGCATGGAAAGATAGAGGATTATTCCTAAAACAAGGAAAAATATCAGGGAACCCGTGTTTCTAGCTAAGCCTTTCTTGATGAAAATAGAACTGTTACACACTTCTAAGACAAAAGGAAATTTTTTTCAGAGGACCTTAAAATTACATTAGTTACAGTAAAACATGAAAAAGCCCTCAGCAACCAAGATCCTGAGACATTAGCACAGAATTGCAAATTATTTATATTGAAGGAAATTGACTGAAAGATGATGAAGAGCATTCTCCACAGTTAAAAGTGTATATTTTAAAACCTATTTGTGTGCTTTTAAAGATTCCATTTTCCATTACATTTTGTCTTTCATTACATCATTTTGGCAAGTCACTAGACAGCATAATTGATGTTTCTGTTTCAGGGCCTGTGTGTTTCAGTAATTAGTTGAAGGGGACAGTCATGTTGTACAATAACAGCATTTGTGAGTCTAATTTGTAGTCTGAGTTTAAGAGAAGGTTTCCTAGTGAATTCAGTCTATTTTTGGATCTGGACTTGAAAAAGGCTGGAAATACAGTCACATGAATTCATAGAACTATTTTGTCTGGAATATTTTCTTTTAAAGAGAATATCACCTAATTCTTCTTTTCTTTCCATTACCCCTCCCTCTACAGAACTTACCTATGAAGAAGTGATTAGCTTTAAACCACCCGACCTAAAAATGGACAGCCTGGAGATAGAACAGTGAATACAGGCAGCTCTGTCTTGCCTTGCTGCACTATGAAGACTGTTAGCATATAACCATCCAATTTAACCTGTGGTCAGACATAGATTTTACTATCCAAAGATGTTGGAGAAGATGTGGAAAAGCAGATGAATTAAACAGAAGCAAGACAGATGTTATCTGTTTTGGGTGGGGTTTCTTTTGCCTTGTAATATGAATGTATTCCCAGGTCACAAAGGGTGAAAAAGAACTGCTTCATTCTGACAAAATTATGCACTGAGTTCTGTCAAGCTGTGTGTTCTGCATGTTTCATTTTATCAGTTGTACTGCCAAAATAAAGGTGACCTCATAAATTAATTTTAAAATTGTACACTTAAAGCATGAATGTATACAAACATAAACATAGGAGTCCATACAAGCAGTCCTTTTCTGTTCTGGCATTTTATCTGTCCGTTTTCCTACTATTTATAGTTAGTGCCTTTATAATGAGAGGGCGTGGTAGTGAGATAGACAGAATATGCATATGTAGTTACATCTGTGGTGGTCTTACACATTTACTGGATGTCTCTCAAGCGATCTTAACACCAGTTGAAAGTCAGTAAAAATAAATCTTTGTCTTCTCTTGCCATTCAAGTGTCTGTTCTCATTATTTACCCCATATGCATTTTCAATCTACACAATACCCGTTTCTGAGATGATTTTACTGCACGATGGTGTTTCTAACCATGCCGTCACTGGACTGCTGGCGAATGTGTTTGAGTTTACAGAAGGTGCCTTAAAGGTACTGCAGAAGAGCTCTGTAAACATCAGCAAGCTTCAGTAAAGGCTGTCACAGATGGCAGTGCAAAAGTACTCAGTTCAGTTCACAGCTTTGAACTAAGTATTCTGCATTGTCTTGTTTTCCTTCACATAATCCTTGGGAAAGTAATCTAATAATTTCCATTGGAAGACATGACAAAACAAGGAGATTTAAGAATCTGACACACTTCCATTGGAGTTTATTTTTAAGCAAAATTTAAAAGGCTTTCTAGCTCTGAAAGGTTGGAAAATTGCGTAATAAATTGCAGGATACACCAGATACCAAAATTTGTCAAAGAATTAACTGATTTCTCTATTGAAGGCATAATACTGTAGCAGAAACATCCTTTTGTCACAAGGCCTCTTGTGGTGTACTGGCTGTGTCTTTCTACAAACTTGTGATTCACAATTTTGTAATGTTGTTCATTTTTTTGTTTCATTCTTGCTCTGTCAGTCTTATTTTGGAGATGGCTTTTTATAATACCTAGGTTTTCTGAAACTTTTGTCATTAATAATCAATTGTATAGCAATTACATGAGGTGATGGATTCTATGGCATTTACTTACCTTCCTCTATCTTTTCTATGTAAAAAGAAAAGCTTTTTCTTAATAAACATATTTAAAAAATAAAAAATCAAGTCTGAGAACTTTGATTTTTCTGAAATAGAAATAGGCATTCCATCTAGAAAATGGAATTTTAACATCTGTGAATTAAGTGACAGACTGCTTTGATAATGTTGTTCAGTTATCCAATACTTGCATCCAATAGAATACAGACACTTTTATTCAGCTCTGTGAGGCATATTAATCTGAAAGTAAATGCCTGCATGGATTTCTTGCAAATCCTCTTAAGTGCTCTTTGGCCATCATTTCTTTGGCTTCCTGTGAAGTTGGATGAGGCCTTTATGATCATGCAATGACTGAATTTCATGCTGACTTGAAATAGGGGCAAAAGTTGTAAATTCTTGAACTATTTGTCTGACCATGGGATGAAAACAATCACTCAGTCATGTCTTAAATATTTTTTTTCATTTGTTTGTTTGCCAGTTAAAAGAAAAGTAGCTCAGTGCCTTATTTTCTCTGAAATCTGATACTGAGATTATGAGCCCATTGTGCAGCTGCATTCCAACTGGAAGGGCAAGGATGAAGTGATTACACAAAAAATTTTGTGCACCCAACAATAATTAATTTAGTGTGGGATTTGTCCCATCATTTGCCCCAGATTAATCTGGTTTCCTGGTTGTGAGGGTGGCCTTTAGCAAATGTTTCAAATGACGTATAAACTGTGGTGGCTGTAGCTCTGCTCCCTGAGGTAGAAAGAAAGTTCTATATTGCTTCCAAAAATTGTTCTTGTGGCAACTCTGAATCTTCCTCTGAATATTTCCTTTGACGTTCAGAGATGCAATTTTTTTTCTAGGATATAAATTATGTAGGAGGAACACAGTTATACCCACGTTTAAACTAAACAAAGGTGACAGTAATGGGCAACAATAGCTCAGTTATTTTTAATGAATTACCATCAAAACCTGTAAATCATCTCATTTTAATGTAAGAAAAAGCAGTGAGGAGACAGACATCTTTTCCCTAGATGTGCAAAATGATGGCAATTACTTAGACCTCAAAAGCCACTAATTAAAGTATTTTTCTAGAACAGGTAGCCAGCTCCCTTGTGACAATCCAACATGGGACTGCCATGTGGTAACTTTATCAGTTTACAACAGCAGAAGAGGGTAATTGGAAAGCTGGTACCCCACTGGGACAGAAAGGTTGGAAGGCTTAGCAATACCAATGCTTATCGTTTGAACACAGATGGAAAAAACCATTTGTCAACCAATGCAAACAGGCAAATGGAGGTAAACATTGGGGAGTGAGGGCTTTGTCAGGCTTTGTGAACCTGTAAGGCAGATGGCTTAAAAGTAAATTTAAAAGAGTAAATAAATATAGAAGTAAAAATTTTATTTCATAAAAATTTATTTGCCAAAAACATCTTTAATAAAGGCATTGATTTCAGGGCCAAAATGTTATTTTCAAATCTCACTGGGGAGCCCGTCTAAACAGTGGGGTTTTACTCTCCTGACAGCACTCTTACTCGCATGAATACAATGGTGCTTTTGAAGGTCCCCTATACATTGTGTGCACATTTGAGGAGAACAGCATAGGTTTTAGCCCGCACTAAATTAGGGTGCTCATCATCCCTGACCACCTGCAAAGCACGGAGGGGAAGCTCGGAGGAGCACGGCTGCATGATCCTAGTGCAGGAGGCGGCTCAGGCTTCCACTAGGGAGAGCACAGCCCTCCGAGGGCTTCCTCTGGCTAATTACTGTTGTTAGCAACTGACTTTTAATCTGAATTTACCTGATTTCAGCTTTCAGTCTCAAGAGGTCATTATCCCTTCACCTACTGAATTGAAATCACTTCTAGTATTTATTATCTCACTCCATAATCAGTGTTAATGCAACCCCAAGTTTAGTAATTTTATCATCACTTGCAGAAAAATGTCTTGCAAAAGAAAAATCTTCTGCATGCATCTTTTGACATGTGTAAGCATACACTACAGTTTTAGAATCTGCATCTTTGTCTTTTAAGCTCTCTACCTCATAAGCACTGAAGGCCAGCAGCAGGAAATTTATATGCCACAGTCAAAGCAGACAAGAATAAAAAAAATTGTAATTTACAATGGAAAGAAAAACCATGGATGGCTTAGAGGAAAAGTACAGTGTTAGAGGACATCACATGCCATACCCCGAAGATACAGAATGGCTATATGAGTATAAAACAGCTGGGTTAGTTGTAACTTTGAGAATTTATTGGGGGGGGAATAATAGGAAATTAGGTAATCAACACTGATATATGAAAAAAATGTATCATGTATCAATAGGCCGAGTCATTATTTAGACAGCATTGTGGCAGAGTTCCAAGCAGTGTTCTTGGGGTGGTTTTGATGTGGTATAAAAGATGAAAAAAAGAGGAAAGGAAGGTCAGTATGCTTCAGGACCCCACACAGCAAGTTCACCCTAGGGTCAGGATGGGGACAACCCTTTCAAGGACAAAATGTTGGCAGCAAAAGTACCTTTGACAGAGGTGGGGAGCAGTCAATACAAAAGCCACTTCCTTCCTTTCTTCCTGTCATGTGTGCTCCTGGATAATAACAAGAAAACAGAACTCCACTTGCCCCACTCTCAGGATGTGGTCAAAGATGAATCTGTTCAAAAGTACCGTATTGAGCTGCCAGCACAAATTATTCAAGTATCCTTTGCTACATCTGTAAATTGCTGACTTGGCCCAAGAATCCCTAACAGATGAGCAGTGGTAAAGATGTAGCTCTCCTGAAAAGAGAATTGCACTGTAAATTGGGTAGATTATATCCTTTGGTAGCTGCAGAAAGGGCTTCAGCCTCAACAAGATCAATCTCCTTAGGAAGAGATTAAAAGCAACACCTCTGTTTGCTTTAAAAGCTGTGCTTCTTTCTCTTACGTTCCTGTGAGTGCTGCTAGTGTTTATGGATGTAAACACTGGTCCTTAGAAAGGCAGCACACTTGCACAAGTGAGAGTACCAGATGTCATTAATTTATGAGTCTGGGTAATGGTTTTTAAGGGTCTAGTACCAAGAGACTTAGAAAGCTGCATTAGTGTCACTGCCACTGCCCTTCTTTCTGCTGTAAGATAAAATATTGAACTGATATGCCTAAAAGGGTCCAAGTTTTCACGACAAGGAGGGAATATATTGTGAGTTTTCTATGTGAACACCAATCTTCCAACCAATCTGACACCTAATCCATTAGATGGGAAATTTCTACATAATGAGCAAAACTCTTCAATTAGGCTTCAATCTTGCATGCATACAAATGCTTCATTTTGCACTCACAAAGTCCCCCAGCTCCAATTATTGTCACAAATTAAGATGTGTACCATAGCACAGAGGTTTTAGCTAGTCCTTTTAGGTTCCAGTTTGATCACAAGTAATACTGAATGCAATAGAAACACTGAATCACAGTGGCAGCCCTGAGACAACTATACATTAAATCTGCCATAACTGGCAGCCTCCACTGAGCAACACTTTGCTCCTGATAGAATAATATCCTGTAGATTAACACTCAGATAATATATTCCTATTTTATATTAGAGCCTGAAGGCGCAGATAAAGAAGCCTTAGTAATGTTACATTCTCTATAAAAATCGCACACAGTACTCCTGTCCTGGCCAGCTCCCTCATTAGGTTGAGCCGGAAACACAAAAACTCAAGGTGGCATTGAGAAAGATGGGTGAGATGGAGTAAGAATACCGCTAAGTTTTTGGTGATTTAAACAGGTGATGTGCACAACTATGCAATGACTCCTTCAGTATATTGTAGGAGAGGACCTTTTGGTGGATTCTGAGGAGAAAAAGTTACGAAAACGTTAAAAGCAGTTGATTTCTACATAGCTGCCTCCTACCCTCTACATCCGGCCTTGCTTCCTCCACCACCCTCCAACAAGCAGGGGCAATGAGGTAGTAAATAGTCACTTAGTAGGTTCTCACTTAGCCTCTTAAGCAAATGAAACATATAGTTTTAATTTTTTTTTTTTAAATAAAAAAGCACTTAAGTGGTGCATATTTATTCCTTTTTGCTGATGGCTGAGTGCCCTTGCAGCATGGCAAGGCCCCCAGGAGGGGTCCATGTCACAGAAACTGTAACTGAAGCACCCTGCTCTTGGAGCACAGAGACAAAACCAGAAAAGTTGCCAAATAGTTGGCAGTGACTCCAGTGGGGAAGGGTGGGGACACAACAGGCAGATTAAAACTGAGGAGTTTTGTTTGTTTGTTTGTTTTTGTTTAATTTAGGCTTTACTTCTTGCTCTAATAAATAAAATTAACTTACTTCCTCTATGGCAACATGTCCAAGTAGACAAGCACAGAATATTTTTTGAAGGTGGAGATATAGAAAGCTTGTTAAAAACCATAATATTCTAGGAATCAGGTTTCAACAATTCAGAAAGATTTTATATTTATTGACATTTAGGGTATGTTTTATACAACTAAATTATTCATATGTGAATTAGAGTATCAGGAATAAAATGATCATGTGAAAGACGTACACACAGACAGAAAGGTGGGAAGATGCTTCATTTTTCAAAGGGCTTTGCATGATCTGCTTTCCCCCATGTTATCAGTGCCTAGACTGGAGATCAGGTCTCAGTCCCTCTCCCTGTTTGCTCAGATACCCTCCTTTGCTGGAGCCCAGCAGCTCGCCTGCAGTTCAGCTTCTGATAAACGAACCCATGCCATTTTATCATCTCTGATTAACAGTTTGTGGTGAGCAGTGTTGCCATCAATCTCTTTCAACAGACTTCCTACATGCAGGTTTTCTCAGGAAAACATGGCTAGCTTTCTCACTGCTGTCTTGTAGAGCTCCTGCTCCAGGACAAAAGCCTAATCTCTAGGCTGAAGTGTAAATTGAGCTCTCACTTCCCAGAGGGATTAGAAAGAGTACTGTATGCATCCCGTCTACCTCATATGCTTTGCAGCTGATGGCAACCTTCCAGCCCTTCAAAAGTTGGTTCTCAAAAAAACAACCAAACAACATTCTTAAACTTCTCAAAACTTCCCTTTATGGGATGAGCATTGGATAACCTGGATTTTTGCACCATTAATGCATTTGTTATCTTTTATTCATGATGAAGGTCCCTTTTTTTCTATTAACTTTGCAATAATCATATGCCAAAAGCAGAAACATCTGATAGCATTGCTTTTTTCATTTATCCTGTCAAACACATATTGTTCAGGAGAAGATATGGCTGTAGTATCCTATAAGTCTCCTTGCAACAGACTGTCTTTGGGGAAACACATCGCCGTGTATCCAGCTGAGCTAGCAGGATGCAGAGGCTCATGTGGTTCGTGACACTGCTGTAAGACCCAGCAGCTGTGGATGCATCCATGTGTCTTCTCTCACTCCCTTCATAGACACTTTGAACAGTTTATTAGACTAAGTTTTCCTTGTTGCAACAGTGCTGATTTCCTAGTCTTTTCAGTGAGTTTATCAGTTCATCTCCTGTATGGGTGACCTAATGGGAAAAGGTGGTCTTGTATTTGACATACACTGCTACCTCATCAGTCTATAGCAAAGTATACCTAGATATGTATATGAAGGAAAACCATGGGAAAACCAGCACTGGCTAACTTTGCCAGTGAATTTAAAATATCTTACAAAAGTTGCTCTGCAATATTGCTAGCTTCTGCACAGGAGTGACCTTGTTTTGGTGCTCCCTTAGTACTTTCATCTACTGTATCAAAGTCATCTACTTTCTGCCCTGATAAAAAACAAGCAGTAAGAAAGTATCACTTTGCCACAACAGGATAAGGAAAAAGTAGATGAGGGATGAAAAGCAGAACTAATCCTCACTGTACTAGCAACATATATATTTATCATAAAAAGCAATTTAACTAATGGATTGGCTCAAAACTGAGTGGAAGTTGCTCTGTCCTTCACCTTGCCAGTACCACATTTCACTCTAGTTATCATCTGAATGGCAAACATAGCATTAAAGGGATGTCAGAAATTATAAAAAATAATCTCCTGGGGCAGCAGATTTTTAGAAGTAAACATCTACCACTGCTCTATCATTTGCCACACACAAACCTCATGTTAACTTGCATTTGTCAGAAGGTTGCTCCCCATTCTCACTGAACCAGGGAGTTGAATGGGTCAATGGCCAGCAGAGAGCAGCCCTGGAACACAAGGCTGTGGGCTCGAAGGATCCGTTCCTCTTCTATCCTGGGAGGAAGCGAGGACAGGGTGGCTCTTCCACATTCAGTAGTCAGGGACCAAAAGGGCTGGGTCCATGGCAACTACCAAAAAGGCAACGGGAACCATGAAACTTGGCCAGACTGCTGCTTTAGAGCTAAACCACAAACTGAACTCTATTATAGAGAGCAAGTCTGAATTATCTAACCTCCGCAACATTGCTCAGGGGTGAAGTCAGACAAAACAAACGCTTTGCCAGACCTTGAAGAACAGGAGATTTAATTACATGCGCACAGAGAACACATAAAACGCTTTTTAAACCAGGTCTTTGCCTTACACGTGGTGCCAGCCAAGGCATGCTGCTGTCCATACTGCAGCACTGCAATTGTTTCAAGCCGCTGCTTGAAGGGTTCCGTGTCACTCCGGACATGCACGGGACCACTTGCTAAGCACCTGAACCGAGTGCGCGCTTGTTTCTATTTAGCTCTGTGCAATACTGCTGTTACTTGGGGTCTGACCCTGCTGGGGCGATCTGGGGAGCCCTCAGCTGTTCTCCTCAGTGCAGAGGCCACACAAAAGCTCATTTTCGTGCTTCCAGCTCTGCCGGCTGCAGCCTCTCGTACTTCTCGACACTTCCACGCAGCAGTCAGTGGCACCTCACTCGGTCCGGAACACAAGGGCGAAACGCGCCCCGGCAGAAGGGCCGCGCCGTGGCCGGGGCACGGCCGGGATGGGTTTGGTCCCCACGGCAAGGGCTGGCGCGGGCAGTGGGAGCCCCGGCACCGGCCCCGCTGCCCGGGCACGCTGCACCGACACCGGCACACCGGCACACCGGCACACCGGCACACCGCGCCTCGGCCTCGTGGGGCGCGCCCCTGGCACGGCCAACCCGCTCCCGCTCCCGCTCCCGCTCCCGCTCCCGCTCCCGCTCCCGCTCCCGCTCCCGCTCCCGCTCCCGCTCCCGC
>JAWWMP010000041.1:18939750-18997582 GCA_035047865.1 Dendrocincla tyrannina | reverse complement strand
TGTCCCTCCCGGCCGCTCCCCGCGGGCATTATCTGCCTTCCACAGCCCCAGAGATCCGCCGGGACCCGCGGCCGGCCCGGCCCGGCCCTGCCCGGCCCTGCCCTGCCCGCCGCCCCCGGAGTGCCAGCGCCCCCAAGCCCCGCGGTTGTAGCCCTTGGGGAGGGACGCCTGGTTTGGGTCAGTGCTGGTAGTGGGTTCGACGATTTTTTGTCTTATGTTTGGCTCTTTTTTATTTCCCCTCCTCAGATGTTCCTCTTTAAAGCTTTTGAAAATTGTCTGCGTTTCGTCACAGCGTCTGGCAGCCTTTTAAAGGGATGAAAGGAGACGGCTGCTGGCGAGGGGCTCTGGGGAGGAAAAGTGTTCTGTCTCCCCCATGGCACGGGGGGCTCCGGGGCGAGGGTCGGGCAGGATGCAGCCGCTCCCCAGAGCCGGCTGGCTTTGCTGGGGTTTGCAGGCTCACTTTGGTTCTCACTCATCAAACTCTTTCTTATCCCTTAAAGCTCAGCCATCGATGGAAGAAATGGGACCAAAGTGGCCATTAAGAAATTGTACCGCCCGTTTCAATCTGAACTCTTTGCTAAACGAGCTTACCGAGAGCTGCGTCTTCTGAAACACATGAAGCATGAAAACGTGAGTTGTTAGCAGATATCCCTCCCCAAAACCATGGCTTAGACACCCTAAAAACAAAGAAAGTATGTAGATTTGGACAAGGCAGATGTGTAACTGAATGGAATTTGGGAATCTTTTGTCAGTCTGTCCTACAAACGTAAGTTCACACAAACTAGAATAACCTATGGGAAATACAACTTAATTTCCATGTAGGAAAGATGGAGTGGGAAAGGTTAGGACCACAGTCCACCTTGTGCTCAGAGCTAGTGAGAGAGATTAAAGACCAGAAATTAGAATCTCCATGACTACATTCCTGTGAGGTGCAGGAGAATGCAGAGCATGGGTCTGTGGGTCTCAAGTGCCAGCGTATCTTTTTTTTTTAATTATTATTATTTTTCTGTGCTTGCATGAAGATGCACATGTGTGCATCTTTGGGGAGGGGGTAGGGGTTTTCTCTTATTTTGTTGTTCATGAAGCATTTAAAGGTTTTGGGCTCATACTACTCTGAAACAGGAAAGGCTTGTGAATAACTAAACAAATTGCTTTACTGGGAGGCAGAGAATAGGATATAGAGCTCTGCACATGATTCCCATGCAATGTGAAAGAGGGACGGCTATAGAAAGAAGTGTTGAAAGTGTAATTGAGAGAAAGATAGTTAGTCTCAATAGTGTTTAGTGGTTTAAGAAAGAAATAAAGAAGAGGTTTGTGTGAAAACAGTTTTTGTGCAGTCAAAGCATGGCTTCCAGGTAAGAAGGGTTCCAGGATGGACTTGGAGGATCAGAGTAGTGGTTTTAAGTACTGTCCTTGAAGAATGCATATGGGGGGGGAAAGTTAGTTTGGAGGGAGTTGTTAAAATGATACATAAGAACATTGTTTAAAATGGTAATGAAGTGGGAGATTGGAGCATAGCTCCATTCAGAGCACCTTCACAGGAAGCTGAGAGATCAAAAACAAAGAGGAGAGAAACTGGTAATAATACCTAGTCATTGCCATTTAACATTATAGTAATAATGTTTTGGGTACCAACAATACCTAGGTTCATTTGAAGAATAATCTGTGGGATATCCTGACTGTCCAGAAAAAAGAAAAAACCCAGAACTTTTTGTAGGCTTAAGAACCTATCTGCTTGTAACATTTTAATTTGAATCTTTTAGTCTGATGACTTCAAAGTAACTGCCTCATAACCACTGGTATATATGTTAAAGAGTTAATGTGTGCAGGGAATTTCTGTCTCATGTATGGGCTTTAATACTCTCAGCATTTTCTTTACTGAACATTTGGGAGCAGAGCAGCCTGTGCAGTTGCCAAACTCTTAACTGTATCCAGAATTCTGAGATTTTTTTTCTTCCGTTTCCCAGAATAATCTGTTGGGTAGCATTTTCCACTCCTAGAAGGTTTCCTGTGGTGTATGCCCTTCAGAATAATACTCTGGAACTCCACCATGAACTCTTTGATAATTAAAGAGCCTAGAAGAAAATGCTCACTGGGGAACACGAGCACAATCTATACAAGTTACAAATCAATATTTATGAAGGAAGGGAATGATTTAGAGTCTTAGGAAACAGTTTGGGCCACAGAAAGAAGAATCTGGTCTGTACTAAGGAAAAGGTTTACCATGAATTATGGCATCTACTCATTAGAGAACAAAGACTGAATAAATGGTCCTGCAGGGATTTGTGGCACCGTGGAGGCAGAGGCTGGCTACTCCACCCATCCATGATGAGACTGTATAGCCCATCAAGACAATTTCTATCTGCCTTCCCAGCCTCGCACCCTTCTGTCAGTAGTGTTGCCCATGCTGAATTAGGAGCAGCAACAAGGCATTTTAGGATTTTTAGCTGATCTCAGAGTACTCCTTGAGCCGCTCCACCCATCCAAAATTAAACCAGAATGGCAGTATTGCTCATCATCAGGATTTTCAGCCCCACCCCTTTGACCCATCACCATTCTGTCAGAGAGCTGCTTTTTACATATTTCATAGAATCATAGGACCATAGAGTGGCTTGGATTGGAAGGAAGCCAAAATATCATCCAATTCTAACTCCCCTTGCCATGGGCAGGCATGCCTGTCACTAAATCAGGTTGCTCAGAGTCCCATCCCACCTGGCCTTGAACACTCCAGGGATTCAGCATCCACAGCTTCTCTGGGCAGCATGTTCAGTGCTGGACCACTCTCACAGGGAAGAATTTCTTCTGAATATCTAATCTAAACCTACTCTCTTTACATATTAAGACATTTACCCTTATTCTGTCACTACACATTCTTGTAAATAGTCTCCATCTTTCTTGTTTCCATCAAATGGTGGATTCACAGGCAGAAGGAAAGGTCCCTTCCAATTCATGTCACAGTGTGCTGTGCATACCTTTAATGATATGTACAGCAATGGCAGAAGAGCTGCCTGTTTTCTGTCGTCCCCATTGTTAACTTCTGTCATTTGGGCTATGGAGTTTTAAATGGGCTGCACTCAGATAGGTGCCTATTTCCTTATAACAGGAATTAGTAGAACAGTGGTTGAAGAATCTTTCTTGCTTGTTTTTTTGTTTTTTTATAACTAACATGTTCTAGTATGCCTCTATAGATAGCAGTTTTCTGTCTTTCTGGCTGTACTATAAATACAACTGCTATTAGAAATTTAATAAAACAAGTAATTTTTTCAAAGACTTCAGTAAAATAGCAATGCCACGGTGATCGCTGTGTCGGGTGTTGGTAATCTAAGTAAGTAGAGGACATGATATATGATAGCCTGTCTAATGGTATTACCACTATGGATTAGACGTGGTATATTGTTGCAGCGTTGCATTAATCTGCCAGTGTAAATCTTCATCTTGCTTGTTTCCTGCTTCAGCATATAAACTGTTTCAAGGCTCTGTTTATTTGATGGCTAAAAATATATCCAATTAACTCTTCTTATTGGTTTTTCTTTCAAAATTATTTCTGTAATCACAAGGAATTTGATGTTGGCTTTTAATGAAAAGTGTGATGTTTTGTTTGTTTCGCTGTGATTCACCTCTCAGTGGACCATCTCTGCCCTTCATAGCTTTCAGGAAAAGTGTTATGTTAAGCATGTAACAATACATTATCATAGTTTATTTAACCATATGCCGTATTCAGAATGATGGAATGAATTGTAATGGCCTGACACATTGTGTTAAGAATAGCTCCTCTGATCCTCCATTAAGGTAGCAGAAGATACCATTAAACCCATGGCACAGTGGTATAATTCATCAGCATGTCATGCTTCAGTGAAGAAGGAGGGAGGAAAACGTCTGCTTAAAAGCCTAGATGACCTCTATTATAGACCCTTTGAGGAATATGCTGATCTATTTAATGTGGAAGGGTTGTAGGATGGCCCGGAGTCCTGTAAAAGCAGATATAGGAGTCACTCTACTGAATTTTATTGGAATTATATTTTGCTTTGTAAGGAAACTAACTCACAGGTCAATTTGCTTCGTCTGTTTTAGACATTTTCAGGAGAAGGTGTCTGTAGTTGCTGATGTGACCATCTTTCATTAGACCTCTGCTCTCCCTAATGGCTGTCAAGTAAATGCAGAGAGGAATGTTTTTGTATAAACTGTACAGACTTGATAGCATGGGACTTCTCATCAACACTTTGCAAACAAATTCAGAGGACTAATGGTGTTGAGGGCCAAGGGACAGAGGCTGTGTGTGAAGAGGACAAGGCTTGGCTCTTAGGAGATAAATGAGTCTGTAATGGCACTGGTATCCATATTTTCTGGTAGGCCTTTTAATTTGAGAGGAGCTGGGACGTTTCCCAAACTTCATAAGCTGCTTCTACTACTAAAGAAACAGTCTGACCCAGATCAATTCCTAAGACATTGCCAAAAATAAAAGTTTGTTTCCAGTGATCCAGGTTGCTCTGAAGCTGCATAAACAGCTGGCCCAAGAGAGGGAATGGTATGAAAATGAGGACTAAACACAGCTAAGGCAGAACAAAGAAAGCACTGCTTGGGGTTGTTTTTCTCCTTCATTTAATCATGCTAGTTTGTAGTATTCATCCCACTAAAGCCTTAGAAGCTGGTTATTTCTTTGACATCTATTGAATCTTGTATAGAAGAACATGCTTTTTATCTTTAGAAAGATTTTTTTCCAGTAGTGCTGCCTTTGTTCCCAGTTTCTTTCCATTTTGAGTTCATTTAAAGGGACGACCTTTAAAACTTACCTGTTATGGCTCTTAAAAGCATAAGCAGTGACAATATGGCCAGCATACTATCTTTGGCCCTGGCTTTAGGTTTCAAACATTTGGATAGCTCTGTATTTGTGTATTCTTTTGAAGTTAAGGGAGATGTTTGTGTATTCAAAGCTAAACACAGGCAAGTGGAGGTGCAGTTGTTGGATTTGGACTGGAAGTGATACCTTGATACCTGCTTTAGTTGAAACAACTGCACAGTTGCTTAGTCCAGTACTGGTGCCCTGCTCACCTCCCAGTTTGCTAACAGAAGTTTTCAAGTTGCCAGCAGGAGTGCAGAATAATTGGCAAGGGGAGATGGCCCTGGAAGGAGGAGGAGCTGGTGGCTCATGTCAGAACAGAGTGTGGATTTTATCAAAGTGTGGTATGTGCATGTGTGTGTACATATATATATACCTACGTGTACATATAGGTACCCACGGGAATTCTGACGCAATTCTACCAATTAAATTCTGAATGTTTCTGGCATAAAATTTCAGACAAATGCCTGTTAAATGTTTCTTGGGTCAGTTAATATTCTACAGATGTTTTCCCTTCGTGGAAACCCTGTATGTAAGAGGCCACTGCAGTATTTGTTCAGAGGTACTCTATGTTATGCTCTCATTCATTGCTCTGAGTGGAAGTTATTCTCTGGTGGATTCCCACATCTGAAGCTCAGTGTGTGTTTTGCATTATGAGACGCATGTAGATTTTTCCCCCTTTTGGAAGAAATTGGATATCCAACAGACACGAAATTGTCTGTCTCTCTACAGTTATGTTTTTGAGGATGATGCGCTTTTAAGTTGGCTGTTCTTTAATTTTGTTGACTTCTTTATTTTGAAAAAATGTTGTGCTTTTTATTTACACCTACAGAGTGACAACGAGGGGATGAATTTGTTCCAGAAAAAATAGTGGGTCACTCTATTCCTGCCTGAGAAAATCCTAAATATGTCACCTTTTGCAGTTCATCCAGCCTGACATGAGCATTGGAAGAGCAGCAGCATCTGCAGTATAAAGAATCAGACCAACAAGGGAGTTGTAGATGAGTGATGCCTTAACAGATGAGACTGTGCTCACTGTCTTAGAAGAGGTTTCCTCCAGAAAGTCCTGCAGGACTGCACCAGCTAAAAATTCATATCCTTTGAGTACACATATATGAGTAAAGTGCAGATCAGGAATCCTGTCTGGAGATGGCAAACCTCTTTATGGTCCTTATGAAAGCAAAACTACAGTTATAACTGGGTAGTTTATTGCTGTCAAAAATCTGTAAGGGAGAAACACTCTTGTTTGCTTTTCTGCAGGCTAAAAGCTTAGTGCAGAGAGGGAGCTAACAGGACACCAGAGTCCTTTAATTTTGGTACTCAAAAGCCAATAAATCAAACATAGGGATATCGGTTGTCATTTGTGAAAACAAGCAAACCTGGCAAACAGGTGTTTTACGTAGGCTGGACTTCAGCTGATAGCCACTTATTTGCACCCCAGTCTTGGATACTAATAAAGCAGACTGATTAGCTCGTTCCATGAAATGAAAATAAGGAAAGCAGCACTGAAACCCAAACCTTCCCTTTGGATTGCCTTTCAATCCAGAGATAAAGATGAGTGTGTGTACAAGATTGGAACCTGTCTGGTGTTATATGTGAATCCTTTGAAAAAAGAGTGTGGTGGTGCTTGTGGGTACGGCCTGTGACTGCAGGTGTGCTCACTGGCAGGAGAAAAGGAAGGGAGTCCTTGGTTCATCAGTAGGCATCCCTCATGTCATGTATGGGCATTCTGTGAAGAAGAAAGGTAACTGTGGTGCAAGCCTCAGCATGTATAGTTAATATTTTTAAAAGGTTGGGAGTTCCTAGTATAGTAAAAGGATGCAGGTGCCACGATGTAGAACAATGAAGGAACATGAAGTTGAAGCTAATCCTGCAGAAAATTTAATGCAGCATAATATAGCAATAATATAGCAATGCAGTACATTTCTTAAGAAATGTACTTGCATGTGTAGCTTGAGTGCTAAATCCACTCAACCTCAGTGTATTCATGCATAACATCTGCAAGAGAAAGCAGCACTTACTGCATGAAAGACATAACCTACATTACTTATTAATTTATACAAGATTGGGTCTTTTCTTGGTGTACTGCTTCTTACATCAGAAACTTTTTTTTGCAGAAATGTAGTGGGTCAGTCCTTCAATACAACAAATCCAATACATGAAAGTACAGGGGAGGACAGAGATGAGGAGCTTTTTGCCATTGTGCTCTGCTGTTGGAATAGTGTTTGGAAAAGTAGGCAGCTGAGCAAGGAAGGGAAGAAACGTGTTGTTGTTTATTTGTTTACAGTAGTTAAATTTGGTCAGGGTGATCAGGAGACATACAAATATGCACAATAGGGTTAAGAAAGGCTGGAGACAGTGCCACCCACTCCCCACTGGCTTCAAAGTAAATATACTGAGTTAGAGTAGTAGATAGGTAGTTTTGTGGTTTTGTATTTTGGGAAGATGGAGCATCTCCAATGAAGAAATGCTGAGGGGGTCGGGGTTGTTCAGCCTGGAGAAGAGAAGACTTTGGGGACAGCTTACAGCACCTTCCAGTATCTAAAGGAGGCTACAGCAGAACTGGAGAGGGACTTTCTACACTGCATGTAGTGATAGAACAAGGGGGAATGGTTTAAACTGAAGGAGCATAGATTTAGATTAGACATAAGGAAGAAATTCTTTACTATCAGGCAGTGGAACAGGTTGCCCAGAGAAGCTGTGGATGTTCCATCCCTGGAAGTGTTCAAGGCTGGGTTGGATGCGGCTTTGAGTAACCTGGTTTAGTGGAAGGTGTCCCTGCCCATGGCCAGGGATTAGAACTAGATGAGCTTTAAGGTCCCTTCCAATCCAACCATTCTATGATTCTGTGGGAGAGACACAGTATTACACTCTCTTCTTAAAATAAAAACTAGTAAGGTACTTCAGTGCAGACTGAAGAAATCCAGGTTATTTTTCAGTCAGGTTCACAGTAGTAAACAAGGTGCACTCTTTGTGGTCATATTTTATTTGAGGAATTGCCTTTTGGCAGAGTTAACAGGAGTAAAAATAAGACCCTGAAAAGGCAGTGCTGCTGTTGGTTTTCACAGATGCTTTCATTGCCATTATAGAGTGTACTGGCTTCATTCCTCAGCTGGGCTTCCATCTCTGATACTGTCAGTAATTGTGTTGATTGACACTAAAAATACATCTATAGGTTTCACAGCTATCTCTGTTATATTTCATATAGACAACACTATGAAAAATAAATTATTCTCCTAATTGTTTATAGTGACTTGCTTTTGTGCTGGGACATTATATTTAAGAATCATAAAATTCCTTTACAAATACTGTCTTTAATTGAGAACATTTCAGACAGATACAGGATTTTCCATGATATTATAAAAGAGGGAGCTGCCTATTCTTTGTCCAGTTCTTTCCCTTTTCCTGAAGAAGTAGCTGGAGTTGTATCTTCCTCAACAGATTTATTTTATCCTGTACCTCCTTGTGCTTATTATAGCTGCAGGAATCTCTGGCCTAAATGGAAATATGAATGACTCTGTTCCAATACAGGAAAATAATCCCAAAACACAGCTAAATAAAGATCACTGAGGAAAAGGAAATGGATTCTTTACTTTTATTTTGAAATTGATTGACTATTAGTATGTTTTACTATTTTGAACACTAAAATTTACATCAAGATTTTTAGAAAACTTGCTTTGGTAAGCAGGAAAATAACTATTGTGAAATCCTTGTCAGTTAAAAGAGTTTTCTGGTTCATTATTTCAAATTCCCTTCAGTGGGAGCTGAGCACTGGTCTCAGTGGCATCCTTCACTGCAGAGGATTTGCAGCAAAGATAAATTTGTCTTCATAGGTGTTCAACCTTACCTGAGAAACAATGTGTATCAGGCAGCATTAAGTAAGTACTGGGCACTCTGTTTACTTGAATGGATACACAATAAAATGTTAGTAAACATCATTAGTGGGTTTTGGGGTCGGTACGTTCTTTATGGAAACATGTTCTTCATGCTCCTGTGTTTCACAGAGGATGCCCCGATAATGCCTTGGTGCAAAGATGGGTGTGTTACAGCAGCCACACTATTTCATGCTCCTCTGTGTCCCTTCTTTTATTATTGTGTCTCAATGTCTTTCACTGCTATATTCAGATGTCATGGGGTTTATTCTCTTGTGGTTCTTGCTTAGGTTTATGAGGGCATGGAAGTATCTTCTTAAGGAGAACAAGTAGGACTTCTGAGAAAGTGAGGCTTGATAAAGAGAAATACATATGGGATAAGATTACTGCTAAAATATTTATTTCCTTCTTTGTGATACATAAACGCGTGGAGACCACACAACTTTCCTGGCTATGTATTCTCTGTGTGTACACATGCTGCCTTAGGAAATGCTCGTAGAGCTGCATTGTGCTCCATTGTTGTCATGCGCTTCTTTGTAATCCTGCCCTCTTATTTTCTCCTTGCCTCCACAGAGAAATAGAAAACATTATGTAAAACTGTCATGAAAAAAAAAAATATGGTAATGTTAGCACTAAAGGTATTGCTTCAAGTAATAACTACATCCTCTGTGGGTTTAATTATTGTTTTATGGTAGTTATTCTTCTTTAATTGGTTTCAGATAACAGTCCTCAGGAAAACATTATTAGTGACTTTTTTTTCAAAGATATATGTGGCTACAAAGAAAGAGAGTTGTAATTTTCTGCCTTCATCTTTATTAGTTTTTCTGTCTTGTTCATCACTATGACATTTTGATAATATCCAGGCTAACTATAGTAGTTTGCCCTGAATGTGGAAAGACTAAGATGATGTACAATAAGGATTTCATCACAGTTTGGGATTTTTATTTAAATCTTTGCTTTAATAAAATATAATAAAAGCTTTGCATTTCTTCGCTCTCTGCTCATGCTTCTCTTTACTTTCACAACCTTTTTTATGAAGATATCTGTTTTGGACAATAGTTCTTTATGTGTAATCTGATGTCTGTGTGGCCACAGAGATAGGATTGAAAAATATTATAAAAGTTATTAGTCTTTTAGCTTGCTTTCTACACAGCCTCATTGACACAGCAACCTGCACCTGAAAAGAACTGTGAGCATTCTGGGGCTTGGGAGGCTTCCTCTGAGCAGACAGAAATAGTCATGAATTATGCTCAGAGGGAGAAAAGAAGCCATTCTAAAACTTGTGCTATTTAGGTACTGCCTGGATTAGGCAGCATCTGAAGTCTGGCTTTAGACAATTCCAACTACTTCTTTTGGAGCACTGAGTTCTGTATATTTAATTTTCTGAGTTTTATTGGCCTTGAAAGAACTATTGGCAGTCAGCGTAATGCACTTAGTCAGTTTGTATGGTTTATCTGAAAACTGTACTAATAGGAAAAGCTGCGGTGGGGAATCTGTTTTACTAGGTTATTATTTCTCTGTTGAGTGATAGAATGCTTTTGTTTGACAAAAATAGCTTTTAAGGAGAACCTAAGGTATAAGCGATATCAAATCATATAAAGTTCTTGCTGACTTTCCCTCTATAAAAACAGTTCTAGTTTGTTCTTTGTACTCTCAATTAGATATTGTAATCTATGTACTAAATTACCCATCACTGAAATTAGAAGATGTTTGAAATGTTCTTCATTGATAAGCAGCAGGCCCGGCTAGGTGAAGAGCACTTATGAGTGTTTCATGTTATAGAAACATGTTAGTTTCATGTTACAGAAATTTCTCTGGTTTATTTTCAACACTTTAGTAGCTGTCTCCTCTTACAAAAAACTGTTAGCCTCTGAATTTTTTAATTTTTTTTATCACAGGGTCACACAGCCCTCAGAGTTATAAGATTTAACACATAACAAATCCTGGTGTAGATAGGCACTGCTTTAGGTATTCTTTCTGCCATGTTTACACCTGTAGATAATGTCTCCCTGTGGAAATATTTTTGAGTATATTTTGTCACTTATTAGATGAGTTAAGATTTATTGTGTTAAATCAGTTATCAAACCGTGTTTCTTTATTTTTTTTGTCTTTTTAGGTCATTGGAATATTGGATGTGTTCACACCAGATGTAACACTGGAGAAGTTTAATGACTTGTAAGTTCGGAATTGTTTGTGTTTTGGAGCAGGGCAATATTGCTTTTGTGTGAGGAAAGGTTGTTGCTTTTTTAAATAGAGAATTCAAGATTGTTGCTTCATGGATTTTTTTTTCTGAATTTCTTCTTAATGTAACTCTTACATGCAACTTCAAAATTGATAAGCTGGAGTTTTCAGATTGTCTCTAGAAGCAGTTTCCTATCTTATAAGGTGTGCAGTTCTTTCAGCACTTAGTAAATGGCAGTTTGAGGAATTCCCTAATCCACCTTTCAAGTAATGATTTCTTACCCTAAGACCCTGTTGCTCAAATGATAGGACAATTCTTAACCCAAAGAGGGAGTCTGAAAGTGTGCATACTACGTTACAGATCTTGGTGGCATCCATGTTAATTCAAGGATTAATTAAAAACTGCTGATATTGCTGAATTTTTTAGAGATTATCTGCACTGTGATCTGCTTTGCTCTCCTGACTGTTTTCCCAGTCCAGTGGTCCAAATAGCATGTGATATAGACTGCTTCTCCCACACGTCCCTGACCTTTTGGTGGTGTCTCAGACACAAGATGCTTATTATGTCTGCTGTTTTATTTGTGGATCCTACTGCAATTCTTGTGAATTAGAGTCACTAGAGAAACACCACTCAGAAGTTCTGGTAGGCTTAATGTAGATCTCCTGTAGAACTGTTCTGGATTTCATCAAATGTAGCTATATTTCCAAAACAACCTTGCATATTTATATGTTAACAAAGAAAGCTATCTGACAGAAAATGTAGAAAATTAAGTACAGAGAACATGGAGTGTGTGTTCATGTTGATCACTGAGCCAAAAGGAATGTTGTCCATATTGCCTATTGTGCTAGCATTTTATCTAGTATACGTAATAGAATGCAGATGTATGTGATTAGCATTGAGCACTGTGTTTTAAATGAGACCCTAAAATCATCTTCCAAGTTTTGGAGGTGTAAGTCAAGTAGAAAGGATGTTTTCATCACTGAAACTGCAACAAATGAGCCTATGGCAAAATTTGCTTTCAAGCCCTAGGGCAAGCTGTTAGAGGAGAGCATAGGTATATGTGTGTACACTTGAAACAAAAGTGAAGAAACAGCTTTTGTGACTAAAGGTCAAATGGGGTATTTTTGATGACTAGTCATAAGATGTTGTCTGTGATTTCTTCTATAAAGATCAAATTCAAGTGGATTTATGTCTAGAAGCAGCAGAAACAAGGTGTGTGGTTTCACCAGGACCAGTCACTAAGGTTGTTCTTATCTGATATGTGAGGTTTCTTAGCTGACTTTTAGTCCTCCAATCTAGAGGGGAGGATGTTCCTACTTAATCTGGCACTCTGCTCTCCTGCTCCTCTGCTCTACCAGTCAATGTATTAATGAAGATTGAAGACAAAGTCTGGGTTATAATATGAAAAAACAGTACTTTCCCTGCTCATCCTTTTGTCCAAATTCCTCCAGTTTTAAATGTTCATCTGATTGAAATGGTGTACTGAATCAGAAATGCATAAATCTTCATCAATTTAAGTCCTATTCTACCAGCTGCTTTTCACTCCCTTCATCTCTATTCCTTGCATTGTCCATGCTTGTATCACACAAATGTACCAGAATGGGTTGCTGCTCTTCATTTTGTAAGAATTTGAGTTTTAACTGAAACTTGCAAGAACTTAAATGCATTAGAGATCAATTTCTCATTGCAATGAGTTATTAATCATGTGCCTAAAGACCTCAGATTATTTGAGGACTCCAGCTGTGGTTTGTAAATATATTTTTAATAATAATAAAAATAAAATTGCAAGTTTTAGGTAATAGACAAAGTGTTGAAAATGAGTTTGTAGTGTTTGATCCCATTGTTATTCTGTTCCAATATGTTGTTTATAAATTATTATTACAGTTTGAACTTTTAAACTCAAATAGAAGTGGGTTTTTCCTCTCTTACATTTTGGGTATTTTTCCACCCCCCTAGACTTTTTTCTATTTGACTGTAAGAGATTTGAAGTCATCACTTTGTAAACAGTAAATTGTCCATATGTAAAACTACAGTCTTATTTCTCCCTCTCCTCCTCTCCATACAGGGCCTAATGATTATATACTGGTTTAAACTTTTTCTATTCACATAAATCACAACTCCTAGCCCTGCACAGGACCATCCTCAAGAATCACACCATCTGTCTGAGAGTATCATCCAAACACTTCTTGAACTCTGTCAGGATGGGTGCTGTGACCACTTTCCTGGGGAGCCTGTTCAGTGCCCAACCACCCTCTGGGGGAAGAACCTTTTTCTAATATCCAACCTAAACCTCCCCTGACACAACTTCAAGACATTGCCTCAGGTCCTGTCACTGGTCACCACAGAGAAGAGATCAGTGCCTGCCCTGCCTCTTCCCCTCATGAGGAAGTTGTAACTGCAACAGGGTCTCCCCTCAGTCTCCTCCAGGATGAACAGACAGGAATGTGAACAAGGAAGTTGAACTCAATTTTCTAAGGCACTTTGTTGATAGGAAACATTTTGTTACTCTAGGAGAGAGATGAGAAATGTCATTCCCTCCTCCATATTTGCACCTTTCTTATAAAGTTACAGAAGTAAATTGCTCATGTTTTGTATCCAAAGATTAGCAAATTTGTCAGTGAATGCTGGGACTAGGAGCCTGAGTCCTGATCTCCAAAGTCATGGGAAAAAATGCTTGGTAACTAGAATGTGTTGGAAATGCTACCTGTAACTCCTAGTGACTAAATCAGTGTATTTATATTCAATTTCTATTTTGTTTTATAGTTGCATTTCTAGTAGAATAAACACCTTTCATGCAGGTTTAATAGTAGAAATCAACAGAATAATAATTTGCATACTTTAGGCAGAGGAAACCCATTTAAATCTAAATAATAAAATCTGTAGCTGTGGAACAATGATCATGTTGAATTCTTCCCATCATGAAAATGCATCTGCTTGTCCTCATCAGAAGAGGAAAACTGATGACAATATCCTCAGGTACCAGATGTGATTGGCTCTGCCTTTTTTCAGAAACTCCTAAGGATGAGTTTACTACATGCAATGTGAAGAACAGGTTTGGAGCTTAAGTGAAGATTAGCTATGAAATACCAGATTGTCATTTTCAAGCTTTCTGTTGCTGTTGTCCTTTGCTGTTACGAAGTACTGAAGATTCCAGTTTATGATCCAAGACGAAAACTAATGGCAGTTATTGTTGCCTCCTTCTTTAATCAACTTTATTTTTGTTATGGCTAACTTTGTCTGTTTGAGTGAACCATCTACACAGCTTGGTCACTGCTAGTTCAATGCTATGGTCGTAAGTGTGAGATACACCACGTTGCATGAATATCTTAGTGTTCTGTGTAGCTGTCTTTGTAATATCACAAGGGTCTTGGTTAGTTTCTTTCTAAGCTAGTTCATAGTCTGCACTTTTCTGATAACCAGACACTTTCCATGATCAGTGACAGGGTTAGGCAAAACTCTTTCTAACAGTCAGATAAAAACAGAGAAACTTGGAGGTCAGGGTGATGATAAAGGAACTGTTTGGTAAATGAAATTATCTGTAATTTAGTATTGTCATTGAACTATAGCATACAATTATGTTTCAATTTACACAACAAATTAATCAGCTTAATCTGTTTGGTTTTCTTTACATTTTAAGCTACCTCGTCATGCCATTTATGGGAACAGACTTGAGTAAGATAATGAAGCATGAGAAACTAACTGAAGACCGAATCCAGTTCCTGGTATATCAGATGCTGAAAGGCTTAAAGGTTTGCCACTTCAACTATTATTTTGATTTTCACAGTCTTTTTTCCTAGCAAACCATTATGAAAAGCTATAATAAATTATCATTTGATAGCAGGATAAAATTTTTGTCACCTTATATAGTAAAAAAAAAAATAGAAAATATATTTTTCTGGCTAAACAATGCTGGCTGTCTCAGTTTCTCCTCTTACATTAGATGCTCCAGTCCCATAATCATTATCATGAAGATTTATTGGATTTGCTTCAGTGTCTCTCTTTAACTGTGAGGTCCAAAGATGAACACAGCACCCCAGGTGTGTCTCACTAGAGCTGAAAAAAGAGGAAGGATCACCTCCCTCAAGTTGTTGGCAATCCTCTGCCTAATGCATGAGACATTTGGTTGTCTATGGTGCAAGGGCACAATGCTCACATTCAACTTGTCCATCAGGACCTCCAGGTCCTTTTCTGTAGAGCTGGTCAACCCCCAGCCTTGTTTGGCCCATGAAATTATTCCTTCCCAGGTACAGGATTTTATTGAACTTTGGTGGGTTCCTGTCAGGCCACTTCTTCAGCCTGTGGAGCTCTTGCTAAACAGCAGCAGAACCATCTAGAGTGTGAACATTCTTCTCAGTTCTGCATCCTTTGCTGAAGGAGCACTCTGTCCCATTATCTGTGTCAGTAATGAAGATGTTAAACAGGAGTGACTTCAGTACTGACACAAAGGGGGGCACTGCTAGTCATGGGCCTCCAGCTGGACTTCCTGCCACTGATCACAACCCTTTGATCAAGGCAGTTCAATCGCTGTCCATTAATCTAACTTGTACTTCCCCTATCTCTGAGAGTGTTTTGAGAGAGTTTCAAAAGCTTTGCTAGAGTTGAGGGAAAGCATTGACTGCCCTCCCGTCATCCACCAAGCCAGTTGTCTTATCACAGAAAACCAGTGGGATAACCAGTCATGATTTTCCCCTTTGTAAATCCATGCTGACTACTGTTGATCAACTTTTTGTTCTAATCATTGGAATTGTTTCCAGAATTACTTGCTTATTACATTCCCAGAGAGTGAGATGCAGCTGACCAGCTTTCCTTGATCATCTTCTTCCTTGCCCTTTTGAAGACATGAGCAATATTTGCCTTCTTACCATCATGAAGAACATCTCCTGATCACCATGACCTTTCAAATATATTTTTAAGTGACCTCACAATGATATTGGCCAACTTGTCTTAGAATTCACGAGTCCGTCCCCCCATCAGGATGTTTGTTTAAATATTAAACTTGTGTGTGTTTAGATGCTTCCTTATCTGATCCTTCTTCACTGAGGGTAAGTCTTTCTTGCTTGTGCGGTTGCCTGTGTTTTCACTAGTTTTCTTTTTGCTCCTGATTTGCATGTAGAAGCCCTTCATGTTGACCTTCAGGTCTTCTACCAAGTTCAGAACCACATGGGCTTCACCTTTCCAAGTTCCAACTCTCCACACTTGGACAGTGTGTTCCCATTCCTGCTGGGTGACCTGATTCTGCCTTCACCTCATGGACGCTTCTTTTTTATGTTTTCAGTTTCCCTAGGAATTCTTTGCTCATCATGCAGGCCTCCTGCCACCTTTGCTTAATATTGCCTTCTAGTACCTGTTTTTGTTATATGCTGACATTTTACATTGTGAAATTAGGAAAGGATTCATAAAAGACTATAAGAAACCATTCAGATTTGTCTAGTTTTCAACTACGTAAGAACACTTCATCTTGTAGCTCTTCCACTAAGTCTTGACTTAACAAGAAGTATAACCAGACACAATTTGTAAGTTAGTTGTTGGGCTTGTTTACAATTTTTTTTCTTTTTTCTTTTTTTTTTTTCCAGATAATAACCCTGACAGTAAGCCTCTTAATCCCCTACTCCTCAGAAACAATGTTTATATTCATCTCTCTTATGCTTCTGGGGACTGCAGAGTGTGCCGCTATAGCAAAACAACATAATCTTGACTTTTACTGACTCTCACAAGAATAATTCTAAATATATTAGCTACCATATACTTTGTATGTTTTTCTTCCTCATGTTTTGCTAAATACTCTTTATTATTGCTACTCCTTTTTTCCTTGGTTTGACTTATAAAAATTTGGCTATAGTTATTGAAGTACCTATCTTACAATACAAAAAGAAGATAGCTTTAAGCTCCCTGTTTTTATCTATGACCTATATTAATGTGTCTTCAGCCAAGCTCTCCGGCAGTGATGGCTGTTTAGTTCCCTTTGCTGCTGGAGATGCAGAGTGTAAGGAGGTTGTGGAATAGCACTGTCTGAAACTGAATGTCATTCCTTGGCTGCTGCTGGCACTGTACAATTTTGGTTTTACAGTCCTCTGCCTGCAACACCTCTGCACTCATGCAGAGATAAGTGAGGTCAGTGTAGGGATGTGCTTGTGCAGTGGAAACACAGAACTTAATTTCATACAGGAAGGTCTGGCACATTCATCAGAATGCTGATTCATCCAGATGTATATTTGCATTACCAAACACTACTAAAATACAATTAATATAGCAGAACAGCATGCTATGCCTGGACAAGAACATCGCGAAGCAGCATGCCCATGATTCCATTCTCCCAGTACTTAACAGATACAGAAGGTTAAGTTAATTGATTTACTCCCATCACAAAACTTAATAAATATACCTTGTTGTTGGGTCCTGCACTATTGAGTTTTCTTTGAGCCTACCTTGGATTTTGTGTTCTTATTTTAGTAGATTTTTACTCACATAGCCTTTTACATATTCTAAGTAATTATCCTTTGTATTCTACAGTTGTGCATTCAATTGCTATAATTCTCATTTTACAAATGCAGGTTTGGGGAAATTGGTTTTATTTAAACTAGAGGGAATTCACCTCTAATCTGGACTTTAAATGTGGAGTTATGGTGTCAGGTTTGTAATTAGTTCCCTACTTACAAAGCCGTATCCTAGTAAGTCCTCTCATAGACCATATAAGTGGAGTGGTCTGTTCAGTTGCAGGTAACTGTCTGGGAAGCGGATTTCCAGGAGAGGCATGCTATTCACCAGAGATGAAAAACATCATTTGTGCTAACTTTATAGGCAAGCAATATATGAACTGTAAATAATTAGCTTAAGTTGAGTGTAGTGGAAAGGATGAATAGTTAATTTAATTCCAGTGAAATGGCTTAGAAATATATTTTCGTCCTAGTGACACACATTATCTGACAGAGGCTAACAGAGCAGCGCTTGTGGGCCCCAAAGGTTGACACTGAAGTCTGTTGGATTAGTCAATGTGGAAGGCAAGTGGAGTAACTGTGCATGGTTGAAGTACATAGGAAGAAAACACAGCAGGAATTTAAGAGGATACATTGGGCCTGTGTGGTAGGGTTTGTTTGTTAGTGGAGGCTGCAGGGGTGTTCTTGCAGGAACTGCCTTCTTACTGAACAGAGTCAGTTCCAGCTGGCTCAAAGACAGACCTGCCACTGCCTAAAGCTGAGTCCATCAGGAATGTTCATGGCACCTCTGTGGTAACAGATTTAAGGAGGGGTAAAAAAATGTTGTGCAGCAGCTATGAGAGAAGAGTGAGAAAATGTGAAACAGCCCTGCAGACACCAAGGCAGTGAGGAAAGAGGGGGAGAAGGTGCTCCAGATGCTGGAGCAGAGATTCCCCTGCCCACGGAGAAGACTGGTGGCACAGGTTGCTCCCCTGCAACCCATGGAGGACCATGACAGAACAGATATCCACACAGCAGCCCATGGGGGACCCCATGCTGGGGCACAGGGATGTGTCCTAAATGAAACTGCAGCCCACAGAAAGCCTGTGCTGTAGCAGGCTCCTGGCAGGTTTTGTGGCAAGACCTGTGGCCCACAGGGGACCCATGCTGGACCAGTTCATGAAGGACTGTCTCCTCTGGAGGGACCCCACACGAGAGCAGGGGAAGACTGAGGAGGAAAGAACATCAGAGACAGCACATGATGGACTGACCATAGTCTCCATTCCCTGTCCCTCTGTGCTGCCTGGGGGGAGGAGGGAGAGAAATCAGGAGTGAACTTGAGTCTAGGAGGAAGGGAGGGGTGGGAGAAATGTGTTTTAGTTTTGGTGTTGTTTCAAACTATTTTATTCTGTTATTAATAGGCAATAAGTTAAATTAATTTTTCTCAAGTGGAGACTGTTTTGGTAATTGGTGAGTGATTTCCCTGTCCTTGTCTTGATACATGAGTTTTCCACTGTATTTTTGACCCCATGTTCTGTTGAGAGTGGGGAATGAGAGATTAGCTCAGTGGGCACCTGGTGACCAGCCAAAGTCCACCCAGCACAGAGGAGAAGAGCATGAAGTTTTTGATATTCCTTGCTATTCCCTAGATTTCATGAAAATAAAGACAGTGCTCATTGCAGTTACATGGCAACCAGCAGGGATGCTAAGATAATCTTAGAAAATTTGTATCTCTGATTTCTGTAACTGTGTTAGGTCGTCTACAGGAAGTGGTTTGTCTGAATACTTTGTTTCTTCCCACATGTTTTTTGAGAGAACTGCACTTACCTCAAAATTACCAGCAGGAGATAAGATATTGTTCAGATACTACACTCTGTTTTGTCATTTCTTATTGCATAGCAAGCATTGGAGAATAGTCTTTATCTGTCCCATTAAATTTTGGATTTTGTGTGCTAGGAAACGTGTTATGCTGAAAGCAGTGTCGCTGGCATGCAGAGAAAAAAAAAGAATGAGTTGGTAATTTGTTTATTCTTTTACAGGTATTAGTAAATTAGCTCTTTAAGAAAAGGTTTGCTAAGTTTTGCATGAAAATCTTGTACTTTTTAAGGTTTGCTGTATCTGCATTAAAGACAGTCAATCTTCGTTTACTGAGATTGCTTTTTTACAGTGCAAGGGGAACAAACGTACACTTAGCTAGCACTCAGTTGAGGCATTATAAAAGAACACTTGCAACACCTGGGAAGGAGGAATATGCTACCCCGTAGATTTTTGTGGTAATACTCTTTTAGCTTCCCAAGCTTAGCCTTGCATTTGTAAAATGCCTTTTTTTAATCCCATCCTTTAAGTTTGATGGACTCTATTTTGATGGGGTTTTTTTGGTGTTAATGATATGACCTGCAATATGCATTTGTTCTTTGTTTACAGTATAGAAGAACTTTCTGGTATCTATATTTTTGTCTGGTCAAGGGCAAGAAGGCAATTCATGATTTTTGTTATGTTATGTATTCTACTGCAACGACTTGTTTACATGTGACAGGTAAACACGTGTAGAAAAAACTGCATGACTGATGTATTGTGAAGACATAAGAGAGATTTTTGCGAAGCCCCCAGGCTGGTTCCTCACAGGCTTCGTTTCTACATTCTATCTGTAGACTCATTCTGGATTGGTTGTATACCAAAATGTTTAACAGGCTTGATTTAAAAAAAAAAATGTATAAATTGAGGTCAATAGAAAGTTCATACTGAGTTCAGGAAGATTTGTATCAAGCCCTAAGCCTTTACACTGCGAGTCTGTACAGGTCCTTTTTTCTCAGTTCTTACCATTTTACCATCTTCTTTCTACAGAGAATGAAATATTCATTTCTTCAGCAAGCTTTGTAATTTATCAGAATTTACCACTTACAAACAGTGGCATGCCTCTCCTTTTTCTGTTTACTAGTCAGGTTCTACTCTGGCATTAAATTTTATGTAAGTATGAGCTTGCAACTTGGAAGGGCTTTAATATTTTTTTGTTTGTTTGACAGAAAAGTTGTGTATTGTCAAAAAGTATAGAAGTCAAGCTCAACATAAGTGTCTGTATGCAGGTGGAAAGAAGTTGGAAGTTCCAGTACTTTGTCTTGGGTCCCTCTTCTACCGGAATGCCAGCGGGGTTCCTGTTTGTAAAGGTCTGGGGAGGTGGCTATCAGTCCTCTCACTTTATTCATATAGTGTTTGAGAAGGGACAAGACAGCTCTTGGACCATATAAATACCTGGTCAAGCTTCTTTTGCCATACTTATAATAAGATTTACCTGCTTCAGTTCTCTCCTTTTCTCATCTGTTTTTACTGCCTTTTTTCCCCATTTAGGCTGGTTTTTTTCTGCTTCTCTGTTTTCCCTTCCCCCTCTCCCTCATTTCCTCTTCAGTTTTTCTTTCTCTGCCAACTTGCTCTTCATTTTGCAAATTGCCTAGAACACTTTCTCCTGAGTCTTTTCTAATTCCCTTTTATTTAGCTTTTTATTTTGTGTAGAGGTTACATATACAGACAAGAATGCTTAAAATTTAGATGACTGTTGGATGGCTTCCTAGCACAATCTGAAGTTTGCATTCGAGGATTTATGCATACTGCCAAAAATTGTCTTTAAGACACAGAGCTCCTCTGCTCCAAGGCTCTTCACTCATGTTACTGGGTTCTTGAATCAAATATTGTTCAGGTGAAGCAGTAATAACATTATGAAGGATATGTCTGCTCTGGTTTGGATCTTTTTGCCATGTTAAGAATGAAAAATCTGTCAATAAGTTGCTAATTTAATGAGGAGAATCGGTAAGAACAGGATCCATTTCAGGTGATTTTTGAACAGAAATGGAAAATTTTCTGAACAAAGACTGGCATAGTGCCAGTACTGCTACCTACCTCCTGGCAGATAATAAAATGCAGTTTAAAAAGTACTGCTATTGTTAAATACTGAAGCACACCACCAGTGTTTCAGCCTATAGAAAGGCTGATGAGTACATTAGCATCAGGAATAAATGCTGTTTCATGTAATCTCAGTAGCGTTGTATTGAAAGGACTGTTTAGGAAATATAGGAGCTCTCCCTAAAGTGTTAATGTGATTTTAGTGCTGTGAATGCTCATAAAACCTTCAGTGGGGTAAGAATGCCAGCAAAATCATACACTTTCCCTCAAACAGGTGAGATTTACTTTAACTAAAACTCTGAAGGGTGCAGACCTTTTGATTCCTGTTTCTACGTGCTGCATTCTTAGGTGCAGAATAACCAGCTATTTTCTTACAGTCTTAATAGAGAAAACAGCCTATAGAATATTTTAAGTATCTGCTCTGGAAAATAAAGAGGCTTCAGTTAGAAGATAATGGAGTAGTTTAGAATGCAAATAGACACTGTGATATCCTTGATCAAGACAGCTATGGTAGAAGACCTCTTTTTCTTAATTTCTTGGGAGTCTAGATACTTACATGTTCATTTCTTTAAAAAAAAAAAATGGAGATCTCTGGTCTCCATGTACAACTCACAGACTTCCTCCTGTCCCAGTCTACTTCATGCACATCCATGACAGATACAACATTTTGTGGGGTTTTTTGTTTCCTGTAGTGGTTTTACAGACTACATTTTGGGGAGCAGCCATGTGCCTTCAGCCTTTTGTGTCCGCCCCAGGAAATCCCGTCAAGGGCTTTGGCATTTCCTGTGGGTTATGTTAAACCTTGCCTAATCTGCAAATAATATTTAGCAGGAACTGGTCTACCTCAGATGCCAAGCCCTGCCTGGGCTCTGGCACAGCAGTCAGTGCAGCAGCAGGGCTCATGATCTGGGCTGGATTGGTAAAGTTGTAGGCACAGGGTTAAGGGAAGTGCCTTTGGGGGTTTGTCCCCACCTCTTTTCAGAACCTGTGAGACCACATCCCGTGCACCATGTCAGGTGTAAGAGAGAAAAAAATAAAATGTCAGGTTTTCATTTTTTCAGTCACTGCTTTAAAAACTTGGTGCCTGAAGCGCAGATCTTGTGTTGGTTAGGTTGTATGGATTTTGTTTAAGTTCAGAAATCTAAGTTTGAAATGCACATTGGATCTGTCTGAAGGAGTTGGCTTTGATCTGTAGCTTTTGCTTTCTTTTCCCTGGTCCCCTCATCAGCTGGATTGTGAGGACCCCTTCCCAGAGGGATTGTTGCATTTACAAGGTTAATTGTCTGTCGTGAGAGCTGCTGGGAAGAAAGATGATCATTGCTGGGGCTATGGCTGCTTTGCAGTTAGCCTGCAAAGTTCCTTCCTTCTGTGCCTTTCCATTACACTATGCTGACTGTCCCTGGTTGGTCTTCCCTGGCTCTGACAGCTGGTTTCCAATAATTCTTTTTCCTGTTGTTGGCCCATTCTTCAGCATGGAATAAAATGAAAATTCTCCAGGTGAAGCTGGTGGGATTTGCATCTCATCCATCTTTTCTGGAGTCTTTTTATTTAAAAGCTTTTATTTTTCTTGTCTTGCTTTGTGTCAGTAGTATGAGCTACCAGCAGTAGTATGGTCTATGAAGTTGTCAGATCAGTTCCCCACACCTAAAATGAACAGTAATAGCACCTCCCAGGCCACTCTTGGAAACCATATTCTCTGTTGAGTTGAAAGGACAACTTTCTGCACTTCTATTCTTGCAAGAGATGCCTGTGTCTGAACTAGTTACTAGATGGCTTTGCTATGTAGTTACCTTTAATATCTTTGATGTAGACACTCTCCTCTAGGGCATCATTCAGCTGGTGAGAGGAAATGCATACCTCAGTGCAGGGAGCATTGGTGGCAGTCTGGGTTCAAGCATCTGTGTTTGATCCGGTGTCTTCCCAAAAGAACTAGTCCTGGGTGTCAAGTTTGTTTGTTTGGCTTTTGTGAGCTAAACAAATAGGTCTCTGAAGGGTGATGAAAATATTCAAGTAAAGGAGAATGTCTTGTAACTTGACCTTTCTGTGTTTCATTGAGGAAATATTGAAGCATGTAGTAAGAATTCTCAGATAAGACCTTGGCTGACCTTCATCCCAGCCTTAATGATCTCTTAAAAGTCAGTGCTGCTGAAGCATATAAATCTAAATTATGATGGCACACCAGAGATATCTATTGCAAGAGAATATTTATGATATATAAAATAGCAGGTTTTATTCTGATACATATATACATATATATATATATAAATGCCAAAATTAACTGAAAATGGCATTTTATGTATGGAAATACTTAGAAAAAACTGTATAATCTGTTGCAGTACTCAAACTCCTTTAGTGATTTCTCATTATTGGGAGAGGGAAAGGGCAAAATGCTAGTTTAATTATCTGAACATTAAAACTCTTACTGAAAAGATTTGTGCAATAAGTAAATATTTTGTAATTTCACTTTAGCACCATGAAAAAGTACCTTCTCTGCTACCCCAGGCAACTTCTTAAAGTTGAGACCTCATTAATAAAAAATACTTTCTTTTTTTTTTATAGTATATTCACTCATCAGGCATAATTCACAGGGTAAGTGAAAACAACATTAAAGTTGTTTATATTTTGATAATATGACTGATGTTTGTGTATAAGCATGTTTATAAATATGTCTGAAATGCTGTTTATAGTTTCTCAGTCCGTTGATGTCTTTGTTTTTTTCTTCAATAAGAACAAATGTTGGCATGGCTACATCAGTGTAAGGTGGGCACTCAAGTTGCACTGAATACATCTTAAATTTGGACTTCTTAAATTGCTTTGTGAAGTTGAGTTGTAAGTCCCCACAAGAGCAAACAGTATCTAAATTCAGATGGATAAGAGTTTTTTCTGGGGGTTTTTTGTTGTTGTTGTTTTTTGGGGGGGGTTGTTGTGTTTTTTGTTTGTTTGGGTTTTTTAATGAAGATTAGACTTTTAAAAACAATATTTAGAGTTTCTTTAAACATCGTGTTAATGTTCAAAGTTGGGAGGTAACCATAGAAAGTGAAAAAATTGTCCAAACTTTTAAAGCCTTTAGAACGTCAATTTTTCTTCTGTGATAAATTAAGCATTTGATTCTTTCTGAATTTCTTCCGTCTAAAGTCCACTTAAAATCACCTTTGCACTGTGAAGAAGGAGTTCTGAATGATGCCATTGTGGTATCAAGCAGCATATCTTCCCCCAAAACTACATCAGAACAGTAGGAATGATCCATTTGTAATAAAATATCAGGAGCATCATAGAAAGGGCACATTGTATGGTAGCTTTAAGCTGGACATGGAAACTGTGCAAACAGACAAAATAATATAGAATTATAATGTAATTATATATTATAATTGTATAATAATATGATATAACTATATTTTTATTTTTGCAACTACACCCCCTTAATGGCCGTTGAACTTGTGGTTTCATTGCGGTTCTTTGCACCAAATTGTTTTCTCCAAGACCTCTCTTAAAACATCTTTGTATAAAACAGGTGGATGTCTGTTAAAATGTTTAGAGAGAAGATACTTCTAAATATCTTGTGCTAAAGTGTATCAAACAAAGGTTTGAAAAAGCAGAAAAAAAATTTATTTCTGATTTTTTTTCTTTCTAATTGTGTATGTCTGAGTAAATGGTGTTGCAGTATCATCTCAGTCATTGCCAGTACTCTTCCCTTTGCTAAACTGTACAACTGTTGAAGATCATTAGGAGTCCCTATGGTAGCTAAAGAGACTTAAGGGAATACTTTTTTTGTTTTGCAGTTCAATTGATTTTGTTAGGAAATTGATTTTCCCACAGAAGAGACCATAGGCTTTTATGTAAAATCTTGTTTCATTCTTTTACTACTTCTATCAGAGTATGCAGCCTTTATAAAGTGTACGTTGATATGCAATATGTACAGTCCAGAAATATATATGTGAATTGTTAACTTCGTGGCATTAGTATTAAATGTAACAAATTTATGGCCAAAACTCACTCATAGAAAGGAAAATGAGTGAATTCCTTCACTGGCAAGTATTTTCCTGATGTCTAGCAGAAAAGTTGATTTTCCTGCAGGGGGCAGGGGGGAAATGTACTGGAAAAAAGCCAAGCATATGCAAGTTTATCCTTGTTTGTGTTATTTCTTATGTCATTGTTTTACCTGTTGCTGTTCAAAATAGTTATATGAAAACTGTAAAATAAGAAAAAAAGAACAAAGTAAAGAAAGCAGGAAAGAGTGCTTTATTGCGCTTTCTATAAAATAAAAAAAAATAACATCCATTTGAAATCTGGTTACAGGATCTAAAGCCTGGAAACTTGGCAGTAAATGAAGACTGTGAATTAAAGGTATGTTTATTTGAAAAGTCAGAAAAAATATTGAAAAGACAGAAGACAATGGGTGCAACATCTGTAGACATGCTGGCTGGTCTCAGTGATGCACCAGGCTTTTAGCACACAGACTTTGAGGAGATATGGAGAATGAGGGGACCACAGGAAAAAGAAAGGGAAGAGGATTAGATGGGCAATGGTAACTATCTTGAAAAGAAAATACAAGAGACTGCTCCTTACAAGTATTTTCCCATCTGTTTGACTTTAATCATCACAATAATAATTAAATATTTGTTTAAGAAATACAACCCTGAATAGTGAGAATCTGTTTATCCCCTGTTTGTATGACTCACACAAGTGTGCAACTCATAAGAACAGCAGAGGTGATGATCAATTTCTGAGATCATTCTGGAATCAAGCACAAGAAATGGCTGTGCCTGAAGGTAGAAGCTTTGCCTAGAAAACATCTAGTCCAGACATGACACTCCAGGAAGCTTGTGACCAGTGCTAGCAGGGGAGAGATGGAGGTCGTCTCCAGGATGCGGAGGATTTCTGATGAGGAAGTTGGTGCCACAAGTTATTACATTCATGGCATCATTGGAGTGGTTGCTGACTTGAGTCTCTCCATCTGGGTGACAGGCAGTGTAAGAACTGAAAGTGCTCCTGTGGGTTTGGTGTTGACAGCAGGCCATGCCACAGCTGCGTGTTCACACCAAGGGAAGGTGTGTGACAGTAATAGTAACACTTTTCCTGTATGATATGTATGTTGCAGTGAGTACTGGTATTTTTTATGCAGTCACTCAAAGTAATTTTCAAGAAAAAATTGTGTGCTGGCTCCAGTCTGATAAGAGCTGTAATGGAGAACTGTGTTCATGATATGTTGCAGCTAATCACTTCAGAGAAGCAGGAAAGAATCACATACTGCTCACTGTGAACAAGAACGTCTTATTTCTTTTAAAGTGTTTCCTTCTACATTGTTACAATTATCAGTAGTATCAATTGCATGTAGACTTCAATGTATTTTGTAGCAGGAAGATATAATTTCTTCTTGATTTTTGCTCTTAATAGAAGCAGTAAGAAAAAAAGTCATTTTGAATTCAGCCTCCTGTTGTTCAGGTACTACCTGTTTCTACTGCTACGCTGCACAAGAGATGCATTTGATGGCATTTTTTGTGTTACCTGGTTGTTGCTTCTCTGGAGTGGGACAAGTATTGGCATGCAGCATGACTCCCTTCATCCCCATCAATAATGCTTTTTCACAATGTTGGTCACATCCAGCCTCATTCTGAATCATTGAACAGAAATACTAAACCTGACCAGTTTTGGTTGCAGTTTCTGACATGTATTGGCAATCTTCCAAAGCCTGTTAGATTGGATAATAATTGTACTTCAGAAATAATTATGCAATGTACTCTGACCTAACAAAAATGCATCTATTTGGCTGTGTAGAATGACTTTGTTATTAAGAAATAAGGCCAATTAATTATTAGGAAGTAGGATTCTGTAATACTTGACACTGTTTATTTTAGGAATATCATTTATTCTGGTGAGTGTGGGGATAGTAGCCCCAGACTGCGTCCAGTCCCCAGTTAATTCTATTCTTGTGTTTTAATTTTTTATTAATTTTCAGAATTGTTTTTGTTGCCTATTTTCTCTTAGCTCTAGCAATCTCAAAGGCTAATTAAGGTTTTTCAGTTAATTACAAAATCCGGCCACATCTTCGATCCTGTGCTTGAATCACCATTGGCCTATACATCCTCACAAAACAATTGGATTTGAATGGATGCTTTTGTGTCCAGATGTGTAATTACATTTAGATCTTATGGCCAAGGTTTCCTCCCTACAAGAGACATAAGACTTTCTGGGAGTGGTTTCAGTTACATGAGAATTCCATATTTCAATTCCAATGTGAGCTTTGAATACATAGAAAAAGTCTGACTCTACAGGGTGGGAGATACAGATGATCAAAGGCCGTGAAGCACACCCTTAATTTAAATGAAAGAAAAGGTGATAGAACACTGCAAAAGGGGATTTTAGCATACAACATACAAGCTATATACTTGCATACTTGCTATATACTCATTGAAGACTGAGCTGAATGTTCAGGGTTCTGTGATTTCAGAGTTTTTTAATCTATCAAAAAAAGCCACTATCTTCTCGTTTGTTGGTGGCCAAATTACGAGTGGATCCCAGGGTGATGGGGAAAAAAAGAGACTAGAAAAAACAGTAGTACATGTTAGTTTCCCCCCACTCTCCAGCTGTGCAATTACATTTTGAGATGTGGGCCAGGTCTGGGACTTTCATGATACAATCCCCTGATCTGTATCTACTTATTTAATTTTTTTTTTCTGTTAACCTGGACATTTTTAAACTTTTAGGTAAACTGAGGTAAATAATCCTGTATCAGAACACAATTTTGTGAAATGAAAAGGAAGAAATTAAGCATTAAGCTTTAGTTTTCGTTTTTTTGCTCTCAGAGGATAATTGCAATGTCCCTGGTTGTGCAATAAGCTCTGATACCATATGCAGAAGAAAAGTGCAAGTTTGCAGTTAGGAAATACTGGTTGTCAGAAGGTAGCTCCGGTTGACAAACAGAAAGAAAACTATAATTCATTTAGAAGTGTGCATAAAAAATATCAGGGTGAGGATTTACCTAAAATCTCCCTAATGCTGAAGGAGTTGGGCTGACTCTCCCTGCGTGGGCAGAACGTGACACTGCCTGGAGAGCACACTCAGGGTCAGTGTATGCAGGCACAGGCCCACGCTGCCAGGGATAGTCCGGCCTTTTCCCCCCGTGTCTGTACACTCAGCAGCTTTCCTTGTATCGACTCCAGTGGGGATAAGGCTGTAGGTGAGTTGGAACAGTTCCTTGAATTAGTAACTAATTAATAAGCTATCAGTTTTATTTTTCACAATGAGTTTTCTGGCTTTCTTGTCTGATGTTCTACATAGGTGCCAGAAAAGTGACAGTGAAGAGTGATGAGGAGAAATCACTGCGCTTTATGTAGTCTCAAAGTTACAGGTTATTTTTGTTATGGTTACTGAAGAAAGTTAGGAAAATTGTTTGCTGAGTTAAAGGGGAACTATCCTTCAGGAGCTGAGGGGGATTTGCTCTTTCTTTCATAATTCATGGATTATAAAAAGGATTTTCAAACTTGCTCTGAAAATTGCTGTGGAAGTTTTAGATGAAAAGTTGCAGATTAGAGTGTAAGAATAAGTTTTACTGAAGTGGTAACATGTTAATATTAAATACAAATAGGATACACTTGTTCCTGAGCTTAATGAATATGTAAATGAAAATAAATCATCAAGTTAAAACAATGCACAAAAAAACATGCTGTGTTTTCTACGTTTACAAAACTACAGAGCCTAGTTATATTTTAGCTGTTTCCAACTCCACATGTCACAAGCTTTGGTAGAGAAAATGCCTAAAAAACTTTCACAGAGTAGAGGGTGCCGTATCCGGATTTTGACCTGTTATGTAAAACTTCCTTTTTTTTTTTTTTTCACCCTCCCTGCAATCTTACTGGGAAAGCATAATGTGTGCTGAATATGTAAAATAAATTGGAAAGCCATATATAAAAGTGTATTTAACCATGGCAAATATTTTGAGTCCAGTAAATCTTCAGCATCCAAAGAATCAGTGATAATCAAGTGTATTTTATTGGTAAGGTAAAAATGTCTCCCTTTGCATCCCATTCCTGTTTTTAAATTGATTGGTAATCAGCAGTTATGGGGAAAACATGGAAATTGTATTTCAGGTATGGCTATAAAGGTAGGCTATAACATTTTGTACTTTGATCTATGAATGGAAATATAATTTTCCTTTCTGTTAGTGCCAGGGACTGATGAAACTATCCTGAAATATTTCAAAATGTTTGTCGGGGAATGATGAAAGTATCCTGAAATATTTTAGAATGTTTAATTACAGAGAGCGTTCTAAAAACATCACTCTTGGTATAGTAATGCCCAGATGCTTCTAGTAAAAACTTCTGCTCTATCAATATACATGTGAAGCCTGATACACATGGCAACTAGTGGCTGTTCATGCAGAGCTGCAAATTCAGTTGTATGTAGATGACAGTGGTTTATCTTGAATAGACTTTACTTACTCAAGCTCCCTGCTTTTTGTTAGAAGCATGAACTGTCTGATAAATACAAACTGGTTGTCATTCCGGGAGCGGACGTTTCTTGCTGTTGGCCGCATCTTTCAGTAGCATCTTTTGATAGTCTGTGCAGGTGGGCCTTCTTAAGGCAAAGTTTGTAGCAGTTGACTAAAGGCCATAACATTCACTTCTAATCCTGCTGCTGTACACATTGCTGTGTCTAGAGATAAATATCTGAGAATCTTAGATAATCAGCTGAATTGTGCATAACCCTTTAAAAATTGCACTGATGTTGCATTTCTTACAAAAGGCTTTGTAGTTGATGCTGGAGGTTGGAGAAGACTCAGTGGGACTGAATGATGGTAATTCCCTACTCTTGTTGCAGATTGTCAATGTGACCTAGAGGAAGTTTTCCTGTGTATTATTTACTCACAAAATACAAATAACAACACCTCCTTACTCGAGAATACTATTGGAACACACTCTTGAATAATTGTGCCACAATCATCAAATTGGACATCATCTAAGATGGGCACAGTTCTTTTAGCTGTAACATGATAATGATGGTGATTTTATGGTCAGGGAATTTTTTACATTGAATGTGTCCAATATCTTTTTAATTAATAAGTGAATAATTTATTATTTTCTTTACTGGTTTTACAGCTTTTAGTGTTGATATAGGAGTATGTAACTTGTAAAAAAGTTATGCAAATCTCCTTTCTACCTCTATCTTGATTTTTGAAATGAGAACAAGACATTTCAATGAGAAAAAGATATAAAAATACACGAATCTCTGCAGATTGCTCCAATTTATTTTTTTTTATTATTTTCTACAATTGTAAAGTCTGCGTGAACTAGATAGCTAGCTGGTTGATCAGGATGTTCTTTGTGCTTCCACTACAGATTCTGGATTTCGGGTTGGCAAGGCATACAGACAGCGAGATGACTGGTTATGTGGTTACAAGGTGGTACAGAGCCCCAGAGGTCATACTTAACTGGATGCATTATACTCAAACAGGTCAGCATCTCTTCAGAAGTGTCTTAGCGGAGCTAAAGCATTCACTGAATCAGGCAATATATAAACAAGCCTTTGTTTCTGAAAGGAGTGAGAAATTGGAGGTGAAAATGGCAATAGAATTATGGAAAATTTCCTTGTAGATAAATTTCAGATAATTACATGGTGGATGTGACTTTGAGGGGGTTTATTTTTTTTTTTTCTGAGAGTAACAGAAAGTGCCAAGGTGATTGGAAAAAAGTTATTTAAATGTGTACAGATGTGACAGTCTGGTCTCCATTCTTGTGTTCCTGCAAAGATGTGCTGATTGTAACTTGGACAGAGGAAAATTGCTAATGGAGGGATTTCAAATAACTCTAGGATAACTATGAGAGTTTTTGAAAACACTGAAAATTTACTTCCCATGTGCATCTACCTGTTACTGAGAAACTTAGTCTGCATATTATGAGGTCATCTCCAGTTTGCGTACTAGAAAGTCTGGTAGTTTTACCTATGCTGTTCGTCATACTTGTCAAGGCACACATTTATTTTATAAAAGGCTGTAAAGGTAATTTTTATACTGCTTTTAAATATGTGTTAAATTAAACTTTATGCACATTTAAATGGACAAGTATTCAGCAATTTAATGTGCCTCTTGTTCTTTTTTTCAGTTGACATCTGGTCTGTGGGCTGCATAATGGCTGAGATGATAACAGGGAGGCCTCTGTTCAAAGGAAATGATCGTATCCTTCAATGAATTTATGATACTAATGTAAGAAAATTATGACAGGTTCTTATGTAATACAGTAAGTCTGTTCAAAAACTGGTGAGCATAAATTTGAAATGAACAGTAAAATGGCTTACACCTTTCTCATTACATGGGTTATTTCATATCTGTACCACTTTTGCACATCTGCCAATTAAAACTTGTATTACTGATTTTTTTCTACAGAGGTGATCTTTGAATCACATTTCAAATCATCAGGTAAAAGATTCTGTGGTAACAGGAAAGTCATATTTATTAACAGATTTCAGAACATGCATAGAGGATTCTCCTGTAGTGTATGACTTACATGCACAAGCTAGTCCATTTCATGCTTTTTGAGGCTTTTACCAAAAAGTGTTATGTGAGTAACATCTAGTAAAATGTAGATTTACAGAAAACATTTAGTCCTATCGTGATTGCTGAGGAATTGGAAAAATTTTTAAGATTATGACATAGTTAATCTTCAAGGGATACTTCATTGACAGTAGTAGTTGTGATACTTAATAAGGGACAATGTTAATAGAAGACAGTAAAGATTTTTTACATTTTTGTTTGTTTGATAGCTCAGCCATTTTGCTCAATCGTTTTGCACTGCTTTCTCCCTTGTGGAGTTGCAGTCAGTAAATTGCTTATCTACAAATACTTGTTTACAGGATCACAATTGCTTAATTTTAATTATATTTGTATTTAAATACTTAAGGTAAGATCAGGACTTCATTGCATGGATCATATTATTCTCATTTTGTGAGGTAAAACATCCAAGAGAAAGATTGTGTTCAGCAAATAAATGGCAGGGACTATGGAAAAGTAGAATACATCAGATTTTTTAAGGCTCTACAGGTTTTGAAGTATTCATTAGTCCTTAACAAGAAAATACTAAAATGCCCGTTGAAAAACAGCTGTTGGTTAACACAGAGCATTTCTCAACTGATGCAAACCTTGAGCATTCTGGTGTGTAAAGAAGAAAATTAATGAGTCAGAATTTTCAAGGTGCACTGTAAATGTAAGAGTGGAAGAGCTAATATTTTAGTCGTACTGGATTTTGGAGATTTCAGAACAATTGGCTGAAGTTCTGTGTTCTATATTACAAAGGAAATTATCCCAGCATAATAGTCACTGCTGGCCTTTGTCAGTATTACCTATTGTCAGGGGAATGCAGCCATGGGTTCAGCTGTGAGTAGGTGAATAAGAAAACAACTAACTTAGGGGATTTTTGTTTTAGAGTTTTGAGTGGGCTGTCCTGCCAACTTGGTATGAATTTTATTTGTCAGCATTACCCACCATTACCTTTTTCTGCAGGGGCTGATGGAATCCTCATGTGCTCTAAGCTCTGATCTAGGTTCTAGCTTCTCATCTGCTGTTCTTACCAGAGCAACAAGCAAATCTCAAAGCTCTTCTCTGTAGTATTAGCCCTCTCTAAATATGGTGTTTCTTCTTTGAAACAGCTGAAACTGTTGCTGATTAATCTCTCCTGGTTTAGGACACAAGATTAGGGAGTGTTCTGATGCCTCACCCCGGTGTCTCCGACATCTCGGCATCAAGCTAAGCATGTGGGAAATAAGGAGAAGGAGCCTTATTTTTTTTCCTCTTGAAGTTTCTCAGTGTGTAGAACTAATACAGACTGATTTTCTTCTGATTTTTATTGGTTATCATGCCACCTTATGTTCCCTGTTACTTTTCCTGCCTCTATGTCACCTAAGTATTGGATAGACCAGAGCAGTGCATGCAATACATATGTTGATTGTTCAGATACTCTAATACTTTTGGACTGATTTTTGTCCAAAAATATAGAAGAGGTCTGATATTAGAAGATTTTGCAGATTATTCAATTATGCGTTCTCAAATTACAGGACATTTCATTTCAGTGTCTTTGCCTTTTGCAAGAAAAATGGAGGACTTTCATCTTTTATAAATTTTCTGTTCTGTCATTGAATTGAGATCTTTATTCTCCAACAGTGAAGAAAAGCATTATTTTTGCAGGGTGCTTAGTGTTCTTATAATGAAAGAATTTGTTCCTTATTTCTGGTATTCAGATCTGGACCAACTCACAGAAATAATGAAAATAACAGGTACACCAACTCAAGATTTTGTTCAAAAATTACACAGTCAAGATGTGAGTATTCTGCTTTGTCAGTTGGTTTTACATGTCTTAATTTTACGTCAGCCATGTTCAGTTCTTAACTGGCTAATATATCTGGGCTACTGAAATGACCCCTGATGGTACGTCTTGGCCTTGAAGTCCTTTGCACACCCACAATAGCTACTGGAGATGGGGGGAGAAATGACAGAACATTATCAGAACAATTGAAAAATCTCTATATTTAAATACTTCAAGATTCTAGTCTGTACCATATAAACAGTTGAGCTGATACATTGCTAGTTTTATTGGAAAGGTACTGAAAGCGTGAAGATATTCAGAAAACCCAGTTGTTTGCAAATGTCTCTGACTTTGTCTTTCCTGTTCTTATGTGGATGTCCTAGAATCCTTAAGCTCTTACTACAAAGAATCTAAAATTATTCATTAGATTAACTGTACAATTTAAATACTAATGAATTACTGTATAAGGTTCACTTGTAGAGATTCCTGTAAACTCTCTCTGACATTCTTTTAAATGATTCATACATATTTATTCTCATTAATGTATTAAATATGGAGCACTAATAATTACAGCTTGACATTATAATTTCTAAATAATGGTTTTAAGACTTGATTTAAAAAAAAAAATTATGTTCAGCAAGAAGGTGAATATCATCAGGGTTTGACACAGAAAAAACGCATTTGTACAATGTGCTATAAAAACATTGTTAAGTTACCTATTAAGCATATAGTTATTGATGTCACAGGTGGCAAAGGTCTAACTTAATATTCATGGGGTTTTTTTCAGGCAAAAAACTATATCAAAAGCCTCCCGAAAGTCCAGAAGAAAGACTTTGCATCCATCTTGAAGTACGCGAATCCTTTGGGTAAGGCAGTGTGTGTGGGTGTGTACAGCTTGTGTTTCATTGGAGGCAGCAGCAGTATCAAATCATGTGATGGGGCGGTTCTCATGTCGTTATCTCTCTTGCTTTCCATAATTCATAGTTTTGATTGTAGTGGCTAAACTTTGCCAAGTTTAAACCCTGCCAGGAATCTGTTGTTTATTAAAAGCATCAAAAAAAGAAGTATTTTGTGTTTTAGGTTTCAATCCAGCACCTGCTTATTGGTTTTACTTGAGCAGCTTTATGAAGAGCCCTGGTAGATTGAACACATGTAATAAAATTTTCTCTGTTTCTGAAATATAATTCTGAAAGCTCAATCAAATCTACAGTTGAAATGCAAGGAAATAGAAAGCTGACATTTTAGTGATGGAATTAATAAGTCCTGAGAAACATCTGTGCATTCCTGAGAAGCACTGGCTTGGATTGGATAGTTATAAACAGCCAGAGCAGCATACTGAGTGTGCATAACTGTGACATGACCTGAGGCAGCCAGAACTCTGAGGTGACGTTACCCAAATCTTATCAATTCCCCAGTGACCTTAACACTCACAAAGCCAGTTTGGAATATGTATTAGGATAATTGAATCTTCACAATTTAAGAAGTTAAAATTTTAGGTTCAGATACTATAGAAATAAACCTGATTAGCAAACAGCTCTTACCCTGATTGCACGGTTAGCTAAGTGACCTCAGCTAGAGCAAACTACACATTTCTGTTTAGTTTTTAGAATGTTTCTTCTTATCGCTTCTGTGGCCATCTGGCTGCTTTGGTCTGGGAGAGAAGGTTGGAGAGATATACAAAATGGCAAGCAGGAGTTGAAGCATCCTGTTCCACACTGCTGCCTCTACTTCCTTTCAGCTGCTCCACCCAACCCAGGAACATCCTGTCAGGATAGAAAAACAGAAAATAAATCATTCATCATACCTGTTTACACTAGCCCATTTTGACAGTCTAACAATGGACCTGATCCAAAATCCCCTGGAGAGGAACACACAAGATTTTAATGGATTGTTTTGGCTGAGGCCAAAACTCCATAGCAGATAAGGTCACATCTGAAATTCTGAGCATGGACAGCTGACTTGTCGTAGTGAACCTCAAAGTGTACTTGGGCTTGAATTTGGTCACATACAGTGCAGTTCTCATTAGCTGATCACTTGTTCATTCTGCTGCTGTCAGGTGGTGATGTACCTTAGAACCATGACAAGGTGGCAGTGAAGAAAGACACGTGGGAAGGCTCAAAGCACAGTGCTCCTGGAGCCAGAAGCTGAGAAGTCGTTAGCTGAGGTGTTTTCTGTATTGCGTACAGAAGCAAGGGAGCACCTCTGCATTGCATCAGGCTTTGTACACATCCCAACTTGCTCACAGAACTACTTGTCATGCCGATGGGTCCCCCTGGCTGTAGAATGGACACTGTTTTATAACTCCATGTTCTTACTTGAAATACTTCTAGGGCAATATTACTGTGTACAAGTGGAATCAGTTGCATGATTTGAAAACACTGTTCTCTGTGCAACAGCTGTAAACCTTTTGGAGAAGATGCTGGTGCTGGATGCAGAGAAGCGAGTCACAGCAGCTGAGGCTTTGATGCATCCTTACTTTGAACCAATTCACGATCCTGAGGAAGAAATTGAAGCTGAGAAATACGATGACACGTTTGATAACATGGATCTTCCTCTAGATGAGTGGAAGCGTGAGTTTAGTTTTATGATGTTTTCAATAATAACCAGATTGAAAGGCCATCCAGAAATAAGAATGTTCCCCTTTGCAAATTACCTCCTCTGTTTTTAATGCAACTGAGTAAATTGAAAGCATTAAGATGGAGAAACACTAGTTACCCAGTTCTGGTAAGTATCAAGTCCTCCTGGAATGATCCCCAAAGTTTTCTTGTGTGCCTCCTCCTCCTTCTTCTTCATGTGTCTGTCCTCCCATCTTCTGCAACACAGAAAAGAAACCGCTTCTGTAACATGTGCTTTCCAGTTGATAGTATGGATGAACAGATTCTTTGACTGTTGACTCTATTGGACTGCAATGGATTACAATGCCTTGTAATTAGGTTCTCTGAGGGATAGGAAACATATTTATGTCGGCAGAGATTTAAGTCTGAGTCTTGTTTTCATCTAATGCCAGAGGTTTGTATTTTGACTTTTTAAGTGAGGACCTGACTTTTAAAGCTGATGTGCTCAGTAGCTCTTCCTGAGGATATTGCCCACTATAGAGTCAATGCTCACATACCTTTTGAAAGTACCTGTATCATTTCAGTATTGGGCTACTTCAAATCTGAAATTGTGAAAATTTTTTTTTTATTCCCTTACTTTTTGTGCTCTTTGTCTCTTTTTGCCTGAAGGGGTCTCTCTCTTCCTAACCTAGATCAGAGCCCGGTCATGCTGGGGGTTGCACCTTGCCCATTCTTGCCTGTGCAGCTCCTTTTCTGATTAGACCAGAAACACAGCATCTGTCTGTTCTTTTCCAGGCATTACATATAAAGAGATACTGAACTTCAAGCCACTACAGACATCAGACTCAAAGGAGACAGCAGTGTAATTGTATGACTCAGTCTTTTCAGAACTCTGAAAAAGCAGAAAAGTTGTAAATTTTTTTTTTTATACACCTGACATTTCAGGTGTATAAAACATTTTAAGTAAACTGTATGTAATCTGTTTCATCTGCACTGTAAGAAAGAGCAATGTTTTTTACTCTGCATGTGGAAGTTGGTGCCTTTGGGAGTAGCATTTCAAAAATATCTGGAAACTTATTCCTGCCTACAACCTCTTCCTTATCTACAAAAGGATTCAGACTGGGGTAACCCCGTGCCATCCTCCAAAGAGCAGGTGGGACTGATTCTTCAACTTGGAGATCACAGGAGCACAAGTGACCACCCCAAGCAAGCTGAGATACAGAGTATGTCAGAGATGTGCCATGACTGCTCTCCAAGGACACTGAACCATTGTGAATGCAAGAAGTATTCATGTGACTTCCTCTGGAATATTTCACTCTGTTAAGAAGCCTGTGGATGCTAATCATCTTCTGCTAACTCAGCTACTGCAGTGGGTAGTAGAGACACAGCCCAAATGAATACCTGTGTTGCCGGTCCTATGTGAGTGGAAGTGAACCTGAGCTCCAGACAGTTCTGACAGATCTGAACAAAAGGCAAAAAGCAGGGAAGTGTCAATGTCCGAGATTTTTTTTTAAAGTAACCAGTGTAGCAGGACAAGATTTCACAAATACTAGGTGAGCAGTCACTGGATAAACAATCACTGTCAAGGCATATAATATTTTTCTCTAAAAACAATGCAGTCTCTTTGTATAGTAGATTAGGGATTAAGGATTTCCAGGGAGAAATTCTTCAGACTTTCTAAAACTTTTTAAACTCTCTAGCATCTTAATATTGAAATAATCATTGAGGAAGTACATATTCTCAGAAAATGCATGGGGTATAGAATCAGCAGTGCTGATTTTAGACATAAGCCTCTATGCAGGTCACATCATAGAAAATTAAATGAGGACCAAAATGCTACACTGCAGCTGTTCATTGGGAATACCTGCAGCAAACTGTTTTGTTCACAGTGTTCAGAGCTGTTACCAAGTCCAGAATAACAACTATTCCTTTTTTTAGCCTTTTAAACTCATCTTACTAGGGAAAACCTTCAGACCTGCTGTTGCGAGGTGCCTTACCAGAAGCAGTCAGCTCCCTCATGGGATAGATTGGTTAGATGCTTCATGAGCTCCTCTTTACTGTTCTCCTACTGTATTTTCCTAGGTGCTTAGTTTGTAAGGGTCTCTGAGAGGAAAAAACAACTGGCAAACCTTTGTGAAGAATTTCTGTGAGAAATTGCTTTTCTTTCTTAAAGGAAATGTCTTTACAATTGACTGCTTGGATGTGAGTTATTCCCAATGTAATATGCTGTTGTGTGTTACTACCAAGTGAAAGAGATATAAAGGAAGACATTTGATCTTAGCAGGTAGTAACTGGAAAAGAAGTAAGAAATTACTTGGGGTTTTTTTGCTTCAACATGCAATAGAAACCAAAAGTTTCATCAAGGCATAGTTATTCTGTTTCTTTCAATGAATGTTTAAGTTAAACACCTGTTAATATTAGCATTTGTTTAAAAATTGTGATGAGCATTGATTAGCTGAGATAGACACCTAGAAAGACTAAGCAGTGACAGAAACCTTGAATTCATGTATTTGACAAATCATTAGAACCTACAGTTTCAGGAATGCATGAAAAAAAAAAAAAGAATGTAAATTGAATCAAAACATTCAAAACACTACAGGTCATGGAGGAAGGCACATTTAAGAGTCATACCCCATTTTGCCCTGTGAACTTTCTGCTTGGTCTGCACTTATGTGTTAAATAGGAACTTTATTTTTTACAGAATAGATGTGGTCTCTTAGGATCATGATCTGTGGTACTTTTAAAAGTCATGGGAGAAAAGTGCCTATTGAAATTAGTTAGAGCCTGTCAATGGGAAATGGAAAATGTCAAAAACTTATTTGAAAATGCTGCCTCTATATTTTAAATGGAATTCAACATCCTAAATTCTAGCAAATACCTTAAGTCTGCAGATGGTTCCAATGTTAGTCAGACTTGGAGGGAGCATTTTTTTAATTAAAAAACTGCTTTGCATTGTCTTCCTAAATGCCAACACTCCAGTGGGCATTTTCACTTCCCCCACCTTCAGCTTTAATGAAGTCAAGCCCTAAAATCCTCCACTGGCTGAGGTAAACCTTTCCCTCTCTTAATCTTAACTTAGCATTACAGAAGAAGCTAGCATGCATGAGAAAGACATAAGAAGGAAATGTTAGTTTCTGTGGATACTGAAGAAATACAGAACTCCTAAAATAACTGAAGAGGACTCCTTGACGCATATGGCAGCAAAGATGGAAGTACTGTTGTGCTGTCTAGCAGCAAACAGTCTGGAAGGTAAAATAAAAAATGTGGACAGTTTGTCACATTCTGACAAGAAGTTTCTGTGGAGAGATTGAAATCTGCAAAAATGTCTTCAAGTGGCCATAGAGATTATTAATATAAATAGCTCATTAAAAGAATTGCCAGGTGAACACAGAAATATTTTGCATGGGAAGCAGCTGCTACTTCAAAGGGAGAGACAACATTTCCTAAGTTCCTATTTGCTATTTCTACTGGTGCTAAGCAACTCAGGAGTAAGAAACCAAATTCTGTTTGCCTTAAAGAGAAATGTAAATACATTCTGCATGAACCTGAAATGTATTGTGACAAATAAAGTTTGGGAGTTTGTTTTTTGCACAATAATAGTCTTATTTTCTCCATATGTGTTCCCAAATATATAATCAGTCCTGAAAATACTGTTTTCAGTAAAGGAAACTGTATGAAACAAATATTTTTGGTACGTTTCATGTAATATGAGCTGCTGCTGTAGTTTCTTTGGAAACTTAGACCACAGAGGCTAACCTTTCTTCCATTTTAGTCAGCCACAGAGCTGATCTGACTGTACTATGGCCAGCTAATTATTTCTTACAGCACCTTGGGTTTTACCAGACATCTCTGCTTTGTTCTGAAGGACAGGGTTTCAGTCCATACATGCAGTTGCATTTCTCAGCCTGATTTTAAAACCCAAAGTCAGTGGCAGTCATCAAGCATATACATCTTTGAGTTGGAAGTTTGAGTTAACAGAGTTCCAGTAGGATATATGGGACCCATGTGCCCCCTGACTGTTTTAAAGCAAGATTGTCCACTTAAGTATTATTAGTCTTCATTGCATTGAAGTCTGGTCACTCATGTTGCATTTTGATAATGTGTTATTGTAGGTCAGATATAGTTTACAACTTCACTTCTTGATGGTTTGGGGTTTTTTTAATAAGATAACACTGCAGTGCATACTAACGTGTCCTGCAGAATGTGCTCAGAAGATGCACTTTTTTCTTTATTTGGTGTTACCAGGCACATAAGCTGGATGGGATTCTTTGAGCTTCCTACTTTCTGATCCACAGTTCAAATACAAATACCATATGCTTCTGGTCTGCTTCAGCTAAGGTTGTCAGAGAATAAAGCATCTGTTAGATGCTGTCATTCACTGAATCTTGGTATGAAATACTCATGTATTTTGATGGTCCCTGCAGGTACCACAAAAGAATAGGGGCTCAAAACACCTGTGGTCTCTGCTGATTAATTCTCCATCTCCTGCACACACTGAGGGACACTGGTTTTATACATCAAACAATACCAGAAGCAGTTTCATGCACAGCAGAGCTTAAAATCTCTTCTTAAATCTTCTTAGGAATTCAGAAGTCTGAGTTGGATAAAGGGAGTAGGACTTCTATCATACAGACACTCCTTGAGACTGCATGGATCACCACTTAATGAGCAACTCTTGTGCACAGATTATTTGCAGCCTGTGGGATAGAAACATAATGGTCTGAAAATTGCATTTTCACCTAGCAACCACCTGCAGCACAGAGACAGGGGAATGATGCATGTTTTTTAGCTACCAGGAACAGCATTCCACAGCAAGAAGGTAAGTGAGGACAAGGAAAGTATTTTAAGGATTCATAATTTTTGTCTGCTGCTACCTTGCTCTTTAATGTGAGCTCCTCTATGCTTAACCTCATTAGATTTCCAAGTTGGAGTTTTCTAGTTTACTCCATGGTCTGCTTCATCAGTAATATTAAATAAACAAATATTCAGTAAGCAATGAGGTGCATTTTCCAGCTAAGTTAGAGTGATCCAGGCATGCAGCTCTTACACCTTACATTGAATTATTTTGAATGTGCTGTTATCTTTGAGCAGCAAAAGAGTCAGCCAGTGAAGCAAACATTAAATGCAGGGAAAGAAATTGCTCAGGTCCTCTTTGAGAATGCTCTCAGTTTTGCTATGCAGTGTCCTGGGAGCACATGCTCCTGGGGGCAGGTAAAGTCTCTTGCTGGGTTTGCATGGCACCTGCAGCCATGAGGTTCCTGTGAGAGTGACACGCGTGATACCAACACAGCTAAAAAGACTGCCACCTAATCCAATTCAGTCTGATATTAATGGGAAATTTATTATTACTGTAACCCTGGTATTACCACAGATTATAACAGTTTAATTATACTGCTCAGAAAGCCATGGACATTTAGTCCACTGAGGGCCTGGGCCAAAGCAGCTTTTTTTCAGGCATTTTAAAAGTCCCATCTGTACATGAGAGAGTTCCTGCTGCCAAGTAGTACCCCTTTGGCATGTGGCCTGCCATTTTGCTGTTCCTAGGAAACCCCTCACATTTCTGGGCTTGAGTCATGTTTGAATTTCCTTTTTCATAAAAACGGTAGTGTGCTACTGTAAGAAGAGAAAATACAGCTGAGAAATGTAATCAGAAAAACTCAAGTTTTCTCTAAAGCAAAAGATGCACCAAAGTGCTGCAGGCATGGTTCATGTGGCCTCAGAGCCAACAGCGCCTGGAAAATTGTGCTCAGGCCAAACTGGTGGGTGCAGATGCAGATGGTCATTTCTTTGTCTGTTGTCCTCTAGGCATAGATTAACAATGCAGCCTTTGTGAAGCAGTTGTTTGGGCAAGCCTGATGATGAGCTCTGTTGTAAGGGTTATAAGAGCATCACCAGGGGCTCACGGAGCTTTGGCTGCTGGGGCTGGAGGCGAGCTCAGAGCTGGTGCAGCCAAGGGTGGCCACTTGCCCATGGTGACCTTGGGGAGAGGCTCCCAGGTGCTGTGGGACCAGACCCTCATGGGATGAGCTGCTTCCAGCTGAGGCTCTCGCCTTGGCCCTGCCTGAGCTGCTGCTCCTCACCATCCTACAGCCCTGTGCCTGGTCATGAGTCCCATCAAGAGACCTCCACTCGGATTGATGTCCCAGCCTGGCCTGTCCCCATCCCAGGGAGGTGCCCCACACCCAGGGCTGGGGCTGGCCCCAGCTGCCCTCTGCCATCTGTCCCAGCCTAGATATGGTGGTTTACATCAGATTAGGATCAAGTTGGAAAGATTTACTGGCAGTGCTCCATGATAAATGGAATTAATATATATTTCCCTGCCAGTGGTAGATCTACTGTAAGTTACAGTGAGTCTTTCATCTGAACCAAGTAAATGTCATGACAACATCACTAATAGTTTTTCGTACATAAAGTATTTGTGCAAAAGGTAATGATGAGTTAGGAAAGAAATTACTGCAGGAGAACACAGATTTCCTGTAAAGAAAGAAAAGACAACACGGGAGGATTTTTTGAAGGCATTGCTAATATTTTAAATAAACAGTCAGACTCATCAGAGAATTAAAACCACATGAATGTCGAGTCCTGCCTGTTGGCAGTGGGAGGGCTAAATCATCAAGGATACAAATAAAATCCAGGTCTCGTGTTACAGACTTGAAACATGACTCCCCTTATGTCTTCCAAACACTCTGGTAATGCTTTACAGGTTGCTGAATTATCAGAAGAGGTGTGAAACTATGGTCTAATGAAAACAATATAATGTTTGGATATACATTTGGATAAAATATTTGGAGACTGTGAAATGAGTGTGATACTCTTCACAAACAGCTTATAATTACTATACCTACTCAGTAGTACCATTGCAAGTCTATAAAACAGATCATTAACTACTTTTCCTTAGGTTTCTCAATGGGTTTTAGTCTTTTATGCCTTATGGCTGGATTAGTGATTTTGATCACCTAGATTTGATATAATTGATGTTATGAACTTGCTGCATGTCTTCCACCTTTTGAATTGCTTTCCATAGCTAGTGTTTGATACCAATTATTTGAGACATAAATTATTTATATAAAGGGAAAATTCACTGTGTGCTTTAACCTCAGATTTTAGGAGTGGGGCGAGCACAACCTCCCATGAGAAAACACTCAGGAAAGGCTGAAAAGCTGAGCCGAGCAAGCAGACAGCATCACTGTACCCCAAACATGTTCCAAACACTGGCTTGCCTTAATGTCCCAAATTCTTACCACTGGATGCCTTAGGGCTCCCTTAGAGTTAAGAAAATTTTCTCTAATAAGGTAATACGACATCATCTGCTGGTTCATACATCTTTGCACATGAATTAGTAGTTTTAAAGATGGCTAAATCTTTTTGTCCAGGAATGTTAGGCCTTAAAAAACACGGTCATGACAATAAGGCTGGTTGTGAAGAGCCCGTGCCAGAAATGGTCCTTTTCTCTTGGAAGGAGAAAAGTTAAAACTTGGCTGTTGGCAGAATTTGAAGTACTAATTCCCCTCATTTTTCTGTTAGTATAATCTACTCAAGCAGTGTTCTTACCAAGCAAATCAAATGCCACTAATCCTCAAAGAAAGAAATAGCCAAGTGAATGCTCTCATGTGTGTAGACGTGGACCCAAGCTGGCTTCTCCCACCAGACTGCCAGAACAGAAGGGTTGTGTAAGGACTCCAGTAAGCACAGGGACAGAAGCTGTTTATTCCCTTAAAAGATTGGTATCGCTGGAGCCAAGATACTAGGATGACGTTGCCTTATTCAAACAACCCTATGGTGGGGAAAATACCTCCTATATTGAATCCTTTTTTAATATCATTGACCAAACCCAAGAATTTTATAGAATGTCCTGAAAGATAATTCACCAAAAAGAGTGGAATGAGTGGCTTGTTTATGCTGGTCACCATTGTCAGTCTTGCTCACATCAAGGTATGCCAAGAGAACTGCACTGACATCAATACAATGTATTCTAACCCTCATCAATAAACAAAACAGGCAGAATCTTGGTTTCCAGGGTATAAATCATGGGTTTATGGAAACTGTCATTGCCTTTCTTGGGTACAGGATCAATCTGTCAGTAACTCCAGTACTTTTTTTTCATTTTCCTAGACTATCAGGAAGAAAAATGCTACTGATCATGAAGAGAAATATGTAACATTTTCTCTGTAGGTTTCTAAAAATATTTTTCTCTCCTACCAAACAAAACAAAGGTCTCCTGCCCTAATCCATTTAACATTAATAATGCTGTTGCAGAGATACAAGGCAAGGCTTATAGGCAGTGGTGACAGCTTTTATCAGTCAGACATAAGAGCAGATGAAAAATGGCTAAGGAAGCTGTCAGGCAAGCATGCTCCTTTTAAGGTCTGAAACTAGAGCTGCAATCACAAATACTTTGTCATTGGATGCTCCAGAGTCTGATTTCAAAATACCTTCCCCTCTAAACTCTTTGCTTCTATATGGGTTCCATGATGAAAAGAGCCTTCTGTGGATACAGTTAGCAATTGTTGATCACTGCAACCAGAATGAAACCCTTAATGATATTTAGAGAATGAAAAAGGATACTAAGAGTAAAAAGAAATCAACTTGTCCTGTCTAACCTTAAATTTAATTATGTCCCTGATTGTGCCTCCCTGAGCTTCATACACTTATTAGAAGTAAACTATAGTTTTAAAGATCATTTATGTACTGTTTGATTTTGAGCCATTTCTAAATGATTGCTCCGCAATTTTTCCTTACTTTATTCAGCTCTTCTTGTTGTGTAGGTATTTAGGACAGATTCATCTCCGTTTCATTTCACAGTAGCTCCACTGGAAGAAAATGATTGCCCTGGGATGAAGGTAAAGGGCTGTGAAAGCCAGGCGACATAACATTTCACAGGCAGCCCAGCATGGTCTGCATCCAGATTAGCAAATGGGTGCTGGAGTCAGGGACCCTCTAATCCTAGCCTGGCTGGCTCAAGGGCTCTGCCCAGGTATCGAAATCCAAATAGGGTTTAATCATTAGGGTAGAGACTCCTTTATCAGTGAACTTCTCCTCAAGATAGGATAATAGAAACCAAATGTCTTTGATGTCAACAAAGGCAATTTGCGCAATACAAAGCAGGGAGAAAGGGAACTACCCTGCCATTTCTCCAAAGGCACAAAGAGAGAGAAAAGTTTTCTTCTCCATCTTTTATTATAGCCTATTGCCTCTATGTTTTCTCTTTGAAGACTGATTTGTGGTCTGTTTGGGTTCGGGTTTTGTTTGTTTTTTCTTTGTTTTTTTGTTGTTTGGGTTTTTTTAAATTGAATTCCCCTCTTTGCCGAGGATTTAGAAGTCTGTCACTTTAATACCGATTGGGCTGTCCCACCAAACGGAAGGGTGGGGATGAAGAGGTTGATTCTATGACTCTTGGGCCTGCTGTGGGAATGATTGTGGCAATTCGGATGTTCTCTGTCAAAGCAGTTGCTGAGGTTTTGCAGATTTTGAGGGCCCAGCATCATGGTGTTATGAGAAGGCACTATGTAACCCCATTAGGTGCATATACAAAGATTTAGTAAGCACACAAGATGAAAATCTACTTACTTTTACATAACTGTTCTAAGTGTCTTCTCAGACTACATGAAGATTTACAGACTATTTACAGGGATACCATTCCTGTATGACAACAGAGAGAAAATCATAAAAGTCCAATTCAAAAAGTAGTGTCTGTGAAGCCATTATCACATTTGAAGTGTAGAGCTGCCCATGACCATCCAGCTAATGCCTGGCATGGTCCTGCCAGTTGCCTGCCACAGTACTGTGCTCCTGTTCCCTCCTGAGGTCCCTGACACAGAGGTGTGATTTGGGTAAGCATTTGGAATTGAAACAAAAGGCTGTTTGTGGCTTCATTCATTTAACCTTGAAAAATGTTTTGAGTTCCTTGATATATGAGAAATACTGGAGAAAAGTATATTAGTTACAGCTGCAATAGCAGAGTAAGAAAGTTCACTGAAGACTCCAAAAGGCTCTCTTTTGTGGCCATATTTGTCCAGATTATGTGTGTAAGGGAATATCTAAAGCTGGGAGAGTGAAAAAAAAGTATTCACACCTTCAGTGAACACTCTTTACCCTTCAAGCACATAGTTTATGGCACAGAACAGAAAAGAACTATTCCCATCAAATATTTGTATGGCAGTCAGGTAAAAATTATATACCATACCCCTATGAATAGACACACTAATTTGTGAAACAGTTACTCTTGTAAGTAATTTGTAATTGCCAGAAGTAAAAATATTTTTTCTCAGAATCCCGAAGAGTTTTGGAATATTGACTATACACACACTTCAGTTCAGGACACAACTATTTGTTTTAATTAAGGTTTAGTATGCACATCTGTACTTGAATGAAGATGTTTGCAAATGCTTTTAAGTAGAAAACCCAAAAAAATCTCTTCTCAAAACTATGCTAACATAAAAACTTAAAGTCTAGGATTTACCTAAAAATATAATTTTCTTTTGAAATTTTAAGATGTAAATCTACACCCTTAAAAATGAGATGAATCATGGTTTGGAAAGAAATTTGTAACCAAAAAAACTTGCCAGGATTCTAATGATCAGAATCTCAAATTCATGTGCAGGGTGTAACTTTGACTATTTCTGGACAAATCTTTAGTTTAATCTTAGTTTACCAAAAACATTTGCAACAGGAACATTTGCTTTGATTATTTGCATTTAAATGCATTTTCAATGCCTGGAAAGGGAGCTTTACATTGAATATTATGAAATATTTCTTCATGGAGAGGATTATCACACATTGGAACAGGCTGCCCAGGGAAGTGGTTGAGTCCCCAACCCTGGAAGTATTTAAAAGGCATTGTAGATGTGTTAGGTTTATGGCTGGACTTGATGACCCTGAAGGTCTTTTCTAACCTAAATGATTTTATAATTCTATGATCATTATTCAAGAAAAAACCAAAAAAACATGCTAATGCCAAAGGGAATTTCGCTTAGAGAACATTTGGTCATGACATCTAATTCAGATATTTGAAGCTCATCTATGTATTCATGAAACATTACAGGCATTATTTAATTTTGTTTATTCAACAAAGTGTTTAGGCTGAAGTTTGGTTTTTAAACAGAGGCTTCAGGTTCACTGATTCTGATGGTGTTAAAGTGGAGAAAGCCTGCCCTGCCATGTGCTGTTAGATGCCCAGACCATGTCCTTTGTGTGCAGGGATACATAGAAGTTAGATGCAAAATACTGCCAAGCGACTTAAAAGGGTTGGGCTCCAGGCGTGCTGGAGTCGGCGGAGCACTCACACCACACGGGGTTTTAGTTGCTTAACTGATAGAGCTATCTCCAGTGGCTGCCAGAAGCCAGACATAATTTACAGGATTTAATGTGTTTCCGTCTTATCTTGATGTTGGCTACAGACCACAGATAAAGAAAGAATTGGGGGGGCGAGGAGGGTGTAGACAAGATGACCCTGTTTACTTTCTCAATGGACTACAAATAGTTGGTGTGTACTTGCTGTTTACTTGTAGCCCAAATGCTGGTCCTCTGTCTCCCTACGAAACAGTTTGAATCTACTTGTGCTCCCTTTTGTTCACAGGGGTTTGGAAATGATTCGGTGAGCTCTGTATTTAACCTCGCTTTTTATTTAATTTGGAGCTGCTTGTGGCAGACAATAGATGAGAGTCAGCTACGACAGAAGTTTGATAGAGAGAAAACCAGCATCAGCCCAGTTGCCAAAAGACTGTGAAAACTGCTTAAGTCTAAAAGAAAGAGGAACTTTCATTCAGAGTATGAATTGTGCCTGAAATACATGAAACTACATTTGTCAAACAATCCTCCCACAGAATTAAATCACAGTAAAACGAAATTGAAACCAAATAAAACTGACTCAAAACTAAGAAGAAAAATAGGCAGTATTAGCCAAAGCAGCAAACCAATATCAACCAAGGGGATGAAAATGCTACAAGTTTAATTTTTTCTGGGGGGAAAACAGAGAAGAGTGGCTATTACTACTGTCTCTCTGTGGAAGGTGCTCATCTGGTACATGGTCAATAGTGTAAATTCAAACAGAATGTATTTTGCTCTCACCTGAAAGCTATCATTTACCACAAGGCCCTGATGTGCAACACACGGGCCATGGCCTAAATGCAATTTCATAAGTGTGCCACCAGTAAGGCAGTCCAGGATTTCAGTTCTTGCCCTAGAATCACTTTACGTGACTTGTCCTGCTCTGCAGTAACAAGAATATCGCTGTGCAGGACCTCCAAAAGCTGAAAGGGTCAATGGACATTGCAATAGCAAAGCTCAGAGTTGTATGCCTGCCTTACCTGCCAGCTGATTAGCAACTCATCTCATCTTCCTGTGCTCTTTTCTCATCCCTGACTGAGTTCAGCCTTCTTAGGAAATGCTACTTACCCATTTTTTGTATAGTATTCAGTACTTCTGTGCCTTTGTGTGATACTGTTGGAATCTCTGTGGGTATTTATGCAGCATCTGCTCTTGCAGCATCTGAACACTTGCAAGAGTACAGTGCAGCAGGGTTAAAGCTTCCACAGGGTCAGAAACTAAGTTTGGGTCACCCAAAGCATTGACTCTCTCTTTCATTATTAAAACCAACTCTCCTCTCAGTTAATCAACTGATAGTAAAAAGGCCGGAGCTCAGCATGCCAGAGCAGTGAGCCTGCAACGATTTGCATTACAGATTTATAAGGAAATACAATATTTCTGTCCTTTAAAAATTAAAGCAATGCTAAAGCTATTGTGACAAATTTATGAGGCCTTTTCAGAGCCATGTATGACTCTACATCTGCTGTTTTACAGATCACATATGCGGCCTGTTCTTTTTTTTTTCTTCATAAAGCAAGGGACACATTATGAAATAAATCCTGCCTTGCAGAGTAAGGGTGCTGGTCCAGCAAACCTTCCATCAGATTGAGGAACGCTTCTCTGCAGCCTCCTTTTTTGACTCAGGGTGCACAGTTGTGAGCTTTGATCTTTGTCTTGGAGCCTTGTATCTCTGCAATTGACTCCAGATAAAAATGACTCCAGCCAAATATTGCAACAAATGTTTAGATTAAAACCAAAAATCTCTACATCTGCAAGTTTGCTCTCAAACCCCTACTTTCTTTGAAAAAAATTTCAATCCTCTTTCTTACTGAGCTCTTATGGGTGGCTCCTGGTTAATGTCTGTCTGTCTCCCTGGTAACAGTCAAAGGAGAAGACACAGAGGTGGGAAGGGACCAGCCTCCAGCCACTGTTCCTCTTATCAAGGTCCATCAGCAGGTGTCCCCTGCTCATATCCAGGAACAATAAATACAGCCTGTGGCTAAGGGAAGCACTACACAGCTTTCTTCAGAAGTCTCAAATGGCATTAGCTGGATCCCAGATTTCAAGACATAAATCTTTCTAAACCCTCAGGTCTTGTATTCTGTGCTGCCCACTCTGTGTATCCAGGCATTGCAATTGACATGATAGTTTGATAAACTATTTTTTTTTTCCACTTTAGCCAGTCTTTATTCAAGCACCCTCTACAGACATAAGACTACAATTAGAAATACTGTGCCCCTGCCATTTTTTGTGGCATTCAGCAATCTAAACATTCAGCAATTTGAATGTTTAGCTGGTGTGGCAACAGTAAATCACAGTTTACTGTGTTCACAAAAGCAATGTGGTGTATATTTGCTTGAAATTTTTTGCCATGCCATGTCAATTAGCAACTGAGTGTTTGCAAAAAAAAAGTAGAATCTGCAGCACAGCAATGTGAGTGCTGCAGCTTCTGCTGAGGAACCAACATCTGACTGACCTGAAGCACTATCAAGCAATGGCAATCTACTCCGTGTGGTCATTTTAAGTAACTGTTCTGCAAGACTTTTTAAAAATTATGAATTATAATGACTGGCTGTCAAACCAAGTTCAAAGGTAGCATCCGCTCATGAAGCACATCAAAATAATTGAGCCTGAACAGAAGCAGAGTTGAAGTCTATCCCTTGCTTAAAAGTGATCTGTGAGTAGTGACAAGGATATCAAATTGGTAAATTCCTTAGTTAATGCTGACACTTGAAATGACACAGGATAAGGAATTTGACCCAGCAAACATCTTGAACCAAGTAACTTTCAGAAGAGAGAGAAATCGGAAGCTCTCATAAGTGATTCTCTTTCCTGACAAAAGATGGCTATCAAAAATGACTGAACTACAGATAATGGTCTGGCTTCAGATTCAGCCTTGGACCCAGTCCAGTGATAGGGATCCAGGAAAGGCATTTATGCACATTTTTTTACCTTTGAACTAGTGACAGTTCTTCAGCCCTTGAGTGAGTTTCATCAGTCCTGACAAACATGCAATGTCTTGCTATTCCATGAGTGAATGGCTACTTCAATCTAAACAGCAAGAAATCAAGAAACAGAAGCAAATCAGATATGTCACCATTCTTCTGGTGGCAAAACCATAGAGCTTCCTCTGCACTCCCCACTGAAACGCTGTGCCAAGCAGTAGTGTGCAGCTTCTTCCTGACCCTCCTGCATGGCCAGGCCCTCAGCCTCAAAAGATACCTCTGTTCTCACATGGAGAAAAGTTATTTTCTTTAGCATTACAAAACAATGATCTGACAAAAGCCAGCTCTCCAAAAGCAAGGCATTCAAAAATCACCTACCCACTGTGAAACCCCGGCAGGAAACTGACCCAGAGGTCCAGTTATTTATTTCTAAGAGAGTTCCTGTGGAGACTAAGTTTGCCAGGATAGGTATTAGCTCTTGTTAGATCATCTTTGCCTCACATGCTCTCATTATGCCTGCCCATGCTCTGTCCATCAGTGCTGGCTCAGGGGCCCTTCTCAAAATCAGCCCTGCTGGCTCACAAGCCAACACACAGGATTTTGGGTACAGCTGGAGCTTGGCCCAGCACAGGCCTGGCATGGGGCAGTTGTAAGGCACTCCAGTGGGAAGGGTCATAGCAACCCTCCTCCTGCAGAACAGCACCAAGGGCACAGCTAGCAACTCAGTGAACACATTATCTGGAGTAACAGAGTTGAGTCAGGTCTCAGGATCAGCCAGGTTTTTTCTTTTAGGTTGTGAGACAGGCACAGAGAAAAACAGAGAGAAAAATATTTAAACAGTTGAGAGATGAAATACTCTTTCTTACTACATGTTCCATATCACTCAGAAACATTCAGGTAGTATCATGCCTCACATGCAACAGAAGAGTTTCCTTCACCAGAGATCTTGCCACCTCCTTTCAGACAGCAATCAGACAAGAGACATATTACAGAAGAATACTATTGTACACAGATTTGTATATAGGAATTTGATTAATTTCATAAAGTTATGAGTTGACTCAGTAAAGACATCAGCAACATGGATAGGTGCAGAAGCCTGCTATGTAAGGGGGGCACTCCTGTATGGAGTACAGTTTCACTCCAGCTGCTGAATTCCAAAGAGATGCTCAGGTGAGAGATGTTGAGGTGTCTGCAAGATCTCCAGAGCAGGTGTCAGCTGAGCTCTGTGTATGGGGCAGAGGTGCCTCTGCATGGAAGAAGTTTATGGTTTTGCACTGAGGATATGTGAGAGCCAGATGGCACTGGAAATATCCAAAGGGGCTGCACAGTTGTCTTGGCCTGCAGACCTGCCCTCTCCTGGCACTGAGCAGCTTCATGCTGTCATTTCATTGCAAATGGTAGGAAGAGCAGCTCTGTGAAAGTGTGGCCTCCAGAGGTACCTGCATAGGTTTAGCAATAATGGGACTTCTGTTGACTTTTAGTAAGGCTCTTTAACCTCTTAAGGAATACATGGAGCACCTCGCAAAAGGATGCTACTCTCAGGCCTAAATCAGCCTGGTTAGGTGTTCAGTTCTTCTGCTTTGAGGCGAAATAATGGATACAGAGAAACCACATTTACTGGAGAAAAATACCAATCTGGCAACAAAAGATGTCGAGAAAAGCTGACATTTGTTTTAAATACATTTTTAGTTCCTGGGACCTTGCATGCTATCATTTCTTCCTCATTTATTTAAACAGCTACCATAATTTTCCCAGTAGGTTAGAGTAAAGAATACTGCTAAGAAGGATTCAGTGGGAGGTTGTCATTGGTTTCAAAAATGCTAGAACTGATTAATCTAACATTTAGGCATGAACATTTAAATTATAAGTAACACATTGTTTAAATGTGCTACATTTCAGTATAAGCACAAAAAGCTACTGTTTCTGAAAAACACATTTCAATCAAGCATCAGTAATATTAGATTATACACTATTAAGAACATACTTATTTTACTCTAATAATGAAGCCAGATATTTTGCAGTAGATACACCTACATATTATTAACAGCTAAGCATTTATGCCAATAAATCATGTAAACAGGTGTGAAAATAAAGATTAACATTTGTAACTAATTAGAAAAAAACATTTACATGAAATAAAAAATTTCCACAAAAATGTTTTGTTTAGATCTTCAACTTTTAAACAAATAATCTGACTTTCCTATTCATAATAAGTAAGCTACACATTACTCAGACTCTCACCTTAACTGGTTCCCAGCTTCTCTATAGCAAAAAGCTGTCTATCAATACTATACTAACAGTAATGAGGTACTCAGGAGTAATTGTTACCTTTAATTTAGGAAATTGATTACCCTTTTTGTGTGTGTCATGAACAGGAAAAGTACACATCTGGCATAATTTGCTTTCATACAGCTTAATGTAATTTTTAATAAATAGGTTAAGTGCTGCATTATTTGGCCAATTTAAAGTGTAGCCAGCTTCATTTGAAATAATAAAAATGTTTCTCCATATGTGTAACTGCCTTTTCACTTTGAATAAATACTGATGGCCACAACAGTCCTACAAATTCCATTCTATATTTTCAGATACCCATTAAAACTAATAGAAGTTGGGACCTTTAGCATGTAACAGAATAGAGATCCAAATTGCCAGGCAAAATACTTGGTTAGTAGCAGAAGACTGTCTCTTTTTTTGTGCTTGACCAAAGAAAGTACCTCTTCTACATTGTGAAACAGTGAAAGAGACATGGCCAATTAGCACAAGCAAAACATTTTCACTTGATAAGTCAATCTGGGCTGTTTTTTTCTGCCATGTCTGCAGTGTCTGAAAACAAAGGAGACACAGCAGCCCCAGGAGACAGCTTGTCTGCCCAGCTCTTTACCTGGATGATCTCTTAATTTGTGCTTTAGAAAGCACATAGCAAGCCTTATAGGTTTCAAAATTTGATATTCTACATGGCATGCTGCAGCCAGTGACACCGTGGGACATGTGAAAGCCTATACCAAATCAGTGTCCTTAGGGAACATACTTCTATACTTTGTCTCCACCTCCCTGACTGTCACAACAATCCCTTGACTAGGCAATAAGACCTGGTCTCGTCTCGACTGATTTGATAAGCAGTTGATAACCAACAGTTCATTAAGCTCTTGGGATATATAAGCCACAAGGTTTTCAGCATATCTCTGCATTTAGGGGGTTTGGCAGCTCCCTGCTCAGCAGCCCAGGAGTCACTGGAAGATGTTATTGACTGCAAAAATACTTGTTTTTGCTATGAATGTTTTCCTAAGCGTGGCAACAGGCTTTGACATTGGATTATCCACAAAATGTGTAGTGATACCCAAGGAGATGGGCATCTGCTACAAGACTGGATACTCTGAAATGAGGCTTCCCAACCTGATGGGACACACAAGCATGGCAGAGGTTATCCTAAAATCCACCGCCTGGCAGCACCTTGTACACACAGACTGTCACCCTCACGTGAGGACGTTCCTGTGCTCCCTGTTTGCACCCGTCTGTTTAGATACGTAAGTACCACAGAACAAAACTCCAGCCTCTATTTGCTAGAGCAGGGATGAAATTAAATGCATGTTTATCATAATCTAAAGGTGATTACATTTTCTGAAGTAATTCTATTAGCTTTTTTGTATTAATCAGAAGAAAGTACTGAAAACTCATACCACTTCAACTTTAGCATGAATGCTATTGTCAAAGGATATAATGTTTTATTTTGTTACAGCTGGAATTCATTCTTATTCATTGAAGGCTGAAGCAACTATTGTGAATAAAATCAAGCTCATACTGAAGCTTTTCTCAGGTTTTCATAAGAACATTTTAAAAATCATGACTCAGTGATGTAAGCTCAGTCCCATCCATATACAGGCAACTTACTTCTGTAGTTCACACAGCTGCTGCTTCTGGAATTGTATTATTATGGAAGAATGTTAAATGTCAGTGAAGATGATGTATTTTGCACAGGAATCATTGTTGCAATATTTTCTGTAATCACTGTGTGAGTTGAACTGACTTAGCCTGGTATTTCCTCTGGCAACAGGTTTATCCATCCTTGTAGGAGTATGTGTGTTGCTGTCCGTGACAGCTGTGCCCCCGTGCTCCTCTGCCATGGACACGCCTGGCCTGACAGTATGGACTGCGATCGATTCCCTGGGGATGAGGACACGTGCCTGGCATCAGTTACTAAGGAATATAAACACTTGCACAAAGGTAGCTCGAAGATGGTAGAGGGGAGGGTGGCCATACCCTGTGTTCCTGGGAACCCAGGAGATATAAGGGGCATTGACAGAAAAAGTCATCTAAACCCTTTCCTACACACTTTAGCAGTTGTAAGAAGAATTCTGTGTTTGTTACTGTATTTGTTGCTGATAGTTGAGCTCATCAGTCTGAACAAGGACTGAATGTGCATGGAAGATGAACTCCTTTTCATCCCTAGCCATGTTTTCAGAGAAGCGTGTTGACTTTTTACCTATTACTGCTGTCCAGTCGTGTATTTTCTCTGTTATTCCTGTGGTCAAACAGTGGACTCTCAGCTTTGACAGCAGATAATTAAAACAAATGATTCTAAAAGATGACAACCAGACTTTGTAATTTCTTACCAGTCCTACCAAAGCCTGCCTGCCAGACCTGCCCAGCAGTGGAAGAATTCTTTACACACAAAAGAGTTCTCGAAGTTTTCTGTGACAGTAACTTTGGTAAGTCCTTGCTAATACAGCTGCTGTTAAAGAGGCTAACAACCTTTCTTCTAAATGCTTTAAAAGTAGGATTACAATAAGCAACAGTTTCTGCTGGGATTTCGAAGGATTAAGAGTTTGGCTGTGGACTTCACTTTAGGTGGTTTTTCACAATATACTCTTTCTAATCAAAATATAAGGAGGATTTATTTTGCATGAAAGATTCATTAAGGATCTAGTTTGCAAATAAATAGCTCTTCTATTCTGGTTTAATTGCTACATTGTAGTACAACATATTTTATGGAAAATATTTCTGTCAAAAGAAGCCAAATAAGTAAGTTTGCCTTTTATTAATGGTTAAATTCAAAGTAACTCTTTGGTATTTTACCAGCAAACAGTGTATCCTCATTGCTTGTGTGTATGAGGTTTTTATGATACATAGCTTACTGAAAAGGAAACTCAGAAAATCATTTAAGTAAAAGAAATTCTTACTTCTTGTTGTCTTTTTGGGGTGACTAGAGGAGTTTGCTCTAGAGACTTCCTGCAAAGTTTTTATGTCAGTGCAGAGACCCTCAGTGACTTTGGCTGGCATTAGATCAAGGAGCCCAGAGAAATTGCACACTAAGAAGTATTGGTAGAGTCAGGTGGGATAGGTAGATGCCTATAGTGAAAGGGGAATATCTAAAAGGGTGGTATCAGCAAACATTACTAGTTTTTGCAGAGGGGTTCCCAACATGGACAAAGCAAGTTTCAGGAGAATTGGTGGGGCAAGCTGGACAGCCTTGTGATACAAGAACAACACCAAGAGCTTAGAATATGTAATTACACAAAAAGTCTGACATACATGGTGAGGGCAAAAACATATTACTCACTTTTGTAAAAATATTTTTTCCTAATTATTTAATTTGATGTATAAACCCCCTTTACTACATAACCTTTATTTTGCAAAAATGTTTTAAACTTTATACTGCTGCTGGAGAAGGCCTCGCCACAGTCTATCAGTATAAATTATGATTGTATTTTTAAGAAATCATCTCCTTTCATTGGCAGTGTTTCTTTCTGCATTTGAGAAATGGAATGACTCACCTTTCCTTTCCTTTTTTCTTTTTTTTTTTCCCTTAGCAGTGAAAGTAAAGCTGTCCAAGAGGAGAACAGTATTTGATGACCGAGAGTATAACATTGAATGCCAAGTGGAATTCATTACCCAGGGCTCACTCTTGCCTTATGAAACTCAGAGCATGATACAACAGTGGCTGCTCATTAATGACAAATGCACACAGAGGATGACTCCAACCCACCGTCCCATGGTGTATCTCCTTGTGGGGAATATTAAAGAGGGCATCATTTTAGTAAACCAGGTTTATCGTTGGCAGAGGAAGGACTCCCTGCTGACTTTGGCCACACAGAGGTGGCCATACCATAAATGCTTGTAAATATTTATCATATTATTTGTAAAAAGATTATTATATTTCTCATGCTAAACCTATCTTGTAAATAGGAATGTATTACAACTGGAATGTAAAGCTTTAATTCCCTTTTAAATTGTATTATAAGTTGAACTTTAACCCCAGTGTTATCAGGCTTCCTTTCTATAGTGTTACAGGCAATCACATGAAGTTTGAACTTGGACAGCCATGGATAAACATTTCTTTGAGATATGGTTTTAAAAAATTGTAATATGTGCAAAAACTGGCATAAACCAGTTTTAACCCAGCTGACTACTTTTAATGTATTTTTTTTTATAACACCCACTCTACCATTTTCTCCAGTTTCCTAAACTTTCCCTTGCTTAATGTTTCATGAGTCCACATAATTTTCTCCCGTTGGAGTATTTTGGAAGGAGGCAGCCCTCTGCTGGTTGCTTTTGTCTGATCAGAGTGGAATGAAGAGGAATAAGTAACTATAGACACGGTATGGTTGGCCCCAGTCACAAAATTTGGTTACCGGGCATCATTTCACAATGACAGAGCTGACAGCATCCCAGTGGTAACACCCGATTGCGTAGAGTTAATGCAGATTTTGGAACGTTTTTATTCTTCTGTGTCCATCTTGGTTGGTTCAACTGGAATATAAATCATATTCTCACTCCTGAAAAGTCCCTTTTCATTTTCAGACACATTACAAAAGCCAAGGTATAAACTTTATCAGGTGTCCATGCTGTCTGCAGGGAGAGACAGTAGTAAAAGCAACATCAACAAAAACCAACCAAACCCCCCCCCCCTCAAAAGACAACAACAAAACTAAGAAAAAAACCCCTAGTGACATACTGTAGTGGCCACATGATTATCAGTGCAATACACCGACATTATAAATTAGAAACTATTTCAGTAATACAGCATCTATTATGGTCATATTTTCTCGAAACCAATACTGGGAAAGTTTACGGGCAGTAGGTGGCTCACAGTCGCACCTGCAATGGTCTGGGCTCCCCCAAAGTGCATGTTTGATGCACCGGTCCCCCCCTTTCTGCCGAGCGCTGTGAGAGCAGCGGGGGCCGCGGAGGAGCGCTCGGCGTGGGCGCTGCAGAGCCGTGACCCCCTTACCCGGGTTCTGCCTTTGTTTCCCCTTACGCCAGACGGTACCCGGGGTGTGGGATGTTCTGCCTCGGGTCAGTTCCGCTCTGAAACCTTTACAGCGGTCGGACCGCCCCGCCGTGCAGCGCTGACAGGGACCCCACACCGGCATTTCAACCGCGCCCCGGGGCGGGGGCTCCACAGGCATTCCCACCGGCACTCCCACAGGCTCTCCCTCAGACACTCCCACAGGCTCTCCCTCAGACACTCCCACAGGCTCTCCCTCAGACACTCCCACAGGCTCTCCCTCAGACACTCCCACAGGCTCTCCCTCAGACACTC
>JAWWMP010000041.1:18919700-18937230 GCA_035047865.1 Dendrocincla tyrannina | reverse complement strand
GTAGCCAGTTCTATCCATTCCTGAAACTGTTCATTTTGATTGCTTTGGAGATCTCTGAGGAACTGTTCCCCGACATTATAGTAATATGTTTATTGGTTATTTTTAGTCCCATTTGTGATATTGAAGTGCCAGAAAGACTTTCATCCTCCTATGAGCAGCTTAAATGTTACCACCTTGTGGAAAGATGTGTCCATGTGCCTGCCAGAGAAGGAAGCGAGGAGGAGATCCTGTTGGTTCACAGGTCTGAAACTTAACTTTCATTACCATTCAGGTTAATTCAATGAAACAGCAGAACTCATACCTCCAGGTCATATTTTGATCCATTTGAAAAGGTCTACTCCAAAATTCAATGACTTCCATTAATTTCAGTGGAAAATGCGTCACACTGAAAGTTAGAGGAATAATGTTGAATATGGTGTAGGTGCTGAATTATGAATCTGCTATTCCACTAAATCCCCATGCTCACTCTTTGGGATCTTAAGCAGTGAATGCTGATAGGAATAAAAGTAAACTTCTAAAAGAAAATGGGACAAGACTTTAAAAAGTGTAGAAAAATCGGTATTTAGAAAAATAGTAACTTCCTCTTTCTTCCAAGCATCTTTGAGATAAAATAGACCAAACAGAAAAAACTTCACAGCTAATTCTGCAGAGGGGTGGATTTCAGAGGAACAGCAGCCATCCTGTTCTGGGTGGTCATGGCAATGAAGTCTGCCCTGGCACTTGTCACATCAGTGTGATGGTTCTGCAGCCTGCTGCAGATGATTCTGCATGTTGCCCTTGTCAGGGAGTGGCAAGGGCAGCCTTTCTCCAAAAGGGGAGTTGGGAGCAGGGCATGATGACAGAGCAGCCAGAGGTCATAGGTTTGTGGACAAGGGCACAATGCCACAGCAGGGTGAGCAGCACAGGTCCAGTGATGGTACCTGGATTCAATTCAGCCGTAAGTTTACACTGCCCAACGAGGCCATAGTGACATGGCAGGCCTGAGGTGAGGCTGGAGAGTCAGTCCACAGGTCAGGGCCCAGGTCCAGATCATTTGGGTTCATGGCCAAACACAAACATGGCTACACAACACAGCTGCAATGTAGCCAACAGCAAGAGCCTCATCTTGGAAACAAGAGCCACGGGGAGGAGTGGCCGTGTCTGCTGAGGCTTCTTAGCAGAGCTGTTTGGAGGGTGCCTCTGCTGAGGCTCCTTCTAGTGCTCTCACTCAGGGTGGCCAGCTGTATTGTCTCTGCTTGCTCTGGACCCAGCAGCCAGGAGGAAAAGGATGTACCCAGGACCCTGATATCTGTGATACCTGGGGCCATGTCTTGATCCCAAGTCATGCTTGAATTTTCAGATTCCAAAACAGTATTTTTTATAAAAACATGTTTGTTAGACTACAATTAGTGCTGTGTACCAACATAATTTATTTTCATGGTAAATACATTGCTGATTGGGTATGAGGCTTGATCACTGTTTCTAGTTGACTTGCTCCTGGCTAGATGACTGGGGCAAATCACTTCTCTCTCTTGGTTTCCACAGGTAAGCTAGAGATGTAGAGCTCTTTCCTCTCTAAAACACTTCTAGATTGAAACAAATTTCCAACTCTTCTAAAAATATTTTATTTATGCTCACAGTTAGTTATGAAGCTTCTGCTGACATTAAACTAGTAATTACATATTCATGTTTATCTGGTTTTATTCCTGTTAATGCCTTAATTCAGAAGCCACTGTTTATTTCCATTAGGCAGTACTGGCATGTCTCTTTTTTTTTTGTGAAATTCTGGCTACTTTGGTGTTGTCCACCTAGAGAAAGGCCTATATGGATTAGGACACAGATGGGATGCCATCAGCCTCCTTGTCCAGCTCACTAAGGAAGGGCAGAAGATCAGTGACAGATAATTAGGGGAACATTAATGTTAGTGCCTTAGTACTTACTGCACTCTTGAACCATTGAAAAGAGGAAGTTAGTAGACACCTAATAAGGGATTCATTTAAATGCTTATTTTTCATAGAACAAGACAGGACTAGATGCACATTCTCAGATTTGTAATTCACACTCTGATGACTCTCAAAATTCTAGTTTAGTTCTTTTTGAGATGGTGTCTATACATAGCATGGATTACAAAATTGATGGCTGTGTGATAAACAAAGAGCCTTTTTTTGAAAGCAAAACTAACTCCTCGTACCATTGAAAAGGAGATAAAAATGTTGTACTCTTAAGACATCCAAGAACCCCTGCTTTCATAGCACTCCTTATTTTTTTACTATATCCTGCAACAAGCATTCCAGAGTACCTACTGGACTTGTGAAGTCTCACAGAGAGCCCATTTTAACATATACTCTGTTACTTCTTATTGCATTATGATTAAAAAACCCAACTTTCTAGTTTCTTAATTAAGTGTTGTGTTAATTTCTCTCTCCTCTGCAGTTCAGAGCACTTGGAAGTGGCTAAAAGCACTCAGACAATGAATGAGGAGGAGCTGAAAAGAGTCTCTGAAAATTATGATGCTTTTTTCTTTCATCCGGTGTGTAAGTTAAACTGCTTCCTCTATCAGGAGTTTCAAGTATTTGTGTTATTGCATTTGAGTGGCACTTTTCTAGGGGAAAATTTGCAATACGTTTTTTGCTATTTAAGTAATCGCACGTTTATTTATGATGTTATTGTTATCTGTTTCAAGTTTCGTATAATGTTGTAATTTAAATTGCTTAAGTGTCTTGTCATCTATTCTGTAATTGTATCATGCCAGTATAGTGAACTACTCAAATTTTGGCTCTATTTTTGTCACTTAATTTGACTGTAGACCATTCATGACCTGCAAATCACATTTTGGTAACAGTTGTTCCTAAATGTTGTGCCAGGTAATGAAGGTGAAGTGTTCTGTGCTTTGTTTCTGTAGGGTTTGATTTCTTCCTTTCAAAAATACCATGTTATTCCATTCAGCCTGTCCATCTCCTGTTTCTTAACTGCTCCACAGAGAATACCCTTATAAAGGATATGGTGATCCCAGGTAATCCTAGTGGAAAGCACATTGGAACCTGTGTTGAAAAGTTCCGTTTCAACTATCTTCATACAGCTTCACTGGGGTAGAATTACGCCAAGACAGTTTGCTGTTGGGATGCTAAAACATGCCATGTGTGGCTAGTTTAAGTTGATGAGTAATCACCACAACTGTGAATTTCTCTTTTTCAGAACACTTACCGCTGTGCCAGACTAGCAGTAGGAGCAACTTTGCAACTGGTGGATGTTGTGATGACAGGGAAAGTGCGCAATGGAATGGCATTAGTAAGGTAAGAAAATATGTGAGAAAGTTTTCACTTCTTGGCAAAATCTCTTTTGTTGTGAATAACTTTTTAAAACTTTGGTTCAGGCCTCCAGGTCACCACAGCCAGAGAAATGCAGCTAATGGGTTCTGTTTGTTCAACAATGTTGCTATTGCAGCAGAATACGCAAAACTGAAATATGGTCTACAGAGGTAAGTGCATGGTTGACTTAGAGAAGCTTTTCATATGCAAATAACAGTTTAACATTATATTGGTTTAGATTAATGTCTAGAGCTTTCTGGGTGTCATGTTCCTTTTGGTTCAGAAAAACATATTTCATTTGTACCTTCTGTAGATTAAGATGCTGTGGTTCTTCCACTGAATATTTTCTTTTACTGATCTATACAGAATCCTTATTGTTGACTGGGATGTGCACCATGGGCAAGGAACTCAGTATATATTTGAAGAGGATCCAAGGTTTGAAGGATTTTTATCTTTTTTTAATTTTTAATGTTAGCTGCTGAAAGATTGTTTGCCTCTGTAGAGAATAAGATTTCTTAAACTTCTAAAACTAGAATCTTGCAAAACATTTGCCTTGCTATTTTAGTTGCTCTGTTTTTTGTTATAAAATAGACAGAAAAATATAAAATAAAGTAGAACAGTCTACTTTTTTTTTTAAAGGAATAACAAAACACAAAATGAGCAATATGATTACCTTGGTTTGCCAGTACCCAGGTACTACACCTATTCTCTGTATTCATGAATCTCTCAGTTAAAATCTTCTAGTAGCTGGATAAAATACTTATAAAATACTTTATATTATTTTTGGAAAAGTCCCATCAGTAGTTTCTAGAGACAAACCTGCTGTTCTGAAAATTCCTTGTCCTTGATCTGTATGGAGTGCATGCCTATAAGATATTTTTAGCAGGTTAATTTTTATGTTAATTTTGGCATAGGACCAATTTTCACAGTCCAAGTCCTTTAAGAGAACCAAGGAGAAACGATAATTTTATTTTCTTCCTTTTGGGCAATACAGTCTCCAGGTTCAGGATATAACGTAATGTCCAGAATCTTTTTGTCAAATTGGATTTTTTATTATTTTTTTTATTTTCAGTGTTTTGTACTTTTCCTGGCATCGTTATGAACATCAGGAATTCTGGCCATCACTCAAAGAATCTGATTATGATGCTGTAGGCCTGGGAAAAGGAAAAGGTTTTAACATAAATTTGCCTTGGAATAAGGTAAACATTGTTTACAGCACAACAAAGCAAGTGCAGTAGCTTCGTAGCTTGTTCTTTATGTAATGCTTTCTGAGAAAGTGCTTTCACTTGCTTGGCAGATGTCTTAGAACAGTGTATATCCTGTCAGTGGAATGCATGCTGAAAGATATGTCTCAGAATGTGATAATGTTTAAAAAAGGGAGAGAAAAACTTACACAGTCATTTTTACTTGTATATCTTGCCTAGTCATCAAATCGGAAAGTGTTTCAGGAGATGGTTACAACCATTCTTGTTTAGCAGAGAACTGAAGCTCATTCTTAAGATTAAAAATGGTGTATATTTATGCACTTAAATAGAGTTTATTTTACTGGACTTCAAAAGATTACGAAATCTTTAACTTTTCCTCTTTCCCTAAAATCTTGAAGAACCTTAGAAAATCTGTCATTCCAACAGAAAAATATGACCAGTGTTTCTCATATTTTTCAGGTTGGGATGGGAAATTCAGATTATCTTGCTGCATTTTTCCATGTGTTGCTTCCAATGGCTTTTGAGGTAATTCTTTACTGTCAAAAACTACTTCCTAAGTGCTTCTTAAGCAGGTATCATTGAATATTTTATAGAAATGCAGTAATTGCCAGTAGCAGAGTTAACATTATTTCTGCTGGCATGGTGTTGCCCTGAAGAACTGAATAGTAGTATGGAATTTTAGCTTTTAAATATTCAATATAATGATCTGCAACTTCTCCAGCAAGGTAATTTATTCAAGGAGAATCTTTGTGTTTTGTATTCTAACTGAAATAACATCTGATCATGGTACAGTTGAAATCAGTACAAAATTGAAAACAGGACATAAGACTGTGCTACAACTGTCTCTGTTTTATAACAGTTTGATCCTGAACTGGTTATTGTCTCCTCTGGATATGATTCAGGAATTGGAGACCCTGAAGTAAGTAACTTGTGTTTTTTGTGTTGTCAGTCATCAATCTGTTCAGAAAATATTCCTACCTCTTTAATGTCCTGTGATTGCTAAGTGAAATTCAGTTTAATCAAGCTAAAAATACATTCATTAGACACTACAAGACTTGTAAAGACAGATTATGCCATATATATATATATATATATATTGGTTTATTACCAATGTTTTTGATTCAAGGTTTCATTTCTTAAAAATTTTTCTTTGACTTAGGGTCAGATGAATGCCACTCCTGAGGTTTTTGCCCACCTTACCCATTTCCTGATGCAGTTAGCTAATGGAAAGCTGTGTGTCATCCTAGAGGTAAAGACTTTTGAAATGTACTCCCAGGGGGCGAGTCTTTGTATTTGAGCCATGTAGGGCAAACTAGAAGCTAGGAAGCAAAACTTCTTAATAAAATAATTTCTTTTTCTTTTTTTTTTTGGTGGTGGTGGTTTTTTGGTTTGGGTTGGGTTTTTTTGTTTTGTTAGGTTTTTTTCCTTTTGAGTGTCAGGAATGAAAAAGTGTTTAAGATTTGACAATACTCTCATACTGTGAATGTTCGAAACAGAGGAGCCATATGGTTATCATTCAAAAAATTTGTTCAGTTCTTGTGAGCAGTTACTAGTCCACTGCTCTGACAGTTCTGAACTCATTAAAATGTATTTAGCGAATAGGCTGCATTACCAATGTTTTTACAAATATCTTTCTCCAGGAGAGTTTAACCTAAATATACTCTTAATTAGTAATGGAGCACTTAACAAAAGTATCTCTTTTTTGATTAAAAGCCTCTATGCAAGCTCTTGAAGAGCTCTTCTTTAATCTTTTTTAAACAATTAAAAATGTTTTCTCCTTTTGAAATCTAGATTTCAACTCCCTATTTCTGCTGCATGTTAGAAAAATGGTGGCTTTTCAGGTAAATAAGTATGTGGAAATATTGCTGCCAAAAAGGTGTCCAAGAGTGAACTGTTTATTAATGGATTCACTTGACCTCTGTTTTGCATGAGCTTTCTTCCACCATCCTTCTCTTGGGCAGGTTATTACAGATATCTTTGTCTACTATCTGAAGTGCAAATAAACATTTACTCATACTACAGGTGATGTGACTGCTCCAGAGGTGATAGGTTGCTAGGTGGTATGCAGGAAGCAGTCTTAAATCCATCTTGGTCTCCAAATGCTGCCAAACCATTAGGCAGCCACATCTTAAAAGTGTCAGGCTGTGAGAGATTTCTCTTGTAGAGACATTTTAGAGGACAGTGATAACATTTGCCCTCTAAAAAATCTTCCACAAGAATTGTTGAAGATTGCACGTTGTGGATGGGAGTGGAGAAGGCATGTGTTTCCAGGGGTTTCATGGCAAAGTCATAATTTCTGAAGTTATTTGAACCCTGATAAAGTGAGTTGAATCATGAGATGCCAGTGAAGTACAGCAGGTAGTTGCTAACTTGCTGTTTTCATATTGAAAATCATTAACATAGATGTATATCATCTTTCATTTCTGTAAATACAGATATATTTAAAATGTATAATTTATTTTCTATTATATATTCAGAGAGATGTTAAAAGTACTTGTCCCCTAGTTGACACAAAATACTTTTTTTTAGGGTGGATACCACTTGAAATCATTGGCTGAATCAGTCTGCATGACTGTAAAAACTTTGCTTGGAGATCCTATACCTCAAATAACTGGAGAAATGGCACCTTGTCTAAGGTAAGGATATAAAGAGTTTTAGAACAACCCATCCAAGGCACAGTTTTGCATACTTTTGTTTCTGAAATTATTTCAAGTTGTGAGATATTACAGAATAAAACCATGAGCCATTTTATCCTTGGGCCTTGTTATCCTATAGAAATCCATCTTACTCAAAGCTGAGAATCCTGCTGTAATCAGGGCAATGCCAATTAATGACATCCAGTATTTGGGAAAGTATGCAACTGCAAGGATTAGTTTTCCAGACCCCAGAGCCACTTCAGTTGCTGGTAGTATGTCTGGAGCTAACCTTTCTCTCATCAGTGAGAGCTGATGCTGTGCAGAGCCAATCTTGATGAATCCTTATGTTTCTGGAATTTTGAGCATTGCAGCTTGGGGTGCACAAGCACTCAATGGTGTAGAGCTGTACCAAAATAATTAAATTTCAATTCTGACTTCTTTTTGCAGACACTGAGACTGTGTTTGCACAGTGGTGAATCTGACCTAGTAAAGCATTCCAATCCTTGGGCCTGAAGCAGTCCCACATCAAAACAGTGCCTTTCTCTCTACTTGTCTGTACTATCTCTTCCACATTTCCGTGTTCTGTCCTCAGTCCCTCTCCCACTTCAGTAGCTGCCCTGTACTTTTTCCAGCAGTAATGCTCCTCATGCACTTTGGTGGCAGCACCTGGCAGTTGGCTGTGTTAGTTAAAACTCAGAGCTCAGATCAGTCAGGGAAGCAGTGTAGATACACATGGGCTGTGGGCTGAGTTGCTTTTGGTAAACTGATGGCGTTATTTTGCTCTCAGCGTGTTCCATAGCCCCTGTGTGTCCTCTTTTTCTTCTCTATCAACTGGTATCTCAGGTTGCTATCATCCTAGGTAACAGAGCGTTGATTACATATTTATCCAACATACCAGTCCAGCTCCTGAACACCTTACAAATAATCTTCAACTACACAGAATTTCTTCTGGATTTAATATGACCTGAATTATTTTTGTATGATAGCTGACATAGTAGGACCATTTGCCCATAATGCTGCGAATACTAGTGATAATAAAAAGATTTCAACACAAAGAATAGCAGGGAATGGGATTTATGTGATTCCTGAGCAGATTGTCTTAGCGAGTGAATCTAATTAAATCTTTACATTTTGTTGATAAAATCTCTGACAGGGCATTGACAGACAGGAGAAATTTTGCCTTTCTTGAACTCAGACAGATGTGCTTCCTCCAACAGCAGGGTTGGGATTTCACTCAATGTGTGTATATGCTGTGTGTGTTCTTCACTTTTTTTTGATTCTTAAATACAGTCTTTCCAATTAATCTGCCCATTGATTCTCATTCTCTTTATCTTTCTATTCTGCATTCTTGGAAGAGATACAAGCTTGTTCATTTTCAGTTGGATTTTTTTGGTTTTGCTTTTTTGTTGAGGTAAGTTATGTTTCCTCTCTTTTTATTACTGCTGATACTGTTAATCCGGTTTCTTTTGTAGTGCTGTTGAATCTATTCAAAATGTGAGAGCAGCACATAAACCCTTCTGGAAATGGTTGACATATGAAGGTAATTTTCCTTTCTTCAAGCAAATGTCATTGATAAATGGATTCATACAGAAATTCAAAATTATTCTAATTAATACCAGTGGATTAAAATAATTGAACAAGCAGTTATTCATGAAGTGACTGATGAAGCACTGTGAGGCTTCATTCAAGGCCACATCTTCAGCTGGTCTGAAGGGAACTTCTGAAGCTGGCAGACAACAGGCCAAAAAGTAGCACTTTGTTTGAGGATGCCATTTTCTGTGTCAAAAATATGGGCATAAGATTTATTATCATTTATCACCTTTCACTACATTAAAAGAAATGTAGTAGCACTGAAAAAATCACATCTGTGGCAGGAAATATTAGAGCTAGTGCATGGAAGTAAACTATGAATGCAAGTGTTCTCTATTTTGTATATAAACATATTCAAAAATTGCCACATTGCTTAGAATTTAATACCTGTGAAACTCCTCTCTTTCTTTTTATCTAGACACATCATTTTTACAAAATCTGAGCACCAAATCACATCTGCTAAAGAAGGCTAGTTCAAATCCCTCCATGGAACATGAACCTAAGATAACTACCAGCAATGAAACTGTCAAAATAGAAAGATTCTTGGAATTGCACATGAAAAATATTCTGTTTCCAGTGCCTCCCATCAAAACAGCAACAACTGACTCTACAGGTTTAGCGCATTTTCTCCCTGTACCTGTTCATTTGGTGAAGGAAATGGGCAAAAGTGAAATAAAAGCTCTTGTAAGGTTGGTCCTATTTATTTAACTTTCAGCATAATTAAGAGGTTAAGAGGAGTCTGTACAGACTGCCATCTAGCTCTGTGTCTGCCATGGTCATCTTTTTTGCCTTAGTATCCTCAATTATAGCCAGAATTTCTTCCTTTGAAAAATAAGAACATTTGTTTTGTTTGTTATTCATAGCCTTGAAATCTTTGAAGTAATGAGAATAATTTTCTCTAAAACTCTTTCAAATAGAGATAGGACAGCTAATGTAAACATATTCATTTAGAAAGAGTTTTTGCTAGGAAGGTGCCTTAAAACTCTGTATTCACTTTTATCTGGACAAAACACCAAACTGCTCTGTTTTGTGAAACTCAACTTTTTGTCTTGTCTTAGTCTAATTTTGATAGAACTTCAGAACTCTGGTTCTTGAGTATCTTCAGACATTTTTGTTTTCTTTTTGGTGCAGAATGGAGACAAGTTTAGAGAGCTCAAGACTGTCAGGCCAACAGTGCTGTCATCCTCCTGCTAGAGCTAGGTTTCTGAGAACCAATGTGTAGCATCCGTACAAAATGTACACCATTAATACTAACTGCAAAGTACTTTATCAGTGTCCTCTTCAAAGACATCATTCCCTTTAACCTAGTTTTTCTCCATATAATTTGTTTTACAGTGGCTTTTATGCAGACCTTGTGAAAGAGGACGAAACTTTGCTCTCTCTTGGCAGTATGTTGGCCATCCTAGATAAAATACTTAAAAAAGAGGTAATAATACATTTCCTTGATCTTGGGGTTGGGGACAGATTTGGATTTCTCTGATTTTTGCATATTGTTGTTCCAATACTGGTTATTGTGTACCTCACAAGTTCACTAACCTCAGCTGGAATGTGCTTAGCTATGAGAGTGGTCATGCAATATGAGAAAACAAATACTTAGGGATAGTTGTTAACCTCAATACATCTTTCTAATGATCTTTGGACAAGTTCTTGTCCAGACTTTCTGTAGGTAGCCACAGCATAAGAGTCACCAAGAACCTTCTCATGGCTCTCAGATCTACAGGTGAACCAGTTGAGGGGAGCAGAAGTTGGTGTACAAACACCAGTAAGCAGCAAAAGAACTCTGAAAAAATATCAAAACTTTTCCTGTCTCAGCGTGCAGAGTTTTGCCTCCTGTCTTTAGGAGAGAGTTTACTTCTGCATTACCTTTCTTTACAAGACACCATGCTGTGTGCAGCTGCACGTGTTACCATTATTTGCACAACAGTTTACACAGAGTAAATTTTGATTTACACGTGTGTGCGCGTGCACACACACACACACTCCCTTTAGTGGTGTGTTCAACAGCCCTTCTGCATGGTGTGATTCTGAATAGAGTAATTCCAGTTCACCATTTTGATTCTTGCAAAGCCAGGAATGCAGAGAAGGCAGGCTTAGAGGGTGCATCTTTGAATTCATGTATGAAAACTTGGAGAAGCAAAAAAGAACTGCAAACAAATAAAAAATATTACATCATCATAAAACACTCTTTCCCTTTTAGTGAAAAGCTCTCTTTAAAGTACTAGTCCGTCAAGGAAGAGTAACTGCCAGAATGGTCCCTTTCTTCTAAGCCATCTTCTTGCCATTGGAAGTTGCATATATAGATCTTGGGGACAAATTTCTGACATTATAAACTGCACACAGCTCCAGGAGAGAGCCTATAAATAGATTTAAAAAAATGCTAACTGGCAAAAAGAAATAGAACTTCTAATGAGTTGCAGATGTAAATTCAAATTTTTGTGCTGCAAACACAAAGAGGAGTAAGGAGGGGAAACACTTTTTTTGCTCAGCTTTCATGTAGAGTTCAAAGCAATACACAGCACAAATGAACACTGAAGGGTTGACTGAGTAATACTGTAATTTTCTTTTTCAGAAAGGAATAGCTTGTCGAGGTTAAAGGAAGAGTCAGAACTAGAATTCAGGGACAGCTTCCTTTTCACAGGATGTATATTTCTGGGCAGTTTGCCTATAGGCACACTGAGTGTATCCAATCTGTAGATTATGTAGAGAAGCAGTAAAGATGGCTTTCCCCTGCAAAAGCTATTTTTACAGTTGCCTTTCAGCACAGAGCCATACTTTTGAAGTAACAGTACAGCTTGTGGCATAATAATCAAATACGGCCTTTCTCTAGAAAATGATTTAATAACATTTTCTTAACCCTGCTACTGTAGATCATTAACATCCCTTGATACATATAAACAAGTAAAAAACCAGTTGTTATACTTAAAAACTGACGTGTTCTTGTGCAGCATTAACTGCTTCTGAAAGAGAAACGTATTTTGCAGGTATGTAATGGAATTGCAACATCACCCACATCTGCTGTTTCTGCTGCTGTTGCACTAAGACATTCTGTTCGTTTTGGGCTTCAAAGGTGAATTTGTATCTTTTGCATTTGCAGCCCTTTGACTAAACGTCATATTATACTACGCGTATGGAATATGGCAAACTGCCTGCAAAACCTTGGTTTTCAAATAAATAGCATGTCCATTTGCATAGTATTTTCAAGGTGTGGTCCAGATAATAGCATATATGCCAGCAAAAGCCTTTTGCCTTAAGGAAAGCAAAAGACTTGTGAGGATGATGGCTGTGTTAGCCTGTTTTGTCAGATTTCAGTTGGTTTTGGCCTGAGGACATTTCCTTGGTTTTGTTTTTCCATGGGAGAAATGGGGTTCCCTTGAACTGTCCTAAATGTGTTTTCTTCATACTTTTAATGGACCAAATTCAGAAACAGTATACATTCTTTTTTATGAATTCATGCAAACTCTTCATACAAATTCCACTAAATGAAAAAAATCTACTTGTAGATGTAAATATATGTTTATTTCTTGTTTCCTGCAGAGTGCTTTGTGTATTTGTTGGAGACATGCAGATCATACCAAACATAGAAGATGGGTGAGGTTTCTTTTAACTTCAGGGAGTCAGATCCCAAAGGCTTTATAAATGTTTGGAAGTGTTTGTATGTGTGATGAAATCTGCACTAAGGAACTTTGCATGGACTTGGCGTTCATTAAGTTTAGCTTGAGGCAAAACACAGAACTTCCCCTAATACATCTTCAAAGATAAACTGCTATCTCTACATGTTGCTTTATGCTTTTAGTGGTAGGTTTAAATCATAATCCTTCTATATTAATTGAAATTTAAATTCTTATTGAAAATAGGATATTGAAGATACAAAGTAAAAAAGAAGGCAATTATTAATTATGTAGGTTGTATCCCTGCATAACTGCAGGAGGCACGTAATGCTGATGCAGAGTTCCTTATTAAAGTAATCTTTTCTTATAACTTCTTTTCCACTTCCCCTTTTTCTTAAAAGTCTAATCCTTTTTAAAAAATACCATAAAAAAGATTTCAGTTTTAATTGTTTCTTACCTTTTGGCATGTAGTAACAAAAACAGCTCTCTCCTCCTCTGCTCTGAATTAGTATTTAAAGAATGATTAAAGAAAATATCTTTTTAACCCATTGGGAGATGATGGTTAAATACTCAGATGTGGTTTTTATTTACAGAAAAATGCTCATCATACATATCTGTGAGAAAGAACAATCTGGAAAGACCAATTCCAAACACTGTATTACTCTAAACTGGAAAGAGGTAAGATTCACTTTCTAAAAACAACAGGGGAGAAAAACTTTTTAAACAGAAGTAATAGATTATGTTTACAAATTCATAAAATGACACTGAGAATTACACCCCACATTCTAGTTTGGACCTTTGAAAAATTTTTCCTTTTCTTGCCCTTGCCAGGGTATTCCTCCTTCGCTGAGCTTTAGAGTGTATTAGAATGCATAGGTTTGAGGAAACCTTTCATATCACCAAGGCAGAGTTACAGTGCGAAGACATGAAGGAAAAGATGAATAATCTGCATGCTTAATATAAAAATTGCTGGGAAAATAGATCAGTATCCTGTTTCCAAAGTAAATCAAAAGCTTTTTGAGATTCACTTGTTTTGCTTTGTCTGTGAATTTGGGGCTTTACATTTGTGCTAAACAATTTCTTGTTGTTGTTAAAGGATGCTGAAGGAAATGACTTCTTTTCTGCTGTATTTGGATTCATTCTTCCTGTAGCATATAGTTATCAACCAAACTTAACAGTAATAGCTGTTGGACCAAACAGGAACCTTGAAATAAGTGGAATTTCTCTACTTTTTGCTTTACTACAAGGATTAGCTGAGTCTCGAATTTTTGCTGTGATCAAGGTAAGAAGTGGTGTTAAGCTGTGGTACTTCAAAGTGTTTGGGACAGAACTCAAATCAAGGAGCAGCATGCCTGGTATGAACTGCTTCAAGCTGCCCAGGAGAAAATACTGGCTGTATCTGTCCTATGTTTGAAACCCCCAAGCTCACAACATAAACAGCCCAAGTTTCTGTCTGTCCTGAGAACAAGACAAGCCATGGATGCACACTGCACCGTAGGCAGCCTGCATGATGGAGAAGCTGAGGCACGAATGCAAGCCCATGGTTATGGCTATAGACCATAGATGTTCTGACAGTTTGGCACAACTGCCATCCATGTGGGACTCAGAGTTGTCTCCTGAAAGAGGCACTTGTCTGTTAAATCATCTGGCCTCTTTCCATCAAATCTGATTGAAAGCAGCCCCTTGTCCTGTTCATCATGGACCACTAAATTTCCTCTCCTCTCTCCATGCTGTATATTGTCACAAATGACTTCTAACATGCAGAAGATAAATCAGAATGGCACATATCCTTCAAGTGAACTTGATTGTCCTAACACAGAATTGAGGGCCAGTCTTCCACAGCTTTGTGTTTCTGATAGCATGAGAAAGAAAGTAAAGAATATATGGATCTTTCCCTTGTCTAGTTTTTTCCATATGCTACCACATTAAGAATATCTAAATTTAGGAAGTTGAAGGCTGTATCCAGACTAGTGATCAGTGCTAGTGAGCGTATCTTCCATGATTTTGTCTGATCTCTTAGAGAACTCAGTTTACAGTCTTGACCTCTCCAGCATCCTGCAGTTGTCAGTAATACTGTTTGTCTGTGTGATCTGTGAAACGGTAACTTTTGATTCCTTTTATGCCTTCCAGTTCTTCTTTAATGAGAAACAGCAAACAATTTTTCACATATGCTTATTCTAATCTGTTCCCCAGGAAGTATCCAGTTAAAGCTATGCTATTAATTAAGCTGCCAATTAAGTGGATTTTGACATAATTTATTCAGTAGTTTTCTCAAATGTTATTTGTTTTAATTTACAATGCTGATACATAAATTAAGCTAAAATAATTTGTATGTTGATATGCAGTATATACATACACATTACTAATTGGGAGTGTGAAATGGAGAGAACAATTGGTATTCTGAAGTGTAATCATTAACAGGAAGTTAGGCATACATATTGAAAAAAAATACTGATACTTTTGTATTAGTATTCTGCAGGTAGCTCCATAACAGGATTATGTAATATGTGGGGATTTTATAATGCACGTGCTTGGCTCTTTAGAATAACTGAAAAAATGCTTCTATCTCTTAAAATAGGGTTGCAGTCTTCCAAATACAACTGACATGTACCATCAACATTTCAAAAATACATTTTTTTCAAGCAAATTATTTTGATTTAGACTGTGAGAAGTCCAAAACAGTCACTTCTTGATGAAGCAAAATATACCACTATTTTCCACTCATAGAAAGTAAATGATGCATAAACAAGCTTCATGCTCTCCCTCCATCACAACATTTTCTTAACCCAGAAATAGAAACCCTTAACCCAGCATTACTTCTTTTCTATCATAAAAACCCCCTGAAGATTCTTTCTCTATTTGAAAGAAACAAGTTTTACAACAGATAAAAATTAATTTACCTTTTCATAAAAACTCCATTTTGACACACTTTTTTTTGAAAATGGAAAGTTACTCATTCTTGCTACTAATACTAGCAGTTTAGTTACAAAAGTTTGTTTTAAATATTTCTTGTATCACTGAAACAAGGAGAGTTTGGTTCACAGAAGTATTTTTTTTCTTCTTAATTAGGACACAGAGCTAAATTTAATGCAAAGTGTAGCCAAAGTATTAGTGGGTGCTTCTCTGCCTCCCTTTGGAGTTTATGTACCTCCTACCCAAGAAAAAGTAAATAAAATAAAAACATTAAGAGACCAGTTTCAGCGGGAATGGAAAATGCTTCAGTGTTCAGGTAAGTTGCCTGGTTTTATCTTAAATTCTTATGAATATATGTAAGTTTCTGAAAAAAATGGTAAAATACAGCTGGGTCCTGTAAGTCAGTGGAACATTAAAGTCAGTGGGAGTAGACTTGATCTACTGTGAAAACAATGAAACTCTGAATGCTTCTAATTCTGCCACTTGAGCCAGAAAGCACCAAATTTCATGTACTATTGGGACCTTGAATACTCTTCATCCAAAATTTTGGAATGAAACTGCCAAAATATTATGTGCCTAAGGAGTGGGTAACAAGATGTGCACTGGCTCTGACTGCTAATATGTTATCCAAATACAGTGCCAAATCAGTGATTTTTTTTTATGCATTTGTCTACAAATAACTTTACATAACTCAATAGAGATTAGTCATGCTGCAAGTACAGTCACAAAGAGCTGAGGATCAGGCACTGCATTTGTACAGGAATCACACTAGGCAAGTATGTATGTTTTCAAGCATACTTGTCTAGAAACATTTTTCTGCTGAATGACATTTATTTTGCAACAGGAAAAGCAATTATAAAGATGATCATCTCTCTCTAAAAGAAAATGCCCTGCTCTCTTTCAGAAGTGGCCAAGACCAGGGGTCTGGTTCCACTGAAAATGTTCTTACAGGCTCTGTAATTATGCTATGAGCTTGACTAATAACTGGTTTTCTTATTGCTGTTCTTTTCAGTGAAAGATGGCATTTCAAGAAATTGACTTCAGAATCATTTTACAAAGCAGAAGAAGAGGAAAATATGAGGACTTCACTGTGCCTTCCTTTCAAAAGGAAAATTGTCTATATAAAAAATAAAAACCCCACGCTCCCAGAGATTTGGTCGTGGCCTAAGGCAGCTACATCATGTAAATTCTCAAAATTAAACAAAGCAATAGCCATAGATTTGCCTTTTTTTGTAGCATTCCAGGTATGATTTAGGGATTCTTTTCAAGAGCACTTTTCTGTGATTGTGACTTCAATAACGTGACTTTTTGATTTCAGACACTGCAAATTATGTTTATAATGGTGTTGCTACTGGGATCAACTTTATATAATTTGAATAACTAAATCTGTCTTTGCAGTTCTCTTTTTTAATTGTTCCCAGTGCTTCCCTTCTTGTTTGTTCTGGTTTTCAGATATTGCTGGATGGGAAATGATACCCACCCTTGAATGTTTTGAAAGTAAAACCTTTTTCAAAAGAAAATAAAAGCCACGTGAAACATTCTCACAAAATAAGAGCTGAAGAAGGTGTTCTGTTTCAGGTCAGAATTTCTTTAAACTGAACTTTGAACTCAAAAAATTGGAAACTGGGCAAAGGCTAAACTTTAGCTTCAAGACTTTTCCTTACATGAGATTTGTTGGTTCATTCTTCCCTCTCCCACTCTCTCCCCTGACTGCCTGCCTTTCTTTCCTAAGGAAAAAGCATTTTCTGAGAAGTTCCTGAGAAACCCCCTTTGATTGACTTTAACTGAATTTCTAGTGCTTGGATGATATAAATGTATACGCGTTTTCTAAGACGTTTAATAAACGTGAACCAAGAGGAGGGAAAAGAAGAGGTGTGCTCCTGGTAGTGCTTGTTTGCAAACACGGCCACAAGGCTGCACTTGCCTTCCGACCCTCGGGACGGGGCGCTGCGTCGCGGTCCGGCACTGGTGCGATACTTGTCGGCCGCGTGGGGACAGCCTGGAAGGCGATCATCGCAGGGATGCTTTAGGGGTGCTTTAGGCATGGTTTAGGGGTGCTTTAGGCATGGTTTAGGAATGCTTTAGGCATGGTTTAGGGGTGCTTTAGGCATGGTTTAGGAATGCTTTAGGCATGGTTTAGGGATGCTTTAGGAATGGTTTAGGGGTGCTTTAGGCATGGTTTAGGGGTGCTTTAGGCATGGTTTAGGGATGCTTTAGGCATGGTTTAGGGATCCTTTAGGAATAGTTTACAGTCGGTTTCTCCTCCCGGCCTTCCCCGCCCCCGCGGCGGG
>JAWWMP010000041.1:18878795-18919361 GCA_035047865.1 Dendrocincla tyrannina | reverse complement strand
CACACACACACACACACACACACACACACACACACACACACACACACACACACACACACACACACACACACACACAGCCCCGCGGCGCCAGGCGGGCGGTGGGGCGGGGCTGGCGTGCTGCGCTCAGGCCCAGGGGGATGCTCAGTCTGAGCCCCCCCGCCGGAGGCTTCCCCGGGCACCCCTTCGGGCGGGCCCGGGGATGGCGCCGCCCGGGGATGGCTCCTGAGGAAGGGCAGGGGTGTTCCCGCTGAAATACTACATTAGACAAGGACAGCCTTCTCTCTTCTATTTCGGTCTGCCGAGCAAAAATCGGGCATCTGGAACTAACTGGAACTGTTCCTCCACCATCCCTTTGCTTGTGATCAAAGTTACAGTGTGGTTTTTATAGCTCATGTCCTAAATATCTGCTGGGTCACTTCACTCGTTTTGGGCTCAGTTTAAGCTAGGGCATACTTGTCAATTTCTCATACATGTCATGAATTTCTTCCTTTTCCTGATATTTTTCAGGTCTTTGCATGAAATCAGAGCCCTGACTGTAGCTGCTGAAACCTGACGATTTGATTTGTAATGGAGAGCATTACACAGTTGTTCAATGATTTGTGTGAAGCACACTTGACAGGTTTGCCATGGAAGGTTCACTTGGGCAGACAGAAGACCAGCAAGAAAAAGGCTAAGCAAAATCTGAAAAGGGTTGCCTATAATGCTCTGTTCATAAACCTTTTCCAAGATGAAGCTCGTAAGCTGCAATCAAATGCTTCCAGACTTCCAGTGAAAAACAAAATTTTGATGCTGTCTTTCAACTTGAGAGTTGGTGGCCTAGGTGCTCAAGCAGATAGACTGGAGAGTCTTGTGGAGGAACTGGAAACAGCTGAATGCTTACCATTTACTGAAGTTAATTCTGTCTTGGATCTCTTAGTACAGCTTGCTGGAACAGGTCCTCCTCAGCTTGTACCACAGAAAAAGGACTATTTTCTGAACAATAAATATGTTGGGAGAAATGTCAAATACCAGGGTTATGACTATTACGATGTGAGCGTGTTTGAAGCTGACATACAGTCTCTGATAACAAATGAGGAATGTCAGTTCAATGACACCATTCAAAAGACACTTCAGATAATGGAGGCTGCCCCTGGCACTGGACTCCCTGCCATAGGGCTGTTCTCACAGAGCTGTCCTGCTGGGGACAAGTTTGAGAAAGAGACACGGGTCTCACTCTTCGGTGCACTTGTCCACAGCCGTGCATATGATATGGACATCAGGTTGGATTTACCACCAGTGCCCGACAATGCAGATTTGTCTGGACTTGCAATTAAAGTACAGTATCGTTTGTTTTGGACTTAACGAGTGTATGCATGCTTTCACTGTGCCACTTGGAAACTATAGATTAAAATTATAGGTAGTAGTTTCATATGTGACAGAAGCATAACAGCACTGGAATTTAGGATGGAGCAGGGATCCTTTCCTTTGCAGAGAACCAGATAAGCTTTTTAGATACAGAGATGTGTGATAACAAAGACCGCAGTCTTTTGCTATTGCTGTGTCAAAACCGATCATGTGGTTGTAGGCTTTATGAATTTAAGCCATCAGCTGTACCTGTGCCTTCCCCACCCTGGCAGTCATTTTCTTGCATTTTGGCCTGATGTCTATTGAACTGCTCTGTATTGTTGCTTACTTGTTAGTGCTCAGACTGATTGCATAAGCATTCCTGTCTGAATATATGTGCTTTGCTGTTCAGGTTATGTTACTACCTTGCTGCATTATTCTCTTGGCTTGTTGCATCTTAAAAGACTTTTTTCTGTTATTTTTTTTTCATTGAACCCCTAGTTCCTACTGTCCGTTTGCGTTTTTAGTGTGTACAGTTTATGCTGTGTCTTTTTTTCCCCTTTGCTGTCCATTCTGTTTATTTTCGCTGTTTTATTCTCATTGAACTACTAGGTAAACTGTCAAGGTTTCTTTTCTTTCTTTCTTTCTGTTTTTAATGTGTTAGGTAGGCTTTCCTATAGCCTACCTTTTGATCCTCATCCTGGTCCCTTTACTTAGCATGTTGATAGATCTTGCAATTCCTTTAATTCAGGGTCTTAATTGAAACTTGAAGGCAGACATTAAATGGAAAACTGTGCCATTCAGTGTGCACATATGGATGTAAGGTGTAACCTGGGGGATGCAGAATGTTTTTGAGTTAGTGCTGTACTCTTTCCATCAGATGGCAAAATTTGCAATTTCTTGAGGAACATACTGCTGTTTATGTGGCTGTGATTGTCTTTTACTAAAATTGAGGACAGTTCTGCCCATACGACTCCTGTTGAGTGGGAGCTGAAGATGTGGCATATACACGGTTTGGACACCTGCAGGTGTTCTGCATACGAATAAGGGAACAAGCTGTGTTAGTCATAGTTGTTTTTAAATTTGAAGAGCTAGGGCCTGAATCATTTGCCTCAAACAAGCCAGAGCAGTATGATTTTATTAATGTTACATATTGTTGAATATCCAGATCTCAGATTCTCAATTTGTAGAACTATATGTTTACCAAAGGAGGAAGTTTCAAGTTTAACACCATCAAGCATAGTATATTATTTTGATGGCGATTGCTGTTTTATGTATAGGCATTGATACTTGCAGAGACTTATCAAATGAAGAGAATGCTTACAGTGAAAACTTAAAGTTGATATAAAGGGAGAGTAGGTAAGATAGGTTGGTTCACATAGAGTCACTCGGTCACAAGTGATAGCAGAACATATTTATTATTATCATCAGTAAAATATTTTCATGTCTAACATTTGAACTCTCTCTGGCAGGTTCCTCAAAGTATAGATCAGTCAGAAGATGAGGGATTCCAATCAGCATCCAATCTGACTCCTGATTCTCAGTCAGAGCCGAGCATGACTCCAGACATAGACTTGTGGGATGCAGTGCTTACATATGGACCCAGCAAACGAAGATGTTGGGAAAGAATTGGATAGTATGTATCTGATCTTACTGGCACACTTACTACGTACCGTATGCAAATGTGTGAAAGTGTTGCATCTTAGTTCTGAATGACCTCAGTATAAATAGAGAAATGTGTATCTAATTCGCAGAATTCAATATGCTGCATTAATAGGGATAAAGGAATAAAGGTTATCCAGTTTCAACAAACTGGTTCTTTGAGTGTAGTGGTTGCATAGGAAGAGATAAAATCAGTGTTAAAAGAACTGAGGGATTATGAAAACACTTCATGTTTGTGTGAAATGCAACCTTTTTCTAATTATTCTGACTTCTTTTGTGCTATGCAATTTGTCTCAGTCTAAAATGATTGCATATTTTCAGTTTCCAAAGAGAAAGTGGTAATTGTAGAGCAGCAGAAGAATTAAACCCGTATCTCCCAGTATTGTATGATATTTCCCTCCCTGTAGCCAGAACAAAAATTATTGCAACAGATTCCTTGATGGTCTAGTTAGACTTGTAATTCTTTTGGCTGTTGAGTAGAAGTTGCCTGAGAGAAGGCTCTATACAGTCCTATTAAGGCTTCATGGCTTCCCTAAAATTGGAGAGAAAAAAAGGCAGGTATGGCAGATATCTTACTTACATTCCTGATGGATGGTCATGTGCCTGATTCCTGGAGAAGCTTTTTATGTTTTCTGTAATTTTAAGTAGTAATCTAATGATGTGCTGTTGCAGTGTTATACTGTGTTTTTTCAACTCTGAGTCTGAGAAGCTCAGAAACTCAGAAGATCCCTAATCTTTCAAAGCTCACCTGAGCTTTGTTCCTAGTACAAGACAGATTTTCTTGCTACCATTTAGACTGTAAGGGTCTTAGAGTCAAAAATAGACCATATGCCTGAGACATAGACAGCTTTTGTGTAATAGCTGCTACCAGAATTCAGAATTTTTGGAACAATTGGAAGGAGAAGTTGTTTTGGAGTGGATAGTAATCTTTGCTGGGAAGAGCTAAAATGTGTTAATAAGAGTTCATTCTAGCATTTTGAGCATGTTTCTCTCTAACTTATTTGAATGTTAGTATTAATTGAACCATGGAAATCTGTTTTCTTAATGTGAAAAATGCATCAGGGAAGGCCACCAAAGCAGCTGGTAGTTCTCTGTCAAGAATTCTGTCTCTGAACTGATGTTCAGATTATCTACCTGTTTCTTCACTGAGTTTGAGCTACAGTTTCATTGACTGAATGTACATTCCTTTAAAGGTACTATATTGCAAGTAACTTCTGTGAGGAATTCTGTGTAAAATTCTGAAATGCTTTTTTTTTCTGTGTGAGATGCATTTCCTTTTTTTCACATAATCACCTTGTAATGTTGTGCTTACTCTGGCACAGCCCACCTGGTAAAAAAGAGGAGCCGTATCTTACTGAAGCAGGGAGAGAAGCTTTTGACAAATTTTACAAACTTCGAGAAGGGGAATTGCAGCTCTTTAGTAATACTGTACTTCAGCTTCCTCAGCTTGTGCTGATGAAAGAACCTGAGCTGGTTAAGGATGTCTTGAATGTCCTCATTGGTGTTGTATCCACCACTTTTTCTCTCAATCAGGTATGCGACATTTTTATCTGTGCTTCTTAGTCAAATCTTTTTGTTTCTTTCTTTGTAGAGGTTTCCTCTTCAATATTTACTTCTCTTGAGATCTTGCCATTGTGGATACTGTTAAAACGTTGAATGTTGCCTAATGGCAATAGTGCAGTATTTGTATATTGCAGTAATTACATTACTGCAGCAGGCTAAGAGTATTTGTAGTCCTCTAAGTGAAAGTAGGTTTATGAACACTTGAAAATACATGTGTAAATGGGATTTTCTTTAGAGAAATAGATGAGTCATTCTATATATTTGAAGACACCATTCTATATATTTGAAGATACCATGCTGCAATTTAATGTTTATCTCACTGTCCTAGCTATATAGTCTCAGTCACCAGAGTATCTAAACAGAAAATTGATCTGCTATTATTTTTGTTTGTAAACGTCTGCTATTTTACAAAAGAATACAGCTATGAAATACTGGAATCTGCCTTTTCTTTTCTCCCTATATCCTTTCAGGCTGCTCAGACATTTGTGATAAAGGAGGGGGTATATGTATCTGGAACTTCACCAGAGACAATGCACAACCTGCTCTCAGAAGTTGCAGAGTACGGAACCTATTACACACGACTAAGTCGTTTTTCTCTACAGCCAGTTTTGGATTCTTCATACAGCAAAGGACTTGTGTTTCAGGTAAAACAATTGTATTAAATCATCTAGATTTAATGGGCCAATGATCTTAGGTATAAAAGGTAACTTTGATTTCGTGCAAACTTTCACAATAAGACTTTAAATGTTTTCTGTTGATACTAGGCATTCACAAGTGGACTGAGAAAGTATCTTCAATATTACCGAGCCTGTGTTTTATCAACACCTCCTACTTTAAGTCTTATAACAATCAGCTTTCTCTTCAGAAAATTAGGTCGTCAGTTGAGGTAAGAGAATAATATTAAATGTTTAAGCTTTTTGTAGCAGAAAAAATGCAATCTACTCATATACGCTAAGAGACCATAGTAAATGGTAAATACTTATCTGTCTGTATTTTGTGTCTATTTCAACAAGAATGTTTTTTATGTCCAGAAGATTTTAGGCAAAAGATGTAAGGTCTTTATATTCAGTTTCTTTGTTATCCCTGTTATCATTCAGCAGATACAGTATGGTTTGTTGTGTGATATTCAGCTTCAGCAAAGTTCATCATTATGATCTCAAGAGACCTCTGTTTGAAATTTTTATATCTGCTTTAATCCTGTTTTTTAGGTATTTGGCTGAACTTTGTGGCATAGGAACAACAGGACTGGGGATCAGTGGTGGAGCTGGTGCTTCATTTCCTACGGTGACTTTTGGTTTGATGTTTTTATATTTGGTTTGGGTTACAAGTTAATATTCTTCAAAATTATGTTGGATTTTACATAAAATACTTAATGTTGATCTCTCTGCCAGCAAAGCTATGGTCTTGGACTCCCTTAGAATACGTTGATCGTTTCTTCTGATGCTTAAAAATTTGGAATTTTATCCTCCGTTTTCAATTCCTAATTCCTAAAGTAAACACAAGGCCCCACAATAAGCCTCAGAGTGCATTTTGTTTCATTCTAGTCACATGAGTCCAACTCTAAACATACCTGTTTCTCTTTAGTGACTATAAGGTGAGCTTAAGGGAACTAGTTCAGGTAAAGTGATCTCAACTGCAGATAGAGAGAGGAAGGCAGATGAATCATGACTTCTGTGCCTAGTGGCTGTGTCTTTATGAGTCTTTTGTCATTAAAGCTGTAGTGAAGTTTGCTGTCTAACTTTAGGCCGTTTTTCAATTTTTAGGGTGTTAAATTGCTTTCATATCTGTACAAAGAGGCTCTGAACAACTGTAGCAATGAGCACTATCCAGTTCTTCTGTCTTTGTTGAAGACGAGCTGTGAACCCTACACAAGGTGTGTCCATACTGTTCTGTGCATAACTGAGTTTAAGGGTTAAGAATTGGTAATCTGGTGAGTAACTGCCCATTTAACAATGGCTTTTAACAATTAAAAAATATAAAAGGTGTCTGTATCTGCAATATATATTAGAATTAATTAATTTTGCTGAATCCTTCCTTCTCTTTTTCAGCTTAATAACAACATAAGGTTTTATGTGTGACTAGATTAGTAAATAAATACATGTAAATAAGACTTCTTTCTGGCTGCTGGTCCTGGAAATTCATACTGGAATATGACTCATACCTGTAACAAAATCCTGAAACCGGCAAGTGACAAGTTTCTCTTGTTGCACAAACTGGGAAAGTTCATGCTTATTTCCACTGTCTTTTTGTTGTGGGCTTTTTAGTAAGCAAAAATGAATAACATATCTGTTGTTCATTAATTACATGTAACCAACTGATAACAGGAAGTAGAGTTCCTTACATTGCAATTGCAACAGTTTTGTTAAGCAGAGCACATCAGAGAAATCATTAGTTTATAGACTTCTGAAGAGATGCTAACTTTTTTTAGTAGCTATTTACAGGGACTATAGCTCTAGTCTATTGTCAGTTTACAATGTTACTTAACAGATGTGATGGTACTTAGAAAGAGAAAACAGTCTGTCAAAATGCTCTAAATTTAAGACTCCTCCCATGGCCACTCTTCTTGTGCTTCCTTCCTTCTACATAAAATGATCTTCAGAGCAATTTAATTTCAGATTTACCAGAAGACTCTCTGAAGTATCTTCACAGCTTCTGCCCTGCTATTTATAGAAGGAAGTCAGACTTCTGAAATATCAAGGGCAGGATTTCATGGGATCACAAGGAACCTTAAAAAAATTTGGAAGTATGCTTACTATTACGTGATACTTACTGCATTCATTCCAAAATTTATTGCGGGTACCTATCAAAGCATCAATTATATATGATCAGGGCTGCTGTGGAAGGAGGCCTCCATTATCTGCAGAAAGTGCTATCCCTCTCATTTATTAACCTGAAAGAAATTAAATAATAAAAGTTGTTGCTCAAATAAATCATAAAGACATCAGATTTAATACTTTAAAAGTTCTTAATGTTTTACTTACAAGCTCAAAATTAAACAGTGCTTGCTGTGTTAAATGCTTCCTCTTTGTTACACCTAACGTCTAGGAACAGTGTTAGGAAGAAAAGATTATCTTCAAGAAGCCCCACTATAGCTTCAGAATGTGTTGTATAGAAAATTGTATTTTTTTATTTCTTCAAAAGTTTGTTTTCACACAGAGAAAATGTGAGAAAACATGAGTAAATACTCCAGAATAGGAGTTTTCATTATTCAGTGTGTATTAAAAATGCCTCTAGGTCCAGGGGGAAAGTGCTTGGTATTGCATCTTTATTTTATACCCTTTTCATTTCTCCCTGCAGAAATTAACCTCTCTTTAAAATAAATCCTTCCTGCTTGTCTTTGTCTGTGCTCTTGATGTGCTGCAAAGGTTTCTATACATTTTTTATATATGCTTTGTAAATTGATATACAGAAATAAAAAGATAGTTTTAATTAAGGTACTGTTCTTTCATCAAAATCACTGAAATGTTATATATAAAAATGGTTTAAGAAAAGTGTAGAACCACAGTCTTCTCTGTGTATATCTGAATATCATTGTCCCAGCACTTAATTGCTGGGGTTTTTTCCTGTCTATAGCTTCTGTCTTTTGGGATTTTAAAGAATGTACTAGCTACTTGGTTATAATAAAGGTGAGAAAGCAAGAGGGTTGATTTTCAGTTTTCTATAATATTTGGTTTTGGTTTTTTTTAGATTTATCTATGATTGGGTATACAGTGGTGTATTCAGAGATGTTTATGGAGAATTTATGATCCAGGTGAATGAGGATTATCTTTGTTTCAGAGGTACAGTATATATATGGAGCATTTATAATTTATATGATTTGTGTTGTTAATTAAATAGCTAAAATATATACTTTCATCTTTTTGTTATGTAGATAAACATTACTGGACTCATGGTTATGTTTTGATTTCCAAAGAAGTAGAAGATTGTGTCCCTGTATTTCTTAAACATATTGCTAATGATGTATACATATGTGGGAAAACCATAAACCTGCTGAAACTTTGCTGTCCTAGGGTAAGTTTTGGGTTGGTTCCTTCCTATTGCATTGAGAAAATCATGTCTCTTGAGGGCCAGTTTCTAGGTTTTTAGCAAGTTCACTCCTCTATTGAAAACCAGTATTGCATAAGTAGGATGTTGATCCATGGAAGGCAGTTACTTGCTCTCAGATACTTGTGAGCTGATTATCCACTCTACATGCTAACACCTCACTGTGGGAATATAAATTTTAACAGCATCAAGTTTATCATATCCAATGCACGTGCTGTATTTCTGACTTTTTTTTGTATTTAAAGCAGAAATATTTTAGACATCTAAGCAAGTGCCTTCCACTTTTCCCACAACTCACACTGCTGTCTTTTGGTTTCAAGCTGCCTCACTTACCAAGTCTTGACTCAGTTCTGCATAGCTCTTGTATTCCAGCTTTATCGTTACATTTCCAAGAAGTGCTTAAATAGTTCTGTTTATTCATATTTTGCAGAACGAGTCTTGTTCTTGATAAGAAAAACATGTTAAACTACTTTGTCTTCCGTCTTCCCTATATGTGTCTAAAAAATGAAACAACTAGAGAGATGTCTAAAGTCAATAGGCACTCTTTCCCAGGTAACTGGAATTCTCTTTTCTTTAATGATCAGAGCTTCCCAGTCTTGACAGAGCAGAGCAGCTCATTATCAACCATCTAGTATCAGGTATAAGCCTAATACCTCGAGTGAGATGTCCCTCTGTTAGTTCTCTCGAGTCTGCTCTGATAAGCATTCCCAAACCATGACTCTGGTGTGCCAGTAGTACTGGGCTTTTTATAGAAGTGTCAGCCGTAATTTCTGTAATAATTTACAGCTTTATTAGTCACTAACAGTCACTAACAGTGTCTTAATAGATAGAACATTCCCCCAGGTCATGTGGCACCCAGGCTCAATCATCTTCAATCTGAGAGTGCCAGTCACATTCCACCCCTTTTTGATAGTGCCCTCAAGAGATAGCTCTTCTTAGTCTAATACATTCCAAGGAACACAGCTCTGAGAATCTCTTCCTCTGGCTTATACCAGTAGACTGGGGAATCCAGTGTGAATCTGTTTGTGCACTATGGTTTGTTTTTAGGGTTTTTTTCCCAAGCTCAGTTACCAGTTTTCTGCACTGAGTAGAACAGCTTCAGAGATTTAGGGATGTTGAAGTGGAATAGAAAGAGCTAAGCTGCTTAGAGGTGTTACACTCTATGGTGTAAACTGGCTGTGTTTTTGATGTGTGGAGCTCTCTCCTATAAGGTGCATGTTAGTTCTGTTCTAGACATTTCCTACTGAGTGGGGATCTGTCAGGAGTGTAAGTGACCAAAACCTAACTTTTGACAGGAGAGATGCATTCAGCACTGAGTTACTCATGCTCAGTTAATCTGGATATTCAGAAAAGGAAAATCTGAGACATTCAGAACATGATTAGTGTAAAGGTACGCATTGCATTTTAGATTCCTATCCAATTCGGTGGTAAAGGCAGAGCCTTGTGAATCTAACCTGTGACCCAAGTTGTGGAACATTGTACCTCTGTCCCCTGCTTTGAATGATATAAGTGCTAAACCCAATGATATTAATAAAAAATTTTAGATCCTGTACAGATGCTTGTGTCTGTGTCTTGAAGCACAGCTATGTTAAATATATAATCTCAGTTCATAATATAAAATTTTACAGTTTTAAAAGGAAATTTCTCATTTTTCAGCATTATATATGTTGGTCAGATATACCTGTTCCCCGGATTTCAGTCATTTTTTCACTTGAAGAACTGAAAGAAATAGAGAGAGACTGTGCAGTGTATGTAGGTCGAATGGAAAGGATTGCCCGATACAGCTCCATAAGCAGGGAGGAAAAGGTAAATTAATAAAGGAATAAATACCTCATTGGGATTTTTATTTTTAAATACTCAATTTTAATTTTTCTTGTAACTTTTAAAGGATTTGTATTTATGGTCAGATTTTTTTTTCATTGGTCAGTTGCTGTTCTAATTGTTCTCACAGCAAATAAACTTATTTAATTTAGCTTTTAAAAGTATAGGTGGTGTGTTGACATTTTTGTATATTAAATGAGTATTGGACTTCCATCTTAGTTCTTTGCAGCAGCAGATTTGTTCTCCTACTGAAAAGATTGTTAGATACTAATTTAACAAATGTGACAATCTAATTAATAACCAAATAAGATTATTTGTAATTTTTGTAATTTGCATAGCTAATTGTTTTTTCAGTTTTTAGTTAGAGACTTCTGTCCTTCAGGTTCCATCAATGTAGTGTATGTATCAGTTAGATTTGGTTTGTTTTAAGATCTGGAGTATTAACCTTCAATACTAGTTTGCAGACTTTCCATTTAATTAATTGTTTTATTCATATTTCTGTATTGTACTAATATATTAATAACCATATAAAGTATGCACCTGTCTGCAACAGTGTATTTTCAAATGTAAAATAATATTAAAAAAAAAATTCCATGAGTATTTTTGTTTCTTCTTTTTTTTTTTTTTCCCCAAGGATTTGCGCATGGAAATAGCCAAACAAGAATTAATTGTTCATGCTCGGGAAACTGCTAGCAAAGTACTAAAAGCCATTAGTGGTAAGTTGTAATGGTGTTTTATGTGTTTTCTAGTGGGTTTGTTAATGCAAACTAACAGTATCTTTTTTAATACAGATCAGCAGATATCAGAACGAATGGCTTTGGATGCAAAGAAACGGGAACAGTTTCAGAAGCTGAAAGAGCAGTTTGCAAAAGACCAAGAGGTATCTTTGTGTGTTTCTAAAGGCCGGCTGTATTTCTTAGGCAAATAAATGAAAGGGTATCTTGATTTATCGTACAGAAGTTGAATGAATAGCTCACGGGGTACAAATAGAAACTTCTTGCAGATGTGTGTTACAGCTGGTGCTGAGAGTGGCTTTTAAAAGTATTAAATATTTACGCAGCGTCGCCTTGCAATAAAGCAGGAGGAGATTGATGATGATTTCAGCTATGCTCGAGAGCTCAGAGAGAGAGAAAAAAGACTCAAAGCTTTAGAAGAAGAACTGGAAAAAAAGGCAAGGTAAATGTATCAGAGTAGTCTCAAACTGTCATAAAGACCTTGGGAAAAATTATTAAAATGTATTGTGCTAGTAGTTCTCAGATATTGTTCTATAAGGGTTATGTTTGCAGTTAGAAGATGGATGTAAGGATTTTTGGTAATCTAAGAGCAACTTTTTTAGGAATGTTTAGTGGCCCAAAAATCTGGGACCCACTAATTTGTGCCAACCCTATCCAGCCTGGGTTTTCTTATAATCAAAATTTCAGGGAAAAAAAATTTAACTACCTCTTACAATTAAAGGCAGAGTGCACAGCAAAAATGGTCACATGTGTGTCAAAGCAGAAGTAAAAAGTAGATGAAGGAGTTTGATATTTCACTTTCTTCCGTTATATCTAAAAATACTTAAGGTAAATGAGTGACCTAGTAAGAATAGTTAGAGAAATACATATTTAATAGAATATAGTCCTGTTTTTTCCACTTGTTTATTCTTTGTGGTTGAAGCCTCTGGCTTCTACATTTTAAAACCTATTTCTCAGTTCTGAAGTGCTAAAAGGCCTTATTCTTTAGAAGGGTAGATGAAAATTGGTATGCAAAAGTCTATAACAGCTTTACTTTTACCTTCATTTAGGCAGGAATTAATTGACCATTATAGCAAACTTTCTGATGATGCAGCCCGTAGGGAACAAAGAACGTTATGGAAAATCCAGCGACACAAACTGGAAACAGCCCGTCTCAAGTTTCTGTTAGAAGATCAAAAATGCATTGAGGTATCTTCTGAAAAGACTTAAGAACTGTAATTTAGAAAATTTGTTATTTGCTACTTAAAGACTTTTGGTTTTGTCTTCTACTTGTAGGAGATGCTTGAAAAACTTCCAGATAGAAACTACAGGAGAAAGTTAGATATTATTCCTTACAAACAGTGCCAGTTGATTTTGGATAAAAACCCTGTTGAGAAAGATCCACCTTCACAGGTGAGTTTATTTTCTTAAAGAACTCCGAGTTGCTGTTCCAGGTTTCCCTAAAGGGAGTTCATTTCATGGTTCAGTTCAGTTCACCAGGTTCACTGTAGCAGTAGGGTCACTAGTTATCACCTACTTATACTACTCATGAAAACCAGGAAAAATTTAAATCCTGTAATAAAGTGGGACCCTGATAAATAGCTGGATTATGTGACTAGCCATACAGTGTAATAATTATTTCTTTTTTAGGTGTCTTCTGTGAAACCCCCGCCTTCTAATGAGACAGTTGGCAGAAAAGAATCTGAGCCTGAACAGGAACATGTTACCTCTGCTGACAAAGCACTGCCTGTGCCAGAGCCAGCAAATAATAATGCTGATCAGCATTTTCAGCCAAACGCTGCAGGATCTGAAAGCAATTTCCAAAGTTCAGAGAAAGCATGCAGTCCTCTATGCAGTGCTGACTCCCTGCCTGAATCCAATGTGAATATAGAAGATTTCTTATCAAAGCCACAAGATGAACAGCCTATTGCCATTGGCACACAAGGATCTTTGTTAGATGAAGCATTCCGAAATATTAACTCAGCTCTTTCTGAGACTTCTCAAGTAAGTGAAATTCAGCCTGTCTTGAGTGGAGCACCAGAAGGAGAAGACAATGTACCATTGCAACAGCAAAGTGAGTATGATTTTAATACGGTTCTCAGACCATCTGCAGCTTGGCAGAGACATGTTAGAGTTGGAGAAAATGTATTTGATGTGGAGTGCACAAGGCCTCAGTGGAATATGCATGGACATGCATCCGATGCCAGCATTAGAGTGGGAGAGTATGTACCTCAGGGGGACACTTACCAGCCGCATTCAAGTCCTCATGAGCATTCTTCAGACTCCCGTATAAAAATCAGCAGCTCTGTTTCTGAAGTTGAATCTAGCCGACCCCGGTGGAATATTCATGGACATGTTTCTGAAGGTCATATTAAAATCGGGGAATATGCTTCAGAGATAGAGCCCTCGAGGCCTAGGTGGAACATTCATGGACATGCTTCAGAAGCCAATATTAAGATTGGAGAATATGTGTCAAACGTAGTTCCTACAAGGCCTCGGTGGAGCGTCCATGGCCATGCATCTGATGCCAATATCAAGGTTGGTGAAAACATGTCAGAAGTGGTCTCAGCTAGACCTCGTTGGAACATCCATGGGCACGCGTCACAGTCACACATCAAAATTGGAGAACTGGTTTCGGATGCAGAGCCTTCGAAATCCCGTTGGAGCCCATTTGGACACGCATCCCAGTCAAGCATCCAAATAGGGAAGTGGGCCCCATCTACAGAAAATGATCCAATACCTCATCGTAAAACCATTTTGGGTTCTTCATCTGACTCCACAGTTCAGACGCTTTTGTACAGTGAAGAGTTATCTCCCGCCGAAGGGAGCAGAAGGGAAGCAAAACTGTCACAAGTTAAGGAAGAAACTTTGCCACAGTCACAGATGTCTGAGAGTGTTACAGACTTTCCTGATGCTAATATCAAAGGTGATAAAGAAGAAAATATAATGGAAAAGAAACAAGAAGGTAAAATTAAATTTTCAGTCGGCATTTGTTTAAGGGCTCACGAAAGTAACTGCAAGTGTTTGTGTTCAAAATGGGTACTTACTACTTAATTCCTTGCATAACTTTTCAGATACTACTAAAATTCAGAGGAAAGAATTTGATCTTAGTCTTGTCTCCTGTATACAAGAAACAGCATTAAAAAAATTCTAGCCTGAAACTTCATGAAACAGGACCTTGTGGGTTCTTGGGTAGAGAACGTGCATAAAACTGCCTGGGTGGGGCTGTGGTGAGGGATTGTTATTGGGATGGTTGTTTATATGATAGTTCATAGAGAAATTTTAAACAACTTCAGGAGCAGATCTGAAGTATGAACTAAGTATTATAAGTAGGTCTAAGTAAATGCTGTCTTTAATTGTGTTTACAGTAGTTGCAGATGTGGTCACCAAGGACCCTCCTCCAGATTCTTCACAGAGCTTACAGGTAAGAAAGTAGTTTATTGTTCCTTTGAAGAATTAAACACACTGGTAGTTAAGTCAGTACATTTCTCTCCTAATCTAGTAGTCACTGTAAAACCATATTGTTTTTACGTGTCAGAAATGTACAGGTGAGTAGGCTCTTTCATATTCAGTTGGAACAGGTAGTCAATTACCTATAAGAACATATTAAGCCTGAGTAGACAACATCTCTCATATAATTGGTCCATTTATGTGTTTTAGGCAGAAGAACCTGAAATAGCTGTTCCACAAGATACTGTGCCTCAAGAGACTTTACCTTCTGAAGTTAATGCTTCCAAGACTAAGGAGGAGGAGGGGGAAGAGGAAGATACATGGAAGAAAGAACAAGCTTATTTGAAAGCCTTATCGGATCAGTATTGTATTGAAAAATATCAAGATAGTTACGATTTGATGTGTGAGTAGAACTGTTGGAACAGTAGATCAACAGATGTGATAAACCTGATCAAGAAAGCTGAGTGCCAAAAAAATTACCTGACTTACCAGTAAACTACTGATGTTATGAACTGCAATAGCTAAACAATTTGCTCACAGGGGCAAAGATGAGACTATGATTTTCTAGCCTAGAGGTGTTTGTAGAGTTTAGTAGGAACATATTATTAAACTTCTTAAGTATAATAACTGAAAATGTTTTTATATTTTAAAATTTAGCAGAACTACCAGTTTCTCATCTCTTGCATCATGTGATACCAAGATCATACACTTTTCCTGTGGATCCTATGGTGCAGTCAGCAACAGATGAAACTGCTGTACAGCTGAGTGAGCTCTTGTCTTTGCCAGTGCTGATGAAACGTTCTATTACTGCTCCACTTGTGTCTCAGTGAGTATTTGTTAGAAATTTAGCAATTAATTTAGCTATTAATGTGTTCTGTTTTGAGACAAGAATTGCACATAGATATTTTCTCTTAAATTTTCTTTTTGCTCCTAGAAGTGGTTCAGTGGATGGTTCATTACTAATTAAAAAGTTCAGATCTATGTGATAAGTAGTAACATAAACTTAGATTTTTATGTGTAAATTAAAAATTTGAGTATCTATTTGAAATACAAGGGCTTAGAGAGAAGTGTTTGCTCTCTGGCTCATGGATTATGCAGCAGTGATTTTGACACCATTGGTTTCCTTGTTCTTTTAAAAAGAAGGTGTATTCTCTATAATGTTCATGTTAGTTTTTATTTAACAGATGAAAGCTAAAGGCACAAGAAAAGAAAAATCTTGATTATGTGAAAGCTCATGCATATTGATCAGAGTATATTTCATGTTTCTATGGGAACTCCAGCTTCAAGGCTGTTTTGAAGTATAATAGAAGATGTTCTAGTTACTATTGGAATATCGGGAAACCACATATATGTTGGACTGTTTTATAAGTATATCTAATGATAGTTTAAATATAAGTTTTTGTTACTATGCACAAGATTATTTTCTGTCATGAAAAGAGTTGTTCGGAGATGTGTGAATTCCCCTTTTGGAATCTGCTTCCTTTTAAGTTTGAATTTCCATTTACCAGCTCTGAGTATGCTATACTCAGAGTTTGTTGCAATGTAGACAGATGTAATTGTCTAACTTAATTTTAAACATCCAGACTGGCTACCAGAAGGATCTGTGTAGAGATTCACACATCTGGCAAAGCAGAGTGAACCTGAGTTGTGTGTGGGAGAGTTAGCCTATCCCTGATAGGCAAGTTAAAGTACTTCAAGCTAGGCTGAATACCTACACTGTACTGTAAACTGTAGTATAGACCTGCCCTCAACGTCTAGTGACAGAGCTTTACCAATTAGTATATTCTTCTTGGGGATTTAATAGTCCTCTTAATCTGTTTATGTAGGTGACAGAGACAAGAAGGCCATTGATAAAATGTTGCTCCAGGCCCAGCAGCATGTTTTAAAGATCATTATACGTGGCTAGTCTTAAAGTATGTCCCCAGTCCTGTTCAAAACCCCATTACCTGAAGTAATAGGTTCTAATTCTGGTATATTTTGGGTGAAGATTTTTTTATCTCATGTATTTTTGCCTATGTGAATATCATCCTGTCTTAAATGTCAGTTAAGTACTGGAGCACTAATCTGATGTAGTCAGAGCTGTATGTTAACAGTAAGGAAGGAGTTGCATGTAAGTATAATATCTTTTCTGTGGTTTTATTCTTAGTGTTTCTCTTGTGAACAAAGCAATAGTTGATTACTACTTTGTGGAGCTGAACGTGGAGAAGCATTTTGAAGCACTGAGACACTTTTTGTTAATGGAAGATGGGGAGTTTGCTCAGTCACTCAGTGACCTGTTGTTTGAGAAGGTATTTGCTTTGTTGTTTTAACCACTGTGTTTGGGTTGTGTGCTTTAGCTTGATCTCTGAATTAATTTGAATGGGAATGAGGGAATGGTATGAATTAGAATCCTGGCTTTTGACATTTTCCTCTTTTGTACTGTGTTGAGAAGTCTTGTAGCAAGGAACAGTTAGCCTTGTAAGGACAAAGACAGAGGCTTATCTTTGACAGATAAGCAGTCATGGAAGGGTATTTCACTCTTTACTGTGAAAACTGCTGCACTATTGCTGCTCCCTCCCATCTGCTGGCAGCAAGGCTGGAAGAGCCTGTTGCCATTTGTTAAAATCAGTGGAAAGCCCAGTGTTGCAAGATAGCTACTCTTACCTCATATATCCTCAAACAGAGAGCTGAGGGGAGGGCATCTGAAGAAAGTGCCAGGCCCTCTGATGAGACTTCTCATGGCTTACTGCTGTGTTCATGGAGAAGACAGCAAGGTAGGAGGGATACCTGGGTTAGTATAGCTGGTTGCCAGTGGAGATACGCGGCTGTAAGAGAGTTAAGGCATTTCTGAGTCCTAAGAATGCTTTAGACTCATCTAGGGAAAGCACTTGGGGATTTAGACCCAATGAATAGTTTTATTTGTAAACCTCTGAGAATGCTGAGTTGATGAAATAGGCAGATTCCAGTCAGATAAATATCAGTTCTGTCCCTGGCTTTCTAAAGACTCTATTTCCTGCAGGAGGGATATGTAGCATCTCCTGAACCACAGCAGACATATAAAAATAAATCAGTGCAGGAATGAGATTACCTTCATGCTGTGAACAGCAAATAGTTCAGAAATTGCTTATTATGCTGTTCATGCATCCTTGCAGCAGAAGTAAAAGCTTCCAGTCAAAGTGTCATCGCTTTACCATTCTGCTTTAATTCACCTGTGTTCAGGCGCCAAGACTCTTTATTGACTCTGAGAGAAGACTCTGTGTAATTAAGATTTTTATTTTTTTTATCCCTAGCTTGGATCAGGACAAACACCTGGTGAATTGCTGAATCCACTGGTTCTTAATTCTATCTTAAATAAAGCATTACAGTACAGTCTTCATGGTGATACCCAGCTTGCTTCCAATCTTTCTTTTGCCCTCAAGTATCTTCCAGAAGTGTTCAAGCCCAACGCACCTGATGCTCTGAGTTGCTTAGAGCTAAGGTACAAGGTAAGAAAGTACGCAGGAAGGTAGAGTAGTGCCATGGTTCTTACATACCATGGTAGAGTGAATATGTTCTTAAGAATGGAGTAAAATAGTTGTGTAGTGGAAATTACAGGATTTATTTAGCCTGGCCATTACATTACGGTATTAAAATATATAGGTCAAATTGTTGAAATATTTGTATTTTAAATAATCTTATAATTTCTAATAAAAAATGTTGTATGATCAACACTGTTATTTCTTTTAGGTTGACTGGCCTCTGAACATTGTCATTACTGAGAGCTGCATGAATAAATACAACAAGATTTTCTCCTTTTTGCTTCAGCTGAAGCACATGGTGTGGACTCTGAAGGATGTTTGGTTTCACTTAAAACGCACTGGTAAGGATAATGAGTGAACTAGAGAGCATCCTGTTTAAAATGCCCTTAGCATCCTCTGCTGGGCAGTTCCTTACAAAGTCAGGTGAAGCTTCAAAACCCACAATTTTTTTAAGAATCTTTCTCGGCATTTTAAACAGACTCTACTAACAGAAACCTTCATTCCTTTAAAAATTCTGATTTCAGATGGTCCCTGTGGGTGCTGATAATGTATTTCTGGTTTAACTTGCAGCTTTAGTGAGTCATGCATCAAATTCTGTTCAGTTTCGACAGCTCCAGCTGTATAAGCATGAAATGCAGCATTTTGTGAAAGTTATTCAAGGTTACATTGCTAATCAGATTCTTCATGTTACATGGTGTGAATTTGGAAACAAACTGTCTTCTGTGGGCAACCTGGAAGAAATTCACAGAACACATGCTGAATACCTCAACAAAGCAATCTTCAGGTAAGCCACTGTACTTATTTTTACTTCAAATATATAAGTTAATGGAGTGGTCGGTCCTAGCCTAATGTATTTGTGCAAGATTGATTTCTGCCTGACACGCTAATTAGTCTTTACTTATATGAAAGTGTTTTTATGTAAGGAAAACAAACTTCAGGCCATGTTAGGAGGTCTGTGCTTTTCCTCAGCTATCCAACCTTTTCATTTCCCTGGACTCTCCTGCTCCTGTTCACCATGCCTCTGCAAGTTTCCAGTCAACTCAGTTCAGCTCTAACCAAAGAGCTCTAAACTAAGGGCACACTTGCCACAGTTCTGTTTTTCTTTCACCCCATCCTTGTCATAGCCTTTGTAAATTACTGCTGCTTCATTCAACATGAGTAATGTACACGATAAGCCTTGCTGAAGGATTTAAAATGCTTCTCCTGTACATTGTATGTGCCTTTAATATATGTGCAGTGACCAGGGCTGGACTTGGAATGGACAAAATGAATGCCTCAGTCCAGATTTATAGCAGTGCAAGAGACACCTGCCTTTTAGGAATCACAGGCTTTTAGCCCCTTGGTTACTGTCTATGGGGCAGAGGGGTGGAGTGTTTAAGAGGAAAGGAGATAGAATTTATTTGGTCTTCTTGAAGAGTGTACACTGGAATGTGTGGTGAGATGGAGGGAGAAGAGATGATAAAGAATAGAAATTATAAAGAAGAAAAGAAACCTCTCCTTTCATATCTCTCTTTTTCAGTTTTAATCCGAAACAACTTGTTAGAGCTGCTGTTTGGATACCAGGTGGTGGGATGAGAGGGGATTAAAGTTTAAGGAGAGACAGAGCATGATGTTATGAAATGTCATCTCTTTTGCAAATGCAGATGTCATTCTAGAAATCAGATACACTGGAGCAAATACCAGTTTCTTGGAAGTGCAAGTAAACTGTGTTAGTTTTCGGCACCTTGTTTAAAATCCCCATTACAGTTGGCTGCAGTCTTGTGGATTTCTTTTTTAAGCAATTATCTTTAACCTAAAGGATCATCACCCCTTTGTATTTTCAGTCTTAAACCCAATAAATTATGTCAACTAATTTCTAAAGTTATTTTTGTTTTCTCTTAGGGGTCTGTTGACAGAGAAGGCAGCCCCTGTGATGAACATCATACATAGCATCTTCAGCCTTATTTTGAAGTTCCGCAGCCAGCTCATCTCTCAGTCCTGGAGCTTTGATGCAGGGAAGCAAATGGCTGTTCATCCCAACTTTGGTCTGATGCAGCAGTCATACAATACCTTCAAGTATTACTCCCACTTCTTATTCAAAGGTGAGAAATTGCATAAATTTTAGATAGAAGAAAAGGTCAACTGACAACGGAAAAAATTATAAAGATATTTTGGTAGTATAACATAAAATTAGGAAGATGTGTGTACTTAAGAGAGTGTTAGAAAATCTAGTTGCCAAATGAAAACTGCATTATTGTCATTTGCAAAGGTCTGCATATCCATTCATTAAAATGTCCACACAAGAAATCTAACAGATACCCCAAAACTGACTGTAAGTTTTTGCTAATATACAAAGTAAGTGTTTGGTATTTAGCTCTGTATATGTGCATATATGTAGGTTTTTTTCTGGAATTGAGTTCTGGAACTTTTTATTGGCAGCAATGAGAGATAGCTAGATACCACTTAGAAGTAATTTTATATATATGTATATATATGCACTAGTTGAGTATTACCAGTGGTATGAGGTTTGAAAATTCTGATTCCCGTGTTCGACTAAAGCTCAGAGACCCTCCTAGCACTAGCTGGAGCTTAGAACCAGCGCTCCAGGCAAAAGTTTTTCAGCCACACAGATCATTTGCCAAATGTTCTTTACCATGAAAAAATTTCATCTCACTGTCAGCTTAGGCTATGATGTGAAGAAATGGTTACCTGTCTTTCCTCTCCATTTCTCTTTCAGATCTTGCTTGTGTATTTAGTACAATACAAGTTACTTATCCTTCCTCTAGTATAAAGGTGGTTCATGGGGTGTGGGTTCCTTTTTTTTGGAAAATCCTGAATTCCTGAAGGAGGCTCAACTGGTTTTTTTAGATCTATTTTTCTAGAAATGAGCTGCCCTTTTTATTCTTTAAGGGTGTCCAAAAATGGTGTCAAAGGACCAAAAACAGATATTTCAGGATGAGTTAGAATGGCTGCTTCCAAATTCTACAGGAAGTCAGAACACCTGTGTGAGCCGCCTAAGCCCATACTACGAGATCTATGGTTGCTTCATGGACAGAGATTAATAGACCATTCCGTAAGGAAATATGATGAGTGACCCAGTTCTTTACACCCTCATTATTAAGCACTACAAAATAAACGTGTGCTTGTTCATCTCCACTTGTACCTTCAGTCACCATGTATTGTAAAATGCTTTCCACAGTGGGTTGATGCAGAATCCATTGAAAGCCAATACAAAGTTGTCTGGACTTCAATGGCTTTGGCTCAGGCCCTAACTGCTAACAATACACTTTCCCTTCTTCCTTGCATGCTCCTGCTGCTTGCTAACTCCCTTTGTATTAGTGCATGGGATATTTGTGAGTTTAGGGAGTTTCTACTGGCTTTTTCCATTGTAATTAAGAATGTTTAGAGCAGTGGGTTTGTTCACTCATAGAGCCTGAGGGGTTTGTCCTAGGAATTTCTCTTTGGTTTTCTCTCTCACAATGGACTTTGCTCAAGAAAACTTCCACAGAGCTGCTTCTTTCACAGAGGTCGCCAGAGGACCTAAACAGGCTTCCTGGTCAGTTGAAATTATAAAAACACACCATCTTACTGTGAAACATTCTATGATTTCTATGTTTCTGTGAAAGCAACTTGACAAGGAAATGCTTTGTTAGAAAAAGACATTTCACTTAGAACTGACATAGTCTTTCTTTCGCATCTTATTTGAAATACTTTATAATTACAGACAGAGATACTGGACTTATGTTAAAATATACACTGGTTTATATTGTCCTCAGATTTCTGCATTGGGCTTTTTTTTTTTTTTAATTAAAAGGCACAGATACTGTCAAGGCTGACTTTAAAATATTAATCTTAGTTGAAGCTTATTTCTTTTTTTTTGTTTTGCTTCCAGTGGTAACAAAGCTTGTAAACAGAGGATACCAACCACATCTGGAGGACTTTCTGCTGCGAATCAACTTTAATAACTACTATAAGGATAACTGAACCATATATAGAGTATATCACTGATAACAGTAAAACAGAAACTATATATATATATGCTTATGATTTATAGAAGCTTATGTGAATGCCATGCAAGAGGCATTTTTCTCCAGTGAAATAACCCACCATCTAAAAGCATGAAGAAATAACCACCACATACAAGGCATGATGATGCTTAAAATCCACCAAACCTGCCCGTTGTCTGATCTGCTGAAAATTAATGTCATCATTATTGCAGAGATAGAAAAGCTGAGTGCCTGATCTTAGGACAGAGTGCAAAACTGTATATCTGTGAATGTGTAAATGTTGTATTTTCAGTGGTGTGAATTTCCTTCAATGTAAATACATGTATATGAAATAAATTAACAGATACTTTCTAAAATAGTTTAGAGATGGGTATGAGATACAAATGTTCAGACAGATATAAGTATCTATTATATGATGTAGCTTATTTTCAAACTGATACTCATTCTCAATCTAAACATAATTTCTTCAAGACTATTAGTCACAGTGAAAGAAGGCATGATAAAAACACCTTGTGCTAAGGTGACCTGCTTAGGAGATAACAGTATTTGACTATTCAAGCACTTGGTAATTATTGGATAATGTGCCAAATTTCTTTTTAAACCCGAATTTAAGCTAAGCATCTTATTTTGTGGTGATTATGTAAAACACCTAAAAGAGAAATTCAGCATCACTAAAGCAAAACAAAACTGTAATTCCCAATATATTCCAACTGCTGCTTTCAATTGAAATATCACATTTTGAATTTGTTAATAATTTTCCTTCTTAGTTTTGTTTTTTTTTTCCTGTATTGTGAAAAGAGACAATTGAACTTTCAACTTCATGGTATGAGAATTTTGTAGACAGGCAGTTAGCTCTGAAATATGTTGATTTTGAGATCCTGGAGTCACACTTGCTTAAAATGTAGATATGTTCATCAACAGCTCTATGTCTGATTAGGGGACACTTATTTAAAGGTGCAGGCCTGGCTAGCAGGTTGACAATACTATGGGATATGGAGTAAGATTATTTTCTGATGATGTATAGGTAGTTTTATGATTTTTTTTTTCTGAAAGAGAAATAAGCATTAGAATCAGAATATACCAATGTGGAAGTTGACCTGAGTGTTTCTGCTCCTATTCTGGTTCCAAAGTCAGTGTAAAAACATGTTAATGCACAGTTGTAACACACATACTCTGTGCTGTTGCTTTATCTGTGCTGTATTGAATTGACTAGCTGCCTTCTACAGAACAGGGGATTGAAAGAGTAAGTGGCTTGCAGACTGAGCTGTTTTGTTGCCCAGGCAGGCAGAGAGATACTTGTCTACCTGAGTTGTTCTTCAGGAATTTGTAGGACTGGGTGTGTATGTGCCAGCTCGCCTTCTGGTGCAATTGATGTCTTGTCCTGAAGCACCTAGACTTCCCCCTAGGGAGCAGCCACGCAGCTTCTGCAGGGAGCAGTATCTGAGGTTTGGGACTTTGGAGCTTGGCACTGCATTGTAACTGCGGAAAATTAAGTTTTGGCTTTCCCATGAACCCAGTGTAATGCTTGGAGGAAGACCACACTTACCTGCAGTCAGCTCTCCAAAATGCCTGAAGGCCTTGTCTGGCTGCTGACATAGGCAGTCAAGAGAGGGTAGAAAGAGGAGCAGCCTTTTCTCCCTTGACTTCTGAAGGAGTCCTCACTGGTGAAGGCAAAGAAGGGCAAGATTAGCAATAGCTAAAAACTTCTCAAATACAAGCCATGATGAGTACTGTCCATTATCATCCTGCTGTGTCTCAATACAAGAATCCCTTCTGTGGTGCTACAAAACCAGCCCACCATTGCTGCACTTGCAGCACACTTCCCGATGCTGCACTTCAGCATACACAGCCACACCAAAGTGACAGGGAACACAGTGTCTCTTAGTCATTTGAACTGCTTTACTTTTTTCTTAATCCCCCATACTCTTGCTATATGCATGCTTCCAATTCTCAAACATTTATAAAGATAAACCCTAATCCAACACCCCCCAAAAAATTACTATCTCCAGCGATCTGTTCCAGCCTCAACTATTCTGTGATCTTTTTGATTCAGCTTAAATGCTGCTGTTTGAATTTGTTTGCATCACAATCCCTTCTCTCAGCCTGAGGTCTGTAATGCTGCTCATTTTACCAAATTAATTCTTTTTGATGCACCCAGTGACAAATCCAGCGGCAATCGTAGAGGGATGATCTCCTTCCTTACAGACAAAAGTCTTCAGAAAAAAAAGAGAGCAAAGTATGGAAATCGAGACGCATACCCCGCACACCACTCCCCATTTTCATTGCTGAGCACGATGCTGTAGGGCATGGATTAGCCCTTTGGCCAGCTGAGGTTAGCTGTGTCCTGTCCCAGCTGCTGGCCTACCCCCTGGGCAGAGGCTGAGGGAGAGAAGAGATATCTTTGACATTGTGCAACCACGGTTTATCAACAACCAAAACACTGCTGTGTTATCAGACCTGCTTTAGCTGCAAATCCAAAACAGCCCCGCAAGAGTATGCTAGGAAGAAGTTTAACTCCATCCAGTCCAGACACTGCACAAAGGAGAATTAACATGATTTGGAAAATACTGCTTGTTTAGGAAAGGGCAGTTAGAAATACCAAGAATGTACTCAAACTGAAAAACTAAGGTGTATCTTCAACTTCGTGGTTGAAGCACTTCATACAGAAATGGTTGTATTAGCTCTCTGCTTTTCTGCACAGTAAAACTTTTGAGTGCAGGGGACTGAAAATCCTATACAAATCCGAATTTTGGTCCACACTTTGGCACTGGTAACACCTAATTAAAAGTGGAAGGGTGAAAGCTCCACAGCCAGTGCAGCCACAGTGTATGGGGCCTGCCAGAGACAGCTCAAATGCATTCCCTCCTTGACCTCCTTTTGTTCTGGTTTCACATTGACTGATAGGGGATCTGCTATCTCTACTGCTGGGGAAGAGTTAAAGGTGGATGAATCGCCTTTTGTTTTTTGGTTGCAAAAGAAGAGAGGAGAAAAGGCAGTTTACATAAGCAGAGTGTTGTAATGTCAGTCCTGGTGCTGAATTAACTCACGGGAAGAGCATTTCAGATGGGAGGTTTCCTGTCTGACAGCCGCAGGAAGGGCAGAGGGCCAGGTGGAAGCACCCACGCAGTCCCTGCACGGCTGCTTGGACCACCACGGCTGAGGAGGCAGAAGCTGGCTATGACTGACCCCAGTCACTGCCCACACTGTCAGCCCAGGTCCTCTTCATTTCTGTGTGCAGCTCATGCACCACTACAGGCTGCTGCTCACCATGGAAAACCTGCTTAGTCACCAGCCAGGCCCAGGAGCCAGCATGCCTTTGCTGTCCTCAGCAAAATCACTTAATCTCTTGGCGCTTTAGATTTTCCACCTGAAAAAATGGTAATAGGATCCATTTCTTTGTGCCACTTGGGAAAAAAGCACAAATGCTATTTAAAAATGTAACAGTCTGTGGTTCTACTGTATTGTCAACTTCTAAATCAACTAGCTGGGGAGGAGAGGAGCAGCAGAGAGCGTCAGATTTTTCACATGCCTTGGCTAGAGACAGATCAGCCTATGTTTTCCCTCTGGGTTTCTGCTCCGCTGTTAATTAGGCACCTGCTGCAAGAACTGCATGAACAGAAGAAGGTACTATCTATACTCATGTCTGTCTGAAACTACCACTGCCCCTCACGTCCCTGGCACCTGCCCTGAATCCAGGAAGCTGCATCCTTCAGTTCCACGGCTGGTAAAATAGAAGTGTTAAGGGAGGTGAGGGGACCAAATGCAATATTTTTATACAACTGAGAGGAATTGAGAAGTGTCACCACACACAAAACACCTCCCACTGTAAATGCAGGAAGCACGAAGCCAAATGAAAAGATGTAGCAGAGATAGTGGCTGCATTATTTAGAATACAGCCTGGACTGTGTGATCTTACACTGGATGTGACAGCACCATGAAACCCTCCTGTGGGGTTCACATCCATTACCTGGCTCTGGAGGGATAAGCACAGGTTCCTGCTGCCACCTGTGTCATACTGACTGGTCAGACGTAAAGCTGCCTGAGCCACACCCACCTGTGTAACGCAGCTGAAGGGTCTGCTGAGAAGGGACATCCTGGATGCCTGGACATCATCGAGCACAACTGAGCAGCCAAAGCATGTGGTGGTGCCAGACCCAATGAAGGGTGCTGTCTGGAGAGAGATACACACTCAAAGGTGTGAAGCATGGATCTGACAAAGGAAATTCAGGATAACCAAGGCCTGAATTTGCTCTTTCAGGGGACCATGTTTGGATGCACTCCATGCTAAGGCACAAGCAGCAGGTTTGGCCTGAACCCACTTTCATCACAAACTGAAATGCAGAATACCAGAAACAAACCTGTGCAACAGATATTTTTGAGTGCAGAGATTTACCCCAGCTGAAGCACCCTGAGGAGCCACATGCATGTTTAAATAAACTAATAGAAAAATATAACTTCACTTTCCAAAGGCCAATTTCTGTGAGCAGAGTTAAAATCCCATCCTGCATCTGCTGACATCAGCTGATGCATTTAATTCCAGTGACATAAGGAAGAATAAAAGAGGTGTCAGGTCTTATGGCCAAGTAAGTAGGAGGGAGGTTTCTCTTTGAAAAAGGTGAGGGCCCTTACCACGCTCCAAGCATACTACCAAAATAGCTGGCAAGGCAGGAGACCATACCTGTGAGCTCAGTCCTCAGAGAACACTTCAAAAATATAAAGTGAGGTTTCTGTGCTATCCATCTGATATTAACACAGAGTGAATACTTAAGAAATGAAGTCTGTGCACACTGTGGTTAACAGCAAAACTGTTTCAGGAAATAGGCATGAACAAGAATATTAAAACTGCAATTTTTATTATTTTTAATAAAATAGTCAAATCTGTAGCACTTCTTTGGAAAAAAAACCCCACAAATAACCAAAAAAACCAAGACCCAAAACAACCCACAAAACACTCCAAAGTAAGAGCTGACAGTAAAACATTTAGAAATTACAGATTCACAAGCTTATGAAGCAGAGTTACAGTGAAATCTTACCAGGTCATGAGAGGAGTCCCACCCACTACCACGTGAGACTATCCAGAGACACATCTCCAAGAGGTTCTCATTTCAGTTTTGTAATTTGGGTACCACTTGCTTTTAGGCAAGGGTAGTTCAGGATGTCTAGCCACAGGCTAAGTCTATTTTCACAGAAAGCTGTTGGTAAGTTACCACTTCATTTTGAGCACAACTCAGAATTACAGAATCATAGAATCAACTAGGTTGGAAAAGACCTCTGAGATCATCGAGTCCAACCTGTGACCTAACACCACCTTGTCAACTAGACCATGGCACCAAGTGCCACACCCAGTCTTTTCTTAAATACCTCCAGAGACGGTGAGTCCACCACCTCCCTGGGCAGCCCATTCCAATGTCCAATCACTCATTCTGTGATGAACTTCTTCCTAATGTCTAACTTAAACCTCCTCTGGCGCAGCCTAAAACTGCCCTCTTGTCCTACTGCTGGTTGCCTGGGAGAAGAGACTGACTCCCACCTGCTACAACCTCCTTTCAAGTAGTTGTAGAGAATGGTAAGGTCCCCCCGAGCCTCTTCCAGGCTAAATACCCCAGGCTCCCTCAGCCTCTCTTATAGCACTTGTGCTCTGGTCCCTTCTCTGGACCCGCTCCAGCACGTCAATATTCATCCTAAATTGAGGGGCCCAGAACTGGACACAACACTTGAGGTGTGGCCTCACCAGTGTCGAGTACAGGGGAAGAATCACTGCCCTGGTCCTGCTGGCGACACTATTCCTGATACAGGCCAGGATGCCATCGGCCTTCTTGGCCAACTGGCCACACTGCTGGCTCATGTTCAGCTTCCTGTCAATCCAAACCTCCAGGTCCCTTTCTGCCTGGCTGCTCTCCAGCCACTCTGTCCCCAGCCTGTGGCGCTCCATGGGGTTGCTGTGGCCAAAGTGCAGGACCTGGCACTTGGCCCTGTTGAACTCCATACTGATGGATTTGGCCCATCTATCCAGCCTGTCCAGGTCCCTCTGCAGAGCCCTTCAGCAGATGGACACTTCCCCCCAACTTGGTGTCATCTGCACATTTTCTAGTGGTAGACTCAATCCCCTCATCCAGATCATCAATAAAGATACCGAACAGGACCAGACATCAACTGGATGCAGCACCATCCACCATCACTCTCTGGGCCTGGCCATCCAGCCAATTCTTAACAAAGCGAAGAGTGCACCTGTCAGAACTCCACAGCTTTTATACAAGCAGAATATTTGACCGGTGAGAAATATTACTTTCTGGTTTACCTATTGCAAATACAAGCTGTAAATATCAAGAATATCCTTGTAAATATCCTCTAAAACTGCTCCCCTCTGTCTCTCACCAGGAAGGATATAAACTGAGAAGTGAAATCAGCAGAGAGTTACGTTGATCAGCTTGGAGCAACTTCTCCCCACTCCATCACTCCTTTCTGGACCAGGCACACCATAAGAGACAACTGGTTCTGCAGGGGAATGTTTGAAGCCTCTTTTAAATCGCTGGCACACTTTCCACCCTGGTGCAGTCCTTTTTACCCAGCCCTAACTTCCTGCTAGAAGCTTCCACTAAGTGGATTGGTTCTAGTACCCCAAGTTTAGCGGAAGGATAATTCTCAATGAAAATCACAAACTCCCACAAAAATGTATTATTCTTAGAAGGATCATCAGCTGCACTGAGCTGGCACCACTTTCTGCCTACTTCTTCAAAATGCTTCCTCTTTCAACTGCCCCATTCTTCCATGGGCTATGTAAATATACCTCCTTTTCTGTAAGAACTCCAAAACCTCACAGAAAGTGCTGTTCTTGTCAGAGATTCTGGTTTGTCACAAATCAGTTTCTTCAGCTTGAAGGTAGGAGAGAGTGAATATTACATTCAAAGCATTGTCTATGTACTGCAGCAGCAAAGAGGACGAACTGATTATTAGTACAGATGGACAAGCAGCAGTCCAACTGTTCTCCCTGGTTTTCAACAGCTTGTATTGAGGAAGACTTAAAAGAGCACAATTCTACCTGAGCTAATACAAAGCTTGCGCGGGGGCAGTGGAAGAATTTACTTGAGTACATATAAATCACAGTGTAAAACAGTGGTCTCTTTGGAAAAGAGCAGCCTTTGCACTAAACCCAACTTTGCAAGTATCTGAACTAGTAACAGAGTCTTTTAGAAAGAGGTTTAGAAAGCCAAGTAACAACTGATTACTGAACACCTCTCTTTTGCTAATGTGGCAATAATGGCAACCAACTTTCCCCTGGAATCTGACCTGAAAGGTTATCAGTAAGTAACTTGCAAGCAAGTCAGCTTCTCTTCTCCTCCCACATCCTCCATCATCTTTCACACAAGATGAAACAGCAGGTTCCTGAATGGCAACTTTCAGCTTAAAGATTTTTCAAAGACCATGAAAGTAAACTAAATGGTGCGAGACTAGAGTGGGAATGGAAGACCCCACTGACCCGTGTGATGAGCAGGTACCCACCTGCACACTTCTCATACAGGGAGACTCTGTTAGAAGCACAGAAGTAAATAATGAACCCGGATTTGAGTGCTGGGGTAGTTTAAGGTTCACTCTAATTTGGCTAGTGGATCCTGCCCCAGGCAATTGGCTTACAAATTGCATTCATGAGTTTAGTAAATATTTACACATGTTGTATGCAACGTACTGAATCTGAATAAACTTCACCATCAAGTTTTCAAGTGCAAATGTATACGAACTCCCTTAATTCTGCTCTTAAAACAATTTCAATTGCTCCCCCCAAACTCAAGCCTGCCCTGCACAAATTCTCTGAAAATAGATAAGGATTAAATACCAATCTGAAGCTTCACGAGAAATGAACTACTTAATTGAATGAAACATAGCTTCAAACAAGCAACAATGAATCTGTTTCTCCATTAAAGAGGACTAAAAGTTCCTGCATAGAGAAAGCAGTAAATAAATGTTAGAAGTACTATTAGTTAAGACATCAGACAAAAACAGGTCAGATTCCTGACTTGCTATTTTTGTCTTCATATAACAACTCCATTTGGATGTTCAAAACTCAGCCTGCCTCAACATAAAATATTGCTTTATAATTGCAACGGAGAATGGATAAAGGAAACACTTTCAGTCTCAAAACATTTAGATTACTGATATATAGAGACTACTGATTGTCACTGGTTTGTTCCAATGATAAACAATTGCTTCAAAGTAAGCACAGCTGAAGAGTGCTGCAGATGCATCCAAATGCAGGGTTGTTTCAATAACTTAATAGCACTTTGACGTTTGCCTTGCTGAATTCTTCACTGCTGAAGGAAGAATGGACTCCTCAGTTTACAGCAAAAAACAAAACAAGGCAGTTATGAAGATCATGTAACGCAGAGCTCTGAAGCCCAAAGTGGAGGTTTGCTGCAGTATGGTAATCTGCTTCTGGTCTCTTCAGCACAAGCAGCTGCTGCAGCAGTTGCTCCCTCTTCTTCTGCATCTTCCTTTACCTCCCTGAAACCTTCTGCATCTTGGAATGGATGCTCTAAAAGTTTCAGTACATTTCTTACCTAGAGAGAAAACATTTCATGGTCATGAGAATTTAGAAAGTGAAGGAAAAATTTTGTGGAGAAGAACCTCACACTAAACAATGAGCAAGTATATTGTATTTTATACATGAACTCCAGAGAAGCCAAATATTAAACAGGTTAAGAATATACATATCAAATAAGCTGAAACTGGAAAGGCAGGTATTAAATACAAGTTCTTATGTAATTTCTCAAAATAAATTAATTTCCCCACATTCTGCATGTAACATTCCTTGTGCTGAAGCACACAGGTGGAAGCCATAAGTTTTAAAAGGTAAAACTTGGCACAGCAAGGAACAAGTATAAATTAATTCTCAACTGCCTCCCAAGGTAAAGGCCACTCCAGAGACAGTAAAAGCAAGGGTAAGTGTCTTGTCCTGAGGTCAGCCTAGAAAAGCTGGTGAAGCTGAGAGACACATTTTTGATTCCATTATTTGTTCTGCAGTCATTACAATTACAGCCTCCGCAAAAACACCACAGAGCTCTTGAACAGTGAAGTCCCAATGCTCTTGCTGCCTGAGATGCCAGGCCAAATCTTGCCAAGTATAATGTCAGTCATCTACAGCACCACTACATATCCATGCAAAGAGAGTGCATAATTGCATACCTCTGAGAAATCCCCATTTTCAGCTGCTTCTATGGCATTCTGGGCAATATAATTTCTCAAGATATATTTTGGATTGTTTGAATTCATGACCTTCACACGATCAGTGTTCCAGGCATCAGCATCACCAACACTTTCTATTTCTTTTTGCAAACGGACTCTGAAATTAGGCAAGCAACAAGTAGTTTGGATCAAGAATCACATGCAGAAGTTGATACATTTCCTTGCTTTGAGATCCTTGGTTTGCAGTTCTTAATAAATACTACATATTTATAATCCTCTCAGTTTATAAAATGCAGCAGGACAAGAAAACATAAAATGTCACTCATTTAAAAGCAGCACTACAGACTGTCAGCCGTCCTGACAAGGCTTGAGGAAGTGGCACCCCACAGCTTTTGTAGTCTCAAAAGTCAGACTGAGACACTGGTGAATGGCCTGTTCTGCATTGCTCCACAAAGACTGCTGCATTCATGTCTTGTCTTTTAAGTACTTCCATGCTTGTTTATTGGTTTCTATATTAATACATAGATTTTTCTTTCAGAAAAAAATATTCAAAGACTAAAATGTTTAGAGGTCAGTCAGTTGCAGTTACTGAGCACCTAAAAGTTCACAACTTAAATTAGTCTCTGTTAGAATCGACATTCTTGAAGGACTTTTAATACTAGATTTGATGCTTGATTTCTACAGCCTCACCCTACCTCAAAATCTAGCAAACAAAATACAAAAATGCCCTTGACCTTTCACAGCAACAAAGACACTGATCATGGCAGTAGATAAAATTCTGAGTGCATGCTCTCCCCATCCTTCCTAATCTATACTGGAGAGAAGGTGCCTTCCGTGACACAAGCACATTGTTCTCAAAATGCAGAAATAAAATACAGCGCTATGAATACTGAGAAACCTTACCTGTATTTCTCCAGCCATTCCTTCCAGTGTTTTTTATTTCTGCTAAGTAAATCAGCCGCTGTTAACTGCTGCAGTTTAGAGAATTGTTCAATGCGTTCTAATTCTTTATTTATATTAGCTTTTGTTCCAATTAATGCAAACAGCTGTGGATTAGACTGAGCCAACATCAGCATCATTGACAGCTGTCTGGGAACAAAAAGAACAAAGAGGTATTAAAGTTGAGCTGCCTGTCAAGAACCATCTCTGCAATCATAGAGTACATATGAAAACATTTACAACATTCGTAAGAAATTCAAAATTAACAAAACTATTTTTTATTATAAATTATGCTAACTTTAATGCTTCTTCTCCCTTCTTCAGTGTGATTAATTCATATATCTGTGGTAACGAGCAGACAGTAGATTTTCAGAATTACCAGTTGAGTTTAATTGTGCAATTCTCATCACAATAACCACAGACCTTTGAAATTGATTTGGAATAAAATATTTGCTCTTACTTAGCTATCAAAATAATGCAGAATTCAAAGGTGGTGTTTTTTTGGGCTTTTTATTTCTTTAACACCTATTAATTTTACTAGTACTAATAAAAACCTAAACGATATGGCAAGAATGCTTCATTTAAATTGCATGAGACAACACTGTGTTTAATGTTTTCAGTTAGCCAGTCTAAATCACAGAGTGAGAACTGCTTCTTGGTAATAAATTCCTAACAATATCCAGACTAGTTTTTTGCAAGTTGGACTAGGATTGTGTCTTTTCACATTTTACTGTGTTAGCTCATGCTGTACAATAGTTCCATTTATTTTTTTATACCATGCTAGCTTTTATTTTCCCTGGATTAATAACTACACTACAGCACAGTACACTTATTAAACAAAGGGGAGGGGGGAGGAACATATCAAAAATACTTCTAATTTTTTCCCCCATCTACAAAAAGTGAAAAACTGCTGCAATTACTCTTATAAGCAGCAGCTGGACATGTTCAGAGTAGCCAGACTGCAGAACAAATAGGACATGGACTGCACCAGTGGGCATTTAGGTTATACTTAGGCCAGAACACTGGTGGCTGAAAATGACTTTTTTAGCTGGCAGTACATTAGCAAAACATGGTAGCATTACAGTTCACATCCATTTCTTCTGTAAAATACTTCTGTATCACTTCATTTTTTGGCACTCTCATTGCCTCAGTCAGCAGAGACAGGGGAGAATGAAAAAAGGACCAAACAAAAGCTCAGAAACTTTAACCTAAGAGCCAACTGCTGCAAGACACCAATGTAGATCATGATGCACCTGCATAACAGTGACACTTCCAATCTTAAAATTAGCCAAACGTTACCTACCATTCAGAGTTCATTATGTTCATAAAGAAACTACAAACAAACACCAAAAGCATTTAAGTAGGGTAATACCTTGGATCCATCTGTGGTTTGAAAGCAACTTTCAGTTCTTCCACAGAAGCACACTGACTTGTAAGCTCCTCTAAGAAATTGTCAAGTTTTGACGAATCAGTGTCTACTGAGAAGGAACTCAGCAAGTAGAAAATATTTGTGAAGTCTCCACCTGAAAAAGTGGATTCTATAAGTAATGCAACTAATAAATTAGCAGCTTGAAACAGGTCACATACCTCCTTCCTGCCTCTCCCTACAGCAGTACAGGTCACCTCTCTGAAGAGGCAAATAAACTGTTCCCTCAGTGAGGGTGTAAATGTGAGACAGGAGCCCTGTATACAGCAACAACTATTGCACAGCTCACAATAAGGTTAATTATTTTTCAGTATTTTGTTCTTCTCTCAGATGACAATGTAGTTGCACAAGGCTACTCTCTTGTAAGGTCAAGTTATAAATGACATTTTGGTTTGATTTTAGATACTGATGGGCTATTAAATGATAATGTTCTGAGCTCTTCACCAACCTGTGAGATGCATGGTTTCAAGGAGTTCAGAAACCAGCTTACTATCTTCTTCTAATTCCAGCTGGATTAGACCTAGTTTTTTCCTCATCTTCTGCAAATAATGTTTCTCAAATTCTGCATCATATTCCTCTTCCAGGATGAGTTCACTGATTTCCAAAGGCAGCTCTGGAACTAGAGCTTCAGCAAGTTTCCCCAGGTTCCACTTGCAAATCTCTGGCTGTTTGTTGTAAGCATAGCGTCCTGTGTTATCAGAACCATTGCAAACATGCTCAGGGTCATATCTACAAATAAAGAAATAGTTAGCATTCTTCTAGTTAACTGGACACCAATACTGTGAGAAGTAGTGCTTTTATTATTTTAGTCTGCTTTAGGAACTAAAAAATTTGAAAGGGAACGTTCCTTGATTTTTTTCCCAAACCCACGGGCTACAAGAATAATCTAACAGCTACAGATGTTGTGAACAGTTAAAAAGAAGTTGAAAAGAAGAATTACAAGACAACTAGAACTAACTTAAACTACTTTGCCATAAGGAAAATTCATGAAACTGCTTTAGAGTTAAAATATTAAAGCAACCATGAATACCAGGACTGTTCTACACAGCACATACGTAAGCACAATTCAAATAATGATGCCACACTGACCTGTCCATAAATCCAAAAGGGCCGTAGTCAATGGTTAGTCCCACTATGCTCATGTTATCTGTATTCAGCACGCCATGGCAAAACCCAACACACTGCCACTCAGCAACCAATCTCGCTGTTCGTTTGGTTATCTAAAAACAAGTATATTTTTTTCATTTTTCATCACAATGTATTTCCAACACATTTATGTATTTCCAAGCATTTCCTAGTCTGAACTGATGTCTCTGCAGCTCTGATGGAAGCAGATTCTGGCAGTATGTCATACACATATTAATATCTTAAGGACAGATTGTCTCTCTCCTCCTATTAGTAGCTGCCCTGACACTCTTTCTCCCATTTTCATTTGCCCCATCTTCTCTCCTTCCATGCTTGGCTTGCAAGTCAATTGAACAGCTTTAAAATGCACTGGAGACAGACTCGTGTACTTACACAAGTATGTATTTTTTGCCTATTACACATTTTAAAGAGTAAGTACAGGCAGGAGTTCACATAAGCGAAGTCTAAGAAATAAAATTAACTATATACAACAAAGCCCAGTGTAAAGTTAGTCTTCTGGTTTACCTAGTGTGTAGGAGGGATTTCCAGGAAATTAAATGTTTTACACAAAAAAACCATTGAACAGGTTTTAGCACTGATAAGTATTTCCATCAATTTGCTGAGAGTGGGAAAAAGCTACAAGATTAAGTAAACTATTCCAACAATGACAATTTTATTTAAACACAATTCTTAACTGAATGCATGCTTCATCAGAGGTATTTCTGCTGGTTAACTGAGAGCTATTTTTATGGAATCCTTGACTGCAATCACTGCACGTGCCCCTTTCACCAAACAAATAGTGGAATATTTTAAAATAGCCCTAGTTATTTAAATATATTAACCTACCTGTCAACTACAACTACTACACACTGTGAAATCTAAAATTCTGGAAGCTAACATGTTTTATATACACTGTACTAAATTGCTGTACGTAAAACTTCCACGTAGCCATAACCTAAAACTTTTAAATCAATTATTTTCATAGCTAAAATCACTCATCTTCACAAAGAGCTATCAAGGTACAGAAATTCAAAGCAACTATTTGCTCCAGCCTTCAGCGTAAGTGTATTTCATTAAGGTTCAAAAACCAATCTAGGCATTCTTTCCTTGGACATTTCTAGGCCTCTGTCTTCGAACCTATACTTTTTATATTTTTCTTTTTTTAAAAAATATGTGCAGCCAGGTAAGGAAGAAAAATTAGACAAATCTTACCCTGACAGGTAGTGAATATATAATAATAGTTCCACAAATGATGCTTGGAACAAAAGCTTTTGGTTCACCTTGAGCTCCCACATTTCTACTTCTTGCAGTATTCTCATGGCAGGTACTTTCCCCATTTTTCCCGAACGCTGCCTCACCGGGCAGTTGGAAGCCAGCAGACAGCTACATGTGTCCAAAACTGATTACTCAGGCCAAAAACCAGTAAGAGAGGCACACCCTGCACGATGGCTCTGTGCCAGGAAGATGGAAGAAGTTAAAAATAAAAAAATCCTGGCCACCAGGGTTGGGATGAAAGCACTCCAGTGGTAAGGCAGTTCTTTACTGATGGATGTCTTCCAGTGAATGAACCACACACCACCACTGTTCTGGTAAAGAAGAAATCCCCCTCATGAGAGTGTCCAAAAGCAATTAAAGCCTACGTTCCACTCAAAGATGGGTACATTGATGAGAAAGAGACAGCTTTGCACTCACTTTGACCTTTATTCTTTTAGATCAACACTCTTCTACTGCTAGTCAAATTAGAAAACAAGTATTGTGTACATATAAATAAGAGTACTATCTGAAGGACACACTCATTTAAATTTAAACAAGAGCTACAAATTATTTGAGAAGTACAGATAATGTTTGCTTTCTAGACACTGCTGTGAAATGCAGTCACTTGTACTTCTCCATGACTTCCACAGTGCAAAAAGAAAGGTAAAACATGTTAGAATTGAACTGACAGCACTTCCCGGCTATTAAAAGAGATGGATGTGTTTGTCAAATTAGAGAAGGGACTGGGGTGCTTCTCAGGTGGAGGAAAATCTGTGAACTCTCCACTGAGGAGGAAAGAAAACACAGGAGGCAATGCTAGCACAGACATGGAGTTCAGACATGCAGAGCCAGGAGAAGCACAACAAATAAAAAAATGCATATGGGACAACGAGAGAAAGATGCCAGCATTGTGGGGAGGTTGGCAGGGAATGGAATGGGGCTGGGAAGAAAACCAGTAGTAACTGGCCTAAGAAAACCTGCCAAAAGCAGAAGGAGGTAGGACTGGGCACACACACATATCCACAAAGATCTCCAAGTCCCATGACTTTTCTGCCATCAGGAAGTAAACACGCCATCAGCTACAGAGCTGGACATGTACACAGCGGGTGACAAGCCATAGTTCTCCTCATCAACATTGCAGTTTGTAACTTGGAAAACAAGATACAGGAAGTGACTCAGCATTCTCAGTATTTTATAAAATGATGCCTTTCAAGTGATGTTTCAATACTATCAACTCATCATCTACAGTCAGGGCCAGAACTCACTCTCACAGTCTAAGACACCCTCAGCAAACAGAGAGAAGTCTTGGGATGCTACTCCAGAACAGGGAAATCACTACCTACTATTAAGAAGGTTAAATTGTTTTCATTGGTTAGATCAATATCAACACTGCTTTCATCAATAAAGAGGTCTACTTAAGAGTGCTTTCTTCAAAGAAAAGAGCAGTTCAGACAATTGGATGATACATATTAACTGACTTCAGTCATCTATGCTTGCAGATGAAGTCCCTAAAGATGACTGCTATGGATTTATGAAGAGAATCTGATCTTCCTTACCTCTTTGAAGAAAGCAGCATTCCGCTGAACAGTGTTATCTGAATAAGCCTCCTGAATTTCTGGGTAGAAGGTGCTGATCACATAATCCAGCATCTGTATTCGAATATCATTTCGGTTAACGCTGGGACCCTTGCGTCCAGTGTATTCATCAGGAGGTTTAAAAATTTCAAAAGAACCAAATCTGTTTCAAAATAATAAAAACACAGTTTAGAATTATCTGATACTTGTTGCAACTTATGTTGCAATAACAGCACATCATTTCTTGAGTTTAAGGCCAATCCTTCAACTGACAGAGAAAAGACCTGGAAGATTCCTACACTGATCCCAGCTCAGTGACGTGGCACAAGGAAGGGCATACATCTACTGAATTAAGCTGACAGATCAAGACCTTACCCAGTACTGAAGACCAGCTCATTACAGGTCTACATAATTTTTATTCTGAGTAAAAGTACAGCAAATGGACTTACTTTTAAACACTAGACTGAGTATCAAGCATATGATAGGTTTTGCCACATACATATACACACACAAGCATATACACACATATTCATATGGAGGCACATATTCCTTATGCTTCACCTTCCTCTAATATTCTGTTACCTTACAGGAAACAATGCAAGTTCCTGAACTGCCTAATGGCTTCTGCTGGAGTGCAAACCTCATACACTTCTCAGGCAGGCAAAGCACACCCAAACTCTGACAGCACTACACTAGAACTGGAATTAAGGGTAGAGCAATATTCCACCACTACTATTATCATCAAAAAAAGGCATGCATTCTGTGCAGGCATAAACAAAAAAAAGTCTCTTACTAAGTCTGCAGAACTCACTTCTTTCTACCAGGTTAGTATCCCCAGTGTTTATCTGTCTCTATGCAAAGACATCTGCTTATCCCACCTGCTGGGTAAGAAAAACAGTTTCCTACAGCCCAGCAAATGAAATCCCAAACCTCCAGAACAAGAAACACACAAACAGTGCAGTTAGGGAAATTCCCTTAAAATGGTATTTTAAAAGACTGCTGTGCTTGGTTTTAAAAGAAAAAACACAAATAAACGAATCAACAAAATAGATTTCTACCTTAAAAACGTAGAGGCAATTCTCAGAACAACTGTACACCTTTCATTTTTTGGATTCCCATCGTAAAATATGTCACGGACAACTTTTGAGTCGGATGTCACACATGTCCCAGCCCTTGTTGTTGGTATCCCGAGGTGAAACATAGCCTCGCTGCACAGGAACTCCCGTATGCTCGACCGCAGGACTTTCCGTCCATCGGCTTGTCTGAAACAAGACATGCACAACTTTTAGCCTATAAAGGCAGGAACTCCTGTCTCCTCTGTAGCAGGGGACGAATAAAAGCCTGAAGTGTCATGCTCTGTCCAGTAGTGGCAGATCTGAAAACAAAAGCCGGACTTTCAAACTTCTGTTAAAGTTCAATTAGACGGGCAAAACAGCTTTGCAATGAAGACCACACAGAACAGAAGAAAATAAACTTTCCAATTACACATATCTCCCCTAATCATTAACTCCGTTGGTTTTATTGATGCAATAGTCTTTCAAAAAGGGAAAAAAATTGACAAGTATAGTTATTTTTTTGTATATCAAGTCAATGGCTTCCTAATAAAATGAAAAATATTATTTTGGATCTTTCTGGGTAAGTAATCTAGAAACGGAGTAAATATGGTCATGCAGAGCAGTTGCATTAAAAAACCCAAAAAACAAACCCTGAACAGACAGAAAATAGCAAACTAGCTTATTTAGTACATATTAAGTAAATAGAACAGATGCAGGTGGTCCTCAGCCCACACTCCCAGCACTTCCAAAGCCACAGGCAAACAGGAGAGCTGCCCAGGACGGATCTGCGAGGGTACCACCGTATCTGTGATTTCCTTAACCTCCACAGACTTAAAGGAGGCCTTCAGAGGACCACATCCATGGAGCTAAGGTGTTACCGAGCCTGTGAACAGCTGAACAGAAAATAGGGGAAATGCAAGAGGGAAAAATTACCTGAGATATTTAAAGTAGCGCAGGCTAATGTGACTAATGAAGATACACAACCCTCGCAGGGATTTGGTCATTTTGGGGGCTTTTCCACTATTCCGTCCCCCAGCTGGGAAGAATGGGGGCAAGGACGAGCGGCACAAGCAAACACCCCCATTTCAATACCATCTGTGTGGGCCGCAGGGCAGCAAGGAGCCAGGTGGGTATTACACAGCGCCGACCCCGCTGCCATCACCTCCGCCTCCTCCCAAGGGAGCGAAACCCGCACAGGAGGGTAACTACAGGCAAAAGCAACATGCCCCCTGAAGGAGAAGCAGTTAGCCTCGTTTAACAGAGGCACGTTTTGCTGCCTCCTGGTCTGGCATGTACGTAATACACCTGCCGCTGCCAAGACTGAAACAAAAACAAACCCACGAGGGTGAAGAGCCGTCCTCCTTCCGGGTCCCGACCCCGCAGGGCACAGCCCGGGCAGCGCCCCCTGCGGTCCCGGTGCCCCCGCACCGCGGCCCTGCCCCCGGCTCTGCCCCCCGGCCCTCCCGCCGCTCACCGGGAGAAGGGCGTGATGCCGGCGCCCTTGAGCTGCAGCTCCCAGCGCTCGCCCCGCGGGCCCAGCACCTCGCCCAGGTACATGGCGGCGCCGTCGCCGAGCTGCCCCGCGAAGCTGCCGAACTGGTGCCCGCAGTAGCAGTGGGCCGCGGGCTCCGCGCCCGCCGGCACCCGGTTCCCGCTGAAGTACAGCGCCGCCTCGGCCTCGGCCGCGGGCGGTGCCGCGGGGGGCGGCAGCCCCAGCAGCGCCAGGGCCGGCAGCGACATGGCCACGAGCCGCGGGTTGAGCACCGGGCTGGGCCGCACCCGCACGAAGCAGGCGCCGGGCACGGCCCGCGGGCCGCTCTCCCCCGAGGTGTCCACGGGCAGCGACCGCAGCGCCAGGTTGTCGAAGCGCAGCGCGCCCAGCCAGCCCTGGGCGCCGCCCGGGCCGCGCTCCATGGCCGCGGCGGCCGCAGAGCCGCGCCGGAGATCGGAAGAGCGT
>JAWWMP010000041.1:18864434-18878695 GCA_035047865.1 Dendrocincla tyrannina | reverse complement strand
CCCGGCCCCTCTCCGCCCGCTGCAGACACCGGGGCAGCCGGCGGGCCCCGCGCAGCGCCGCGGCCATGCGGGGGCGGGCCGGGCAGCGGGGCGGGGCCCTGCACAATAAACTCCGGCACCGGCACCGGCAGCGGCAGCGCAGCCCGCCCCGGGTCAGCGCCAGGGCACGGCGGCTGGAGCCGACACCAGGGAGGCCCTCGCTGTCCCGGTGCCGCCCGGGCAGGCAGAGCCGCGGGGACAGTGCCTGCGCCCCTGCCCGAGGCTGTCCCGGCTCGCCGCCCACCGGGGCTGGCTGGCTGGCTGGCGCTAAGATGTCCTGGCTAACCAGAGGGGGCAAATCAAAGGCGAGGGAGGAGCCGGAGAGCTCCCCGGGGCAGGAGGAGCGCGGGCTGCTGGTGCAAGCCATGCTGGAGCACGGCGGGGACCCGTGGGACGGTAACGCGGTCGGGCAGGACCCCACGCTGGAAGCTGCGGAGCGGCACTGGCTGAACTTCGTGTCCCTGTACCACCCCAAGGGCGAGAAGAAGTGCTCGGCGCTGCAGTGGCTGCTGTTCCACGTGTCGCGGGCGCTGCAGGCGGCGGCGGAGCAGCGGGAGCGGCGCATCCAGAGCCTGCAGGGCAGCCTGCAGCGCGCCCAGGACGAGGCGCTGTCGCTGCGGCGCGACTGCTGCCGGCTGGCCCCGCAGGACCGGCAGCTGCGGGAGCTGCGCGACCAGCTGCGCGACGAGGCGGCCGAGAACGCCCGGCTGAGGCGCAAGGTGCAGTGCCTGGGCACGCTGCTGTCCCTGGGCAGGGGCCCCGGCCGGGGCGAGGCGGACTGCGAGGCGGAGGCGGGCGGGGAGGGCGGCTGGAGCGCGGAGGAGCGGGGCGAGGCGGCGGTGCAAGGCGCGTGTGCTGGGGCTGCCAGGAAGGCGCGGCCGGGGGAGGGAGACAGAGGCCAGGGAGAGGGGGATATGTCCCGGAAAGAGGAGGTGTGGAGGAAGGAGAAGGAGGGCTGGCCGGTGTGGGTGAGCCGGGTGTGGACCCTGGAGCAGTGCACCCCGTTCTCGCCCGAGGCGGCGAGGCGGGCGGTGAGCGCCATCGGGCTGCCCTGGCCCAAGGTGGGCGCCGTCATCAGAGCCCTGCCCAACGCCGACACACTGGGCGGGGAGATAGTGAGGCTGGTGGTCAGGAATTTGGGGGAGTACGAGCCCCTCAAAGACAACATGGAGGGGGCCCCCTGGAGAGATGTCCAGGAGGTGTCAGCCTACGTGTGTGGGAATGTCTTGCTCCGAGCCTTAAAGCAAAGGGAGAAGCCGGTGACCCCCGACTTGGACATCTTTGAGGTGCACGTGGAGCAGGGGGATGTGGGGGTGCTGGCCTGCCGCGTTCCGGAGCTGCACAAGGGGGTTTTCATCAGCATGGGGTCTGCTCTCATCGGCCGCCCCCTGGGTGAGTGCATGGCCACCCTGGAGAGCATGGGCACCCTGATGGGACCCGAGGGGAAAGGGATGGCGAAGAAGGATAGGACTGGGGCGAAGGGGAGGAAATACATTCCCAGACGGACAATTTGGAGATATTTAATAAGCCAGGGGGTGAATGAAGGAGAGCTAGATAGTCAGCCCACAGGAGTTTTACTTGCCAAAATGAAGAAAATCCTCCAGGAAAAGGGGATGAAGCAAGAGGAGATGTGGGAAAAACTGAAGCAGATGAATCTATCTGCTCCTCCCCCTATCCCAAAGAGAAAGCTATACCCACCTTCAGGGGACCCTAAAGATTAGGAGTTCCAGCCCTGGTGTCAGTGAGATTAACTTCCCCTGCAGTGACCTGGGTTGCAGGGGAAGGGGCTGTGTGGAGGTACGAAGTCTGTTGAAGGGGGAAGGGGGGGAGTTGCTTTCTTAATTGCTATGGGATAAGAGATGGCATTTTTAGATTATCAGGGTCCTCTGCTCCCAGCTAAATCGCTCTGGATATTGGGAGTAGAAAGGGGAAAATGAAAGGGCAAAGAAGTAGAAGCCTAGTCATGGGTAGGGTGGGATAAACTGGATGGATAGATAATTCTGGTAAAAGCAGGGGCAAGCATTTTAGGCATGAATCTCCTGTCTTAGTTCAAGGTAGATTTGTCCAAGGGAAAACTGTTCTGCTGCTGCGTCAGAAAGAGACGTGATCACAGGAGTCCTGAAGTCAGTGACATGCTGATCTAAAAGTGAGAGTAATAGCAGTAAATGAAAAGCATGATATGGTTCTAGCCAGAGTGCCTCTTCCCGTGCCAGTACCCATATGGTACTGAAGCACAGAACGGTCATGATTCCTCCTCATGATTCACTGCTCAGGGTGTGCAGTGAAGGCTGAATAAATATAAAATCCATGTTTTCACAATTTCTGTGGAAGTCCAGGGATATGAAGTACGTGGGTGGTGAAAACCCCTTGCAGCCCTGGGGTTTGGGATAGATGGTCTTTAAAGGTGCCTTCCAACCCAAACCCTTCTATGAATTGTAAGGCTGTGTTGGGTAATGGCTTTGGCTTCTGGGAGTGGGCACCACTTGAGCAGTTGCAAATTGATTATGTGAGCCCCTTCAAGAGGCTGAAGGAGGGTTTATGTTTGTTCACATTTGTTGCTGTTGACAGAACAGCAAGCTGGACAGAGGCAATGGCAATGTGTGACTACTGCCTACATCATGCTTTGGTGTCTATGTGAAGTATTGAATGGAAGTGGTCCTCCAATCTTAACAGGTTCAGATAAAGGAAACCACTTGACAGATGCACCAGACTAGAAGTTCCTGGAGGGGGTAAGGTTGCATCAGTAAACTCACATCTCCTACCATCCACGGTCCTCCAGGGTGGTGGAGAGGACTGGTAGATTCAACACACCTCTGAGGAGCAGCATACCAATATAAACCAACATGAAAATCCACCTCCACTGTGAAATGTGGTCCTGTCCACACCACAGGTATGAGGGGGAAGGCCCAGAGAAAACTTAGGGGTGATTGTGTTTTGTGGGCTGGGAAACACATAAATAATTGGAAACAAAAAAGGGAGAGTTTCATGGGTAGATGAGTCTCTCTGCCAGGAAATCAAAGAGAATGTTTCTATCTAAAGTGAAGCAAGATTGATCTTCAGGATCAAATATGCCTGTGGAGTTGATCATAGCTGTGAGCCGCAGAGTGCCTCACCAAGAACAGTCATTTTTAAGGTGCTTATTGTTGTTTTAAGATGGCACCAGAAATGCTAAAGAACTGCCGATGCTGTTCATTGTTTTTTGCTGGCTTCTAGGTGTAAGAGTAATAGTTTGGATGGGAGCATCACCACTGCTGTTAATAATTTTATTTCCTTCAGGAAAGATGTCAAAGGACTTTTAATGAGACCTGGAGATGATAGGGATGACCTCAGATGTTTGGTTTCCCAGTAATAAGCATTTGTTAGTTCTTCCAGAATTACCGGACTTCACCTGGACTGGACAAAAACTGACATAACAGAATGGACATTCAGCTTGGATCCCAATGTGGGTCAGCCACAGAAGGTGCACAAAATACCTTTGCAACCAGTGTGATGATGGGGGGTGCACTTGTATCATCTGATGTGCTCTTAATTGTCCAGGTGGTGCAGTTTTAGTTTTGGTCACTGAGCATGTCCAAAACTAAAATCACACCATCCACAAACCCTACTGTATCCATATTCATTCTGTAAGATGGGGAAAGAGAAGGAGAATTGATATGTGAGGCATGTAACTATTTTGGAATACTCTGGAATGTGACTGGTATGTACATGAGTTGTGTCTCATGATTGCAAAGCCTCTATCCTTGGAGATACACAAAAGTATTTGGAGATAGCCTTGGGCAACCAGCTCTAGGTGACTGTGCTTGAGCAGTATGTTGAATTGGATAATCTCAAGAGGTCCCTTCCAACCTCAACCATTCTGTGATTCAGTCTATGAAAATGGCAGTAATTTTGAATCATAGACAGGGTAAATGGGTAACAAACTTCAGACTGCTGTTTAATACAATAGCAACAATAACTACGTGGGATAACCAAATACGGCACGTGACAAAAGCAACTGCCAAGTCAAAAAAACCCAAACAAAACAATGAACTGTAAGGGATTAAATTCAATAATATATCTGTTGCACTCAAACCCAATTTTCAGCTATTAAAACAGCTTTTTCAGATGGATTAGTTCTGTTCTTACGGATAGTAAAACAAAGAGATCCCGTATCTGAAGGGAAGTTTCACCAACAGCTATTGCAAATGGACAATTAAATGAACTGCATGTGCTTGTTCTGTACAATTGGTTGTGGACCGCATGAGGATGTTGCTGCACATCAGTAGAGCATGTTAGCATGGCATGGTCTTTGGTGACAGTGCAGGCTGTGTTGTGTATATGTTGCCTCACCTGTAATGGAAGAGTGGGAGGCTAACATGGCCCTATGGCTCCTCCAGGAGAAGACCAAAGATGTGGTATTACATCCATGGCTGGTTTGCATTCATCTGCCTGTTCTCAAAAGCAGGATTTTGTTACAGGCTGAAGGACTAATGATGTCTGTCTGGGAACTGAGAGGCTTAGCTGGGAAGAGGTCAACATGACCGCACACAGAAGAGCTGAGAAACCAGAGAACAGACAAGTTGCAAGCCTGAGGACCACCTTGATGGCGAGTAAGGAGCTGTCAGAACTGAGGACAAACTGTGAACTGTACATTGCTGGTATGATATATCCATGGGTTGGTTTCCAAAATTATTTCTGTGTAGCACTTAATCCTGTACTTGTTATGAGTTATGATAGAGGTCACATTGTTCTTTATTTTTATATACCTTATTTCAAAAGGAAAGAGTGCGCGCAAGTGCTCAGCTGAGCATCTTGGCTGTGTTGCTAACAGTTGTGGTGGCTTCCAGTCAGAAGGGACTGAGCTTTCTGAGAACCCAGAGTGGTCTAAATGTCCTTGGAGGCAGACCAAGGGGGTGGCTTGTGAGCAAGAGATCGGGCTGAAGCTTGCAGCCCCCCCCAAGCTGAGGCCCCAGCAGTGCTGGCGGAAGGGAGACAAACAAGTGCCTCTGCTGCTGTTCTCCAGTATGTAAACTGCCAGATAAGATCCTGCTAGTGCTTGGTCAGCTTGCACAGGGATCAAGGTTAATGAGGGACAGTCTAGTAACAGCAGGAGAGAAACCTAAGGGAGGTTTCCTACCAGGAGCTTTGGAGAGCCAGGCTGCCTGCATTGGGTACCCCTGCCATTAACACCATAAAAGGCTGGAACTGCCTGCATAATGGTATCAAAAGCATCACCGTTAGGTATGGGTGTAGCAAAACCAGGACCAGTGGGGAGGAAATAATTGGGTGCAGTTTGTTTATTTGGGAAGGATTTGGGTGGAGGAGAGGAGGTGGCAAAGGTGGGCCCTGATGCTGAAGAAGGTAGGATGAGGTGTGAAGTCCAGTGAGGAAGACCAGCGGGCTCCAGCTGATGGTAAGAGTGTGGACACCTATGGCTGATAACACTGACCTGTAGACTCCAGGTCTGGGAAGCTGGAAGGCGTCACCTGGGATAACCACCTGGACTCACTTCCATCAGGTCTGTGGCCATATGTCATGGCATGGAGGAATGAATATGCACCTTGGGACTCAAAAAGCCTCCTATTGACTGTTGGCTGTGTGTGAGAATCATTCAATCTGAGATTGAGAGCTTGTAACTTCATAGATGTGCCTTACAGTTTGCATAAATACGTAACTTGCTCAGTGTATGGTACTTGGGTTATTTTTCTGTTTGGCTATTTTCCTTCTTGTGTGTTCTCCAGTCAGTAAACACTGCCTCAGTTATGTCTCAGGTAACTGGTTTGAAGAGGGAGCCACACCTCAGCACAGTTACAGAGCTGTGGTCCATGCCATGGGAGTGCTGCCTGCCACAAGCCTCCCTCTAACAGGCCTGGGCATCCCAGAGAGCAGGCACAGGACAAAGTCTGACCATCACTTGGCCAAACACCATTGTTGGCCTGCCTGTACCCAGGCAGAGAGGCAGAAATCCATGTATGTAGTGGCCAGGCAGAAACTGCTGATAACCATGATAAACCATCAAAGCTCTTATGGGTTCACCAAATCCTCCCACTCTGCCCAACATTAAAGAGCATCACCAACAGCCTGCCAGGGTGGTCATGGCAGACGTGGCTTTGGGTAAGAAGCCCAGAGTCCCAAGTTGCCTTAGAAGTCACAGTCACTCAATGCAATAAACAAAAATATGTTAAAACTTAGAGGAGAGTAAAGGTCTGCTGAGGTTGGGCCTTACATGATGGGCAAATTAAGTCTATCTTGGAAATGGGACAAATGAAACAATTTAAGTAATTTTAAACCCATGATTTTTACAAGAGTAAAATGAAGGTGTAATTGGCAGTGCAATTCTGTCTTTTCCACAAAGTACCCTAAAATCAAGATAATTATGGGAGATACTTATTTTTTTTAAGTGAAGGTTAATATGGTATTGCTGATTCATCAAAAATCTACCTCTCAAGCATCACTGCAATCACAAGAATAAAGAAGATAAATGAATGCATACCCCAAATCAGTACTTATTCAGGATGCTTCTGTTATGTGTTATTTCAGTTAACAAGTACAGTGGTGAGTCAAGACCAAACCTCTCCAAGATGTGCACACTTGCCTTCTTCTCTAGAATAGCCTCAGGGTCCAGTAGCTGCCTCCAATTAAAACTGGACATACCCAGTAAGCCATCTGCAGTCAGTAGGTGGCACTAAATTATTACTATTACTTGTGCTTTCCAGCTAAATGCAACACTGGGTCTCAGCTCTAAAGAACTTGGGCTGTAATCATGAGGTGAGAGACAACAGGGGCACAGCAGCCAGGAGGTGGAGAGAAGATGTTCAGTGGCAGGTGGTGCACGCCCTGAACCCTGCTGCACTCACACAAAGGTAAAGCCCTGAGCAGTCTTGCCCACACAAAACTCCAATGAACAACCAAATGGATGGAACAAACACTCCTGCTGACCCTGGAGAAAGCACATGTGCAGCTTAGTTGCTGTAGAGACACATCACATTAATAGCCACCATGCTGTAATAAAGTATCACTCATTACTTTGTCTAGTTTGTAAATCATCTCTGTAGCCAGCAGCAGGGATATCTTACCGCTGAAAGAATGGCACTTACCTGGAAGGAGACACAACCTACTGAAACTGGAAGAAGTGCATAATGGATTTTTTTTTATTTTTAAAGCCTGACTTTTCCCACTTTCCCTCATGCAAAGTCATGATACATCAGTACCAAGTATCTTGGGTAAGGCAAGTGTGAAAGTGGTGCATCTTTCCTCCCCCTCAAACACCACCACTAGAGCTTCCCTGTGCATGTGCAGTACTACACAAACGACAAAGCATCCAACAAAAGCCAGTGTTTCCTCACTTTGCAGCACAGCCACCCCCAGCAGGGAGCTACCGAGGAGGAGGCAGAGCCAGGCCAGGTGTCAGGACCCAAAGGACAAGGTCTTGTGATGGAAAAGAGCACAAATGCCCCCAACTCCCCCCCCTTTTCCCTACAGGAAGTGAGGGTAAAGGTAGCCCCATCTTTACTGCTGTTGCCTCCCCCAAGTATAGACAGAAAGCTTCATTCTGCAGGAGGCAGAAGGCAAGTGACAAAGGACAGGATAATCAGACATACCTCTGCCCGCTGCTTTGGCTGGAACCTCCTGAAAAGGACAGCTGCCTCTGCTGTTCCTGGTCTCTTCTCACATACAAACTGACACACAAGACCTGCTGCTGTGGGGATACACACAGCTGGCACATTTTTTCACTTGAACAGTCAGTAGACCTATTTCAGCTTTGTATATTTGGAGCTACTTTTGTCCTGTGCTTGATGCCTTCCATGTGCATTTCCACAGCCAACTGCAAGGGCTCAGTACCGCACTGAAGTCTGTCCATCAGTGAGAGCCTAAAGAGTGACCCTTCTGCAGATACTTAACCCCTTCATCTTACAATAATGTCAGTCTCAAAACATTTAAGTCTAAAATTAAAGTTTATTTCAGTTGTATAAACAGGGAAATAAGTACACAAGTATCTTAGAGTTACAGAAGTGGTAATGTGCTGTTTCTTTTCCATGTGTAGTTCCCACTGCCTGGCATTTGGAGATAACTTGATGTATTTCTCAGTGCCTTTCAGATGTTTTACAATACACACAAAAATACAGCTTCCAGTCGAAATCACAGAAATTTTAATCCACCTCAGAAAGTCAATTTTTAAATTTTTTTTTTCAGTATTTGGCATAGAAAAGACGCCTCAAACATGACCTGGGCCAGCAGCACGCCTGTAAGGCTGGTGAACGATACTCTGAAAGCAGGCAGCTGCTTTCCACCTGCATGGGGGTGAAAACAGAGGCTGCCTCGCTGAGCACTGCTAGAGAGCCAAGGTGCTGTGCAGTGTGTCATCTGCCAGTCCCAGGGACACTGACTACAGGATTTAAACTTGTTTCTTCCACCTAAATGGCTTTGCAGACACAGCTCTAAGTGCAACCAAAGGGAACTTTGCCTGATCAAGGAAAATGGGGCTGCACTTTGCTTTACATACAAACAGTCAAAACAGTATGGTCCACTGACTGATAAAGGGTACAAATGGGACTATTCGGACAGTACATTATCTGTATGGAATACAGTTTATCATATATACTTACTTTCACTATGAAAACAGGGTCTTTGTATTAATACATTGTTGTAAGTAATGGTCATATTGATTTACCTGGCTCAGTTTGAAAGATTAAACTCTTTGCCATTAATTTTCCACTTAAGGGGTCTTTAATTCCTACATGGAGGACAGCACTTTAAGCACAAGTGAGTGTGCCTGATGATAGGCCACTGTTGGAGCATTTTGCTGGATTGGGACTAAGGCCAACATCTCCTTGCACAACTGAGCACTGGAAACATTAAAAAGAAAAGCAACAACAAAATCAACTCACCGTGCCTAATTCTGGACTCTGAATTTAAGTACTCACATTAAGCAGTCAACTCTCCCTGCGTGTTCAGTAGTGCAGGGAAACTATCCTTTCCTCTCTTAACCAGTTACATGTAAAGAAACTAGTTCCCCTACTTCAGCATTACACTCAGATGCCCCTCAGCAGAAGATACTTAGTTCAACCAATGTTCTTCAGAAAAATGTGTTGGATGGTGAAATTATCTTGTACTAGCTCCAGCTAACCAGTGTTTGCTCTCAGTAAAAATACTGGTTAATAAGGAAAATAAATGCCTTCAACAGAAATGGTGGTTAAAATATTTTATTTTTATATAATAGAACATACTGCTGTTTAAATCACTTTAGAGTAAAGGCACACATTGTTAAAAATACTTCAAATTTACATCACATGTACAAATGCATAAGACAGATGTACATGTCACCAAAAAAATACAATATGGCTTCATAAGGTTGAGGCGGGGCTGGGACAATTCAACATATATTTAAATTTTACAGGATGCTGTCAACACTGAAAGGACTGACTAGAACAGAAAAGAATAGACCTAAAACACTGATTATGTTATATAAACAGTACAACACATTGAATATACAACATCAAGAATTTGTGTATGGATTCATAGAATTGTTAGTTCTGCAAATTCATCACTTTCCAGTGCCACTGAGTAAACAGTGTACACATATGATCTGCCAATTTGCAACAGTGGGAAGATAAATTGCAAATTCTACATCCACAAACAGGTTCCTTGAAGAATCTGCTGATATGCTTTGTAAAGAAAAAAAAATTGAAACAGACAACTTTGATGGTAATCACTTCTGGCTAAGAAGCATAAAACATTAAGCCTGTAAGAATGCTCCAAGACAATCATTTAGCATTAGTCCCACCCAAGTTTAAGGCTCTATCTAAAATTCACCTTAGATTTGTTTTCCTTTGTGTAAAAGTACCTGAGCACAGATATCAAAGATCTACAGAACTTTAACTGCATCTGCAGATACTTTAAAAATCTGTAGATAACTTAAAGCAAAAACATCAATATATTGAATTCTACCATCTAAATATTCTTGAAAAAAACAACCAACAGAACAACATTTTGGTATGTCAGTAAAGCCAGAAGAGCGAGCTTAAGCTACTGCTTTTGTCTTTTAAAAATGTACATAAAATGTAATAGAATTATTCAAATAGGGCTGCTTAATTGTAAACAATACATTGGTTTTTTTAAAAACAGGAATCAAAATTCAGGCAGTCAGTTTACTCTTCTATAAATTGTTTACAAATGCTGCTTTTCCTCTTGCAAGAGATGGCTGGTGGTTTCTTAAGCACTGATGGAAAATAAAAGGACCTGCCCCCACTGTATTCTGTATTATCACTTACACTTTGTGTCCAAGAAGTGTGAATTGCTGTCATTCTCATTCGCTAAGGTTTATTCCCTGCACAACTGTAAGGCCCAGACCCAGAAAAGCACCTAGAATCATCTTAAGAGCTCTGCAAAATCGGGTTAGATTTAGCAAGTGTAAATATAAACATGCACTTTAATAATTTGTTGCACTGGAACTCATAAAATTTTCAAAGTGCAAGGCAGGAAAGCATCATGTTGCATGGACAGACCAGCTCCCAGCAAAGTCAATACCCTCACAGAGAGGAGCATCAGACCCTAAACTTAATTTTAAAAGCTCAAAAAAAGACAACACTGCACAGAAGATACAGGAACATACTTTCAGCAAACAGAAGACTGTACAGGACCATTCCCAACAAAAGGCTTTGGAAATATACCCTTACTTAAAAATGTTTTGCTGATTTTATTGAACTGTCTGAAAACAACAGAGAAACACAAAACACAACATCACCTTTTCCTCCTCCTGCCTCACACACTGGTTCCCATCTTTCATTCCCAAAAGAAATTAATACAGATAAAAACCTCACTTTCAGCAATGAGCAACTGTATATGAGCCTGAGGAGCAAATGGGACTTCAAGTTAAAACTTTGATATGACAAAGTTATCTGTATTGTTGAATTGGGACTAGCTGATTGCAGAGGGCACTTTACAATCCTGTATAAAGGAAGGGTACCAAAAAATTCCTATGAAATATGAACTTCGAATTTGAGAAAAAAAAAAAGGTAAAGAAATAGATTGATGATGGATGACTCTTCTGGATAATTAAGAAAGAAAATAACAGCAGTCTGTAGTACCCATAATTCTATGTATAAATAGCAGGTAATCCAAATAAAATGATACTAGTTTGAAAAACTAAATTGAACATTGCTTTCCTATTAAATAGATTAAAATATTCATCCACCGAGAAGTTACATTGATAAATAAAATATTTTCATGTATCAAAAATGAGGGGCAGGTACTATCAATTCCAGACTTCTTATCCCAAATATGAAAGGTCTGAGAAACAAAAGTAAATTATACAGTAGTTCTAGTCTCTTAAGTTTACAATACTGAATCCAGCAGGATTTGGCTAAATAATACAGTTTAAATAAGCTAATCTAAAGGAACAGAGTGTCCTGTAAACATCTGACACAAACCACATTGCATTCTGATGGGGTGGCTATTCCTTCTCTATGTCAGGAGAAAGACAACTCAACTGGTGGTGGTAACAAAGGATGCAATCTAAAGGCAACGTTCCTGTTCTTCAGTAAGGCTTGTAAAAAATTTGAGCAGTGTACGTATGACAGCCTGTACAACTCTGAAATTTCTGGAAAGCTCTTGAATTTAAAAAAAAAAGCCTAAATGTTTTATGTATAAAACACACATTGAGAAGATGTCCTTTTACATTATGTGTAAAAGTGTCTGGCACCAGAAAGAACCACTTGGTATTATTATACCTAAGGAAAAAAAGCAAAGAATCACTCAAGACAAGTGTCCCTGAACTTCGGCAGAGATGCAGCCGATTAGGTTTCTTGGTGTTGTTCTGTTCCTCTGAAAAAGAAGTCATGAACACACACTCTTTAAGCTGCCTGTACTGCATCATCAGTAATATATATATATTACATATACAGTATGCATATATAATATATGTATTTGCAGACACATTTCTTTTACCTCAATCTGGAATCATCTGGTTTCATGCAACACACTTACCAGGAATCAAAACTATTAATTAGGTCATAGCTGGTGTAACTTTAATATCAAATCTTTTACTATATAGTGACTGAGCATTGCTCAGCATCAATCAGCTCTGACTAGAATCCTCATCTTCTTTCAGTTCAGCTCACGTGTTGCCTCTAGCACCCCTTTTTTCAGCCACCTTCTTCACACAGTGCCTCCGCTCGATGTTCAGTGCTGAGGCACCTCTGTCAGCCTCTGAAGATAGCTCTGTGCTGCTGGCATTGAGAGAACAAACTGAACTGTCCTGTGACCTATTCGGTAGCAGCCATATCCCAGCAGTCCAAAAACTGTTGCTTTTAAGACAAATTTGAAAATCTTACTTGAAGTTGATGGAGGAGGCACACTGAAACAAAAAATAAAAAGCCATATTAATATCTGCATAGCTGGAAACAGCAGGCATTTTCCAATCAAGGAAAAAGGATCTTTTCTATCTCTCCCCTTCCCCCTCAAAGTGCTGGAAATTTTCAGGGAACAGATGCATCATGAATGAACAACATATTTCATGTTCAAGGGCCACCTACAATGAAGCTTTTTCTACTTATGTCTGATGGCACTCTTAATGGCTAGGAAACTTCACCTGTCCACCACCCTACCAAAATAACTAAATCAATATCCAGACTTCTGAGGAATACTGGAAGTGAATATTGTTTGTTGAACTGTTTGTAACATTACCATGCATATCTCTCCACAGAGACAAAAGTCAGAAGAAACACAGGACACAGCCTAGGTCCAACAGCTGTACAGTCAACTCACTGTCATTCAGGGTAATGGAGGAAAACAGAGCTTGGATATTCTAGATAATGGGAGTCAGGACCTGGTCAGGTCTGTGCAGCCAGAAGGACAGGGGCTAGGATGGCCCTGGCACAGATTTGCAGTGGTGTTCCAGTCAGGCATTCCTCTGGATGCCAGGCAGGCTTACCAGCCTAGCTACAGCTACTAATGTGACCATGGGGAGACTGAGCCTCTGCAGTACTCCTTGCCTATGGAGCTCTGCAGAGGGCTGTGTTGACAAACCAGAGAGGCTTCACTTGAAGCTGTGTCCAGTCTGGCAGGTACTGCTGGCTTTGAAATCTTCACAGAGCTGCTTAGAAATCTCTGCACTGCCCACCTAGAACCATGAGGGCACAGGGCCAACAGGCACACCAGATCACCAGATCTACCCCCACCTTCAAGCAGTCTCACTATCAGTGTATAAAGCAAATGGTTATTGTTACCCTCACAGTAAAGCGGCTCTGAGAGCACAGCCATGAGCACAAGCAGCCCTGCAGCCTCCCTAACAGGCTCTGCAGCAGCTCAGATGCACCCACAGCATCCCTCCTCTGCAACTCTTAATCCTTTCACAGGCGACTCGGAGGTCTCCATACGTTGTTTCAAAGCCGCCACAGGTTACCATTTTCTTATAACTAGAAAATGTTTCTAATGTATTCAGAAGCAATCAGTTACAATACTGCAAAAACATTATGAGTGCTCTCAAAACCAGGTTAGGTGTGCTGACATGAGCAAACAACTCGACTGAATTTAGATCTTTGTGCTCTAACTAGGGAAAAGTTCTGACCAGTAAGAGTTTGCATGTTAAGGCAATATACAGGAAGAGTTTTAAAAAAGTATAGATATTGATCAAAGGATGGCATAAAGGCATCTCTTTACACCTCCTTCCATGCTTCTCTACCTATTCTTTCTCAACTCTAATCCCTCACCATAATTTCAAAAAATCAGTTAGTTACAGTTGGTTAGAGCATGGTGCTTATTAATGCCAAGGTCATGAGTTCACTCCCTGTACAGGCCATTCATTTAAAAGTTGGACTCGATGATCCTTGTGGGTCCCTTCCAACTCAGAATATTAATACTAGTGATGGATAGTAAGGTTTGCTCGGAGTCAGGTTCAACGCATGAACTTAAAAATTAGAAAAGAATGAGATAGGTATATGTTTTATCTAGACAATTTCCAATTTCACTTTGCAACTTGAAAATCCAACTAAATACCTTTGAAAGGCCTAAAAACTTTTCAGTTTAGAGAGGTGGCAAGCACTAAACATGCAAAAGAAAGCCCTAACTCTGCTCTGCAAATGCAGTGGAACAGCATGAAGGGTAAAAACATTTAAGAAGAAATAAGTCTCAAATATAGTAATCTTATGAATGTCATTTGTTTCATGTTTGTAGTGGTTTTGGTTTGGGCTCTTCCTGGTAACTGGGTCATAACTAAGGAAGTATTCCATCTCATTTCTTTACGT
>JAWWMP010000041.1:18835011-18864334 GCA_035047865.1 Dendrocincla tyrannina | reverse complement strand
TAGTGCTGCTGAAGTTTGGGTTCGTGGGGTTTTTTTTTCTCTCCCTCCTTCTCTGTGGCCGGGAGGGGTCTTGGGGCCTCTGACTCGGGCCCTTTGGCTCTTGGCTCTAGGCCAATTTCAACCAGTCACAATGGTATTTTAAAAAATCAAATTAATGCATCATTAGTGTCTTGTCAAATATACTAGTAACTCTTCTGCTCAGTTATGGCACTGGCATGGTAAAGACAATCAAGCCAGAATCTAAATTTCAATGAAAAACACCATCTGTGCAAGCTTGAAGACACATAATTGGGCTTGGGGCTGTTCAGTTCTGTAACACCAATGATGCAACCAACAGCAACCACACAACTATGTGGATTTGGACAACCTCATGTTACAGGTTATTTGCGAGGGTGCAGAGGAATATGGACATCAGGTTTGTGACTTGGGTGAGGCTTAGTCTTGAAAGAGACTTACAAATGGCTAGGCAGAGCTTCTGCACGTTGCATTCTTGGATCCAGACACCAGAAGTCTCTAAATCATATTTCAGATACCTAAATACACCACTTAGACAGGTCATAGTTTTTTCTGTTTCTCATAGACTCTGAAGAGATGGATGAGGTGGTTACAAAAACACAGTAAATGGATATCATAAAATAAAGTGCCAATAAATAAAAGGCTCTATTTTCCTAAAGCACCACAGACTAATACTAGCAGGTCATATTATAATCCCTTCTGTATTTCTAAAGTTCTGACCTTCGTGGCTTTATAGGATAATAGTTGAACATTTTTGTTCTTCAATTCTGTCTTTTACAAAGCACATACATGTATTTTAATAGGTACTTTGGAGCAAGAGTTCATCAGAGACATGGCTTAAATCAGCCTATACTTTGGTATGTACATTAGAACAAGTAATTACTTAAATATACAGTTAAAAAAAATAGGCTTCAAGCAACTCTGACACTAAGCTTGCCAGAGCCAGCAGCGTCCTGACAAAACAAAAGCTTTAAATTCAATAATTTATATTTACCTAAGGTAGACTGGAAGCCTGGTTTTGTTTTCGCTGTCTTCTACAGCCCTCATTTGAATTCCCATTTTAAAAGACTTAAATGAGGACCAATTAATTTTCTTTCTAGACAAGGAATTCTTATCTCTACTTCTCTCCATATTCAACTATTTACTTTTTCCCTTTGATATTTTTCTTTCTTTTGCTGTAAGCACAATCTGCAAGCACTGCACAGCAAGTCAATGAGCTGACAGGGTAGGGATGACAACAGTGATGTTTCTTCAAGTGGTGAAAAACAAGCAAAAAAACTCCAAAGAAACTAATTACTGCTGTTTTTAGCAAGAAAAGCTGTTACATCAACATGTAGGAAAGGACAACTGTTACCTCATTATTTCCTGGATCTTTAAGTCAGAATTCCAGTTCTTCTCAATTCCAGGTACATGACCCATGCCAACAACACCAACTACAACAGCTGGGATATATTTTCTAGGCTCATCTGAGAAAAAAAGATGGAGAGAAAGGAACACATCCATAAAAGAAATAATTTCAAGCTAGAAATAAATAGGCAATGTGTGAGATTACAAAACTGATTTTTCCAAGACATAGGGACTCTTACTACCAGATATTGAAACCCTGTTACATACTCATATCAGCTACTGCCTCTTTCACTGAAAGTTTGGAAAAAATCAGCAGTTCCTGGATTTTTGGGATTCATTTGTTTTGTAAACAGACATGGTCAGTGCTCATACTCCAGCCTCAGGGTGAAAGGCTCAGCACATGCAAGCTAAATTAATTTCTTTCCTTCATGTTTCTGAACTGCTTATCAGGAACAGCCCCAGTCTTTGCCATCTCGTGAACAAAGAGCCTTCTCCACCACTTTGCAGTGGCAGCCAGCATATACCCAAATTGCGACAAGACCTGGGCTAACCATCAGAGAGCAACGCTCGAGTCTGTGAAATTTACTGTTAACAGACCTGGCCTCAGGAACAGCAAACCCCAGCCCATTAACATGCAGCAGTTAGCCAGACACCCTTAGACCACTGCAATACCTGCCAGATCTCACCCTCACCTCCCAGCTACCACCCAAATTTCACGCAGTGGAGATCAAAATGTTGTTCCTGGAAGTTTTCCCCACTAAAAAAATAGCACCATGCCACCATAAGAATAATTCACAGAAAACTTTCTAAGTAGCAACAATCAGGCTGCTTTCCTATGGGGAAAATTATACATAATACATAATTATAAAATATAAGTTCTACTGTCTTGCTTTACGTTGATTTTTCCAGAAAAAATTAAAAATGTGAAGAGCAGTCCCCCTCAAAACAAAACAAAACTGTATTGAAAACACCAGAACTATTACACATATTTACCAATTTGTACTTGGACTTGCCTTTTCTCTGTCTATTCCAGGGTTGCTCTAAATCAAAACTGCAACTACAACAAAAGTTCTGCACTGATGACAAACACTATTTTCTTAAGATATTAGAGATAACACATACCTCAATATGCTTATCTATAGGAAGGGCATGCACACCACACATGGCAGCAGAATACTTCCAAAGGTTAGAGAAATGCAACTACTCTGTATGCCTATACCTTGCTGAAACATGCAGTCACACGTTTATTATTGCCACATCATGAGGGTTCCTGGCAGCCCAATTTATAATAAAAGAAGAAGTATGAAGAGTACTGAAATCAGAGATAATCAGTTTGGCAAGAAGTGAGTTCCTGAGCAGCTAGTGATGACAATGAATGAGATAACAGAGGGGAAGTGGGATAGACAACTGTCCCATGCTGTGCTGTCATACCGGATCCCTGCCTTTTGAAAAAGCTGTCAGGTTAGTTAGTATTTTCCCATTTTAAATAGCACAATGGGAAAGGAATAATAGTTTAGAGTCTACTGCTCTAGATGGTTTCAACAGAAGAGCAATATCCATTTTTAACTTTTTAAGCACTGTTATCTTATATGATGTGGCATTCATGAATAGAACATCCCAGATTTCCTGAGAACTGAACATTGGACCAGTACACACAGAACACCTTAATGGTTAAGATATCTGCTTTGAAATAATTACTTTCTGAAGCTCGAGGTAGTTCTATCTGCTTTGCTGCTTGCTTCAGCATGTACGTCAAGTAAATATCTCGTTCCGAGACAATCGTTCGATGAAGATCAGGGAATTCTCCAATCATTTCTGCCATCATCTGCTCCAGTAAATCCTTCTGTTTGCATTTCTCCACATCATCTTTACTGAAAGAAAGGTAAGTTTTCTCAGTATCTGTTATGCTTTTAAAGGCCAACACCAGTGAATAAAAACAATTGAGCATTATACACATTATTCACCTAAACACGTTCTACAGTTCTCCTCCCCCAGTTCCTCTTTCCAAAAGGAAAACAATCTCCATAAACCTGTAAAACTGGATACCTAACAATGCCTCTACAGTAAGGCAAAGGGAAAGAAGAAAGGTCACTTGCCTTTAGCCAGCTGTACTGGATTTTTCCCCTTCCCACTTTAAAAGCAGAAAATTCAACTCAGCAAAAGCACTAGAGCTTCAGAGGCAACACTTTATCATGGTGCCCCACTTTCAGTGTGTATTAATAAGCTTAGAAGAGCTAACACAGAGCACTCCTGAGGAAGGAAATCACTGAACACATAGAGGCTCTACTTAAGGAACAAAAAAAAAAAAAGCACACCATAAGACACAATCTGAGGGGATGGAAAGAGAACTGCAGGTTCCTAGTGTCACTCACAGGCCTTCAGCAGGGAAATCAAAGTTATAAGTCAATTCCCTGAACAGAAAATGGGCAGGAAATAAAAACTAAGCACTACAGGAGTAAATGTAATGAGCTTTTACAATTTTTGTAGGTGCTGTAAACCCTTCTGTTTGCACCTGTAGCTGTGATTTGTTCACAGCCTGTGGCAGCAGAATTATCTGGTTTTGCATGTCTACTGGAGAATTATGTCAAACAAGCTTCCTTTATTTTCCAGCATAAAAAGGACACTACAAATGTCAACAGGGCAACCAAAAGGAGTTTGGTTTTCAACAGATCACAGAACCATCAAGCTGAAAAAAAATTGATGTTGAAATTATTACTCCATTTTCCACAGAATCTGATGTTGATGGCTGGGTGCACAACACTCCTCCCCCCTATCAACTCCCCCCAGTAATTTGCCAGCTAAAAATATCTTTCCTTTTCAACCTCTATCCACATATTACATTTAAAAATCAATTGCACGACAACAACTGAGATGTTATGGCCAAGCTTCAGGGGAAGCTGGGATGCATATACCATAATAATCTTAATATTGCAGTTGAAAACCAAAGTGTTCTTAGGATGGACAAAGAATGGAAGAAAATGCACCAGAATATATCCTCCGATAGCACCCAAAAACCTCATCTGGTATTAGACCAATAATAGTAAGAAAGTGAAGGGTAGCACAAAAACTTTCTTTGTGCATGAACTTGAAAGTTAATGGCTTGAAGGAGGGTCAAACTCATTTTACAGATTAATCTAACAGTGAGTATTTACAGGAAATGACAATTAGGTAAATGCTAAAACTGCAAAACAGGTTTGATTGACATAACTACAGGCTGAGCCCTGGCCCAACTTTAAAAGCCTGTAAAAAATGCCATACATCACTGCATGAGCTCTGCAGAGTTCCACTACAGGTTATGAGAGAGGCACTGAGATTCAGGGACCAAGTCCACACAGAGTCCATTTCTGGCACTTCTCCCACCACTGCAAGTCTGGTAGGAGCAGACTGAATTTAGGACGGCAGCTGTGAATATGTTCTCAGCTAGTTTGATCAAGTTATCACAACCTACATGTGGAAAAAGCATGCAAACCTGGCACAGGGATGTCCCTGAAGGGCAGGAGAAACCACACTGAGCAAGAGAATATATTAATGTTAAGGCAAGAGTTCTTTTATAAAGGCCATAATAATTTCAAGTCTGTGGACAACATGCGGAGTCTTAAAATTTTCTCTTGTTCCAAAAATCTGCTCAGATAGTAGATTCAGTTCTCAAGCTGCCCTGATCCAGATGTGAATTAGCACAAGAAATCCTTGGAAATCCTAAGGATATATAAATTATTCTACTGAGATATTTACAATACCCACACACAGTAGTGTGAGAGATTTTATTTTCTGCATTAAAACCAGACAAAAAAAAAAATTAAAAGTTTTTTGTAAGCATGCTAGGAACTCTCCAACACCGAATCTTTCATTTCACCTGGAAGCAATGCATCAAAAGACAATGAAAGAAAGATCCAGAACGAGATCAGGAAGGGAGCTTTCTTTTTCAAAAGTACTATTATTGCAGGGTAGTTTGTGTATTTATCCTTCTTGCTAACTTTATATTTCATTGCAGCAGGCTGGATACCCACATATTAAAGTCAAACTGAAGAACTGAACAGTTTACTGAATAAACATATGGGATGCTTATTCATACCTGATTGGGTCAGATAAGAAGCAAAGGCCCCAACCAAGCTTGACTTTTTGCCAGAAGGAAAGTGCAGCAATTGCTCTCTTAAATGTTACAGGGATAGGTCGGTCACCAAGATGGAATTTACAGAAAGGTACTTTACTGGCCTGAAAGAGAAGATACAAATCACTAGCCAATATTTCATACTGTAGCACAGTACATCCTTATTAATGGAATGTTCATGTTTTGTTGTGCTATACAAGGTATCTTAAAAAAAGAACAAGTAGTAACATACTTCAACAGAAAATAGTATTTTGGCTTTGCAGTAAATAAAATTTACAAAATGCTACTTCATAAAGGAATAAATCAGTTACACAAGGTAGGAGGCATTACAGTTAAAAACATTAAGTTGTAATGTCACACTCTTCAGGTTACTTTTACCAAAGCAGAAAGCCTCTGCTTATTACTGCTTAAGCTATGAGGCTCAGTATCTGAATAAAGTCTGAGGTGAAACAACTGTGATCATTTTGCTTTTATCTAGGATTCGTCAGGGTCATTAATCTTTCAGTTTGCCACGGTAAAATATATCCAAGAAGGAGCTTATGAAACAAGAACTGATACCACATGATAACGAGAGGCGAAACTTGGCCATAGCTCACACTGAAAAATTTTAGCACAGTATGGAATTTCTAGAAAATTATTTCCTATGCATAGCTGCTTAAAAATTTCAAGCAACCACTTTAACATAGAACAGAGCTATGTTTTTTTTCTTTCCTACTTAAAATGTTTCATTCTGGTCTGGAATGCTCAGGAAAATATACCTTGAAAAGGTTTTCTTTTTATTAAGGATAAATACACCAAATTATTTCAGATGCTTTATCAGCAATGTTATCTCACATTTCTTTAAAAGTACAGGTATACTTTTACATGAAGACAACAAGATACGTTATGCAAGGCATGAAAAATGCTGTCCCACTATTCCCAGACAAAAAAAAAAAAAGGTAGTGTGATACACGGCTACTATTTAGTTCCAGGTATCACAAATGGCAATTGTACAAAAGGGAATGTTAAAAGACCAGATAGGAGTAACAGACCAGTCAGATGTTTCACTCCCCCAATCTTTGTAGGTTAGTGTGTTAGTTAATCCTTTAGAGCTGGTTTTCACATCCTGAAATCCTGACACCATCAACAGTGGGACCATGATTGATACTCAGAATTCAAAACCAATTACTTAGAAGGAACTAAGTTATAAATGAACACAAATGCCTTTTTGGAGTTGCTTTTGTACCACTTATGGCCATAAACCTTTGTACCTCTAAGTACATTTTGAAGCCAAAAATTATTCTTATTATTTCATTGGCTTCAGCAGAGGTATGGCCAGAGTGCTCTTTTGAGTTAGTAACAAAACAGTTTTATTTAGTTCGACTCTGGGAGCAAAAGGCCAGTAATCTGACCTCAGAAAAGCCATTTCAGGATCGCACCTCTTTGAAAGCCTCCCTGAATTCTCCTCCTGGGGCCATTCCCAGCTGTTCTGTGATGTGAGCAGAAACCTTCAGAAGCAGCATTTGCATCAATCCAGACATGACCCCATTCTGGCAGAAGAGGGAGAAAAACATTAAAAAAATAAATTAAGCAGTGTGGATTTCTAAGAATGCACTATTCACAGTAATAAAAAAAAAAAGAAGTATTTTAATGAAGAAGTAGCACTTGAAGCTATCTTTGGAGCCAACTGACTAATCAATACAACTTGTATTTCAGGTTTTATCAGTTTACCACATTGTGCAGCCAAAGTATTCTCACTTTCAACAAAAATGCAAGGCAAAGTTAAGAAAAGAAGGGAGGGCAGCCAGACTTATTTCAGTCTCTATTTACTGTGCCTGCTTGAAGGAAGTATCTGAATAACTCATCAGGATACAAAAAACCCAAAGGGACTATATTCCATTGAATGCACAGTGAACATCACATCATACAGATACTGAAGTGAATAGCCAGAGGTCTAGTCACAGACACATCCATAACCCTGGAAAACACTAAGTTGAGGACCGGTTAGGTTAATAGATGCAGAAACACAGAGAATCTATCACTGTGCAAGAAATTGCAATGCATGACTTCGGCACATGAGACCTTAGAAGAGACTTCACAGTCCTGAGTATGACTCACTCCCAAAAGCAGAGTGAAGGTCCTCTATTACTTTTTTGAACAGGGACTAAAAAATCAAAACTCATCTTTTTAAAAAGAAAAAATTTCCCCTATGCAAAATTTCCCTTCCCTGACCTTTTACAACAAGGGTGAAAACACATCTCAAAGCCATTCAGAGTTGTCCCTTCTGTCCAGCTCTGGCTGTCCTCAACTCAGTCCTAAGACTCACTGGATGAGCATTACCTGTCCCAAAATGTAACCTGCACCTTGGTTACGTACCTCCTCCAATGTGGCATCAGTCCATAACACTACCAAAAGGGGCACTACCCCTTCCCTCACCAAAGGTTAATTTCCTGCTATATCACCAGCTTCATGCAAACTGAAGATGAGGCTTAGCCTGAGTTAATGTAACTGCTAGAAGTTATCAGAGAAAGATCCTGGTCTCCATTCCTTTTTCAAATGATCCATCCCATGCCAGATCCAATGCTTGCGTGACCTCTCCAAAGGCTGTACGCCATTACTGCAGTTAAATGGACTCAAGAGTCCCTGAGAACCGGAACTGGCAAAGGAGAGGAGCTATTTTCAAAGCCTGCTTTATCATACTACAAACTAGTAAGCATGGCAGAAAGGCAGATACTGGGCTCCTGGGAAGAGCTGTGGAAGAAAGAAGGCAGGGAGAAAAGGTGTTTTCAATATCCCAGAGATTAAGTTAAAAGTGCCTGGAGAACACAGGTTTTCAGAAGTCCAGAAAAGATGCCCAGAAAAAGAAAAAAAAGGTAGGATAATGCACAGCCTGAGATTATCTGCTGGCTGATCTCCCCTTCAGGATTAGTGCACCTGAAGTTGCGTTTTTACACCATTACAGAAGATTCATCCTGCTGGCTAAGAGAGGAATGCATCTATGAAGGGTGTCCGAGTCATCTGTGCTCTTAACCTGCACGAAACTCAGTGCCTGAGGTATTTGTTTAACATCAAGTTGATAAAAGGTGACGAACAGCTGTATGTAGCAGCAACCAGCAACAACTGGCCAGCCAGATACTGTTGGAGGATAAAGAGCAAAATGTAAAAAAACCGATGAGAGCAAAACAGTAAAGGAAGTTGTTACCAATACCAGATTATTCAGTGTCAGATAAAGGAAAGAACATTAAATCCTGGATGGCAATCATTTTGTAGGTAACATGCAACAGCCATAAACACAAAGCAATGCACAAGTATACAGAAATTTAACGGCAGAGGCAGAGGGATGTAAAGCTATGAGTACACAGGAAAGAGAAAGCAAAACACCAATTTTATCAGCCTAGTATTCGATAGCATTCAGAAGGCAAGAAGAGTAAGAGTGATTATCAGGAAAGGAACAATAAGAAAACATGAACAAGCTGCTATACAATCTTCAGCTGACTCCTGTGTTCAAAACCAGATACTTCAACTAGAAAATGTACAAATTAAAAACAAACATATGAGAAGAGATTAAACCTACTCATGAGGCTTGCGAAAGGATGACTGATAAAGATACATTGTTGGACGCCATCACTAGCACGGAGACAGTGAAAAGGACAGGAAGAGCAAGGAATACCCAGGCATGGTAGGCCTGCAGGTTCCAAGGCCTTTCCCCATACAGCTGCCAGAAGGCTTCTGACGAAGATAAATCTTCCACTGGCCTCAGCACAGGAACACTTATGGGAACACAGCCTGTGCAGGGGGCCTTGGAGGTACTCTGACTGCAAAACAAGTCACAGATCCAGCACCAACTGCAGAAACAAACCATCTGTACTTTCATCCACAATTCTTTTAAAAACCCTAGTTCCCATGAAAGAAGCCATTACAGCCTTGACACCTGGAGCCTGGCACTTGCTTCCCTACTGCTGCAAGCACACTGAAGGCTAGACTTTAAAACACAAGTGAAGGTACCAAGTCGACAGCAGTGTGCTCCTGTCCATATGGATGCTTCCATCATCTACCAATTCATGTTATATCCATTTTATTTAACAGAACAATCCTGTAGGTTACCTGAACATGGAGGTCTGTATTGCACAGTGTAAAATGAGAGCTTTGTTAACTAGCCAGAAGCATGATGAGAACAAACATTACAATATATTCCTCCACAGGTAACTTCAAACAAAAAGAGGAAGTTAAGCTAAGATTCTGCTGTCACTAGCTCACTTTCTCTTCTGCCCCAGAAAAGGTTTCTCAACTCCTTCTCTGTGTCAGACTAAAAATCTTAAACCACAGGGAGATGATGCAGCTAAAAAACAAGCCCTGTGCAGACTAACACAGAGCCATGGTATAGACACAGAAGAGATAGTGGAACCAGGAAGCCAGAAGAGAAGACAAAACCTGTCTTACCAGTTTGGTTTAAGCCAAGTGCAACTGTGTGTCTTCAGGTTATCCACACTTGAGCCAAATACCAGTTTGAACTGTGCTGCTTTGCTTAACGGAAAGCAAATAGGTACTTTTCTGCAGACAACTGTAAGAGTTTTGAAATTCAAGGAGGGGCTAAAGGAAGTCTGGTTTTAACCTACAGCAATTGCTTGATAAGCTGTGAATGCAAATACGTACATTTCATGTTAACATTCTGCTCAGTTTCAACTTCAATTAAGAGCAATGAAATGCAATTTTACTGCTTAATATTTATGGACGTGATTATAAAAAGACAGTTGGTTTGGATTTTTTTCCTAATTCACTAACTCAGGATAAAAGTTGCAAGCAGTTTTGACTTTTAGTGTAGCTTTTGGGCCTGAATGCACATTTCAATGAGGTGGCAAGTAAAGTGTAACTGAGCAACTTTCCAACTGTTTCGATTCTTATTAGAGAAAAATCACATCTTTAGCATGAGACAGTTGGACTGTTCTTCCTGGGTTTCATTATATAACCCATGCTGCTAGTGAATCAAAGGGGAAATGTTGGGGGCTATTTTTGGTTGAGACTACAGACTGAGAAATATGTTCTTTAAGAGGCCCAATGTCCAAGTTTTATTATTTGCATTATCCCTGGTGACAAAGGAAATTAAGATTGAACTGTAAAAACAGGAAGGATCCTTGTATTGTTCTCTAGCTTTGGAGCCAACACAGTCTATGTTTCCTACTGTCTGCACACAAGATCACCTCAAACCTTGTTAGGAAGAGGTAATCGCAAAACTGCCATGAATTTACACCACAGATCAAAAAAAGTCTGCTGTTTCCTTCTCATTGTCCTTTTCCTCTTATCAGAGAAGAACAGCAAAAACTGTTGGATTAGCTTTGCTATTAAAAAAATAAAAGCTTCTATCCCTGTTTACAAGGTCACATGACCCTCAGCTGTGCTGCTCTGGTTGTTGGGAACACGCATTTTTTGGCTACATGCATCAGAATAATCCACCTTACCCAAAATAAGCAGATGGATACAGCAATTCATGCAATATGCAAGTGTTTTGCAATGTTCTTTCCTTTGATAAGGCATAAATACAGAAAACAGGAAAGAGACATTATTGCCTAAACTGGTGAGTCAGAAAGCCTGCTCTGAAACACTATGTGCACACACGCACAGCCAGCCCCAGCACTACATGGATGCAGATTATATTCCTGTAGGGGGTGCAGTCCTGGAAATTCCCCAAGTACATCAATAAAACAATTCCAATATACAATTACCACACACCCAAAATAACAATCCATGAATTTCTTTATCCAACTGGACTCTGGAAACTCTTTTTACTATTGACCATGTACTGACATTTTTAAGTCAACTTCGTGCAGTTTCACCATGCCTAGCTTAGAATTACTTAAATACAAGCCAACTGGGTGAAAGGGAAAAAACCCCAGGACAACACTTGTTTTGCACACACACATCCCAAACATGTCAACATCAAGCTGCCAGACTAGTTAAAATTTGAAAAGAATCCCACACTTTTCAGCCCGGATTTTTCAAAAGCCTCCCTCAGGGCCTACTGTCAATTACAAACTACTCAAATAACAAGTGGATAGGAATTAAAGAGCAACACACTAGGATGAAGAAGGAATGCAGCTAAACAGACAATACCAAAATTAAGTGCTCCTCAAAAAGCTGCGGTATGGATGCAGATTGTAGGAATAATCATAATCACAAATAAATACAGCAGATTTAAATATATTAAATACTTAAATATATTAGCAGAGCAATACAATAGCAAAGTTAGACTTGTGTCCTACAAATGAAGCAGCTGTTAAAAGAATAATTCCTGCCAAGGTCCACAACTGCCCAAACAATCCAGTTGTGAAAAGAAAGTCATCGATACTCCATCTGAAAAAAAAAAATACCCAAACCTAACTTTGCCACTGTAATTGTATTCTCACCTAGGTTGACATATTAGGTTCCCAGCTGATAGGAACATTGGTTTTGGTTCCAACTTGACAAATTTCTCTGAACATAAACCGTTAATTCTCGCCGTAGGAATCATACCTGTTTTATAGCTTGTTGAAGTTTTTCCAGATTTATTTCTTTGGCTTCTTTTAGTAATGTCTTTTCATCCATCTTCAACATAGAAACTCTGTACTGGCACAGTTCCACCACAACTACATCAGGCTGCACTTCTTGTATTGTCTGAAAAAAGTAATTTATTTACACTGCCTTAGAAAGGAATAAATAGAAATGCAGCCAATATCAATATTGTAAAGAGAAAAGGGACTTAAAAAGGATGTTCTGACCATCATTTTCAATTAAAAAACACAGCAGAATAGTAAATAAGACTTTTCCAAATATCTAGGTAGTGAGAAAAATTATTAAGGAAGATGACAACAAATTGCCTCAGTTACTGAATGCTGTGGGACAGAAGACGAACATATTGTGCTGGAGAGGGGAGCAGGAAAGAAATATTTGATGTTAAACTTTTCACATTCACAAAATTAATTTGACCATACTCTGTGATTAATTGCAATCTGAGTTAGAAATCACTTTCTAAGAACCACGGCTGATGATTCTGGGACAAGATTCCTCCCCCTCTAGCTGCTGGATAATAAAGCCACTCTAAACTGCAGTCTTGGCAGGAGGCACAGTATGAAACAGTTCCCACTTGCACTAGGGCTTTAGACCTATTTGTATCTTGAGAATGGAATCCAAGTTTGAGACAGTATGTTTTTACAGCCAAGTGTTAGGCAACATTAGCTTCACTAAAGAGACTTCTACTTTCAACACTAGCACTGTATCTGCTTATTTTTTTAAGGAAAAATAAAAATCTTTGGGATGGGAGAGCAATGTATTGCATCAAGAATTGTTACTATAACATGTCTGCCTCTCATGCCACAGTGCTGTTAGCCTTTCAACAGCCAACCAGAAAAAAACCCAGAACCTGAAGGTTACAGCACAGAACCAAGTCAGAGACCTGGACTTCGTTCTACTTAATAGTAAGTTAACAACATTATAAACATGCTGCTGAAGGGCTCACATTTAGCATTTACCTTTACTACATCTTTTTTGCTGCTGTCACTGAAGTGGGCTGTTCCAACCACATATACTTTAGACCCATCCTCAGTGTCAAGCTCAGTCACAGTGCTTGGTAAAGCAGGCTTTTTCTGCCTCTTCTTCAACTTCATCTCCAGAAGAATTTTAAATGCATCTGCATCAGCTATAAATGTAACAAGAAATAGAAAAGAAAAGTACACATGATATAAAGTGCAGGTAATTAAAACAGAAAATAAAATGTCGCCACTAAACAGCAGAGCAGAGCTAAAAGGCCATTGATTTACCACTGTAATCTTACATTCAATTCTGAGGCTACATCATTGAGAGTGCCATCACTGGAGAGGCTGCCTCCAAGCATGGGTCTCAGTCCAGGTTTCCTACCCTGTGGACACTGGGACAGGTTGTCCACGCAGTTCAGTAAGGGAAAGAGAGAAGCTGTGTGGCAGGTGAGGTGGACAGAGAAGCAAAGAATACTTAGAAAAGGTATACACTAAATTAGGAAAAAAAAAAGAGCATTTTTTAAATTCTAAAGCAAAAGTGTTCTCTTTTGGGGTTTTTATCTATATAAAAGACAGTAACACATGTACACTGGTGTATGTTGGCAATCACATGCACACATTGGCACATATAGGATACCTACAGTACCAACCTTAGCCTTTTCTGTGATTAACACACCAGAGAGCAGTACACAATTGAAAATTAAACCTTGAGAGGTATTTAGGTCAGGAAGCCAATCATTGTTCCCTAGTTTCAACAACAAACTATTTAAGTTCACAACAGTACAATGTGAGTTAGCCCATCTATGTCAAGCTTGCCATATGGAAAATAGGAGGATTTATCAGTCCTGTCATAGTTGCTTGTTAAATGCCAGATAGCCTCATTAACTGAGATAGAGAAGCTTCAACTCTACATCAGTGGGGAATATAGTTGCTTTGAATGAGTCATCCTTGAGCTGTAGTGCATCTTAGAAAAAAAAAGTATCAAGCAGGAAAGCAGAGTTTTGTTTCCAACCAACTCTCTTTCTCTGGCAAGCTGCTGTGCAAGTTAGCAGAGGTCTCAAGTGGTCTCCAGAAGCCTGGAATAGGATCATAATCCCAGGGGAAAAACAAAAAGGTTAGTGAACAGTTTGCAGGCAGGATGTCAAAGATGCAGATAAATTAATCTCCTACCACACAATTATTTCATGAATCTGGTTTAACTGTGTGGTTCTGGCCCCAGATTTCTCCCACAAATACTTATCTCATAAGACTTTACGCAAAAACCCAAACCAAACCCACATACACACAAAAACAAATAAAAAAACCCCAGCCAACCAAACAAAAAAAAACCAAACTAAAAAAAAAACAAACAATAAAAAACACCACCAAAAATCCCAAAACAAAAGCAACCTTCAACATCCTTCTTAGTCAGCCTTTTAGCAGCCTACAACTTCATAGTGTGTTGCAATCAGTAATGTCTGGGCTAAGACAACACTGCTGCCAAAAAAGATGAAGATGCTAAGGAGAAAGTAGGGAAAACATGACTGAAAAAGGAAGAAGAGGTAGGGCTGTTGGGTTTGTAGCACTCTCATTCACGTCATCAAAAAAGCAGCCATAGTGGAACAAACAAAATCTACCTAAGTAAATATCTTGCCTCCCACAATGGTCAAAAGTGGATGTCTAAGGGAGAATATAGTAAGTGGGGAAGTGTGCACAACACTTGCCTCACTATTCTCCTAGCCTAAAGACATTTCAGGCTTACATTCCCTCAATTGAAAGCAGTTTTTACGTATTTGGTAACCCTTAAAGGATGTCATTTGTATTTATTTTTCAAGCCTTCCCCTCATACGTATACTCAGAACTAGACTGAATAATGTTTCATGTAAAGAAAAACTGCTGTAATGGTACAGTACCAGATGTTATAATTTAAGGACATAAACAAGGAAAACATTCTCAGGAGCAACTATGGTTTTTATTAAACCAACTTCCATATCTGGAGAAAAAAGCAACATAAAAAATTAATCTCCCTCTTTAGGTCTGAAGACAGTTCCCATAGCTTTAGTCAAGGCTCTGTTTGCTCCCATGAAACTGAGATCCCTAGGGATTACTTGGCAACTTCAGCATTATAGTAATGCTGCTGTTACGAACTTGCCCTAAGGTGGTTCAGAGCCTATTATTTGCCAGAAAGCACAATCTGAATGTTCCTATTGTTATAAATGAGCACTGTCCATTAATACCACAAAAGTGTATCAATATACATAAAGCAAATACTAAGAGGCCTTTGTTTTCTCCTCCTGAGAAAAAAACGCCTATCATTACTTGATCCTTACCAATAATAGGGAAGGATCAATACACTTCCTGGGCTTTGCAAGACAGTTTTGGTTGGAATACTTCTATTCCCATATCCTGCAGGCTTGGCCTTCACATCAAAACATTATCATGCTAGCATGGCCAAAGGATTCCATTTGGGACGACTAATGAACATCATATCACTAGATGCCAGACTGCTGAAGCAAACACATACTTATACATCCAGAGCTTAGAAAGCAATGGCTGAGCTTAGAACAGTATCTGAGTGTATCTATTAAATCTAAAAATACTTACTTTCAAAAGAAAGTATGGGATCAGCAAACTGACAATTGATATGTCATTACTCTTTCTAAATTTGATTTGCAGAACTGGGCCTTGAAACAAATAATGAACCGATTAAGTCAGGTAGGACCTCATTTGCATCTCCCTTTTTAAGCTAACAGCCATGTCCCTATTAGGAATGGAAAAATTAAGGACATCTTGTTTAATACACTTCCAATGTGACACACCCTCCCCAGTCAAACCAGAAACATACAGATATTCTGCGATATACTTGACGTTTCCTTTTGGCCATCTTCGGGTGCATCAGAGGAGGACATGCGATCTGCAGCAGCCTGTATGGAACAAATTCAAAAAGAGGCTGGGAATTATAATGAAATGTTTTAATACATCTTTCCCTTTGAGAGTTTGCTCAATTTGAACCTATATATAATATTCAAAAAAGTAAATAATTTCAGCACTGTCACAGTTCAAAACATCTGTGGTTTTACAACTATATTTTCCTAGCTGCGTAAGTATGAGAAAGAACATATTAAAAACTAACTACTTCATGCCTATTTTAAGAGATAGTATTTATACCTGACATAGAGTTTAAAATAAATTGGATTCTAGATAAAACGAACAAATTTATCTCTAACACTACTATATAATTTTCTGTGTTGGAAACTAAAATGTGCACTGATTATTTTAATACCATTTGACTCAACTACCAGTCAGCATTAGTTTGTCAGGAGTCTGATAAAGTTAATCAGTACACACAAGACTAAACACATCCATTCTAGAAGAGCTGGGCCAAGTATTTGTCAGGACTAAGTATAAGGCAATTACACAGTATGCACACCCAATCTTATAAAGGTTACATGCATGATGACTTAATATAGATCAGAAATCAAAGTCAAAAAGATACAAGGCATCTGCATAGTTTTGCTCTCTAAAGGATCAGAAAGTAATTGAAAAGATTCCAAAAGACTGACTCTCAAATATAATCACTAGAAGTATATGATGGAGGACTTTGGCTAACAAAAGCCTTTCTTGTTTTTAATTAACAGGCAAGTTTTAAAACCACATAGAATTCAAACAATCCCAGTCATTCAGCCAATGTCACCCAAGTCAGCCAGGCAGAATTAGTGCAGAAAAGAGACTCAGAAATAAGGGAAAGTTACACCATAACCATTATCTTTAGGTACCTGCATTAATTCAAAGTTTAATCAAAATTATTATTTGGAGAATTTGGAATTCCTGAACAGCACTAAGTCAAAGAGTTCGAGACAGGATGAGAATCCATCATCATTCCAAGTACTTTCCAAATGAAAGGCAATATTAAGGAGTCAGCAAGCAGGCAGCCAAGCTCCCCTGAAGGATGTCAGCTTTTTAGCTAAAATGTCTGGTTTATTTACTTTGGACTTAACCTGGTAAGATTTAAAGCAAGACTATACAAAGCACATCCAAGTGTTAAGAGCTTTCAACAACAGTAATTATTTTCTTCTTGCATTCCATTATGCCAGACAGGAATTTTCAGAAAATAAATCCTGGGTCTTACCATGGCCCCACTGAAGGCAAGGAAAAATTTATGATACATTTCATGGAGTAAACTCAAAAAGCACAACAGCTTTACAGTGCAAAGTTTAAAATAGTCACAGAAACACATCATCCTTTCACTACAAAGCAGAAGTCTGTTCACTGACAACTGCAAATGCAATTATACTGCAAATTGAAAGTACATTCACAAATCTAATTTAACACCAGCTCAGGATTTGATCACAACATATGGCTTGACTCTATTGCGTGCACACGTTAACTCTAGTCACAGAAATATTTTTGAAAAATTTATCCATCTGTAACATAAGGAAATAATCCTGCCACTTATGCTGGCTCTATCATCATACCATCACAACATTGCAGTGAGAAAAGCACTAAGCTGCCACATTAGGAGACTGTTGTTCTTTTTTTTTAACTAATTAACAGTACAAAACAACTTACATTCTTATATCTCATAAGATAAAAATCTCTTGAGCTTCACCTATTATGTCAGAAAAAGGTTTTGAGATACGTGGATATGAAAAGAGACGAGAAGAACAGAAAGGGTACAAAAACTGTATCAGTGTAATTTGGCAAGCAACTTCAGCCAGCTACAGTGTGCTTATTTGTATCTAATCAACTTCGGTAATTTACTCACAAAATATTTTTTTCTCCTAAAGGTTTAAAAGGTTTAATCTCATATCTTAGGCAATCTTCTCCAATTCCTTCCTTGCAAGTAGATTAATACAAAAGACCCTTTTTAGCTTTTGCAATTGGAGGGAAAAGAAGCCTGAAAGGAACCAATGGTGGCAAAAAACCAGCACTCAGCTCCCCACACCCGTTTTAAAAGAGTCTCACACTGGTATTTTCAACCCTACGAATTTGCAGGACTTTCCCAGGGATGAGTGGAAGAACCTGACTGATTCAGTCTTCCCTACGATTATACTGAGAAACAAACTTTGTTTCCAAGTCCTACCTCAGGCTGTTGCTCCTCCTGCATCCCTGCAGCGTAGGCTTGCTTCACCAACCACACAAGAACTGCAAGAAGTAAAAGGAAGGGGAGAGAATTAAAAATTAATGACATAACAAGAATACTTGCTTAAGAACTGTAAGAGAGGGGAAAAAAGCAGATGTGTCTCTACAGTCTCAAATAAAAGGTTGATGTAATAAAAGTGGCAAACTGAAGATGCACAAATGTCACTTCTTCAACTCTCCTGCTGTTAAAGTAACCACACCAAACAACAACAAACCAACAGCAGTGCCCCTCACCAGTAGGGTAGGACCAGCCTCTTTCAGTAGGGTTCTTGACGTGGCTGTAAATTCAGAGCACAGTCCTGTTCTCAAACACACACAGCGTATCTTGATAAACAAGGGTGGATTTCAGGGCAACTTGTAATTTGCTGGTTTTACTGTCTTAAAAATGCATTTTTGCTCCAGATCACTCATAAGTAATTAAAGATACAATACAGCTGTCAAAATTGTTTCTGCAATGGCAAAAATCTTGCTCATTAGTAGTTCTGTCTTGTCCAAAAAACTACATCAAGACAATTCTTAGGGAAATTTTAGGAAACATTTGTATTTCTAGGACTTCACTGCTACACAGAATAGGAGCAGTCACAATCTTAATATTCAATTAGAGCAATACACACTGTTATTTGATCTGTATCATGGGATCACTTATGTATTTACAAATATGCCAGGTTCAGAATATCAGTAACTGTGTTTGTGTGAAAAACTCAGGAAACTGGGTTTTCAAACCCTTAGGGTATTGTTACCATGTCTTAATTTAACAATATGGATGAAAGAAGAAACCTTAAAAGTCCAAAGGTTTTCCTGAAGCTGGCAGAGCACTATTATTTGACTTGGGTGGTCCTCTAAGGGGATTGCACAAGACAATGAATGCGCGTGTAGTGTTCATTCTGCTTATTCTCATTGCTATCCCACTAAAATTCAAGCACTCAAAGAAAGTGCTGCTTCTTTACTACAACATTTTGGGTTACCTCCCTTTCACCTGTTTCACAGTGTTTGTGAACAGTGTTTTATTTCATTAGGCTGGAGAGCAGTCCGGCCAACTTATTCATACAACATATTTGCAGTCCTGCTCTAAGCAGTGGAGGGACAAGTTTGGCTCCTGCTCTACGCCCAGGTGAGGCCAGAGGAAAGCTGGGTGACTGGCTATCTGGGTGACAGCATATTTCAGCACACAAATGTGAAGGCAAGCCCCCTCCTTCCCTAAACGCAACAGTCTCATGCAGTCAGATTGATGCCCTGCACCCTGATTTATCACCTTTACTTTCAAGTGAGCTGTTTTGCTTTCTAGCTTTGCCTAAAGTATTTTTCTTTAAAAGACCATTGGCCAAGGCAGTGTGAAGCATGAGTGTAATTCCGACTGCTGGCACACCTCCCTCCACGTGTGTGTGGAGGGATTTCAGCCATTCATGCATTTGCACTGTCCACTGCTAGTGGTCAGTGGGCAAAACAGAGATCACAGCTGCAGGCTGGGCAAGACAAAACTGGAGTGGCCAAAAAAACGGAGATCCTGGCTTCTGCATGCTCTCCAGACCAAAATTCCCATGCAGTCCAACAGAGCCCCACACCTGGAGCAGGCAACAGCTACAGACGTAGCTCCTGAACTATGAGGCAAATACCTCATTAAAACAAAATATACACACTGCAAGTCTGAGACATTTGGAAAAAAAAGCTATTCAAAAAAATCTGAGAAATCTGCACAGGCAATAAAGCACTCCACTATTTTGCATAATATAATTTTAAACCCAGGACCATGTCTTCCCACCTCCAAGGAGTCAGGTCAAGGAAACTTGGATGTCAGAGTAAGCTGAAATGGCAGGTGAAGCTGAGCTGCGCTTCTGCTTCAGTGTTTCCACAATTCATGTGTGGTGAGGACAGATCAAAAGAAACACAGCAGAAGAAAAGCCCTGCCACGAGACCTGCAACCTGAATAGGACACAACAACCCATGTGCACCTCACTCCAGAGACACCAGAGACAGTCTGGTGGCTTTGTGGGCTTACATGAACCCAGTGCCTGTTTTTTATCCTGTTCTGTCTCGGAACTAGTTTAACTGTTTGTTGACTTAGGCAGTAAACCAGACATGGGAGCAGATTCAGGTTAAAAAACAACCTTCCCCCATTCCCCATGCTACCAAGGCATTTTAAGCTCAGATAATCAAACAGGTGCAGGAACAACTGCAACAGCAAAACTGGAGGGTCAGCATGAAGCAGAGATGCTGAAACCAAATGCCCTCTGAGAAAATACTTGTTCAACTACAACATCACTCAGGGTATACCAGTACTCTGATGCTCTGCTCTCAATTGGTTTATGTGCAAAATACTACAGCGTTTTTCTGTCAGTGAATCCGATGGCCCTAAACAAAACCTAAAGTTCTAAGTTTGGTTAAGACCTGCTGGTGTTTGAAAAACATGTATCTTATCTACACAGTGCTCTTAAAAACAGTAAACTGCAAGTTTTGGTTAAAAAAATAGGTTTCTATACAGAAGCATCCAGTACTATTTTTTTTCCAACAAGTGACATTTTAGAAAACCTCATCCCATTCTCACTACTAACTAAATTATATGTCTGGTACTGGCTGGAGATAGGGACAGGGAGAGAAGGAGAGAGGTCTTCTTCAAAATTTACTCATGTTAAGTAGCACCACTTTTCAACTGACCTGCACAACCTTTGGAAAAAACAAAGATGTTGGTTCACTGTGGTTTCCAACTCCAGCCTCTGCAGGGAACCCGTGGCACAATACCTTGATGGCCAGATGAGAGACTGGGCAGCCAAAATGACAGGCAAGTCTGCCAGTTTTCTTCTAGGACAAGCTCACGAAGTGAGCCCATGGGAATCTCATGAGGATCAGCAAGACCAAGTGCAAGGTGTTACACCTGGGTTGGGGCAACCTCTGGTGTCAATACAGTCTGGGGGATGAAGAGATTGAGAGGAGCCCTGATGAGGAGGACTTGAGGGTGCTGGTAATTGAGAGGCTGGACATGAGCCGGTAATGTGCACTCACAGCTCAGAAAGACAATTGTATCCTGGGCTGCATCAAAAGCAGCAGGGGCAGTAGGTCCAGGGAGGTGATCTTACCCCTCTACACTGCTCTGGTGAGACTCCACCTGGAGTGCTGCATCCAGCTGTGGGGTCCTCAGCACAGCAAGGACCTCAACCTGTTGGAGCAAGTCCAGAGGAGGTCACCAAGTTGATTAGAAGGAAGGAGCACCTTTCCTACAAGGAAAGGCTGAGAATTGGGTTTGTTCATCATGGAAAAGAGAAGGCTGTTGACCTAATTGCAGCCTTCCAATACCTGAAGAAGCCTACAAGAAAGACAGAGAGGACTTTTTACAAGATCATGTAGTGACAGGACAAGGAGGAATGGATTCAAACTGAGAGGTTTAGATTATATATTAGGAAAAAATTCTTTTCTGTGAGAGTTGTGAGGCACTGACACAGGTTGCCCAAAGAGGTTCTAGATGCCCCATCCCTGGAAATGTTCAAGGTTAGGCTGGATGCAGCTCTAAGCAACCTGTCCACAGCAGGGAGGTTGGAACTAGATGATCTTTAAGATCCCTTCCAGCTCAGGACATTCTGTGATTCTATGATCTTGCTCTCAGGTGCTTGAATCTGCTCAAGTTTCACTGGAGGTGAAATTTTCCATGCAGAAGACCTGTTTCTGCATTCTGGCTTCTCAGCTAGCCCGCATTCTCCTCAGCAGCACTGGCTGAAGTCCATATCTTTTGGGAATTAGTCAAATACCTTGGACTGGACTCCAGGCTGACCTAGCTCATCCCTGTTGAAAAGATGCCATCCCTGTACATCTGTATATTCACAGGAGACTTCTGAATGCCATGATACTTGAAATACAATCTTGAAACCTCTAAGAGAAGACTAAACGTACCTTGCTGTTACACAGATAATGAACTGAAGCATAGGAACCTGAAGCACTTCCTCCCACCATGTCCAACAGCAAGAGAAGGTACTGATTCAGATCAAATCCTGGCAAACACCTGAAAAACTTAAATCCATGTCTTTCCAAGTTTCTTAGAGTTTGATTTTTCAACCTGTGTTTTGGTTTTGGGTTTTTTTAAAGTTTAACTTTCTGAAGAAATGACCAAGGTAACATGGCACTTACTTGTCTGTGCTTGCTAACCCATAGGTCAATTTTAAACAGACTTGGCAGGGAGGGAAGAGTCTCACAGTCATTTAGAGGTGCAATGCACAGCACTGATCCTCCAGGAAAGAAAGATCACTGAAGATTACAGGGGGTAATGTGCATGTGAAAGAGAGGTGGTCAGCAGAACCGGCTGGGGAACAGAAAAAATTCAATCCCAAGTTGTAAAGCCACAGGCAAAAGAAGCTGGTCAGACAATTATTTACTGTGTTTCATAACATGTATACCTCAACATCTCATAACGTCAAGTTCCACTTACTGTGAGACTTGGCATGAACATGTGAAACTAATCAAATCCCCCTCCTCCAGCTACTTCAAAGGCCTGTAAGAGGCCCTCGCAAAATAAATCACACACCAAAAATCTCAGACATGACAGTGCACTCCTTTTAGACAAACTGGGAGATGCAGCTTCTAGGCACTCATAAATATCAGAGATTAGAAACTATTTCTGTCTTATCTGCCAGGAGACTGTCTTAATTGGGGATTCATTCTCCTGTTGAGTGTCATCAAGAAAATTCCTGGAGCTAGAAGAAACAAGCATCTGATCCAGTTCCTTATGATCTATGAAGACTACGCTTTGCCTCTGGAATTTTCTTTAAAGCACTCCTTGATGACTGAATCCCCAATTCCCTCATCTTTTTTTCCTGGCAAGTGGAGTTCTTACGCTTGTTGTATCTTTGCTTGTCCGAGGGGGTCTGCCATTCACTGAGCCATTAAAAATTGCTCTTTATATACACGTGTGAACAAATTAAGCCCTTCTCCCAACTCTTAAGATACCTAGGCAACCAAACAGGAATTTTTGAGACCACCAAATGAACTGCAAGCCTAGAATTTAGCCATTACTCATCTCTACTGGTAAACACCTATTTCCAGTCAAGGTCTTCTTGTCCTGACCGCACACACAGGACAGCCATTCACACTGACATAAGCACTGCCAAAGAGGAGCTGTATTTTTCTCATGCACATTATTCTCTCCCTCTCAAAATAACAAGTTCAGCATCTTCTAGCAATGTTTATCCTGCACAGGCTGAGGGAGAAAGACCTCCCTGCCATGCTTATTTCACATTAGCCCTCCTAATATAAAACAGCTTCAGCAGCGCTTCCTCTTTACATGAAATCTGCTTATGAACTACTGACTCATTTTTCATACTTGGTAGTTTTAGCCAACCAAAGTGTTTCAGTTCTAGGTGCATATTTAGGTATCTGAAACTCTCTTAGCTTGCAGTCTCAAGAACACAAGAGGTACACACACTCACAAATCAGGGGTTCTAGCAAGGCAAATGAAAGAACAAACGCCCTTTCCTGTTTCATTTTAATGAGGTAGTTCAGTGAGAAAATTCAAGCACAACACAGGGGATGGACAGCCAATTCATTAAGGTATCCTACAGTAGGGCTGCACTTCTTCCTTTATTGTGTTGTTTATATTTGCTTTCTTCAGTCATTGAACTGAATCGATAAAAAAAGCTCTCAAAAAAACTTGCATGCTCCTACCTATAAAACAACCTAGTCAGCTCTGCTTTAAAAAGGTTTTTATTGAATGTTTTCCTCTTTCTGAGCCATACAGAAATTCAGAAGCAGCATTTGCTTTCCTCAACATGTTGACACTGCAAGAGGGAAATAACGTTCTCTGTAGTCTTCTACTTGCTGTGTGCTTTCTATGTGCTGCATACACACCAGAATAGCTAGTAAAGAAAACAGGACCCACCAAACCACCACAACTTGTTTCACCTTTTATTGAAAGGGACAGGCAAAAATGTTATGTTTGATTCCCCAACAAACAAATTGAAATGTATCTATTAATGCTTTTGATATTTACAACATTCACTAGCATTGCAGAGGGTACCCACATCTCTTGGTACTCAAAGTTTTAATCCTGTAGCCTTTGAGTTCGAATTATGTGTACTTCCCTGTTTTACAAATGAGGAACTGAGTATATGATGCTTAAATGCATCTACAGGCCTGACCTCTGGTAGGTAAACAAGCAGTTAGAAGGCTGCTGGAACTTTCAAAACATTTCAATTTTGCAATATCAATTTTCCTTTGGTTTTACTCATTGGTCTTTCTAGGATTCCCATACACCTTGCAGGATAGCACTTCCTCATAGGAACATGTCAACACCCCTCATCCGTGTTCCTCTACAGCTGCTGTGGAAAAGACAAGAGATAGGCTAAGGACAGAATTTGAGAGCCAGCTGTTGAACAACAAAGTGGGAGCTCTCCAGTGAGAATACAGCACACCTCACACAGGTCAGGCAACTGAGACAAAACTGATCTGTGCAGGACATAAGTCACAGGCTCACACAAAGGACTGTGTCACAAACAGTCTTGTGTGCCAGCCCTCTAACACTAGTATCCCTGGCCTGAACACAGCTTCCATCAGTTTGGCATGAGATGCAGGAATAAAAATTCACTACCATCTACATGCACTAAGTGGGCTGAGCTTCATCCTCTAAACCTGCAGTTTCACCAGCAATGGATATTTGGTTTAGCCTGGTATATAACAGTATAGCCTGTGTACTTCAGATTCATATTATGCACTGCATAAGTACACCTCACGTGAATGCTGCTACCCTTTAACAGGACCACTTTATGAAAACAGAAAAGGCATATTCAGAAGATACAAACCCAACATTTCGTTCGCTGACAAACTGTTGCAGTCATTACTCACTGTCTGGAATACAAAACAAAGTACCTTCCATGTTTAACATTTAACCTACTAAGAAGGCAAAACCAAATCAACAGATACTCAGTTAGGTCTCAGCACCATCCTCTGCAATGGAAGCAGAGTATTTAAGACTGATGAGACATTTTCCATACTTAAGTAGAAATCTTACGAATGTTTACAAACAATCATCTGCTCCAAATGGTATCCTTTCTGTTGATAGACTGCTCATACTCCAAAGGATGCATCAGCTGAAACCTGACTGCCAATTAATACAACAGCCACAAATTCAGGAATTGGAATGTATTTCAAAACTATCACCAAGGTGACCTACTCCACATATTGCATGTTATCTCTTTGACACAGCCCACGCCTTTGAAACTTAATTGAGCAACTGGTTCTGTAATCACAGATGGTTATAAAGCATGGCTCTGGCTTCTCATGACTCACAAGTTCACAAATTGCAAAACACAAATTTTTACCTTCTGAGCATCAATGAGGTGTTCCTGCAAAATGAACTGTGCAGACGTGCAACCTAAACTCAGGGATCTGCACACTGGAGTCAACATCCATGTACATGCTTCAGAAGCTAAAATATGAAAGTCACAGATAACTACACTGATTTTGGTTGAAAGGCGGTGTTGGAACAGGCGAATATCAGTCTTCGGACACTGAAAACATAGAAAACATGTTTATCAGTGAAAAATGGTACGGCATTCTCACATTTTGTGGTTTTAGAAGTTATTGCTATTACACTGAATAGGGCTACTTGATGAAATGAGGAAGTATGAGGTGAATCAGGATGCTAATGCAGAGCAGAACTGAGAACAAACATTTGCCGAAACCCTTACTGTTTTAAGAGATTGTGAAGAGAGTGCTAAATTTTGAAACATGGGACAGAAGGACCACAGTGACGTGGCCTAGGTCTGGACAGGCACTCAGAAACTGATACCGTTTTAGAACATACACATCTACCCAAGTCACTTTCCTCCTGTATTCCAATATGAATCACATGAATTCAGGGAAGATCTGGAACAAAAATAATTTCATTAGACTCTCCTGCAATCAGCAGACTAGGGTAAGATATCAGTACATCTCCTTCCTCCAGGCCATTCAAAGCTATGAACAAAGTGATACTCTTGATTCTGCGAGACTCTGCAAAACGCTCCCAAGTAGAACAAAAGGAAAAGAGCACAGCTGCTGCATGTTCAGTTTCTGTGGAGTTCCACAAAAACTAGGCTTTTCACTCTGTTCATTACCTACAAGCAGCAAGCAAATGAGAAGGGTAAAGAAGTTCTGCCATGGACAACTAACCACAGGCTTGGAAGATAACAGAGTGTGGTCCACAAAATTTGCAGAAATCATCTTAAATTCCACACGCACTGTTATTTCACATGTCAATGGCTGGCTGTTGAGATATGCAGGAACTGGGTCTCAAGAGCACTGGCAGACACATGCATTTTTGTTATAAACATTTTTAAATGCAATCCTTACATAAACACTTTTAACTGCAATCCTTATGATCGTAAAATTGGGATTCTGTAGGACAAAATAATTTTGCCCAACTGCCAAGCACAGTATTTATCAGTAGTGTTTTTTTGCCTGCCCCTTCCCTTCTAGTCATCAAATAATAGCTGGGAACAAGCTGATCTACTCCTTCTAAATCATTAGGTGATCACAGAGCTGCAAACAGTTACATGACACAGGCCCAAATGTTGGCAAAAAGCAAAGGCACACAAGCTCTACTGTGCCAGGGAACTGAAGAAAGAGGGTTAGGTTTCAAGACAGACCTAAGAAAGACAAAGCTCCAGGAAAGCAAATTCCCTGCAAACACAGGAGCCTGACAGCACACTCCCACGAACCAGGAAAGCTATCTTGCTTCCAAGTCCATCCAACTGCTGCACCACTCATTTAACATGTAAAGTACCCTGTACGTGACAAGGTCAGGGTTTTAAAAAAAAAAAAAATCTTCTCTCAAAAGATTATCTCCATTTCCATGACTATCTGCTGCCCTCCAAGGAGGTGAGAAAGCCCCTCAGCAACTCCTGATACCAGTTCCTCTCATACAGGTCTTCTTTGTGGTCTACACTGTAACTAGAGCTGTATTGCTGTCCTTCTGAAGGACAGCTCCCAGCTGCGCAACACAGCAGATATGCGCCCTAGCAAGGCAAGATCAGAATCTCCAGATACACTGTGCAGGTGACTGCAGCCTTTTTTCAACATCATCAGCAGTCACGATGTTGTTCAGCAGTGGTGTAGACTCTTGCTGCCTCTCACAAGCATGCACACCCTTCCTGCACAGCGACCCACACCTCTCAACACGTCGTGAGTTGCACTGTCTGTACAGACAAGGTTATTTTGCAGACAGCCCGTAGGGCTTAACCACTGGAAAACACGAACTCCCAGAGCTCCAGTGTAGTCTCTCCTGCAGCTTGGCATGCAGTGTTAACAGGACACTTAAATTCTTGCATGTGGACACACTAAGTCCCTGCATCCCTCAGTGATTTCAATCAAAACTGCTAAGCAGGTCAGCTGAAGGTGGGGGAAAGGAGGCAGGAAGACAAACCAGCTCCTCTACTTTTTTCTTAAAGTTGGAAAAAGACGTGTAAAGGAAGAGAACTTGCCCCTCAGTGCATGCACGCTTCCATCCAAGTCTATATATGGTGTAAATTGTGGTTAATATTAAAGTTATATGCCACTGAGTCCTGTTTTAGGAAGGAAGAAAAATATACACCGTAAAAGTTTTAAAGTGAAATACAGAACCACTGTATTAACTAACGTGCTCATAGCAGCTCTTTACAAAAACCTTCAATAATTGAAGGTCTGACCTTAGAAGCAATTCACACATATTTGCAGATATATTTGCAGATAGATTTCCAATCTAGTAACAACCACCACCAAGGGAATATATTGGTGAGACTTTGTCCTAAGTCACTGATGACAGACAGCCAGTGCTGCTAACCAGCGTGGACTTTGCCTGACAGGACAAGCAGAACTGCAGAATCCTTCCTTCCTACCGGCATTGGCTGACAAAGTGCATGCAGTGATATCGTTTCAGACAGACACAGTTACATACCACTCCCACTAAATCTGGGGCACACATATCTCTAGCCTGCCCTCATTTCTACCTATTCAAAGGCTGCCCTAAATCTCTTTCTTCACTTTTCCTGAAGAGCAAATAGGGAAAGAGAAGATGCTTTCCAAAAAGTATTATTTTAAAAAAAGCACTCATATGACTCTCCCACAAGGAGATGCCAATACCATGTGTTTTATTCACAGCTGCGGTGGCAGCAGCAGCAGCAATGTTTCATCCTATTTACCATATGGAAGAGGGAATGCACTGAAAAATAAATCTAACCCTCCTAGCACCTAATTAAACAACATCCAAGTGTACAGTTAAGATGCAAGTGTGCCAGACACTGACAACTGAAATTTACAATCAGCAACTCAAGTTACTGAAACTTGAAAGTCTACTGACAGCCACAAACAAGAATTTTCAATTAATAAACTCATTTAGCTTAGGGTAATTAAATAGACATGTGTTTTTTCTCCTACTGTGTAAGGTCTATCCCCTGCTAAACCGTAGCAGGGAAACCCCTGAAATCAGTTTGGTTTGGGTTTGTTTTACTCTGTTAGCTTTCCAAGAAGGAATACTTGCATTAATGAGTTGAACAGTAGGTGAACAGATACACATCTCTACAAAATGGAGAACTGAGGTCATTACAGGCAGCTTGGATATTTCTTGGGACTACTGTTGTCACCACCATGTATCAGAAAAAGAACTTAACTTGTAAAAGCCCATCCCATCCTCTCGCTTTTCCAACCCATCAGTTACAACTTTCTGCAAAGTTTTATCAAAGAAAAATACTCTTTCTTACTGAAAGCTAGCAAAACATAAACACCTCTGTTGTTCAGATATATGCATCGAAACACATTGTCCTCTCGAGAAAAGCCCAGACTATGCCTGGGATACGAGTCATGTCCGAGATCTGGGCTAATCAGAACTATTTTCAGAGGTGAATTCAGAAAAAGCCACAACTGTGTAAAGACAAACAAAAGAAAAAAAAAAAGAAAAAAGCAAAAAAAGGAAAACTCTTGAGTCTCGGCTTTTCCGCTGCCCCTCTTCAGAGCCACACAACCGCCACGCTCCTATCCCCAAACACCCGGGATGTCCGCACAGCAGCACCGAGCGCTCTGTCCACATCACGCCACCTGCGCGAACCCGCGGCCCAGCGAGCGGACCCGGCACCTCACAAAGGGCCGCCTTTCCCCACAGGTTTCGAGCTCCGCGGCGGGCAGGGCCGGGCGGGGGCAGAGCCTGCCGTGCTCCCCGCAGCGGGGCCGAGCGCCCCGGCCCGCCCGGGATGCCCCTCGGCCCCGCCGCCCGCGGCCCTCGCCAGGCCCGGGGAGCGCTCCCAGCAGATCGGAAGAGCGT
>JAWWMP010000041.1:18823770-18834500 GCA_035047865.1 Dendrocincla tyrannina | reverse complement strand
AGCGGGCGCGGGGCGCGTTCGCGGGACAGCGTGCAGCACGAGCCAGCGCGGGGCGGGGCGGCCGCGGGGCACCCTGGGCGCTGTAGTTCCGTACCGCCCCCGAGCGCGAGGCGGCGGCGCCACCGGACTACAGCTCCCAGCTCCCACCGCGCGCCCGCGCCGGACCCTCCGCCCTCCCTCTGTCCATCCCTCCCTCTCCCACCCCGCGGCCCCTCCGCGCGGGCCCGAGCCACGGCCCTGTCCCTGTCCCCGGCCCTGTCCCTGTCCGTGCCGGCCGAGGGGCCGCCGGGGCTCCCAGGCGGAGCGGGGAGTGTGCGGGGGCGCACCGGCAGCGGGTTTCGCAGCACCTTCAGGTTCCCTGAGAGGCAGGGGCCCTCCCGTCAGGGAGCGCAGACCCATCGCCGGTGAGGCGGCTCCCCCTGGCCGGCCAAGCCGCGCCGTGCGCCGCTCTCACCCGAGCCCAGCGGGGCCGACCCTCAGGTCCGGGCAGGGAGCCCGCAGCGCCTCCCCGCCGGCCGCCCCTGGAGCGGGGACTGCGGAGTTGTGGGTCAGATGGAGACTGAATTCGCAGGGGAATCACACCCAGCCGACGTCACCTCCGAAGCGCTCCGGGACTCCCTCGATGTGCAGTCCGGCTCTTGGCCAGCGCTGTTCTGGCCGACTCTCTCTCCCTTGCAGCGGGCCTGTCTCCTGCTAGAGGGAGTTAATGTTTCACCCGTGAAACCTGAAAAATCTGTGTTGCCCCACCTGTTTAAGCACAAGTGGCATTTAATCATTCTTCAGATTACTTGGCTGACACATACAACTATTTTATTGGTCAAGAAAACTTAATTTTGTTTTTTTCCAGAAAGATGTGTCAAGCGTTGATTATAACAACTGATTGTTTCCTGGAATTGTGTCTATCCCTTTTCCTTCTTTTCTATTTCTGGTAGGTCACAGTTCAGTGACAGTATGGCTAAAGCACCCATTTAGTCCAAGCACACATTTGTTGTTTAAATACAGTTTCATTAGAACAAATTTGAGGGTATGTCTTCTGATCTTTTGTCATCTTTTCTTTGCTTCACAGCCAGAGTTAGTTTAGGATAGGGCTGAGCTTTGGAATATGTGGTATGCAGAAATCAAGTCCAGACATGTCAAGACAGTTGGGAATTTTACTTCCCATTTTGTGTAGTAATGGTTTCAGCTTGCTGTAAAAGCACAGAGCAGGCATTTCATCTGTGAATGATCAAAACACACCTAATTAAGTAAGGTATAAACTATGCAGATTCAATTCTGGGGAAAAAAGCCATCCAGTGTCTGACATGAAGAAAAATTCACTTTGGACATTTTAATCAAGGGCTGTACACAGATTCCAAACATGCTGGGTTTTGGGCTTTTTCTTCCTACAGGTGGTCATTGAGGGCCACCAAGAAAGATGGGACACTGTACTAAATACAAGAAAAGTTGGTTGCTGCTTCCAGGGAGTGTGCCAGAAGGCTTTCTTGGCATCCAAGTACATCTGCCCTTTGAGTACTGTCATTTCTAGATGCAGCTGCTTCCCCCGACCACAGCTGCTTGCTTCTGAGTTGGCTTCTAATCCCACCTCTTCCAGGCACCGGCCTTGCCCAGGCACAAGCTTTCCATGGCACTGGATCCACCGTGGGGCTGTCCCATAGCAGGTATAACCCTGTGAACATTGGTTAAGGAGCACATGAGAGGCCCTGCTGCTCAGCAGCCTGGATCCCAAGTCACAATAGTGTCATTTGCACAGCAGATCACTGGTTTTATCTTCTCTTACTCAGATTTGCTCAACTATCAGGGTGTGCCAGGCTTACACTCAAGCCCTGGTATATTTGCAGTGTAATGTGTTTGGTTCAAGCTGCACATCCTAAGAGACTGTTCAGCATTTTTTTAGCTACAGCTCCTCCTGCTACACCCCTGCTGGTGTTTTGTGCAAACTCTGTGAATCCCTTGACAGACTTCAGATGAGTTCCCAAGCTTCCCAGTGCTTCAACTGCAAAGGTTCAATGATTTTTTTAGTTAGAGCTTGGGGAGCGCTGCTTTAACCTGCAGGAAGGACCTCACCCTATCTGATTGGATTGGTAAGCCCTGTCCTTGTGGGCATACTGTGAACCTTGCTGGCCTGTTTTTCCTTTAGCTCATGATGCTGCACCCTGATTATGACCACAGTGTTGGTGCTTTCATATACAGTTACTTCAGGCGGTGTTTCCTTTGCTGGCTCAGCGAGAGCTGCAGTGGTTGAACATGCTTTTCACAAGGACCAAGGCAAGTTACAGGTATCTACTGACAAGAAACAGTGTGGCTGGAGATTCTGCCTGTGCTGTTTCAGCCTGGTCTGTGGAGCACAACACTTCCGAAAGTGGAGAGGGAGCGCTGAGATAGGAGGAGGTTTATTAAACAGTAAAGACCTCTGCCAGCAGTATTGTTAGAGGTGCCCTCGTGCTCGGACTGTGCCAGGGATCCCTCTGACAGCTTGGGTGTCTCTGCAGGAGTCTGTGTGACTGTGGTCTGTGTTTCTGGTCTGTATTTAGAGGGGGTTGTAGTAGTTGAACAATCCATTACTTAGAAATTGCAAGATGGGTCACTGGTGTCTGCTAAGTGGCCTAGTGTAACATGTAAATCCAGTTCTTAATGTTTATTTTTAATACTCTGAATGTCTTCTTTAAATGTCGCCTTTGATGTGTGATTGTTTTGCGATCAATGGCAGACGCCAGTATCGAAGAGAGGGCTTGGTAAGTGATTAATGGATTTCTTCAGTGTTTCAACTGTACTTAAAATGCACCTTTTTTTTTTTTTTTGTATTGAAACTAAGCCTCACTAAATGGTTACTAGCCACAACACAGTATATCTGAAGTAGTTTTATTTTCTAGCAAGTCAGAAAGGCTCTTCATGCACATGCCACTTTTCTTAGGCATAGGTGTTTCCAGGATGGGATAGGAGCAAGGAGGGGAAGCTAAGTGCCAACTGCCTGCCTTCCCTTCCTCTCTTTTCTTTCCGTTCCATGCTTTTTGCTCTCTTCTTTCTCTTTCTTTTTCTTGACAAGTTATTTTTACATAACGTTTCTTAAGGACTGAAAGCAGTGATGGTGACATTCGCTAGTGTAGCTCGATTGTCTTCAGTGATCTCTGGTTTGTAGACAATAGCGACCTGGTGCAACATTTGAATCGGCCCCTGAACAGATTGCCAGGGAAGTCACCAGGCTGTTTCCTGGTTGGCCATATGTCTGTCCCTGTCACAACCGGTTCTTAAGAACTTGTAATAACAAACAATTCACCACTACCACCCAAAACAACCCTACCATTAAAAATTGAGCATTAGGAAGGTTGTTCCATCATCTGACCTCAACTGGTGTTTGCTTGTACCCACGCCCAGTGTCTTGTGCCCTGCACTCTGTGGGTCTGAAGGACAGATTTCTCTTTGGAGCAGCCTTCACCTGTTGAAACATTGTCATGTCTCCTCTTTTCTCTAGAATAGGGAGCCTTAGGATTTCCTCCATGAGTCCCATCCTCATGGACCCTTGGCGGGGGTCTGTACTGTACGCTGCCTGGGAAACGCCCCTGGACCCATCACTGCTGAGGCCCTCCCCGGTTCGGCTGAATCCTCTGCCGCCAGCTCTGGCATTCACTGCCGGAGCCTACAGGGCCTGCCAGGATACGGACGGGAGCGTTCCACGGGACAGCAGGGGCAACAGCGGAAAACACATGCCCGGGGCAATGGCAGGGCCGGGGCTGCCCGGGCTGGGGGTGTCAGTGATACTGGCTGGGTGTTTCAATGATGCTGCCCAGCCCGGGGATGTCAGCGAAGCTGCCCGGGGTGTCAGTGGTGCTGCCCGGGGGTGTCAATGATCCTGCCCGGGGGTGTCAATGATCCTGCCCGGGGGTGTCAGTGGTGCTGCCCGGGTAGGGGTGTCAGCGATGCTGCCCGGGCTGTCAGTGACGGTGCTGCCCGGGGGTGTCAATGATGACGCTGCCCGGGGCTGTCAGTGACGGTGCTGCCCGGGCCGGGCGGTGCCCGTGCCGCTGCCGCGGGGAAGCGGCGCCCTCTCTCGGCCGCCCGCCGCCGGCGCTCCTCCCCCCCGCCTTTTTTTTTTCTCTGGCAGAGCCCGTCCGCCCATCTCAGGCTGCGAGGCAGAAGAAGAAAGCACAGGCAAAACGACTATCAGCTCCGCTGAATTTATTTGACCGTCCTTCCTTGGGGAGAGGCAGGTTTCTGTCATTTCGGTCTCACTCGCTGCATGTCATCGCTCAGAAAAGCACCTGAGGGGCAGCTCCGGCGTGCTTCACTCCCCCTAGTTGTAAGTGTGGAGTATACTCACGTTGCTCCGAAATAGCATCATAAATTGCACACAGCATGCTGAGAGGGAAGTTAAGTGCGGTCCCATGAGGCCAGGAGGGATACAGAGGGATAAGGAGGGATACTGAAGGATACGGCCGTTCTGCCCTTGGGGCAGCGCAAAGAGGGCAGCCTGCCATGGCAAGGGTGCCAGCCAGACCCAGTGCCCTCCGCCGCACCAGTGTATCTGCTCCTGGGGCTGGGAAGGTCTCGGGGTTGTTTCTTCAACACTGCCTCGACCGCTGGCTGCTGTATGTGGCTGGAATCCGCTGCAACAAAACTGATTTGGTAAATCAGAAGAACCAAACCACACACTGGACCAGCTCAACTGCCTCTGGACTTTACAATTTATCCTTAAAATTACATGAGGCCTGAGGCCAGTCCATCATGAGTGGTTGCTGTGAAGGAAAACTCGGTGGGAAGCTGATGATGATGAGCAAGGCTTTAGTAGCCCGGGGCCAGCTGGAGACAGCAGCATTAGCACAGGTGGGTGTGTAGCCCACAGTGTGCATGTGGAAGAGGATGGTGCTGATGGCAGAGGTGGAAGAAGGGCTGCAGCTCCTTCGTTTCTCCTCTGCATCATTCTCTTTCTCTGCTCTCCCCCTTTCCACTGAATTTGTAGCTGACCTGCAGAGCACAGTGCAATGTAAAGGCACTCCTAATAGTTGTGGGTAAGACACCTTGGGTTGGCACAAAGCTGGTTGTGGGATTGTTTGTGTGGGAGGCATGCGAAGCGAGCAATGTGGCATTGCTGTGACAGCAAAATGGATGTGAGACGTGGGCTTTCCTTGTTCAGGAGGCAAATCAGAGCTTGTGCTTCTCTACAGGAAAGGCTGGGAAAGAAGGCAGACCAGAGATGTGCCTCTGTGAGGGAGTCTAGGATTGCACAAGTTAATCTTCCTGTTCACCAAAGGAAACACCAGTCTCACAACAGAGCCTAACCCCCTTAAGGTTTGGAAGACAAGGACTGACAACAGAGCTATTATATATGGCCGTGTTCCTACACATGGACAATTAAATAACACAATGCTGTCTTCAACTAATAACACACTGGATTAGAGCTAGAGAGCAGAAAATCTGGGCTAATGCCAGTTTGCAATCCTTAATGCACATTTGTCTGCCTCAGAATTGAAAGCTGTATGGCATTATGGGAGACTGTGTGTAATCCCTGAAAATAAATCAACAAATGAGTTGAAGATAAAGACCAGATAATGAAGTACTGAAAATCACTGCTGATGTCAATGTGAGATGTGGACACAAGGAATAAAATGGTGGGTCCAAATCCTTGGTTTAAAGTTGTACTGAAAACACTGTTTTAGCAATGGGACTGCTTCTGTTAAATTTCTCCCTTCTCACAAGCCTTGGGGCATACATAAAACTAACAGCTTGTCCTACAATGTCCTACAACAAATTGAGCTGGGGATTGAAAGAGCTCGTTGCTTTCTGCTCTCCACTGTTTCCCCAGGGGATCATTCAATGCAAAGAACAGTAAGTTAATTTGAGCAGGTGGTACAAACGTTTTCCCACATGCTATGTCCATATGGGGAATCAGTGAAAGTGCTGAAAGAACTGTTCTTCAGTTCCCCTATTTGCATGAGGTGTAAGACTCCTTATGTGTACAAGCGTTCATTTAAGGACAAGGCTTGCACAACTGAGATCCCTGGCCAAGTTCTCTCACACTTCAGTGGCTACGGGACCTGGCTCCAGGAACTTGCTGTGAGTCAGCTAAGGCTAGAGAGCCTCAAAACTGTTAGTATTGTATTCCTTGAATTATGTAATTTTATTTTAAAAAATCAAGCTTGTAACACGATTACAATCTCTTTCTTACTAATATTTAGAAACACTCTGATTCACATATCCCAGCTGCTTTTGCCTTCATAGATTGGATGGAAAATGCTTAACTCCTGAAAGATCCCTTCATAATGCCTTTCTCCTGAAGAAAAAAGAAAAAAGTTAAGTTGCTAATAAAATCAATAGGCCACCTTAATGTTACCTTGCGTTTGTGTATATGTTTCAGTAGTAGGGAATAGCACAATGCAGAATCAGAACCTAAAATCCAAAGTTATACCTATTGCATGTCAGAATACTCAATTACCTCCCATTGATTTGAGTCAAAATGTCAATTCCCGTGTGTCCTCTGATAGCCCTTGAAATGATGATGTGCAAGCTCTGAGAAGTAAAATATGTACACGGTTTCTATAGAAAATCCTGGGATATATGCGTAAGGATAAGAATGAAGAGAAGGAAGAATTTGTTCTCAAGACAAATAAATGCTGCTTATTTGCTTTTTTGAGCTTAAGCTGAAGGTGTGGAACATACTTATGATCTGGACGCAACAATTTCATCTAAAGCCAAATATTTTCTGAGAAGGGAAAGAATTTACTGGTTAAACACAGAAAACAAATTTGAAAAGGACTCTGTTAAGGGGAAAAAAAGGAGGTGAAAATTACCACAGAACCATAAGGAACAGCTTCCATTCACCTGCCCTGAGGCTTGTGGTCCTGGTAGAGCGGTTTAAAGAGTTACCACCCTTTAATCAGAGTTCAGTGCCCCTAAAGAACTTGTGAGGGTTCATGTAAATCCATCCTACCTATCATGACATGGCCTAGAAGCACTAGGAAGTAACAGCAATAACTTCTTAAACCACTTGCTTAAGGTCTACATGTGCCCTGCAACAAAATTCCTACATCTGAACACTTGAATAGTCCCCAGGCAGATTATTAAATTGGCTGCTTATTTTTTGGGAAAAGAAATGAAAAATACAACAATATAGAAGAGTATGAAACCTATGAATTTAGCACCATACAGAAAGGAAAAAAAAAAACCAAAACAGGGCTCACAGATGGCACACGAGAGTTAACAACCAGGTCTTCCAAGTGTTCTAATAAACATATTGACCTTGAGCTCCTTTTCTTGTGTAGTTAACCTTGCTATCAGCAGGAGACTGTGAAATAATACTGCTTAACTGTATAAGAAATAGATGAGACACACCAAGATAGAGGACTTTGCAAGCCCACAGATGGTAAATATCACTGCTAAGAGCTTCTCTTGACATGACTGATGTCCTGGTGACATATCTCAGAGCTGTCAATACAAAGCAGAGCTATTTATGAAACAAAATATTTGCCAACAATCGTAAATGTGACTTAACCCAATTTAAATTGGGAACTTATTTTCACACCTGGGGAGATTCCATATCAAAAGTGAAGTTCTTCACAAGCTAACTTACCTTGAGGATGGTGATAATGACCAGAATTGTCCAGAGTTGTGATTTGCTAGCTAAATCTGTCTTTTTCCTAAATACTTTAAATAGCTGAGCAAGAAAACAAAGGGCATGTGTTCCCCCATTGCCTTTTTCTGTTAAATGTGTTTTGTACAAAGCAGATGGAGAACAGGGAAAGGGGGTGAATTAGAGATGTGGGAGATAACAATAGCATCTAGGTATTTTGAAGGATGGTGGGAGGTAAAATAAAGCTCCCATGAAAGTTTGGTCTTGTTTCCTGTGTTTACTCTGGTTTTCCATTAGCCCAACACTGCTGTACTCAAATTTGGGCTTGCTTTTAATGAGTAACATATCCATGCAATGAAAAATTGAGTATTATAAGCCTAGGGGTGCATTCTGCTTTTTCTACTTTCTTAGGAAGAATTAAGTTATTGTTGTATAGCAGAAATCCTCCTTTAGCTCAAAGATAAAGAGGCTTCTTTTGAATCTGTAAGATTCTGTAAGGATGGTTTACTTTATTTTTTATTTTAGGGAGGAATTAGACACTCCTGAGTTGACTACAACAGTCCTTGTTCCTCCTCAAGAGTAAAGGAAGAATTGTGTACAGTTAAGAATCACTGCAAATTTTCAGTTCGTTACTTACATAAAATAAGAACTCTCTTTTTCTCCAGTGTTGGATATTATCATTTTCTTGTCCCTGACCAATTGCAGAAAACTGCACCCCCGCCCAACTTTCTTGTCCTTTGCCAGTTTTCAAGTCTGTAGTCCATAGTCTGGAAGTACTATAAGAGGTGGTTAAAATACTATTTTTAAAGGAGAAAAATAGTGTTGTTTACCTAACCTTTTCCAAAACAGTTTTTGAGGAACCGTTGTTGCTGAAAATTAAAAAATTTCTATTTGAGACTCAGATAAAGAGTTGTTCTGGAAAATTTCAGCTTAGGTGATTATGAATCATAGAATCATTAAGTAACTTGAGTTGGAAAGGACCCATAAGGATCATCAAGTCAAGCTCCCTGCTCCTCATAGGACTGCCTAAAAGCAACCTATATGGCTAAGAGAATCATTCAGATGCTTCTTGAACTCTGACAAGCATGGTGCTGTGACCACTTCCCTGAGATGGCTGTTCCAGTGACCAGCCAACCTCCCAGTAAAGAACCTTTTCCTAGTGTCCAATCCAAAGTTCCCTTGATGTAGCTTCATTCCATTTCCTTGTGTCCTATTGCTGGTTCCCAGAGAGGGGAGATCAGCACTTCCCAAAGCACTGCCTCCTTTGAGGAAGGTGTCAACTGCGATGGGGTCACACCTCAGCCTTCTCTTCTCCAAGCTGAAGAAGCCAAGTGACCTCAGACACTCCTCCTAAGTCTGAGCCTTGCAGCCTTTCATCATCTTGGTCACTCTCCACTGGACACACTAATGGTTTGATGCATGTCCTATATTGAGGCATCCAAAACTGGACATGGTGATCAAGGTGAGACCACACCAGTGCAGAGTAGAGTGGGATCATCACCTCCCTCAGCTAGCCACCCTGATCCACCCCAGGACACAGTTGGCCTTCCTGGCTGCCAGGGCACACTGCTGACTCATACTTCAACTTGTCATCGACCTAAGCCCCCAGATCTCTTTCTAAGGGACTGCTCTCTAGCCTTTTGTCCTGTAGTGTTGTGTATAACTGGGATTACCCCATCCCACGTGGAGAATCCTGCACTTGCTCTTTTAAATGTCACATGGATAATCACTGTCAAGCTCTCTAGTCTATCTTGATCTCTCTGTAAGGCCTCTCTACCCTCAAGGGACTCCACAGCTCCTCCTAGTTTAGTGTCATCATCACACTTAATGTAGGTTCTATTCTTACATCTAGATAATTTATAAAAACATTTAAGGGAACTGGCCCTAAAACTGAGCCCTGGGACACCCCAGTGGTGATTGGCTGCCAGCCTCATGTAATCCCATTTACTTTAACTCTTTAAGCCTGACCTATCAGTCAATTGTTCACTCAATGTATTATGGACTCATCTAGTTATGTGCTGGGCATTTTGTCCAGAAGGATACCATAAGATACAGTGTAGAAACCTGTGCCAAAATAAAAAGAAAAAAATCACATATGTACTTCCTTCCCTCATTCAGCTAGATGGGTGATCTTGTCATAAAGGGAAATTTAGTTAAGCAGGACTTCTCCCTCATGAACCTATAAGCACTAGTAACTTTAAAAGTGCATGAAAATTATCTCACCAAAAAAAAGAAAAAAAAGAAAAGAAAGTTTTCAGCAGTCTTTCATATAAGAAACTCCAGGAAAATTGTCTGTAGTTCTCATAATCTCTGTCATGCTGATTAATGTTTTATTGCATACAGACAAGCTATAGAATTAATAGTGCAACAGACATTTTTCAAAGAAAATGATAGTAAGGATGTTTAAGATTTTACCATCACAGGAGAGCTAAACAAGATTCTTCATATCTGAGTATCAGAGAAGACAGGCAGGCTGACAAATGATTGCCCTGATTAAAGCAGCAATGCCAGTGTGGTGTGTTGTTTGCACATGGACTGTTTCCTTTGAATAAGCTTTTCCTGACCTTTACAGCAGGTAAGTGCAATGCTTGCTTGAGGACAGCACACTTCATGTGAGCAATTCAAGGGAGCTTGAAAAAAAAAAGTCCATGGATCCAGACCCCAAGGCTTGGAAAATCCTCTGGTGCTCTACAGTTGTTGCATTACAGGAGTGCCCTAACCTTTCACCTCAGCAAGGACACAGGTTTCAGTGGCCCCAGGAAAACAGTCTGTGCCCCATGACACTCTTTAAACAGCCTCACAGGGTGTGTGTGGTCACCTTGCCCTCTGTGATGGCAATATCTGCCAAAACACAGAAACACAGCAGAGACAAAGAAGATACATGTGCAGGTGGGAATCAGCTGGTGCATGTGGAATACCTACCTTTTCACCTGACCTCAGTTTTCTGCTAGATGTTTCAGCTGTGGCGATTATCCATGGGATTTCCCTGTTCCTCATTTAGGAACTCAGAAAGCATGAAGCTTGCTTGTAACCAAGTATTCCTTTTCCCCACTAATCTTGTAGTAAGCACGAGTAGGAAGCAAGGGACTACTGTGTCAGAGTTTCAAACCTAAGGTGGAAACTCTTTCCAAGGTGGAATTCCTTCCAAACAGCCCGGAGCCAACGCCTG
>JAWWMP010000041.1:18775600-18823670 GCA_035047865.1 Dendrocincla tyrannina | reverse complement strand
TTGTTTTTTTTTCTAAATTCAAAGGAGAGGGATTATTCCTTGGTTAGCAAAATCTTAGTTTCTCCAGAACTAAGACATACTGGTAGATATTTTTTGATATAAACATATTACAGGCAACAGATTCATCACCTCTGTACATCAGGCTGTGTACACAGCAATTTTAATATAATCAGCAATGACAGATGTTCATTTTATGAAACTACACTGAGGATATTACTTAAGATTCTACTGTCCATTGATTACATATCAAAATAAAATTACACAGTGTATTGTGGTTTATTGTATGTATCCAGAGAGGAGTAATCTTCTCCCTTACACCACTAACCTTCATCAGCATTTGTGAACTGGAAGCCTCCACTGTTGTGATAAAACTTGACAGAGAAGTGGTTGTGCTTTGCAACATAACTCCCTAATTTACCCTAATTTATTCTGTTTTGGATTGGCTACTCCACAATTAGTATCATGGCATTTGTTTAAGACAAGATAGGAAAAGAAAAGGGGGCTTAAAGAAGCAAGGTCTTTAGCTTTCAAACCCAGGAAACGTGATACAAAATTATACCAACCACATGAAAAGTAGAAGATATTTTTGCTACAGGAAATCTTGGAAATCTCCTTCATATATAGAAATCTGTATTGATAAGTGTAGGTAAGTATCATATGAATGATGACTTGCCAAGTACACTTAACTGCTGTCAATATGCACATTATACAGATCCCATGAAATACTCGATACCCTCAGCTCCTAATACAGCAAGTGGAAACCAAATATTAGTAGAAATATATTCAAATCTTTTTAAGATCAAGTGTAAAATTTGGCAAGGTTTAATCTTGACCTGTCTTCCCATTTCTCGCTGCAATAAAAAGTTTAAAGATCTACTTCTTTTTCGATTCATTTGGCTTGGTATTTTGATACTTTGCCAGCAACCTAGCCTTCGTGCTACTTGTATATACTAGTGTTGAAACATATCTGATGTCCAGCACAAAATAATTTTCTCTGAGGTAACTGGAAAATGCACTGAATTTTTCTTGAGAGACTTGCTCAAGGCATGGATCATATTCTTCTGTAGTTATGGTGAAGGTACAGCTGAAATTAAACTTTGTGGGTTTTTTTTTAAGGTTAAAAAACTCATTAGAAGTAAATCATTAATCCAAAGGAGATCTGATCATTGCTATTAATAGAAAAGTAGCTATATATAACAGAGATTGTATACCTGAGTTCCTAAAATAAACTTGTTGTGGAAAAAAAATTGCACTCCTGCTAGTACTGCTGGTGAAGTACATTCCAAGGATCAGCAGGTTGAGTTCTTCCTTAGGATCATACTTACTGCAGGTAAAGACATCTCCTGCTCAGCTGTGCAAGCTGGTGGGAATCCTGCCTGAATGTCTCTCTGCTCTGCCCAGATGCATCCTTCAGTCTCACTGGTAGAGCAAGAAGCAGTTTATCCAACATTTTGTCTTGGATCAATGTTTTGTGATGGAGCCAAGAGTACATGGTGTTTCATAACCTATTAATTTTCCCTGATGGGACCTGCAGCTGAAAGTGAATACATTGTGAAACAGTGGCACATTCCATTCCCACATTAATGGGAAGATTAAGGGGAAATTCTCTTTTCCTCCAAGTCCATCTTTTCCCATCCAACCTGAACTGCACCACATCCATGCTGCACAGCACTGGGAAAGTGTAAAACTATGACTTCTGTTGAATTTGATTCAATTTAAAATAAAAATAATATTCAGTTTTACACAAAACAAATTTCAGTTGGATTTTGATAAATTTCCTTATACTGAATAACTCCTTTTCCAAGTAACAGTTCTATTGAACTCAGCAAAATTGAATTAAAGGTGTAAGAGATCACTCAAGGTGACAAAGCATCACAAAATCAGACTTTCCCATAGGAAATATTTTTTGTTTTGTATTTACAAGGATCCCACCCAGTAGGCATCTTCTCTGTGGGAGGAGTTCTTAATCATATCACCAGACAGGAAAATACCAACAATAAATAGTTACAATATCAAAGGTACACTGGTACAGCACCAGCAGTACAGTATGGTGGCATCATGGGACTTCTAGTTTTCCTCAAGATAAAGAAATGCAGGTACTTTAGCAGCTGTAGTACCTCTCTGTGAGGCATGACATGAAAATCTCATTTAGGTGTCTATGGAAAGCACACTTAGGAACACTAAACCAGTGCTTTTTAAGATACTCTTGCTACCCATATTTTTGTGGTAAAACTCCTAACTACCGAGCTTGCTCTGTGCCAGTGTTGCCACTTGTTCTAGCCAGAGATAAATAGTCATGAACTGGGGGCTACAGAAGGACTCAATTTCCTTGAGAAGCTGTGAAAAGTCCCTGCACTGTTTTTCCTTCTGTTACAGGGTGATTGGACATAGCCACTTCAGAATTTCAAGTGTAAACTCAGGTAAAAAAACCCACATAAAGTGGAGATGAAAAACTGCATTAAAGTCATCATGCCTCTGCCAGGGAAGAGATGTAACACTTAAGACATGACCAAACCGAAACAGTACAGAAAGAGAAAAATTCATGCTTCAAGCAGACTGCTTTTTCTTGCCAAATAGTATTGCAAAGCTCTGCCCAATTAGGTATCTCCTATCACCCACGTCCTTCAGATGCATGGCTTGGCAGGAGGCTTCTTCCTGTCACTAAGCACCAGTTTTCTCTAAGATATATTGGTTTGTACTTTCCAAGGTCAATCTCGCTGCCCATGTTTGTAAACTCTCTTTTATAATCGGTATTGCTGCTCTCACCAGTTGGTTTGGCATGTCTGAATCCTTGCTTCTTGCAGTATTTCCATTACACTGTGTTTTCCAAAATGATAAGTAATAGAATATCACTTCTCTTTCATCACACTGTCAGTCCACATCTCACATGTAGTATCATGAACATTTATTCACTTGCATGATTTCATGAGATTCTGTAACAGTTTTCTTACTAAGATGTAAACATGTTTTTTGATACTGCCAATGTCTGAAAAATCAAGCTATTCCAGTAAGATTATTTTTCAGACACTGAAACTGTTTCATTTTTTATGGCTTCATGTATAACCAAGGAGCCCAATCCTACCTTCTTTACTTATCCAAACAGTTCCAGGGGCACAGATTATGAGAATGGGCAAAATTTGGCCCTGTATGCTTATTTTACCCTGGTTAAAAAAAGGCACAAATGTTAATATCATCTGGCATCTTTCAACACTGAATGCTTAACATGATTTTTGAAGGCAGTTCAGCACTTAATTGCTAGTGAACCCAGTAGTTGTTATGTGCCGAATACTTCACAACAGCACTGATAGATCATAAAATATATTTTTGGACATGCTTTTAGATTTCTGTACCTTTAGCACCATCCTTTATCTCTGACACGTGCTAGAACAACCGGGGTTACAACAGATCTGCCCATATGCCCTATAGAACATTTTATAGAAGTCTGATACTATATTAATATATGACAAAATTGATTCCTTGAGTGCCTGAAGACATACAAAAGTCAACTCTGTTGCAATACTTTGAACTTCACTGTATTCAGGTGGCACAAAATCTTGAACTGAAGAGTGCTACATACCTCTTGTAGTGTTGTCAAGAAATGCTAAAGAGAAACTAGTTGCTTAGTATGGTCAAAGGTTCACTAAGCAATAAATTACCACTGGGGATCCTCATTATACCTCTGACTGAGACTCATTCATTTACAATTTCCTTTTATTTTTCTTTGGTTTTGGAATCTGGCTTGTAGGACTAGCTTACCTTTTGTGGCTCAGTGTTATCACAGGCTGAATCAAATGAGTATGTAACAGTGCAAGGTCTCACGGAAAATAGTTTCCATTGGGAAAAATCTAAACTGACTGACTGGCAATGTGTAGTTAGTAAATATTCAGGTACAGATCTATACTTATTTCTACAAAGTGTCCTATTAGCATGGCTTGATGCAGTATAAGAAATAAACCCCAAACCTCTCATTTAACAGATTTCTTACACTTTCTGTCCGTTATTTGTGCATTGTTTAGGTATTACTCCTAATGCTTATAAGAAAAAGCTTAGTCGCTTACCCAGGGTAAACCTGGGCTGCAGCATATTCCTATAAAGGTTAATCTCGAGCTTTCCACTAGCAGAATCTTTTCACCTGAGGGTCCGCGGTGCCGCGGGCAGAGGAAGCTGCCAGTCCATGTACACGCACCCATTTACTTCACCCCAAACCTCGGGAAAGAGCCCTAAGGAACATCTGTACGCGCTCCTCCTTTGCGGGTACCGCTGTTTGCTGGATATGCACTAACGTGGGGCGGCTGCTCGTCTAAAAGAGGTCGGGAAAAGGGAAGTGGATCCCGGGGACCCCGGCCCGGCTCGGGGAGACGAGAGTGGACGGCGGCCCGGCAGGGTGCCCGCTGGGGCCGGCTCGTCCCGCTCCGCCGAGCCCCGCAGGGCGGACAAGCACCACCGCCCCGGCCGCGCCCCGCGCCGCGCCCTCAAAAAGGGGACGGGGCGGAGGAGCGGCGAGACTCGCAGCGGCTGCGCCGGGGGAGCTGCTCCAGGACCCCCCGACGGCTGCCCGGGGAACTGGCGGGACCCGCCCGCACCTCGAACACCGCCGAGGCTCCCGCTGCTCCTCACCGCCCGGCACCGACAGCGCCGACAGCGCCGAAAGCACTTGCGGCACCGACGGCACCGACAGCGCCGACAAGACTGACAGCACCGACAAGACTGACAGCACCGACAGCCGCGGGCCCCCTCACCGTGACGGCCCCCGCGCCGGCCCGCCGGCACCAGGGCCCGACGGCACCATGACCCTGCTCAAGCTGTCCCTCATGGCCTTCAGCTTCGTCTTCTGGGCAGCGGGGCTGACCATGCTCATCATCGGCCTCTGGGCCAAGGTGTCTCTGGGCAGCTACCTGGCGCTGTCGGCCAGCGGCTATCCCAGCGCCCCCACCATCCTCTTGGCCACGGGCGTCGCTGTCATCATCTGGGGCTTCCTGGGATGCTTCGGCGCCGCCACGGAGCACCGTGGGCTCCTGCGCGCCTACAGCGCGCTCCTGGCGGCCGTGCTGCTGGCCGGGCTGTCGGCGGGGCTGTCGGCGCTGCTGTACCGCCAGACCCTGGCGCGGGGGTTCCGGGAGGGGCTGCGCCAGGCGCTGCGGGCGTACGGAGAGGACGATGGGGTGGCGGAGGCGCTGGACACGCTGCAGCGCGCCCTATCGTGCTGCGGGGTGCAGAGCTACCGCGACTGGCTGGCCTCGCCCTGGGGGCTGGAGCAGAACGGCTCGGTGCCGCTCAGCTGCTGCCGCGCCCGCCGGCGCTGCCCGCGCAGCCCGCCCGACGCCCGCAGGCTGCACCGCGACGGGTGCCTCGCCAAGGTGTCGGCCTTCGTCGACAGCAACATGTCTTACGTTGCCACCGCTGCCCTGGGGCTGTCACTGCTGCAGCTCATCGGCATTGTGCTGGCCTGCCTGCTGGCCGCCCGCGTCCCTGCCCACCTGCTGGGCACCACCACCCCTCGCTGAGATGACCCCACTCCTGCCCCTTGTCCTCTCCAGCTCCTTGCTTTCCCCCAGGCCTCAGTGCACCCCACTGAGAAAATCTTCATATTCACCACTTCCACTTGAGCATCCTCCTCCATTCCTCCTCTATAACCTGTCTCAGGTGTGTCCATGCTACAGGCATCTCCGCAGCGCCTCAGAATGGAAGGTGCTGGGAAGGTGCCTCTGGGCCTGACCATGTCCCACTGCCCCCGGGGCAGCAGGGACATCTGGGGCAAGGCTGACCAGTTTTTCGGGTGATGCAAATAGCCAAGACACTGAAATGTGGGCCAGGAAAGAGGAGAGGATTTGGGAGAGCAGAAGGCGTGTCTCTCAACATTGCACCATGATGTTACTGGAAAACGATTCTACTGGAAAATGATGTTACTGGAAAACTGCTGGAGTGCACGAGGAGCAGGTCTGGTCCGGGGCCACTCAGGTAGCCATGCCAGAAGCTGCTGTTGGGAGCTGCTTGAGGGGCTGTCCAGCATCGCGCACCCCATTGCCACCAAGATTTCCTACCTTTGCTGTGAGTGGATTCAACCTGTCCAGCTGCATCGGGTGCTTTTCCTGCTGTGGTGTTTCCGATGCTGATGTCTATCTAAAGGTGGAGCTGCAGCTCCGGGTGTTGCTGCTGCCTTCAGAATGTGCCTGTCCTCTTAGCCAGTGCGTCACTGGTTATATTTTTGCAGAGCTGAAAAGACCTTAAATGCAGATCCCTGTCATACAAAAAGATGGCAAAAACCGTAGGATCAGATCTGAAGAGTGGTGACAAGAAAAGGGAAGGACTTGTTGCCCTTCAGGAGTTTCTTTGGGACTTTTGCAGTGAACTTCAGGGTGAGAGGAAAAGACTGTTTTATAGAACGGTTTATAAAAAAACCCTACCTTCAGACTCCGATGTTTTTCCTTTCTCAAAAGATCTTTCTCTGATGTGCATCCCCCACCTACATTTTTGAAGTCAGATCTGTACAGACTGAAAGCAAACGGAGTATGCACAAGATTGGCTGTGTAGCCCTGGATATGTCCGGGTCAGAGAGCAGTATAAAGCTGCAGAATTTTTTTTTCCACAGCAGTTCTGAGTTTGCATTTGGAGTTTGAGGAAAAGCAAGCCCTGTACTTGAGAGGGTCCTGAACTTTCAGAGCTTCTCTCCTGCTTCTTCCCATGTCCTTAAAACCTGTGAACTCGACTTTTACATGTTTCTCTAACTCGCAGCACAAAAACATGCCCCTCTTACCCAGCACACTCGGGAGGAAGAATTTCAGAAAAGAACCAGGAACTGCAAAGGACCTCCAGGATGTCGCATCTTTTAGGAATGTGATTAGCAAAGCTGTGGAGAATGATCAAGTGTCAACAAATATGAGGACGACAGGAAATCCTGAGTGAAGAAGGTGACTGATAGTTTAATGGGAGGAGTGGCATAACCTTGGGGGAAAGGGAATTAACAGTGTCCCTTTTTTCAGATATTAGGCAGCTATTTAGCTATGATATTCATGTTCCAGGTGAAGAGTGCAGTGTGAACAGCCTTCTCCATCATTTGGGTAATCACCTGCATAGGTGAACACTGAAAATGTGTTGGAAATCTCCCTTTATAGAGAAAACAAAGGCTCATTTTAGGGCTGATGTTTATTGTTTATTATTTTGCATAACATATTTTTAAATTTTTGTTTGTAAATGTCCCTGTGGTGTTTTTTTGTTTGGTTGGGTTTTTTTGTTGGTTTGGGGTTTTTGTTTGTGTTTTTGGGTTTTTTAGTTATATACTAGTGGAACTCATGTTATTTTCTGGAAGTCAACATCATGTTGTACAGTTTTAACAATGGGCAAAGAACATAGTTTGTGTGGGAAATGGTACCTGAGAAATAAAGTTTAGCAAATGCTAAGAGCAAAATAGGTCACTGTTTCGACTCCAGTAAAGTATTTGCATTTCTGTATATCTCCACTGGTATAACTGAGTACAAGTGAAATGAAGTCTGCATTGAAATGTAAAGACAGAAGCATGTTGTGTTTTTGGGGTTTGTTTTTTTTTTTTTCAGAAGATCCATTATAGAAGCAATAAAACAGGTGTTGTGGAGAGTGTGGGACAGAGACATGGAGTTGCACTGGGTTAATTAAAAAGGTCGTCTTTCTTGGAGGCAATAGGCTCTGGAAATTTATAAGAATATGATATTACTCTGGTTTTTTACTCTGCTGATTACTAAAATTATTTCTGATTTTGACTCATTGCTTTATATGACACGTAGCATTCAGTCGGAATGAAGTACACTGTTAAAACACATTCAAGCAAAACCCTTGTGTAAGTTGCTAAGAATATCAAAATAGGAATAAAACTTAAGTTTCAAGCATACAAGTGTATGTTTGTATGATGTTCCGGTCTGAATCTGAGGGCATCAACTTAATGTAATGAATAATAAAAAATGTAAACCATCACTCTGCACTCTTGGCATCACTGAAATAGGATAAACCTCGGCAATGACCACGTAAATTTTATGGATTGGCTGTGAATGTTCGTTGAATGTTTATTGCCAGTTCCTAGAATTAACAACATTAACTTTTGTAGATGTATGAAAGAAATGTCATTTTTCTCTAATTAATTCCCAGAATAAGAGATTCCAAATAGCTCTTCCAGTTATCTTGAATTCTTTGTGCTCAGTGCCCAAATCTTACTTTAATTTTTAAGAATTACCTAGTTTCAATGTTATTTTGTTCTGGATCATTAGACTGGCTGTGACTGGAAAGTGCTACACTGGACAGCATCATCTTCCTTGCTGGAATATGTGTTTGTTTTCTGTCATACTCTTCAAATTTAAAGTCACGCATCAAAATGGCATACCTTAATAAAAGATCCTATCTTTTAAAAAAAGCTAATATCAGTTTTAATATTGCTTGCTCAAATTAAGTATAGGAGCCAGCTGTGTTGCAGTTGTAGAAACAATAGCTGTGTTGTTTGGACAAAGTGAGATTTAGGATTAATAGGGTGGTAAGATTAGACCCTTGTTATGAAACAAGAACTATTTTATAACATCGATCTAGAATGCCAAGAATATAAATCTTTCAGACTTCAAAAGTGTTTGATATTTTGTCCAACATGAATTATTTTCTGTAGCTGAACTTTTTATTACAGATAATCAGAACTGAAAATGGCTTTCATAACAGATTGTAAATTTTTAAATAAGAGATGGCTTTCTGTCAGTTAGAAAACTTAAACAATAGCAGTAGGATTGGGTAGTCTAGAGAACAAAAAAGATTACTACTAGGATTCATGTTTATTTATATATTTATCTTATATAACATTATCTTCTTTCTTCTGGAGAAAATACAATCATGCACTATCAGTAAGCAGCTGTTATTGTATAAAACCACTGACAAGAATAACACTCATCTAAGATTTCTACCAATAAATCAGAGTAAAGGTGCCCTTTTTCTTAAATCCAGCAAACTACAGGAGATTTTGATAAATCAGATAGCATGGGAACTGAGAAGGAAATGCAGTGTTTTCCCAACTGAATGTTTTGGGCTCCAATAAAAAAGGCACATCCATGGAAAATTTGGGTAGCCAAGAAGTCTTAAGACAGTCTTGTTCTGAAGCACCACAAAATATTGGTCAGAAACTTAAAATATAAGTTGCACAATTAACAGAATGCGAGACTTCCTTTTCATCTGAAAGCTGTGCAGCCCAGAAGATAGCAGGTATCATCAGAAAAGTAGCACTGCTTTTGAAATTATGTTAATATGAGCGGCACTGGCATCAGCATGGAACAGAGCAAGTCAAAGGATGCTCCTAACTTAAAAAGATCTCCATAATTTCTAGAAGTATCTGTACAGATGTTACATGTTCAGTCCTTTCACTGCTTTCAGCCACACACTTCTACTCAGGGAGCTTATCAAAGCCAGTCTCTTTCTCCTAACATCCCAAATTTTGTCTCAAACAAAATGGTTTTCTGTTTGTTTATTTGTTTGTTTATTTGTTTAAACTAGGAAAGCAGACAGTTCACGCTGGTTTATTTTGCACTCGTACTGCTTCTTGGGCTTTCTGATCCAGAAGTCCAGCTGAAAGAATTTAGGTCTGACTAGAGACATGAAGATGAAAAGAGAGAAAGAAAATGCCCAGAGGTGAAGGCAGATGTGTTGACAGTGAGACTGAAAAGAGAAAACAGTGCTAAGTTTTGCACTGCTTGCAGAAATAAACTATTTTCTGAGCAGAATTTAAGCATCAACTATGAAAAGGATTTTAACTGTAGGGAATCCTTTTCCCATTAGCCTTCCAAATTTGTGTAGTGTTTCCTTTTAAATGTCACTGTTTACTTCGTGTAACTTCACAAGTTAATGGCAGTCACATCGTATCCTTGAATTTTAATCTTTTCAATATGATATTATGGAAAGACATTCAAAGCAAACTAGAGTGTAAAACAACTCAGTAGTAGGATCTCCTGTGGTTCTTTTCTGTTTCCTTCTGTTTCAGAGGCTGACCATCTTTGTAAGGTAAGACTTTTGTCATCAGTAGTTAATACTTCATTTGTCATGCACCCATTATATTCCAAAATGGTAAAAATACACATTTCTTCTCAATTCTATTTGATTCAAACCCACAAATTTCACTCTGTTCAATATGCCATTTTAGTTTGCTGAGAAACTGTTTAAAAATCAAAATGTAACCTTGTTTTCTTGTGCCTTCTCCTATTCTCACCTATTTTCCAGGCTCGTAAAATTCAAATATCAAAAGATACAGCATTCCCTGTTATCAAGGGAACACAGTCTCACACATACATTTTTCAGAAGCTCTGTATTTATTGGTCATGTATGTGGATTGCCTTATGAATGGGATCATGGCAATAAAAAAATTAAGCAATCCAAGGAACATATCCTTCTGTCCTTCTCATTAGCTTTCATTTGCAATTAACACTCAGTAATCTGTTGTAGAGAGGAAATCTTTTGTTAATGATTTTAAGTCTATGAAATAGATTTACTAAAGAATCTCATCTGGGCTACAGAATTAAAATTATCAAGTTAAACATTATTTCAAATGCTCTAATTCTATAAAGATTTCTTAAATCTGCTTAAAGCAATTTCTGTGAATTTCTTGTCTCTCATTCTCCTCATGTCTCGAGTCACTCTTGGGCTGACTGCACAGGAGCAGAGTTTTGAGTTAAGTAGTGTTTGAAGCTTCAATCTCAGACTTCTTGCATAGCAGCTCTCTGCTGAGAGGGGACCTTGAGTAGACTGGAGTTCATCAGCCCTTCAGTTTGCTGAAGCCACTTTTTGGACAAGACGCTTTTCTCAGTAGTTGTGCTGGAGTATTTTGTCATGTTCCTTGGCATAGAGTACTTGTGTCCCAGTAATCCCAGGTACTGTCATTCTTGCCTAGAAACTTTCAGAAGAGATAGAGGTAGAGGCTTTGCCAGATGCAGTAGCACCTTGACTTTCAGTGCAGAGTTCAGCCAAAATAATCCTGAAAGTAAAGGACAAATCCAACAGCCAAATATACCTATCTCATAATTTGGAATAGATCTGTTCACTGAAACTGGTAAAAAAACCCCCAAAAACCAAAAAACCACCACCACCACCATCACCAACAACAAAACCCACAACACTAGGAGGACTAGGGAATAAGCAGAATTGGAAATTCATTAACACTGCAAAACTTCCCACCAGTGTGGCATGTTCACACTTGTCCATTTTGCCCTTCCACCTATCTCTGTAATTCCACCTATCATTTCTGAGTGTAATTATCTGTAACTCTCATCTCAGTTATGAGTTTTCTGCTGCCTTATGGGTTGCCTTGAACCAACCCCTCTTTCTTTTCCAGCTTCACACCACAGGAGTCAGGCAGTCCTTCCAGGTCTGAGCTCCTTGTTGGACAGGTTTTTGAAAAGAAGGCTCTTGATCTGCCTCATTTTAGTAACAGCAGCTTTCTAGCACTGTTGTCTAGCAGTGTTGTCTAGCAGTGTTGTCTAGGTGACAAGTAGTCACCTTTATGTTTTGTAATCATATGAAAAATTTGCCAGAAAGGCATAATTAAACAATATTTTCAGATAGCTATTGTTCTAGTAGATATTTGTTTCTTACCAAAGCAACACCCCATGCACCCCACCCTGCATATATCCGCTCTGTAGCCTTGATGGTATTGTTTGTAGTTGCTCTTGTTTTGTTAGAATGATAATACTCTAGGAAACTTAGGCAGAAGCTAAAATAATTATTTTACAAGGAAATAAGTGGGTTTGGACCAGCTGTAATGATCACATTAATAATTTAATTAATAAACTTTAGAAGGTGCCATTGAGCAAACTCATGAGAAAATAAGTATGTCATCAGATACTTCCTGGTGAAAGTAGAGGTAGAAAATCAAGCTCCCGGAAAATGAGCTTCCTAGTTTGAAAGTAGAATGGAGATTAATTTTAAATCTTTTGGCAGAGGCCATTGAGACATACATGTGGTCAGTGCAGCTGTCACTAACAAGTAGAAATGAAGATGTGAGTGCTGTTTCAAAGCCAGCTTTCTGGCATACGTTGTATATGTCATGCTTCTGGTGTGTCAGGGATGCCATCCTTTATTTCCATTCTGTGTGATGTTCCTTGTGTGCTTATGACATTCACATTTATTTATTACTCAGTTTTGGCTCGAGACACTTTTTGTTATATTCTTTTCCTTTTGCAGGAGGCTTAGCAGCAGTGTTGAAGCACCATTCTGCCCCTGCTAGTGGATCCAGTAAGATTTCTCCAGTGCTTCCTGCACATTTCACCCTTAAAAAGCCAGGATAGCACTATTTTTCTTGGAGTTTGCACTGTGCAATATCTTGTTTGCTTCTAATTTATAATATGAAACACAGATTAATCAGCTTGCCCACAGAGACTTCTATCGTAGAGGATTGCTTGCCTTTAAGCCATTTGTTTTTCATAGTTCGCTCAATGGTACCAGCTAAGCTTCATTAATGTAATTCCTCTGAGGCTGCTTCCTCTCCAAATTTTAATTATGACATTGTAGTACAATGGTCAGCTCCTTAGTTATTGCATTTTTTTGAAATTAATTTTTTTTTGTTCTTTCCCCCAGCTTATATCACACTGGTTATTCCTGTCCTATATTTACATGTTTTCAAGGCATATTGTTCTGCTTCAAATGAGATTTAAAAAGTATTTGACACCCTAAATGTTAGATCAGATATTTCATATTTAACTTGATACAAATTATTACAGCACTGAGTCCTGGGACTCTTCCAGAGCTGATTGTTACAAAGCTATAAGCTATCAGGAACTTCAAATAAAATTTCATTGCACAAAAATAGGGTCCTTAAGTTATTTTGTTGTATTGTTGCACTGTTGGTGGAGACCTATACACAGGAGCATAGAAAGCATGATTGTGCATATGTGGGCACATACCCGTGCATCATTTAACCCGGGCTCTGCCATTAGGTGTTATGACTGAGATGGCAGAAATAGACCTTCAAGGCTTTCAAGCAGGTCTGCCCTTTGTCCACAGAAAGGGCCAGGACAGCTACTAGAAACTGAACAATCTCACCAAGGATAGTACTAATTCAGATGAAACCACCAGGAATTGGCCACTGTTGTGCTGTGTTTACTTTGAGGGCGCTCATCCTCCCACAGCCTGGAAGGGCCATGCAGACAAGCCTGATGCATTGAAGGGTTCGTGGTCGAGGCAGCTGACACTAAGCAGATGTGAGATATCAGCCCACAGAAAGTTTGTGGTTGTACTCTCTTTTCAGTGCCTCGTGCCCTGGTGGTGGCAGAAAGGTCAGAAACCGTGAAGCCCGAGGCCCATGTGAATCTGTAAGCTTGGGTATGGGGAGAGAGAAGGTGGCATTGATATGTTATATATGATATTATATAGATATTGGTATATGGCTGCTGCTATGTTTGCCTGCATAGTGTGCGTGGAAATATTTCTGCAAGCCCTGTGCTCTCCTTGCTCAGACAGAAGCTCTGCTGTGGAGAGCAGCTGCTTTACTGCCCGGCTACATCAGGGTGCCTGTTCCTGATGGGGGCGTAGACTGTGAGCAAAAGGCAGTTTTATCGGGCTGGGGGTTAATCTCTTCTCCCAAGTAACAGCGAGAGGGTGAGAGGAAATGGCCTCATGTTGCAGCAGGGGAGTTTTAGATTAGATATTAGAAGGTCCTTTCCAACCTAAATGATCCTATTACTCTTGTGATTACAGTCAAGGTGTTTAGCTGAAAGTAGTTTCATTCAGTGCAGAGTTCCCAATAATCAACATAGCTTAGCAGAGCCACCTGTGCAACATAAGCAGCTGAAACAAATTCTTGTTCTGATCTGACCCAAAAGAAAAACAAGACAAAACTTTAACGTTTCATACAGAACCCCAAATAGTTCACCCAATCTGTTAATAGCACTAATTCCTACAGTTTATGAGGTGCCTTGCAACTCTCATTCTTAGCTATAATACACCTCCCATCTCAGGTAAGACAAATCTGGATTTTTTCCAGTTTTAAGATTGGACAATCTATATAAAATACAGTTTTGGGGTTTACTACATTTTTTTCCCCCTCCAGTCATTACAGAAAACATAATCACAACCTCACAAACATCAGATTTTCTGATTTATGATCCTAACTGGTAAATCATCCCTCTATTCCCATTTGTCTCGTGAATTGTATTATCATCAACATTTTGCCAAGGCTGTAGTTTTATTGAAAATGCTTATTTCACACACATTAACTGAGGCTAAAGCCTTCATGTTTTTCAGAGCTCAGTATTGTTTTATTAACATTTTTGATCCAGAAGTCCAGAAGTCATTAGTTTTTACAATATTAAGAGGAGTGTCCCTATACTTTTTAAAAATCTGTTCCAGGGCACTTCAGGTTCGTACTTTCTGTGGAAGACCTAAACATAAAGTTACAGCTTTTTATTTCACAATTTAATTCAGATTTGACAAGACACTGAGTAAAACAAGTGATAAAAAAGCAATTTTGAGAGATTCTGGGGACTAGGTGTATTTGAAATAAATAAACAGTATCTTGATGTCCTATTCCCTATCTGCCATTTGTCATTGTTTCACAACACTGTGGTTCTTCCATAAAATACCACTATCCCACTCAGAGGCAATAAGATGCTTTTAACCCATTGTTGGGCACAGATTGAGGTATGTGCAGGGTAGAAGCTGTAGAGAGACAAAGCCAAGTCAGAAGGGCTAAGGGTATGGCAGCAGAAGTCTGCAGAACCCCAACAGCATTTAGGGTAGATGGCTGAGTTCAGGGTGTGGAAAGCAGCAATGTAGGACTCTCTGGTTGTGACACATGGCATTTCCTGGCATGTTGACTCCAAGCAAGGCACTTATGAGGGCAGATGTCAGCCTTACTAACTGGACCAAGCTGTCTTTTTTTTGATTTCTCAGGGCAAATTTTCTACAGTTAAAAGTTGTGAGAGTTTCCCCACATGCTTTTTGACTCCTCCTGATTCAATAAAGCTACTCTGACAACTACACAGACTGTAGCCAGCAGGACCAAAGAAAAGATTAATTTTTTGTCTCTGGCACTCATGAGATTGTATTGGGAGTAGTGTGTCCAGTTTTGGACAAGAAAGTGTTGACAAACTATAACTTATCTGGCTGAGGGCCACCAAGCCTGCTGGGGAGCTGGAGAGTAAGATACATGAAGAGAGGCTGAGGAAGCTGGCTTTGTTCAGTCTGGAGAAGAAAAGACTTGGTGGGGCATCAAATTGCTATCTTCACCTGCCTTATGGCATGATTTTAGGACGCCCAATATGCAGTTCTCTGGGTATCAGAGTTGTCTACATTTGCAGATCCTGCACTCCTGTGTTCAATTACACCTGGTCACTTGTAGGAACTGGGACACGTGATAGTCACACTTTAGGTCTGAGGCAAAACTGAGTGGGAAAGAACAACCACTACATGAGCAAACACAGTGTGTAGAATATTGTCACTGGGCAACCACTACATTGCAATCTGTCTTTATTTGCAAGGAAGGTGACTGTTCAATTTCAGTCCCACCATGTCAGAGACAAAAAGCAGTGATTTTCTTCACTACCTTATCCAGCCATTTCAGGACAAGTCAGTTAATGATTGTGTCCAGAGATTTTGTACATCATTCATCATCTATTCCTATTCTCAAGCTGGACTGACTGATTTGAAGCTGTGCTGAGTGGAGACACTTGGGATGAAGTGGTATGAGTTCCTATTTTGCCGTTGTCCTTCCCTCACCCATTCCTGAGGTTGTTTTCCACTTAAAGGGCACTGAAGAACCATGGCATAGCCAGGAGCACAAACCCAGAGGATCCCAGGACAGACATCTCAGCTGGTGAGTCCCATATAAATCTGGGTCCAGCTGGGATAGAGCACATGCTGGCATCGCTAACCCTGCTTCTGGTTGCAGTGATGGTTCCCACAGAGCTGAGTGAAGCATCTCTGCATGCTACTGCTGGGGTTTACTCACTGTGGTTACCAGCTTGGATGAGTCTGTGTCCATTGTGAACACCAGGCAAACCACTGGTTCATAGAAGGGTTGAATGAAACATCTTGAAAAATACAACCAAATGTTAAACAATAGTCGTTGAGTACTAACAGATGTGACAGACCAGTCAAGTGTTCTTGAGGCCTTGCCTTGGCATGCAGCAGCTTTTGTAGTAGAATATGGCTAAACATAATCCTGCCTTTTTATTTTCTGGATCATGTTTTATGCTCTGAAGAGGCCAGGGTAAATGCTGATTGCAAATGTGTAAGAAATTCTAACCTGTTAAGAGAATCTTGATCTTGAAAATATGCTACAATGCTTTTTGGAACATTTCAGCTATATTTTGTTTACAATAAGCTTCAGTAGAATGGTTGGATTCTGCATTAATGGTCCTGCACTCACTGAACTTAGCTTACAGTTGTGTGGTTTTATTCACGTGGACACATTCTAGAAAGCAGAAGACCAAAGGTATTATCTCAGGAAGTACCCTTAGGCACTCTGCTGCCGTACACTGACTGCTGGGGAAATGCTTTTTGGGAAATGGGAATTTTACGGGTGCAGCAAGAAGTTTTCCTTTCAGTGAAATTCCTTGTGCAGCAGTAGGCTGCAAGCAGATTCAGAGAGTAACATTGTGGAACACCGACCTGAGAGGGCAGACACTGCTCTCTGAAGAGATTCATACCTTTCATGTATTTATTTGTGTACACAGGAGAAATAGAAGGCAGTGATACAGTCAGCTTTACTCATGTGTTCTGTGCTAGGCACTTTGAATGGCTCTCAAATGCTCAGGAAAGATTCCTGACTTTACAGGGGCAGTAAATTAATGTAAATAAATGAATAAATAAAAATCATTAATGTCCGGAATTGATCAGTCGTTTCTAAATCAGCTCTCATCTCAGAAAAGAGTGCACAATGTGAGAACGGCAGCCTCCATGGACCTGATCTGTTTTTCTAGTGAGGCAAGTGGCAAAGCTGTATCTCTAACACAAATGAGATCAGTGTCTAGAGGGATATGTGAATTGACAAATACTTGGAAAGACAGCAAGTACTATGTTACCGGTACATTGTTGGCTAATAATCTCATATCCCTATTAGGAAAAGGGATTGATAATACAGACATTTTCTACCTCATTCACTGGTCTATGCTGGAGGAAGGGCAGTAAGAGATATTGTCTATGTCAAAAATAGCAGAAGACCAGGCACATGCCCATGTCTCATGTAGACTTTGATTGTTCTGGACTACAGAGATGATGCTGAGAATGCAAGAGGACATGATTTGGCTGTTCTGGGCCACAGAGCATTCCTGGGAGTGATGAAGAGTTTATTGGAAATCAGAATTGTTCTGGTATTTGTTCTTCTTGATGACAAGTCATCTGACACAGTGCTTGGAAATCAGGGATGCTCAAAACTGAAACCAGCCCAAAGTACAAGGCACCATATTCCTAATTTCTTTACTGTCTGATAGTGCCCTGTTGCACTCACAGAGCATGAGCAAATCTGAATCATGAAATCTAGTTAGCATTTTTATTGGTAGGAAATAAGAAGCAGGAGAAGATAAATACTTTGCATCACTATTTAAAATTTGGAACAAATAGAGTAATTCAATAGGTTAATGAAACATCTCTCTGAAAACATGATTATAGAGCACCCAAGAAAACATCAATATTGTGTAACATCTTATTAATGTCAGAAACTTTTCGTAATGCCCTTATGTAAGGATTTCCTGGTCTACTGCTTGTATTTTAAACAAACATCTTCAATTAAAGCATGCAATTAGCAGCTTCAAAATCCATTAATTTTATTTTTTCAATAAGTAGAGCACATAAAGCCCCTTATGTAAAGAACAGACAAGAAGCCAGTTGTTCACCTTGCTCCCAGGCATCTCATTTCTGGAAGATTATCTTACGTGTTTTATAAAGTTGGACTGTAAGAAAATACTTGCACTTTGACAGGGCAGGTATGTCACTACTATTAATGCCATTTCTGGCAAAAAGAACTGTACTATACAGTTTCATGTTAAGTTGCTTTCTCCTCCTGCAAATCTCTACCTTGCACCCTGGGGTGGTACCATGAATGTGGCCTCAAATATTAAGCAGGTGTGGTAGGTTGGAGAAATCACTGCTTGCAATGCTGCTTGTCATTCACATTAATATGGTGCATGGGCATGTTTTCATAGAGGGCCCTTTTCACACGATAAAAAGTCAGTGTTTGACATAATTATGTTAGATATTGGAAAGCTGACATGATTTCTTTTCTTGGTACAAACATCAGTCATTTCCTGCAGATTCTGCTTTGAAAAGTAATTCTTGTCTCCCTTTTTAGAGACTATCAGGCTGAGCAGTTTTTAGTCACCTGGTGACTGCACAACTGTTGCTATTCATGAAATGGGCAAGTTTGGGCTGTCAAATTTTGATGCTGTTAGATTGATTTTCTGAAAATTTATTTATTAGCATTATTAAAAATACAGAAATGTCTGTATAGCTGAAGACACTCCAGCAAGTTTTTAACAATGTAATGAACATATCCATAAGCTAGCAAGGGGCAGATAAGGCAGCTGGATATCATGTCATATCCTTTAGGATTTCTGGGAAGCCCCTCCAAAGTCATGTAAGACAGAGGCACACCACAGCTGTGTCATGTGGACTCAGTGCATTACCAAATCTAGATGTTTCAGACTTGGAGAGCAGCAGACCTGCATGTTTTCAAGACCTCCCAGTAAACAGTCTCGGTCCCTGTACTGAGGGGAAGTGTCAGAGGATCCCCTCTGTGACCACAACTGTGGAAAGAGATGATTCCTCACAGGCTTGTCCCTCCTCACAGTAAGTCAAATCCTTGCCAAAACCTAGCAACCCACAGATCCTTGCAAATCCCACAGTGTTATTGTTTGATGTTCTCTATAAATTGACCTAATCACTGATGTTATAAGGTATCATGATGTTCCTCAAAGATTTTAATATATAGCACATGTACAGGATTATTTCTGCTTCCTTGTTTTGTATCTTCTTCTCTGATGTGAAAAAAACCTGAAGCTGAAACCACTTTTCCATTTCACTGGACTTTCAAGCTGGACTCAAGAAATCATCATTCTAGCTAGGACTTTCAAGGCTGATCTGCCTTCAGGAAACTTGGGCTGTCCTGAGCGAATGCTAGAAAATGTCCTTTAATTTCATGGGTCACTTACGCTTGTGTTCAGGCGTGACATGATCCAATATTGATCATTTCAGAGACTGACCTTGCCCATCAGATAATGTACAAATAAAACATGTTTAATCCTTGTTGCAGACAGAGACACAGAGCCCTGAGGGAAAGACTGGTTCCAGCAGCCATGTGGCTCCTGCACACTGCAGCACCATCCTGCATGTGGGGCTGAGCTGCAGCTACACTCTGTTATCCTACCTGGAGCCGTGTAATTCCAGTTGTGAACCTGCTCTCATAGCATAGTGGTATAAATTTCACTTATGCAAAAACAGTATTTTCCAAAAAAGAGTTTAACTTTAGACTGATTCAACAAACCTTCCTAGAAAGAGCTGTTTAATTTCCCTGGGAACTGTTGATATCCATGGATGTCTATGAATATATTTATTCAGATAATTTAGAGCATGAGAATGTGATAGTTTGTGACAGAGGTGTGGAAATGCCTGAGTAAGTGGTGGCTTGGGCTGATGTGGGCAAGCAGGGACCCATGAGGTCATACAGAGATGGGCTCAAGCCCCAAAACAGCCCAACCCACAGGTGCAGTATCACACTTCAGTGAGCAGTTCCCTGCTCAGCATTTTGGGAGTAGCTCACATAGAGACAGCCCCAGTGTCTGCATAGTCACTGCCCAAATCCTCTTCATTATCTCTGGCCTTTCAGCAGACCTGGTCTTGTCTCTCTGTTCCACTTCATCTGCTCCTATCCCATGATGGGAATTCTCTGCTGCCTTCAGTACCTGGAACATTCCCGGGAGACTTAAAAGGAGACGTTCTATTAGCCTTCAGTCTGGGTAATTTTCACCAGGTGTAATTACAGCTTGATTTCTCCCCACCCCCCCTGAAATTTTGCTTTGAAATTGTCTGTCACTCCTTCCTATTAGAAAAGCCATTTTACCTCACTTGGGGTGACTGCACTTCAGAAGTGAGTAAAGTGATTTCTAAATGCAGCTTGAAAATGCTTCCAGCTGATGGTTACTCTGGCTTCTTTCTTCCCCTCCCCTCTCCCCCCCGAAAGAATGCAGTAAATTTGTCAGTCAACAAAAGAGATGGAAATTTAAGCTTTGTGTGTACACATCAGAGAGGAGTCTGACTGATGAAGGGAAAGGTGAAATAATTCCTTCTTCTTTGAAAACTGACCTTTCCTCCGGCAAGGTAAATCCAATTACAATAACTGCACTGATTTCATTGCAGTACCACTGGGAGCACTCTAAAACCATAAAATAAATTAGCATAAACACAAAACACACATGATGGGTATATTGGAAAATGTTCCAAGTTCTTTCTGTGCAATATTAATATGTTATTTATCAAAGCTCTGAGTGAAGGCTCACAAGTGAGGGATGAATGTTTTTAGCTACATATGACTTGTGATAGTTAAAGAACAAACATTGCTGCTTACTGCTAGGAGGGTGTCCTTTCCAGACGGCTTAGTAAAAGAATTTCTACTCCCTGTCCATCATTGAGATTAATTCAGATGTTATTACATAAGCTTTTTGAAGACATATTTTTTCTATTTCTGTCATCTGCACTTGTGCCAGTTTCAGATTTCATGTTGCAATATAAAAATTTCTTCCAGAAATTGACTATAAACCTCTTGATAGAAAAGACTGTACAACACATGGAAAGATATGTAGTTACCTTGGTTGATAACAAATGGGTACTAACAAAAAAGAGTGGGAATGTATAAAAAAAAATCAGATAAATGACTGTGCCTGCAAGTTACTTTTACAAGACCAATGCTATGATTATTTCTTAGTAAGAAATTACATAAAAGGCATTTTTTAGCTTTAAGCTATTAAAAATGTCTATTTTTAAGTTTATCTTGGGGCAAGGCTTGAACTTTAATTGTTGCCATTGGGTGAATGTAATTAACGCAATATGCAGTTAAGGTATTGTCTGATTAATTGTTCTTATAGTTCATTTAGGAAGTCTGTTATTGATACTAGTTACCAGCATAATGGATGAGATTATTACAAATAGTTGTACTAAACAATAAAATGACACATAACAAATTATTTTATTTCTTCTGATTATGTTAGTAATGGATTCTTTGTGAATATTAATTAGCAAAACTGGACATTCAGTGAGTCTATTTATGACTGGTTAAATCACATGCAAAATGTCTGCTCCTGGATTAATTTATCAGAGAGAAGAGAAAGTGGTTCCTTTCTTTCATTTCCAACTCAGCTCATGACTGTGATCAATGTCTGTTTTGAAGCTAGTGGAGATATTTCCATGCCTGTACAGAAGGCAGCTCCTTTCAACACTATAAAAGTCTCCTGGAGGGACGGGAAGAGTGGGAGAAGCTGGTGTGAGCTCATTAGAAATGCTTGTTGTGTATGTAGGAATGCTGTTACCTGCACTTACCTCCTGCACAGAGCATTGGTCAGGCAGCCTGAGGCTGGGCAGAGCTGCCAGGCTCCCAGCAGGCAGAGAGTGAATACTGAACAGCAGTTTTCAACTAAATACAATTCAGGTACAAGCAGATCTTCTACCTGGGTGGCCGGCTTACTGGCTAGAACATCTTTCTTACTGTAAGATTCTTAATGAACAGGACAGTTTTAACAGTAAAGCAGAGCTGGTGCTGAGAGGAAGAGCCCCATCCCTCTTCAAAACACTGAACTCTAAGAATAAAGAGAAGAAAATCTGTCTACTTCAAAGTTTTTACCCACTGATCCAAAATTGCTAAGTACAGTTTAATTGTGTATTTTTCTGTGAAATGCAAGAACTGGGAGGAATTCCTCACTTAATATCTGCCATGGGAAGGGAATGGAATTGTTGCAACTGATGAATAATTCAGTGTACCTGCCTGTACTCATACAGTTCACCCGAAAAGTTTCAGAGGTGGAGAACTGTAGTTTTTTTAATGCAACCTCAGATAGTAGCCAGAACATTGCTGGAACGCCTCCTGCAGGTGAGACAGCTATAGAATCCTGATTTGGGAGCCCCAAAACGGGCTAGCAGCAGCCTGGTGTCTGCAGGCTTGTACATGCCATTGGCTGAAGGAGATGCTTCAAGGATCGGGATGCAGAGTGTAGGCATGCTCAGCCTGTGTTGCCACCTTTGAATTAAAAATGTGAAACCCCTCAGAGAAGGATGGGTTATGCTTGCCCAGATGAATTTCTTTGTGTATGGGAACTCAGCTGGCAACAGACATGTCCATAATAAAATCAGACCAGTGATAATATCCCCACAAACCCCATTGGAGCTTCCACCCCCAAGCCCCATTCCCGAAAGCTATTATCCACAGTGTTCATCAGTGTGTTGAAAGGGGGATAGTAAAGAGAGGTGATGCAGGAAGGCCAATGAAAATGTATTTCACAGAGGAATGTTACAGTGTGACCTTGACATTTTGTTCGGTTATATCACATAGCATTTCTGTATTTTACCTGTGCAATCTCAGGCAAATATACAATTTTGTACCGGCTGCTTTTTGTTATCACTGAGTTTTCATTTAGTAATTTGATAAGTGTGCCTGCTGTCCTCTCTCTTTCCATCTTGTACATTCCTTTTTCTGGACATGTTAGGTGTTTTCATCCCAATATTTTTGCAGGAGACAGAGAAAATGCACTAATTGAGAAAATATTTCACAACAGTGTTTTTACATTTTCTCTTATTTTCTCTGACATCTACTAAAGTAATGAGCTCTCAAATCTCTCTGGCTAACCTTAATAAATAAATTATGACAATAATTTAGATTATAAAAAAGGTCCTGTGCCAGTTGTGTCTGAATAAAGCAGTCTATATTAAATTCTATCTGAGTCGGCTTCAGCTGACCAAGTTTGCTGTGGTGGAGGACACTCAGCCGAAACGTGGCCTTTCAGTCACAGCCTTTCTGAGGACAAGCCTTTGCTGTCTCTGCCTTGCTGAAGATAAGAGATCACATCCTGACTGCCCAACAGGACTCATGCTGAGCAAGACAGTGGGAACAGCTCTTCGTCCAGCCAAGTGATTGCAACATAAATGGTCCGTCCTAATGTACAGGAGAGTTTACTTCATTTAATTGTAAAGCTTTTCACTTTGAACTCTGTAATTAAAACAGTTTAATATCTCAGCAGAAGGGCAGATACATATTAACATTTCAAAAGGCAATTAAGGGAGCTATGCAGAGGCATATGTTTTAACAGAAACATTTGGAGGTAATGTATCATTGTAATAACTGTTCTGATAAACACTAGGAACTATTCTCCACTACTAAGAGATAATTGGACCACCACACACATTCTACCTACTGCAAGAAAATCGATAAGTTGATTGCCAGTCCACAAACAATGTTATCTTATTCATACATTTGCTTCTTGATTAACGTTCAGGAGGGAAAAATAGAAAGGATACTATAAAATCCTCAGTTTGCATTCAAGTGTGGCAACTTCGATGCCATAAAATCTGGGTGTATCAGCTATCCATTCTAAACAGGTCTTGCCTGTGCTCCTTGGGAGCCAAATGCTTTGGGGCTTTATTTCTGCTATAAATCTGCAGAGGAAACATCATTAAAGCTAGTTATTTGTGTAGTCATTTATTACACTGAACCTGATAGATTGCTCAGCACAATCATAGCTTATTTGGAGACATTTGGTATCACTTATCACATAGTGTCTGGCTTCCAAAACAAAACCAACAAATGAACTTTTAAAATTTCAACATTACAATGAAGACATTAGTGTTCCTGTCTCTAAGGAGTTTCCTAATGGAGTCAGCTTCAGAGAGTACAGGAAACTTGTGTGGGAGGCTAAGAAGCAGGTTTAGGAGGTGTTAGGTACTCTGGGGTAGCCAGTCCTGGATGTGTCCATCCCATGGTAAAGCAAAGCTTGCTCTTCAGTGACAATGAGGGATTTATTTAACATTTAGCATGGGCAAGATTAGACAACACACACATAGTTGTCACACAGAAGTAGCACATACACTATAAATCCATAGTCTAATTTTATTTCACAGTAGCTGAATGTTGCCCCACATTCAATGGGCAAAGCTGAAGATGATGATGGTGCATATCCATAATCTTACCCTCCAGGCAGAATTCACATTGCACAGGAACTGGTAAATTCCACTGAGTTTGGCTTTCCAGAGCTAGTGAACAGTATTAGCACCTGCTGATTCTTCCTGTTTTCTTCATTGCTGGTAGGGTTCTGCAGTCTCTCCTGTGCCAGCTCTGGTGGTGAGCTGTGGCTGGGCAGGTGCTCCGGTGAGGCAGAGAAAGGTCCTTCCCAGGCAATATAGGACCTGTAGATCTAGGAGTAAGGTGTTATGAGAATGGCTGAGGGAGGGAAGAGAGTATAACAACAGCATCATCTTTGGCATTTTGGCTTGGAGGAGGAGTGTGCTTTTGGAGAAAATTCCCAGATGAACTTGCCAGCTGTGCACTGGTTCATTTTGCTGAGTAAATCTGTTGTGATTTCAGCTTCTCCAAGAGAAAACAGCCCTAGAAATTCTACCTGAGGTACAAACCAGCCCTTTGTAGACAATAAGGAGGATCCAAACACGTGACAGATCACACATGCATGCCTGGCAGGAGCGTTTGGTCCAGGACAACACACTAAATATCATCTGAATTTTAACTCCCAGACCACATATGCTGGAGCAGTGAGGAAATCAGCAGTGACTACTTCAATTTACTGATCTGCTCCTCTGGCACTGCATTAATAGTTAATGAAGAAGCAGGCAGTGAAACCTAGGCACAAGTTATCTGTAAGAATTGCCTTGAGAAGAAGCTTTAATGTGTAAAGAGATATATGGTAGAGAAATAGGGCAGAATGTCAGAGGACGGTTCAGTTGGTAGGGATGTCACAGACTGTGAGCTTTGGGTGAAGGGGAGGAGAGCAGAAAGAATTAGTGACCTGCCCCAGCACTGTCTGTATGGCTTTTGGCTGTCTGACTTCCTGGAGGATACCTGTTGCCTCTGGTACCTCTGGGCCCTGACCCACCCATGTTCTGCTCATCAACAGCTCTCTTGAGAAAGGCAGCAGGCCAAGTGATCCCTCCCATATCTCCATGACTTGTATAGTCAAGGCTGCAGATCCCTGAGCTCTCATTTCTCACTGGGTAATGTTTTGGCCTGCAGAAACAAAGAAGTGGGCAACCCTCCGGAATAGAGGGTGTTTCAATGGCCAAAAAGATGAGGCTGGTCAATGCTCACACAGGAGCTCTCCAAGGAGGGGCAGCTCTAAGCCCAGGCAAGCAGGCAAAGCCTAACTGAAGGGTTAAAGTTGGATTTCCACAGGCTGTGGGTTTGCTGACTTCTTGGTTGGAACTGCCATTGTACTGCTGCTTTGTGACCACTCCCACACATTGTTGCTGTCTAAACACTAGGAAGGAACATGTGCTAAATTAGCAAGTTATCTCATCAGAAGTATTCTGCCTTGATTTTGCACATGAAACCTGTCATCAAGTATACTGCAATTTACTGTTAGCCCAAACAAGAAGCATTTATAAAAATCCTAGTGATTTACACATCTTAATTTACTACAAAACTAATAAAATTTAATTATACTCCTTAAACTTGCAAAAATTAGATAATTTTTTATGGATTTTGGTTTCAATGCTTAGGGTAAAAATCAAAAATCAAGTTCCCATTTATACTGAAAATGACATCCCTATTTTAACATGTATTTGCTGAGGAAGCAGCACAACAAAAAGCCATAAAGTTTTAATTATAACTGCTTAAAGTCCTGGGCCAGAAACTCCAGAGGAGACAGTTGGCCTGCTGGGAAAAAGAGGAGTGTGCCTACAGAGGACAGTTCATTTGCCATCCCACATTCCCTCTAGTGTTTCCCAGAAATTCAATGTAATGTAAACCTGCATTTAGATGGTAAAAGGGAAAATAAGGAGAAGAAATAGTTCTGGCTTTAGGCCCAAGTGTCTCTTTCCAACACTTTACTCTTCGACCAGCCCTTCGTTTCCATCTTGCGGTTACTTTAATATGAGATTTTGTTTAAACAAAAGGAATTATGGCAGGAGACCAGGCCTCCCCAGCACTTGAGTAGAAACTGATGATTTAGAGCAAATTAGGTAGTGGCAGGCCAAGACAGGAACTCTTATAAGTAAAGACAGGCTTGCACAGAAACATTTTGCTGCTGTGAGACATTCTGACAAACTTGTGTGGAAAAAGTGTTAAGCAGACTTTTGCAAAGATCTTGAATATAGAGGGGAAAATACTCATCTGCATATATATTGCATTGCTGATGTTTCCCAGGCTCTCTTTCCACAACAGAGAATCCCTTGATTTTACACGGTCATGTGGAGAGTTTTCCAGTGACCCTGGTGCCAGGGGCCTGCATGGGGACAGGCATTAGGTATGCCCAATGCTGTTCCTTTTACACCCAGAACCTGATAGCTGAAAGGTGTACTCATTATATTCATTGTCCCAGCTCTCTCAGCTTTTCCTTACAGGAGAGATGCTCCAGTACCTCCGTCATCTTTGTGTTTCTTCATGTCTTCTTACCAGGCATAAAAATATTCTCTGTCACTGCCTTGGAGTCATTCTCGTGATATTTAAAGCTTTTCCCAGAAGCTCCTTTGACTTGTCTGCTGTTCTTGTTATCATGGGAAGCATCCCTTTGCTCTGCTGGGATACCTGGTTTCTCAGGCTCTCAGCTTTGTTATATTGAACTATTCTTTATATCTAGTCTGAATCTAGATATATCCTCTTCTAGTTTAAAATCTCTTTTGAACCCTCTTCTAATTTAAAACAATTATTCCTTGTCATATTGCTACAGACCCTATTAAAAAGTCTGTCTCCATCTTTCTTATAATCCCCATTTAACTATTGGAAGGCCACAATAAGGTCTCCCTGGAATCTTCCCTTTTTTCAGCTATTAATTTATTCTTGACATCTAGTCACTCCTTTACACCGTTCAGGCCTTTCCAATAACAGGATAAATCTGCCAATGTGAAGCCCACAGGACTGTACTTAGAGGACAAATAGTACATAGTTTTCTTAGCCCCCATTGTGGTACATCCTTTTTCCAAGTTTGCATGGGTGAACACATCCATCACTTTGCAAAAGGAGTTCCTGAACTGCTCTCAGAAGCTCTTTTCCTCAGCAACAAAATGTACCCATCTGTCTCCTCTGCTGTGCGCCCCAGGGTCTGGGCACAGCCTTGTTATTCCAGAGCAGTGACTGGTAAACTGCCATGGGGTTATTGCCATGCTATAAAAGCTCTAAGAGCAAAACCTGGTATAATCTTTTAAGCATGTAATTTTTCTTTACAGGCAGCCATCTGCAGTGGAGTGGGTCATGAGGTGGTTTTCTGTCTCATTTCATGCAAGACATCAGATTTTGCTTGTGAATCATGCATTCCTCTTTCAGGGATTTATTGTAGTCTGTGCTCTCCCTGGATGTGCTTGTGGAGAGCCAGAGCAGTGAATGCTATGAGTACTGTGATTATAAAGCAAAATTAGTTAAGCAAGAGTCAGTAAACTTCTTTGCTCTCCAGAGCAGCAGGAGGCCCAACAACTTCTTTCAGCTGAAGCTGGCTCTGACTCCAGGGAAACCCATTCTGTGAACAAATAGCAAGTCAGTAAATAATTAAAAGTCAGAGGCATCAAAAACCACTGAGGACAACAGGATTGTCAGGCCAACATTTCCTTCAATCTGACCCGCTGAGCCCTGAGATTCTTACTGGAGTGGCAGTCATTCACAAGCTTTTTCGTTTGTACAGCATTGCAAAACAGTTGAACACTGTTCAGAGAATAGCAATAGCTGAAGATCTGTGGCTTGTAAATAAAGTACATAGAATGTTTTGCCATTAGTTACAGTCTGTTTGCAGACAGAATGAAATATTCATCATTAGCAGCCAGAAAATATTGGAAGGTGTCTCATGATTATTTTCCTGTTTAAAATTCCCAATGTGCTCTGTGGCATGTATTTTTGCAGAATGATTTTAATGAGAAAACACATTGTTTCTTTAAACTGAAATATTCCTGGATCAATATTCCACGAAGTTTCTCATAGAAGTAAAAAACAACAACAACAAAAAGGTGTTTTTAATAGGAGGAGTATTCAGAGATCTTTCCTGCAGCACCCAAAACCGTCCTGACTTGGTTATGATGGCAGGTAGGGCAGTGCCCTACCTATGGCTTGTTCTTAGCTTTAGATTAGATAGTTTAGACACAACTTGAGTAGCTTTGGGATAAATTGCTTCACTTTCTTGTGCTTCAGTGTCTGTAAGCTGGGAACAGTGATGATGAGCTCTTCTGGAGCTTCTTGAACCCTCTGACTGAAAGGTTAAAGCTGGATTTTCACTATTCCTATAAATACTCTTCTGTGACCGTGATATGAAGACGAGAATTTTCCCCTATGCAGCACTAGGTCAAGTGTGTTTTAGGCTGTCTCCAGTTCTCATTCAGTCACTGGCTTTAGGAGCTGGGGCTCATGCTCCCAGACTTAGCTTTTCATTAGTGCTCTTTTTAATGCAAGCCTGAGAGGGCAGTGACAAGCTGGTTTAAAGCTGGAGATGAAATTCCCTCAGTGTGGTATCTCTCTTACAGCCTGTGAGCTCTATCCCTGATGTATTTTTAACTGGCAGATAACCTGGTGGCTGGGGCAAGCAAGAGGAACTTCAACTCTGCTTCACTTGCTTCGGGTCCAACACTGGCTTTGGGGACTAGCTCTGGAGATAAAAAGGATGTGCAAAATAGCTGCAAGTTATACTAACTGTGTCCCGAGCCCAGAGTTAAATTCTGCCACGGGTTTTGGTGTCAAGGAGTCATAGGAAATACAACATAAAGGACAGCTCAGCTCCCAAGATCAGGCCTGACTCACTGGCAGGATCAACCCAGCACAGCTAACTCTGCAGGACCGGAGCATCCTAACCAACATGCCGAACATAACAAAATCCCAGTGGAGTCAGAAAGACACATAACGTTGATGTGTTGGGCCTACTGAATGATAATGGAAAATGAAGGGAAAAGAAATTACTAAGTAGAGCTTATTGGCAAAGCAAAGTACAGAAGACGAACATTTCTATGTAAGACGCATATTTACATGTACACATAGAATTTGTAGGTATAGAGTTGATATATATAAATCTATGTGTGTGCACGTGTATGTTTACTCAGAACAGCTAAATGTTAGTAACATCAATACTAAAAATCATTATTGCATTAAAAAAGTCCCAACAGAAACACTTCTCTAGCTGCTGTGCGACAGAAATGGCTGATCTCCTGCTGGGTTTGCATAACCTAAATATAGCTCAAAAGATGTTTCTGACAGACTTGTCTCTCCTTTTTGGTTGTCAAATGTAGTCTGAGCAACAGTACCCTGAAGAAAGGGGTTTCTGTGCTCTCAACATGCAGTCCTATTTCCTGTGAAGTAAATGGGAAAGCAGCCGTGAGTCATCCGTTCTATCAAGCCGAAACCATTAGGCAGAGACAAGGCAGATGGAGATGTAAATGCAATTCAGGCTGAAGGGACATTTAAAAATGAAGCCTTATCTCATGCTAAAGAGACATTTAAAAATGAGGCCTTATCTCATCTTTCCTCTCTTTGGTCATTCAGTTAAGGTAAGTCCTTTTTGGTGGGTAGGACACAAAACTTTTCTTTTCAGGGTTTGCTATGTGCCTGCATCAGATATTTACTCCACATCAGCCAAGACGAAGCTGCCTTTGCTCTCTGTCTGTTTGGTCAGCACAACACCATGTCTGGGCCACCACCCTGCCCTTAGCAAGTAGTTACTGTGCTAACACTCAGAGCTGGGTGCCCACATCTGCAGCCTCCAGCTTCTGAAAAGTAATGGTGCAAAAGCTCCTGTAACACAACAGGTAAAGATGAGTAAAGTGGGTTTTCTCCGAGTTTAGCTTGTTCCAGGGATGAGGAAAGCCATATGGTTTCCTTTCTTTCTTTCTTTAAGTCAGTCCAGTGAAACCTGATATTGATTTCTACAAGGACAGCAACAGATCCTAAATCAATAGAAACCAGCAATATCACAGAGAATGACAGTGTGTCCACAGAGACTTGAGTCCTACTCTTGAATGAACAGGGAACATGTGCACCTTAGTGGGCAACTCTTCCTAGGGAACACCACCCTCATCACACATGTATATGTCTGAGAAACCATATCTGCATTTTCTTCCTAATGAAATTCCCTCTAACTATTGAATGTTGCTATTTTCAAGGTACACTTCAATCTGAACAGTTTCAATTTCAGATCCTTAGCTTCGAGACTGTTTTCCCTGACACTGATATATCCAAGTGGATACCAAGTGGAGAGTGAACAGGCAACCTCAAGGATTCTCCCCTCCATTTGTAACATTGTTAGGTGAGCTGCTGCAGCCAGGAAGAAATACACCACACTGCTATCTGGCAATTGAAAGCACAGTGGCATAAGGTAGTTAGATCACTTTAAAACTGGCCTCCATGTCCTATTCTTTCACTTTGCCTTTATTAAGAAGTTCATGACTGTCATAAGGCAATTTTCCATATTTTTTCCTAAATATCTGTTGGTGTTTAGCAAGTCCTGAACTATAAAGGTTTTGTCTGAAAAATTGGTTCTAATTACATTATTCATCTAAATGAATAGGATGTAGCAGGGCATTTGACTCACCTCCAGTCTCTATGTGCTGCTGCTTTCAGGTGATTGTGGGTGACCCATCAGGCCAGGCAGAGACCTTGCTTGCAGTCCTGTCTCAGGTGATGCTCCACTCCTTGGCTGTGGAAGTTTCCTCCTATACCTTGGGTAGAATGAGACCCTGACTACGCAAGAACAGATTTGTTATGTAAAATGTCACACCCCTGACTCTTCCCAGGGCTGACAGGAGACAAGCCAGCAGGCACCATTGCAGTCATCATATTCCAGCCGCCTTGGACCGAGCTCTATGTCCCCCATTAGCTCCATGCCACAGTGCTCCCAGACCTCAGGGTTTTACAGCCAGCTCCTCCAGATGTCCCTAACCCCTCTTCCCTGTCTGTGGTACATGCCCTGTGCCTTGCTGCTTGCTGCTTTAGTATTGGGCTGTCCAGGCCAAAAGGCTGGGCACAACTAATGTAAAGGGGAATGGTGGCTTTACACTGTGTGAATTACATGTCCCAGGTACTGCTTATCACAAAATCCCAATTGTATGTAAATAAGTGTGATGGACAGAACTTTGCTTGGATGGGCTGGCCGAGCCAAGTGTTTTCCTGCCAGATAAAAGGCTGATAAGATGCAGATCCTGCAGAGGTGGGGTAATTTCCTCTCTGCCGCTAAGGCTGGCAGTGTCAAACCCCCTCCCAGGGGAAGCATGGGGGCATTCACAGGTCAGCCTGAAGGTAGGAAGAAGGCACGCCTGGCAGTTTAGAAGCAAGGCCAAACAATGGGTATGTCGTTAGGAGAGGCCACAAACCATCAAAGATCCCTGAAGATAACCCCTCCCCTGGGGAAGTATGGGGCATTCCCACAGAAGCCTGAACGAATAGAAGGTGTTGGATTGTTCCTGTGTGGGCCCCGACCCCAACAGATCAAGACTGCCACAACCACTCCAACATGACATCAAAATTGCAGTGATCAAATCTCGTTGAAATTGCAGCGATCAAATCTCATTGCTGGATCCACAGGTGATGATATGTTTCCTTTCCACTACCTACTCTTGACCTTTCCTTCTCTCTCTTTCTTGTCCTTGTGTATTTCTTTGTCATATTTTTAAAATTTTAGAGAAAAGAACCAAAACTGCTACATACCTCCTTTCTGTTGCAGCCAAATTGTTTTAAAATAAACCTGCCTCATACATATATACCAGTCATTCACTGTTGGTTCACTGTAATCCACCCAAGGGATCTATTGACAAGAACCTCAGTTACCCTTCTTTAGAGGTCGACTGTAACACTAAGCTAGGAAGTAGTACACATTAAAATATTCAGAATAATAAGTATTTATTTTCAGTGCTAATTTCATTAAATATTGGTATAATATATCCATGTCTGAGGTAATAAATTAAAAATAAACTCAAGATTTCAGTCCCATATTTGTGCTGCATATTTTTTTCTACCATTATACATAATTTTGAAGCAAACACACACAGTTTGTAATTCTGAATGCAGTTAGGAATATTATTTTAAACACAGTCACTTTTTGTTTCACTATAATTTTGCTGAGAATGGTTATTGCATGATACACTTTTAATAGATGTTTTAGTTATACTAGTTTTCTATTAAATCACACATACCGTAATTATAGGAAGATGGGCATGAAGATGTGCTTTGAGCCAAGGATGGCAATATTGAATCAGAATGATAGCACATACCACAGGATTATTGTCTGCCCGCACTAGAGCCCAGATCCAGCAAAGCCATTTCAGTGTGTGCTTAGCTTTAGACATGAGTCATTTCAGTGTCATCCATGGCCTTAAGGATTTGCTGAATCAAGGACTAGCCAAATCTGCAGAACTAAATTCATAGACTTCTTTAACTGTGTGTTATTTGAAAACAGGTATGCTGGTTTCATATTTTGTAAGATATTTTGTAATAACCTCCTTAAGATTTTTCGTATCAGTGAAGCACCCATGAGAGTTTCTAACCTGGTTCATAAATACACTATGAAAAAATAAGCAGCTACAATGACTCTCTTCTACACACTTTGTTAAAAGTAACACTTGGTTTGAAAAGTTATTAAAGTAATTTTTTCCATGGTAAAATATATTTAAAAAAATAAACTCTTAATTTAATCATCTTCCATCAAACATATAAGCGTGTTAAAGGGCGGGGCATACTTCAGGTATTTTCATTTATAAATGCAAGAGATTGAGTGTATCAATCTCTTTGCACTTAAATGCTGGTGGTAGTAAGGCCCTTTCAGCTAAGTCTCCATCAAGCCCAACATCAGTGAGCTAAAAAAACAAACACAAATTTTGCTTGCATATAATTTTTTCATCATCCTGAATTAAAAAAAAAATCCTCTCTCCTTAGAAAAGAACTGTTATTTAACTGCTGCCATTAAAAAAGTATACCTCACCTCCACATTGTTTTAACTTTAATCAGTAATTCTGAATGCAAAGGATTTAAACACTCACTAAAATTGCTGTGGCATGCCATCAGACTCCTAATGTTCATAAATTGTGCTAATTCCCACTTAAATCAGGAAGCTATAGTTTAGAGCTAGAGCTAATGGTTGTCTTAGTGTTAAAGGTCTATTTCCACCAGATTTTCTTTATTCTATTTTGCAAATAACTGACAGTGCTCATGATGTGATCCTGAAAAACCGTTTGGTGTTATTAGCAAAAGCTATAGTCTGTGTGAAGACTCTCCATGCTCATGCAGTGAGTTGCATTGCTGGGGGGACCATGTTCCACACTGCAGTGGTCTTGGGCCCAGCCACGAGGGTGCAGCTGGGCAGCCTGGGGTCTTCAGTACTCCACTGAGCTCACAATTGCCATTGGCTCGTCAAATGTTGCCAACCTTATCTGCTTTGGGGTAGGGATGGAGAGAATTTCCCCAGTGTCAGTCGGTGAGTGAATCCCATTGTCCATTATGTTTGAAACCTCCTCCTCATGGTCCTCGTACAGTGTGTTGATGTGCAGCAAAGGGTGGGCTGGGTTGCAGTTCAGTGCAGGTGTTGGCTCTGGCTTGACCTGGTTCAAAGCCATACTGGTGGCAGCAGCAGTCGTGGCTATATGGTTGTGGTTACACGTGACAAAAGCTGCAGCAGCAGGCACAGTTCTGCATGTCTCAGATGAGTATAGGATCTCTTTTGCAGGATGAGGGGTGTCTAAAAGAAAACAAAACAGCCACTTAAAAGACAGGTAGTCTGTCACCCTTCCAGTCCATCAGTGAGGAGTGTCCTGAACCAATAAAACTCATTGGCAGTTTTGCCACCGATTTCAGTGGCATAAGAAGTGAACCCCAAATTGAATTTTCTTGGGACCCCTTGAGAAATCCAACAGGACTGTTTCAAAACAACAGGGTTGTAAGCTCAGGGAAACAGGGCAAACAACAAAAGGGGTTTGTAAATCTTGCTCTCTTTAACGCATGCTCATGCTTCCTTATGTGAATGGTATTTTTGTAAAATGATGAAAAAAACAACCAAAAAATATATTTTATTCCCCTCTACAGTCTGGCTGGTGTTTTATAAATGTTATGATTTAATGTTTTGACAAACATTATGACTATTGAAATCCACAGGATGGAATACAAAAGGCACTGATACTTTCAATGGGAAAAACTGGTGGTTACACATTGTAATCCACCTTTTTTAGAAAGAACTCAGCAATTTGATATTAACTGATGTCTCTTTCCAGAAATTGCAAGTCTGCCTTACCTGATGGACTGCAATGTAGGTCTAACTCAAAAACAAAGCTGAAAATTTTTAATGCAAAAAGGGAGTCACAGAGCCCCAAAACTCCAGTAATTATTTTTTGTCCTTAAAATATTCAAGCACTAATTTAGATGAAGGTAATTGAGACCAGAAAACCCCAGTAGTTTTGAGGAGTTGAAATCAGAGCAGGTAACTGGATAAGGAATGCTGTAGAATAGCTCACATGCACATTGGGGAGTTGGAGGGCTCTAAGGAGCATAGGGATTTGGAAGTGACAGAAACTTTTATACCTCAAATCACTTCTTTGCTGGGCAGTGGGGTGACGGTAGATGTCAGTCTGTCGAAGCCCAGAGGGAGGTCTTAGCTTGTAATGAGATGAGAGCCATTGCTTTAAGTACATACAGATTTTTCTGTAACTTCAACTGCATAGTGCTTCTTTATGTCAGTAGCTTACAAAAATAAACAAGAAGATATCTGTCTATCAGTTTTTCTACTGATCTATCAGTTTTCTTAATGTTCAAATGGCTTTCCTCATCACTCTAGCACCTAGCAGTTATTGATATACTTGAAACACTCCTTTGAGTTAAGATAGGGACAGGCTTTCCAAGACACACACAGAGGCATCTGAGGCACAGAAAGACCATCTCCTGTGAGGCCACAAAGGAAGGGAATAGCAAAAATCCTGAATCCCTGACCAGCACCCACACTTCAGACCATCCATGCTCTGGTCCACATGAGACACAGGAGAATTTAAAGCATCTTTTGTGTGAAGGAGAATGTCAATGAGCTAAGTTGTGATTTCCTAGGTGACAAATACATGCCAACCCCTAAGAGTTGGTAGTTACAAGATTTTTTTCTTTCTACAGGCAGCTTTAGCCTTCCATTACTAGTCTCTCACACACTCCTAAGGGGTTATTACTGATCAGAGTACTGCTCATCTACCACGGAAGTCTCCATAAGACTTGAAAATAACAGGTTTGAAACGTGCCAGGTGCTGGTGGAGAAGTCGGGGTATCATTGAGGCCAAACGCTCCGCATTTCCTTGGCAAGGCATGACCACACTGGTAGTTGTGAAAATCTGCTTACATTTGAAAAATTACCCACATCAACAGCCTGAAGCCTGTTTTGTACAGCTCTACCTGTAATAATCCTTACCCTCCCTATAGTTGTTAAAGAGAGAACCTCTACCTCTGAGGCCTGCAAGCCCTAAGATTATTAGCTATTTCAAAATCTAGCAAGGTAGGTCAAACAGTTCCGATAAACTTTGAGTTCCTGAAGACTGCTATGTAAGTTATGGTCTGTGAAGGTGGTATGGGCATTATGGCATACTGTACCTTTGAGAGAGGAGGTAACGTGCACTACAACATTTTCTTCCTGGTTTAAAAATCCACCCTCTTGGCTTTTTGATGTAGGCATCGAGGGCATAGGTGGAACCTCTGGCTTGGGTTTTTTGCTACTAAGTATATACGGATGAACATCCAAGGAAAAGTGCCGTGTGTGCTTTTTTTCACTGCTTGTGCTTGGGATGGCATTTGGCTCGGTTTTATGAGCGGAGGATTGCTGTGAGGTTTTTGCAGCAGACTCTAACAAAGGAGCTATAAGGCTGTCCGTTGCTGTTTTTCTCCGCACAGGCTTCGGTTTATCAGGTTTATGGTTTTCTACCTTCATAATGGCTAACTGTTCCTTGAATGGCTGAGGAAGGGGATTGGTAGTCGGGATCCATTTCATCTTCTTCCTTGGTCTCTTAATGATGAGCTGTTCATTAGCATCAATCTCTGCTGGATCAACGCTTGGGTCTATCGTTTGGATCCCTGAATCACGCATGGTTGGAGTGGCATCATGATTGGACTGGGCCAACGCTGCAAGCAGCTGGCGTACCACATTGTCATACATCAGATCGCTTTCATTTGTAATAAAATCCAGACGGTTCAAGGATTTTATGTGGTCCCGATTTTCATTACAAAACATGGCCAAAATATTGATATCACAAAACTGGGACTTCTGCCACTGTTTCTTGGTCTTTATTCCAACTTTGTTCAGTTTATCAAATATGAAGTTGGACTTGCGAAATATGAAGAGGTGAATTAAGTTGATGAGGATTATCAAGTTCATGAAGCAGAGGAGAACGATATCTACACCAGCAATAATCCGCTGGAGCTGGACAGATGGCAGCTTACAGTTCACTCTGATGTGCAATTTGGAGCTGCTCATTTTGTCTGGAGGCTCTCCTAGTGCACATGTAAATTCATTTTGCTTCTGTGTAGCATAGTAGGTGGACAAGTATGTGATTGGTATGATGCTTAAAAAGATAATGAACAAGTGTCTTGCGAGATAAAGCTTAGCTAAAAAGTTACTTCGTCCTCTTCTTTCCAGGTATTTCTCAAACAAGTTCTGTTCAGGGCTTTTTTCCTTCTCTGCATTCTCAATAATTTCTCTTTTCTCTCTCTCAGTGATCCCTGGGCCTTTGGACTGAATCTGTTTCTCTATTTTTGGTGCCCGCCCTTCAGCTGCACGATGGTAGCAGTTATCAATCTCCTGAAGCAAAAAATTAAGCTCTGAAGTCAGTCGGGTGGAGGCAAGAAATTCCCAGCCCAGAGCTGGAATGTACATTATCCCAGCAAAAGCCAGCAGTGCATAAGGTAGGAATTTATGCTCAAACAAGGAGGGCCAGTGGCTGGCATCAACTCCTGGCAAGGCATCTTTTAATTCTGTCCAACAATATCCTCTGGCATACAAGGCTTGATCGCGGGTGAAGTTGTGTGGTGTATAACAGTATATTGGCTCCTCTGTATAACAGAGAGAAAAGTCACTGCTGTGCATTTAACCTACAAAAGGAGCTCTGGAAAATAAACATTTCAAATTATATCAATTTTATTTTACTGTATCTTTACATGACCATTAAGCCCTCCATGTCTGTTAGCCAGCTTAACCTGCACACATTCTCACAAACCCCAAGGCAAAACTATTTACATGGAAGTTTTAGAATGAACCTGAGCTAGAAATGTCAGCAAGAAATACATACTTTGGTTTAATTACCTCTCTAAAAACAATATTCTAATGAACTGTGACCTGAACTCTGCAAAGCTAAAAGACCTGATATTCACTACACAGTCAGTAGCTGAGGATGTTCCACGCAAATGCTGAAATTTAGATGAAATTTAAGGTTCATTCCAGCTAAGCATTCTTCTAAATAGAAAAAAGTTATCTGCAGCTGAAAGCAATGTTTTTAATACTTATTAACAAAGTCTACTCCTTTGATATGGTAGAAAAAATTGAAATTTACAATACACAAGGATTTAGTCAACTGTATCCTCTTAGCTAACATTCTTGAATTAAAGTGTGATTGACCAGGAGAGAATCTGGTGTGTTACCAATTTATTGCTATGAAAATTTAATTCTACATTCAAAATTGTAACACTTTTTTTTACACAATGTGTAATTAAATGGTGGAACTCTGTCATATGGTATTATGGAAGAAACAAATAAAATAAAATAAAAAATAAAGTATAATGTTGTTTGTTAACAATAAATAGAATATTAAAAATTAATAGGCAGGCAAAAGCTCCTGATCTTTTTGGCCTAACAGATGACTCCTTACTTGACCAGTTACTTTTCACATGTGACCAAATTAACAGCTTGGTGTAGAGGCATAAACCTCTTCTGTGACCTACAGAGATCTACATGCTGAGAACTGCAAAAAAAATTGTGGGTATTTTTAAAAAGTGATTCAGCGAGGATTCTTTTCTAAAAATACTACCAATTTAAAGAGAGTTGACAGAATAAATGCTGCTTCCCAAGGCAGCATGTACACAGACTAATCCCTGCAAATTCTTTAATACCACTTTTGAAGACTATTTTAAAATGATCTAAGTTCAGTCTTAGAGGAGAGCTTGAAGCACTCTAAAGTTACACAGCTTCCCATTTAGACTATTTTTGAGTATTCACAGCCATGTGTACAAGAAAAATGCTTGCTGACCCCCTTGGTTTCAGTAATTACATACCCTCCAAACTCTACCCATGAAGGAACGCATACAAAAATTTCATCTACTATCTAAGACTTACTGTAGGACTTCCCAGGAGAACAAACAGATTCCTATGTGAAAATGTTCCCCCAGGGAAATAAAAAGGCAAGCAGCATGCTACGTTTCTCATAAGTAGACATTTTTTGAATTAGGTGTCCCTAAGCTCATTAGAACTTGCCAATATGACACCCAGTTTCCTGTGGCATACATGGGTTCATTTCTACTAGATCTCAACCTAGGATAGGCTGGGAAAACAGCAATAAGTATTCATACAAATCACACATATGGATTATTTTTTGATTCATGTATCAGTTGCTACTCTCAAATAAACTGAAGAATTTTTTCAGTTCTCTTCACTGAGACCTAAAACTTAAGGTGGCTTTTGCCAAAATTGTATATATACATAACAATCCAATATGTATTTATTTCGTAAGTAAAAAAAGGAAACAAATTGAAATGTCTTAACATTTACATATACATTGGACAGATACACTAAGAGACTGACTCCACACTCTTCTGCTTCAGTGAAAAAAATCTGAAGAGCTTCACAACTCCAGCTTGGATTACAGCTGCATTACAGGCTACAAAGTTGGGCTGTTCCAACTAGTAGAGAAAGCATATGTCATTCTACAGGAGTCTATTTCCTTTTCCTCTGTTAAGCATCTTTTTATCTGATCCCACTGCATGTTAAGTTGTGAAAGATTTCTAATTTATTGGGCCAGCTGAGCAAGATGTCCCATTCTTAGTCAATGGTCTGTAGGTTGTTGATATTAGTCCAGAATTTTCTTTGTATATTTGTAAAATTTACACAATTAGCATTTAAAAGAAGGCTGTAACAGTGTTATAATCATAGCTCTGATGTTGGATCATGCAATATAAGAAAATGTATTTGCTTTTATGTTCATAAATACAGAAAGTTTCAACTGATACTCTCATTTCACTCTGAAAATCTTCAAGCAGTTTAGGAAACTTCTTTTTCATATAACCATTTCAGCCACCATGAAATGCAGCTTTTTCCCAAGACTATGCAGTTTAATTGCATATGGCATAACTGTTCAATCATGTCAGAAAATACAATGGAGTAAGGTGCTGTAAAGGAAATTTTTTAAAAGCTTGGGGAGCATTACTGAGTGGATTGGTCACCCTCTCAATGTTGTCTAGTCCAAAGCCCATAAAAATAATCTATCCCACTGCTCCTTGAAAGCTATATTCCTGTGACTCCAAGGGACAGAAATTCCTGTAAAAAACCCAGAAAACAAGGTCATCATCTCCAAAATAATCTTTTGCCAGTTCCAAATAATTATGAAAAGGTGGTTCAGGGTGGACATGAAGATGTGATTTGCCCACATGTGCATTTCTAGCAAAGGCAATAAAAAGGTAACTAAACTGCCACTGGTATTGGTGGATGGAATACTAAACTCAACTTTTCTGCAGTAAATGTGATGGCTTACTGCAAGATTTAGTCCTGATGCTCAGAGTAAAGTCTCAGTAAGTTCAGGGTCTGAAGGTTCACCTACACAAATGTGTTAATTGCATGCCAGAATATGAAGTGCAACATAGGTTCAGAAAAAAACCAGTAGGAATACCTAAGAACAAATCCTGTCTTCAGTAATACTTTCCTAAAGTCACTGTCATTCTCAGGAAATGTCCCTTTTGAATAATTAAGATACTGTTAAGAAAACTTCTCAGTCTGACCATTCATGAGACTCTCTGGCAGTCACCAACAATACTAACCCTCTGCTAATGCTGTGGAGAAACAATTCCTACACTGGGAAAAAAAAAAAAGTATTTGATGATAATACACTATAAAGTATACCATACTTCTATCTTATGCCGACCAGCATAAAGATGCACACAAAGATGCTTAGCTTCCCTTTTTCCAATACATCAGATGTTTCAACAGTTACACATAAATACCTTTTTTCCTGCTCACTATGCACGTAAGTAGCTTCTAGACATCCACAAAACTAGTCTCTTAGATAAGGTATGAGAGATATCTCACAGAATTTTTCAGACATGCAATCAAGATGAAATAATTAATACAAAATTACTTAGTTGTGTACTATAACTGATTACGTTATGCCACTTGAAAAATTAAAATCCTTTGGCAGCTAAGTTTTTTCACACGCTCCATTCTGTACCATCTCATCCCATCAGTATAAGTACTACTTCAATGGAGAAAAATGACTTATGGGAGGTACAAAAGGCATACTTTAAGGGAAGGAGAGCGTATGGCTGTGAGAAGACAGTCAAGGTATGGAGAGGGACGAAGGAAGTGGCTGTGCTCAAAAAACTCTTTCTAAAGAATCTAAGCACAGTATAGAAAGAAGGAGTGAAGGCAAAGCATGGAAGCTAAGAGCTGCCGAGTCTTCTGCCTTTTAGGAAAGGCTCTGAGAAATGCTTATGGGCTTTCTGCAGGCACAGGCTCCCACTCCTACTGTTTCCTACCCAAGGTCAGCCACCTCCCTTCAGTGCTTCCTCAACCTCTACGTACTTTAGTATATGTTCAACTGCCCTTTTCAAGAGGCCCAGAATTAAACACCAGTTGTCAGGCTGCAAGTACTAGGCATGAAATTATGTTACATAAATAAATATCCTGCTAAATTTCAAACTGAAGTTACAATATCATAAGTTCTGAATTCCTCAAGAAAGGGGCTGGAATGCTGAAGTTTGGGGTTGGAAGTCCTGTGAAACTTCCCACTACAAAAATTGATCTCTTATCTAGAAATGGAGTTATAAATGGAAAAATCTGATGACTGCTGTTTTAGACCATTCCCTGAAGTTATACCCCAATGCAGAATCATGGAAACACTGACAGGAACTTTGGAAGTTATGGAGTCCCACATCCCACTCAAAGAAGAGACAAGACTGATTTCAGACCAGCCTGATTAGGGCTTTGTCTGTCTGAAAACCTCCAAAGACAGAGACTACATGGGCTGCCTGTGCATCCTGTTCTGATGCTTGACTGTCCACAAGGTGAACTTCCTTTTTCTTTGGGTCATGTCCAGCAAGAATTGCTGATTTGGGCACGAATAATTTTTTTTCACTTTTGAGAAATGGCCATTTCCAAAAATGAATGCAATGGGCAGTTGCACTAGGAGTGTATCAGGTAGAATATAGCTAGAAGTCTATAATTGACATACACTTGGCTAGAGCTCAGGCCTCAGTATTGCACCTCAGTCAAAGGAAGAGATATCAGCAGCACAGTCAACGAGGAACCTGTATGGGTGTGGGTGTGTGGGTGTGTGTGTGTATGCATACATGTGTGTGTATATTTGCCTATTTATAACATGAAACACCTTCCAAAAATGTGACCTGGTTTATGGTACACCAAAATGATGCTGTCAAGAAGATATGGTGAAGCTGTAGATATGTATCTTTCTCCATTTTCCATCAAGGTTAAGTTTCTACAGGTCTTCTTGGGAAGGTGAGTGAATTGCATTAAACACATTCACTAGCCGCTTAACAATAAAGATAATAACAACAATCTTAGCATTCAACAGTGTAAAAAGTCAGACCTGCTCCTAAAAAGACTTAAGCAACTTCATGCCTTGGGCATTTCCCTTAAAGCCAATGGAATTACTCCCACTGCATAAAATCTGGCATGTGCAGCTCTTTTTGAAGAACTGATGGTGTAGTGGGGTCAATTTCAAGTTTATAAAATATTATTATGAGCAAAAGTTATTTAAATACATATGGATAACCTATTTAGAGTGCTTTGGTAGGCATTACAAAGGAAGAAAAGAAAATATTAGTAATAAATAGTATGTGCCCCTATGTAACAGGGCAAATGACTTTACACACCTACTGCCTTCCCAGTGGAATAAAGTATAGTTACCCAAAGCAAAATATAAACCATAATAATAAATTATGTATGTCTCCTGTGACCTCCAGCTTTTAGAATTTATTCTGGAAAAGGAAATCACACCTCACTAATCTTCAAACTGAATTGCTTGATTTGAGGATTCCAGTGCAGTAGTTCAGTTAACCAGAAGAAACAGTACAATTTTCTGACAGCAGACAGAAAAAAAGAAACACAGTTTTCAGAAAATGTAATTCAAATATAAAAAAAGATGAAAATTCTTGCTATACCAAGGCAAAGGTAAGTATGCCTCTTGTCCAAAAAATTTTTCAAGGATTAGAAGTAAATATTCAGCCTGACTGCCATGGCCCTGCATGGGTATAGACAGCAGAACTGCTGCTTAGGTGCTACTGAACAGGCTGGACCTCCCAGTCCCTGGACAAGTGCCTAAACCCTCATGCTGGAGACCTGAGCTGAGTATCAGGTAAGTATATTGATAAGTATATTTGCTGAGTTAAATATACTACAGACTCACCCTGGCCTTCTGGCCTCTTGAAGGGGGCTGCTAAATCATCCTCATAGCTGTGCCCAACCTGCCTATGAAGAAAAGCTGGCAATCCAGTCAACATCTCTGAAGTACTTAGTACTCTCCCCTTGTCTCTAAGGAGAAATTCAACATTTAGGTAGAATCTCTGAATCTCCCTGCCCATCACTTCCCAGTACACAAGTTTCAAACAGACAAAATAATTTAGAAACTCGCTGAATTCAGCAATAAATGCTAGTATTTGACAAGGGTATTCCTTATCATACTGCTGTCCTTACTTTGTGTCACATTCATGTAATCGATCTTACATGTATGCCTCATTCATCTTGGGTTGTAAAAGGAGTGCACAAGAAAGCAGGTAACAAACTGTTTATTTTAAGAAACAGAAATAATTTATTTAGAACTTTCTTAGCAATTTTTAAATGGAAAAGAAGAAATGTCCTGGATCCTCTTCTCTCTGGAAAAAAAATGAATAAAAAACATTCATGTTACTGAGGTTGAAAATGTAGTCCAAGACAGTAAAACATTATCTAAACAGTATACAGTCACATAGACCACAGGGCATATGCAACTCTGCTTTGAATGTGATTTTAACAAATGCTAGCTAATACCTCAATTAACTGACAGCAAAAGGAAAAATCCCTTATCTAGTTCATTTCAGCTACTTTATTTAAAGGTTGGAAATTAGTACAGCATAAGAATGGATCCTTGACAATACTTCTGTGTATCAACTTAGTAGCCCTATTTAATCCATCAAGTTTACTCATATGAATAAGAAAACATCCATCAAACTAAACTTTAATTTAGCAAGCTAAAGTAATATTAAGAATTATTACTTTTATCCAAACAAAAAGACAATTACCTTTCTTAGGGAATATTCTTTCCAAATCTGATACAGGTTCCATGCCCATGAAGTCTTTCTAAGGTACAAATTTCTCCATGATCAGCAAGGTAAGGTATAGCCTTTTTTGCCCAATCTCTGAAACCACTTGTCCTGTTTAAGAAAAAAATCTTGAAAAGAAAGTCCCTAAAGAAATGAGATAGGAAACCACTGCTGCTATTAAGTGTTACTGGCCTGTACTCTACAAGGATTAGTCATAATGAGTGAGATTGTAGATAAGCAGTTTCAAAGACATATGGGTATTGGGTCACCCACAGGGGTAACTGCAGTCCAAGGGCAGAAGCAGGTGTCCCCGTATTTCCAATTTGGTTTTTTTTTACCTTGCAGGACTGCTATTTGAGCTGCATATATTTTGGATCTGCAGAATCAGTAAATTAACAATGTACTTTCCTAGTGTACATATAAGTTTACAGAACTGTATTCCCTGTATGTAATAAACACTGGCTCTTCTAAAAGTATGCTGAAGTTCCCTTACCAGCAATCTGAGGCTTAAAGACTTGTAACACCTGTCCAGCTAGTCAGAAGAAAAAGATACCCACTCCTACTTGGCTGATATGTTGAAGGCTGTTGAAGTTTATTCTAGAAATAGCAACTGTTATGCAGAAGGTCCAGAAACACCTAAATGAAATCCCTTCAGCTGCTCCTACAGAGAAGTTTTCCTCAATAATGAGCAACCATTACCACCATGGCCATGCAGTATGGTGGTAATGCCACTGGAAAGAGAGCTTATTTATAGTGACTGTACTGTTGAACTCCACTAGCAGCATTTCCTTCTGAGATCAAGATAGCTCTGTGAGCACACAGAAAACACCTGAAAGGAAATTACAATGCTTGTGTTTGTACACAGAGGTGTGATTCGGTTTTATAATGTTGCTCTGTACTACATAAGGATTTGAGGGAAGGTTAGATCTGAATTTAAAAGAATGTATTCATCAAAACATAATTAATGAATTCAGCCATGCAGACAATCCCACAAAAGAGATCTGAGTAACATTTACTTCTAAATTTAGTGCTTACACGAGAAGGTGAGTGGAATTTTGGTGATATACAGATCTTCTGTATAGAAGTCGTACGGTGTGTAAATATTTTAATGTTTTGCAAAGATTAAAAAAATAATGAATGTTGGGCAGTTCAAAAATTTCCCTCTAGAGATGGAAGCCCAAAGAAACTAGACAAGTACCCAGGCAGTATGATATGTGGACTACAGAAATACCTAAAGCAAACTGGAAGAATAAATGCCAAAGTGAACTGAATTATGAAAATCCAGTGAAACTGATGATACATAAGCAAGGCTGGCTTCTTAAATCAGGGGTCAAGTACAAAATACAACCACAGGAAGCAACAGAAAACAGATTTGTTCTATTCCAGCATTGTTATTTAATGACTAGAAATTAAAAAGATGGCTTGTATTAAGTACCTCTTGGTGCAAACGTAGCACCAGGAAAACTTCATATTGAAAAGGAAGAAAAAGACCAATATATTGCTCATTAGGTCATAATACTATTTTAATACCATAGTATTTAGAGGGCAGAGATGGCCAGTCTACTGCTTTTTGGAGAACTGCTTCCTCCATGTGTAGAGAAATTGGGATTTGTATAACAACTGTTTTGATTCATCACAGCAGAGCTAGGAGAATCAGCTGCTCAGGGGCTCTGACAGTTCCAGCGTGGAGGTCTCCTGACCTCCTGCAGAGGACTTGGATCTTGCAGAAGTTAAGGTACCTCAACCTCAAAATATGAAATAACTACTTCAGCATATAACTAAAATGCTCCAGAAATAGTAACTGGGCTCTAAGCTGCAATAAGCACACCACCCATCTCAGCACCTGGCTGCAGCATTGCTCCAGCAACTGCGAATCTGCATGGCAGGCACGGTGCCACTAAAGAAAAGCAAACAAATCCCCAAACCTTGCCATCATAATGAACTGCTGCATTTCCCAGTTCAAGTGCAAAAATATAATACATGCCTGGGACAAAATCCCCCAATCTTTCCCCACTGCTTTCCATGTTTTTCTTAGAATAAATCCTGTATCGTCTGAAACCAAAGAAACCTCCACACAAATCATGCCAGCTGACTGCAAAATTATTCAGCCTTTGTAATTAAATGTGTATACCTACTGAGGGTGCCCACTGCAGTTATTTTTAATACTGACAGAATCCAAGTAGCTCAGTGACAATGCAGATTCTTCTTGAAGAGTTTTACAGCTCTAAGAAACCACACAAGCTGAGATTTCCTCTGCATCATGAATGCATGACTTCTCTCTAGTTTAGAGAAAACAGAGAGCCTCAAATATGTCAAGGTAGCTCTGAAAAACAGTCTCAACCTTATTCTTACTTATTCACACGGTTTCCCCTTGGAAAAGGTGAATAAATTAAGTAGTTCTTAAAAATATTTTTGAGCATCTGTTCAAATTGCTAGCTATCTGAAAGTATGTAGTAAGATAAAACTCATCCAGATTTTGGACCTCTTCACATATATGACACTTGAAAAAATGAAGGGGTTAATAATGCAAACAGGGTCATTAAAGACTATATAAAAAAAGATGATGTATGTGTGTCGATGAAGTTTGAGAAATTGAATTTATGATAGAAAAATATCTGTAATCGCTAGAAGTTGCAGTGGAGTGATTACATATATATGGCTCATGTAATTCCTCAAGAATACCTTTCTATTTACCATTCATCTGTGTAACTGCAAATATTTAAATGATGAAAACTGAGTCCCAGCTTGTATATCCTGTGCACACTTTGTGTTTGTACATGTGTAAACTGCCCTTACCCTGCGAGAAAAATCCCATCAGCAATGCAAACAGCGAGCAGCTGAACTGCAGCCAGCTTGTATCATTTAACCCTTTTTAAAAATGCATGCTTAGAAGGCACTTAAGTGGTACTGAGACACTCCTTAAATTCTCTTTTCTCTGGTAATATCACCTCAGAAACAATTTCTGCAATGGTGCCATCAGGTACACAAAACATTTTGTTCCTGCACTCTTAGCACTAAGAATAATCACTTGGAAAAATGTCATCTTTACTTTCTTACTGTATGTGGCTTTAAGTGCAGTTAAAGAGACAAAATGGAAAATAAGATCAAAAGTCATCTAATTAGAAAAGTCGCCTAAGTAAAGTCACCTAAGTAAGCATATGCAAATATACTGCCACAACTTGAAACAGAAATACAAATTCGAAAAGTTGACCAGAAACACAAAATAAAACTTCATCTCATAATACAGAAATCTGAAACATATACTATTTCAAACATATTGTAGGGTGAAAAGCAAAGAAGATACTGAATTCATTCATATACTGTATTACACAGTGAAATAGGCATTTCTTATGTGAATTATTACAAACCAAAAAATAAACCATAAAAACAAGAACTGACCCTTCCGTCATTTAACTTACTGTCTCCATTGCTTTCTCATGAAAATTTTCTAGCACAAGGATGGTAGACAGCTGAGCAATGTTACTGTTAAAGAACACAGAAATACAGTATTTTTGAGCAATGTTTTTTGTATTGTGTAGGCACTGTTTTATAAACCTAGCATGGAAATCAATGCCAAAGCTTGGCTTTTGACTAAAGTATAAAAATCAACTGGATCATTGCTTTGCTTTATTTTAATAAAGTACTGGTATTTAACAGTTTCTGAGAGAAAAGCAAATGACTGCAATATGGAAGAATAATTCATGGTACACAGAGGAATATGACTTAGCAGTGCCTCAACCACATCAGTTTGGAAACCAAAATACTTCAATATTGTGAAGATAACAGATAAAAAAACCAGCAACACATTCTCCTTTAGGGCCCACCACTCTCTCGTGCCTTACATGGAGAACTTCCCACAGACATTACTGATGGTGTTGCTTCTGAACCCAGCACAACATTGAACTGGAATACTTAAACCACTCAATAAAAACACTAAGCGATACAAAGCAACACATCATGGAAGTCAAGTATCTCTTAATCTAGTGGATTGTAGAACAGCATCTTAAAAGTTCAGCAAATGCCATGAGACACTTCACTACAACAGGCTGCCACCCGCTGCCAGGCAGGGAGGACAGAATACAGCACTTGCTGACCCAGCAGCATCCTACTTGTGGCTGTGGCTGGTGTGTACTAGTACTGTGGTAAAAACAGGGAGAGTAAAGGATGAAAAACACATGGTACATTAAACAGACACACTTCAAACTGGCAATGAATGTTGCTGTCTAATACTCCACATTCTGTGCATTTTGGAAAGGAAGTGAAAATGATAAGGCAGTGCAATGTTTTAAAGGACTAATCCCTTTTTATCCAGATCCACACCACTCCAGACTGACCATGCCTTGACAGGCGATACTAAAACATTGTAACTAAAAACAACTGCTGAGACCCAACAGCTGGATTAGAACTACATAACTGAGATCCTTACCTACTAACATCTAACTAAAAGTTTGGTGG
>JAWWMP010000041.1:18759183-18769215 GCA_035047865.1 Dendrocincla tyrannina | reverse complement strand
TGGAGAGAGAGGGGATGGGGGGAGCGTGGAGAGAGAGGGGATGGCGGGAGCCTGGAGAGAGGGGATGGGGGGAGCCTGGAGAGAGAGGGGATGGAGGGAGCATGGAGAGAGAGGGGATGGAGGGAGCATGGAGAGAGGTGGTGGAGGGAGCCTGGAGAGAGGGGATGGAAGGGCCCTGGAGAGAGGTGACAGAGCAGCCCTGGGGAGAGACGTGATGGAGGGACCTGGGGAGAGAGGTGATGGAGGAGCCCTGGAGAGAGAGGGGATGGAGGGGCTCTGAGGAGAGGGAATGGAGCAGCCCTGGGGACAGAGGTGTTGGAGGGGTTCTGGGGAGAGAGGTTCTGCAGGGGCCCATCATGGTCCTGGAGCACGGCCTGGCGGTCCTGGCAGGAGGGAGCCCGGGCTCTTTCCCCTCACTGTTCCCCAGCCTGCCCCTCTACCTGCTCAGGGGGGCTCAGTCCCAGGGACACGGCAGATCCCACAGTGCAGCCACAGAGTGGGTGGAGGTGAGGGAAAGGAAAACCCTCACCTGAGCAGGCTGCGCCCTGAGGGTCTTGAACCTGTGGGCATGTCAGGATTTAGGTCTGCCCCTAGAAGAGCTTTTCAGATGCTGTCTGTCTAAAGCAGGTGTGAGGTCAGACACACCTGGTGAAACAGCCTAAGGGCAGAGCACTTCCCAGAAATGCAGAGGCTGCCTTTCCGCCTGAGGGGGTCCTGTATCTTCATAGAGTGAGGGCCAGACCTTGCTGTCCTCCTCTGGAACGGGCTGGGAGTGGAGCACACAACACTCTGGGCAAAAGCTGGACCACAAAGCCTCAAAGGAGGCCTTATGTGCTGCATCACAGCCAGCAGCTATGGTGTTCAGGCAAAAGCTCCAGGTCACAATTCCTCCCTCTCAAGTTGTTTATCGATTTTATATTTAGCAGCACTTAGATGAAAAGCAGATATACACTTAAATATTCCTGGTTTTTCTCTCAAGGATTTGCAGTTGTCATCTGCAATCCGCATGAGGAAGATTTCATCTTTACTGTGAAATTTTCCTTTCTCTAATTGCTGTGAGCAATATGATGGTTTTACTTATTATAAGTTTAAATGTTGGGTGTGAGCTTTAAATAATGCTTCTTGGCAAGGGTCCCTCCATCCAGGCAGGGATGTAATGAGCAAGGCAAGAGGGATGTCCTAATGGTGACAGCTCTGATGAAGGCTCCCAGGCAGCAGACACAAACCCATTGTTGCCACACGCTCCTGAAGAGTACTGAGGATGGGAAGGCAGGAGAGCCTAAACTTGAAGCTGTCACCATCACTTATTTCATTTTCTCTGCTCCTTGCCATGTAGTGCAGCAAAGAGTTCTTGGTCACCAGCAGAATCCCAGGCAGGAGAGTACTCAGGGCAAGATGGGAGTCAGAGCAGTGAGGATTCTGGTGCAGTGAACTTGGTAACAGAATATAGCCTGTGTTGTTCCCACATGTGAAAAGGGTACATTTGCTGGGTCAGCCTTCAAGCCTCAATAATCCTCTCTATCTGCAATGAGGGATAGATGCACCAATTTCTCTTGCTGTAGCTGTATTTGGGCTACACATGTATCTTGTCAGCCTGTAATAGGCTTTCCATTTCAACAACAAAGAACTAAAATGCCTTACTCACTTGTTATTCCTGCTGCCAAAGGGATGCTATTGAGCATAGGAGTGCAGAGTACACTAGTACTGAGGCAGTACAGCTGATCTTCTGCACAACTTTTGCTCAGACTTTCAGTATTGTGATCGTTTCACGATGCTTTTCTCTGCTGCTGACAGTCTTGTCCTGATCACTGACAATGTGGCTGAAAGAGCATTTTCCTAATCCTATGTCATCTCCTTTTTGAATCCTCTCTTTTGTCCATCCAGTTACTTAATTCAAAACAAGCTACTTGCTTTTTGTTTTCAGAGGCTTCATGTGGTATTTCTCCTCCTATCTTTGCCCGTCTAAGCTCTTAGCATTTGTCTGCTAGCTAGATGCTGACTCTAGATGCTTCCTCGTGTTTTTCCATGAGGAAGTAATGTCAGTCCCAGTAACCATTTCTGCAGAAGCTTGGTGTAAATATCTACAAATCTTAAGAACTTAGGAGAAGCCATCTAGTCCCTTATATCTCCAAGTGTGGCTGTAATTGATCAGTTAAGGAGGTGTTAAAATGAGGTAGCCTGTGTTGATTCCTTTTCCCTAACACCGTCCCAGCTTCCAAGGATGTTGAGGGAATTTCCTGAGCCTTGTGATGGTGTAATAACCCTCAAAAGGTCTCTTCTTAGGATACTTTTTCTGGTCTTCTGTTGGGACTGTGCAAATTTCTGGCATCCACAGCCTCTTTTATTAAGGAATTCCACAGGTTTACAACCCGTTGTATCAAAACCACCTTGTCCTGTTTGTTTCAAACATAATCAATTGATCAAATTAGATGGGCCCTAATAGGAAGGTATTTAGATCAATCCCTACCCATCTTTTCCATGACGCATATGCTTTTGTAAACATCTATTATATCTTCCCTCTAAATTATATGTAATTCCACATTTAGTATGCAAGGCATAGAAGAATAACCATAAATCAGACACTGCTTTTAAAATAAATATGACATCCACGAATGATTAAAATTCCTCCTTTGAAGCTTGTTTCATTACAATACCATTATTTGATTTAATCATATTGATTTTGTAGTTCTGCTTGGCAAGATTATGTCTGTACAGCAAGCCAAAGAGATAGGCAAGATGGAACGGCACTGTCAGACCAAAACATGGGTAAACAGAAACCTGTAGTAGGGCAGGAAGTGGGACATGGAAAATTGCTGTCATAATTTACAGACAAACACCACAGCCAAGTTTCTCAGCAATAACATGCTGGTATGTATGCTGCTGGGTGATCTAGACAATAATCAGGCTGTGATAATATTCCTGTGCTAATAAATATTTCACAAGCTGCTGGTAGGGTCAGAAATTGATTTACAGATCAAAGTGGAAAGTCATGTGAAGAAATTCTAGTTAATTCTAACAAAAGATCAAAAAGGGAGTATTATTTTTTTAGATGGTTTGAATAAATTGTTTGTTGTTATCATATACAAAATATTGATTATTGAAGGTAAAGTGTGTGCTTTTTTAAAATCTCATTTTCTGACGCTTTGAAGGTTTAGAAATTCAAAAGCAAATGAGAAAAAGTGAGAGATTGATTACAAGTTCTTACAGGGAGACAGACCAGTAGCATGTAGAATTTGCCTTTTGAGTAGAGGGTTTACTACCTCTAGTTGCAGTGTGAGATTATCTCTTCAAACATGAAGGCATCTGAGCAAGATATTACAGAGCACTATTCCTGAATCATGTAGGAGGAAAAATAGCTAAATGTATCAGTGTAGTTCATGTGACCAAGTGTCCTCTTCAGAATGAGATGAATCATTTCCACACTGTAGGTGTCCAGAGTTTACACATGAATCCCACTCACTGTCTCTTATATTACAGCTTGTCCCAGCTTAGCCATCTCCCCAAGGGTGACTGCATGCTGTCCTTGTTCTAGTCAGTTCCCAGTCACTTGGGAATTGTTGCCTTTTAATCTGGTGGCTTTAACATTGGTCATGCTACCACAAATCCTTCATGCAGTTCCTCCAGGCTGAATTTATGGAAAGGATGCAGCTTCTCTTGATAACATTGCCAAGGAGCAGAAGAATTGGGAAGTGGTTGTGGAGTATTTCTTGACTTCAGCCAAGGCTGTGACTCTAATCCATACGGTCTTTACCCCATCAGCCCAGCCTGGGAATTGCATCACTCACGGAGCAGTGGTGTGGGTGTGGTGTGGCCCTCACACAGACCAGCTACTCCTGTGGTGGCAGGGATGCTCTCACTAGGCCAGATTGGAGTTAGTGGTGCCACAGCTCTGCAGGCACTGCTGGCTACCTGTGTGAGCAGCAATCACACCTTTGGTGAGAGCAGCTATGCCTTTGCTGCTGCTCCCAGTGAGACAAGACTCTGTAGGGTTGGCAATGGGAACTGGCAGATGGCAGATGAGCTGTGACACTGGGTCTTAGCACCAAGGTGAGGGGTTTGGTGGTAAAGTGAAGTGAGATGCCAGATGATAGTGAAAAGCAGCAACTGGCAATGCAGCCTGGTTTCAGCTGCTGGAACTGAGATGAGGTTTTGGCAGTAACAGGAGAGTCTGTGTTCCCTGGAAAAAAACAGTGGCTCTTAACAGTAAGATGTGATACTGCTGCTGATATTGGTGAAGTAATTTTTGCTGCAATGCACATCTCCTTGCTAGTGGGTCTCTTCTGGGTTTGTTTAGAGTCAAATAGACATTTCAGTTTCAATGACCATCTAGTCCAACTGCCTGATCATTTTAGGGCTGACCAAGAGTTAAAGCTGTTGTTAAGAACATTGTCAAAACACCTCTAAAACACTGACAGACTTGGGGCATTGACAACCTCTCTAGGAAGCCTCTTCCAGTGTTTGACCACTCTCTTGGTAAGAAATGCTTCCTAATGTCCAGTCTAAACTTCCCTGGTGCAGCTCTGAACCATTCACATGGGACCTACCACTAGATACCAGGAAGAAGGGATAAGCATCTTCTCCACACACTCTCAGTAGCAATGAGACAGGCCTGAAGTACTCAGCTGCTCCTCAGAGGACATTCCTTCAGCCTTACTGTGACCCAGAGGCTCAAACAGGGCTTCAAAATGAGCTAATGGCGCCATGGGAACCTGGAGGGGGTGACTGAATCTGTTCAAGGGCAGAGATTGTGTGAGCACAAAACGGGTTGTTCTGTTGCTCTGGTATGCAAGCTGTCTCTGCATAAATCAAGAAACTGCTTGGCTTAAACAGAGTAAGCAGGGAACTTAAGGCTAAAGTAAGATAACATATTTCTGTTCAAAAAGCATATGGTACAGATGAAATGTAACCAGCTTGAATGAAAGGGGCTGAAGGGAGTCTTAGGACTATCTAGATAACATAATGAGCAAATACCATATTGTAACAAAACTGCCTAGATAAAAGTGTTAGAAATATCAGCTTTGGGTGTGAATGTAGCAGAATTTGGACTAATGAGGAAAAAATAGTTAGATGCAGGTTATTAAATAGGTCCAATATTTCTGGGAGAACTCTAGGCAGAGAAAGAGAGGTGCAGGCAAGGTTGTTGAAAAGATGGGCTTAGGAAAATAAACACTAGAAATTAAAATAATTAAATAGGAAAGAAACACAGGAAATAATTAAAAAAGTAGGCACTGGGTATAATCCTGTGAAGAACAAAGAGGGGTGGGATATTTTGGTTGTAGAAGTGTGGATGCTGTCAGTGGTAGAGCTGACCTGTGGATAGTGGACAACACCCTTGGGACCAACTGCTAGGCTCTAATCAGGTCTGTGTGCAAAAGACTTGGCATGCAAGGGTGGGCTGAGAGGGGATGAGCTTGTTCCCTAACACTTAAGTGGAGAAGGGAAGGCAGTCGAATTGTAATGGCATAGAACTTGCATGTGTTTTAGTTGATTTCTTCATAGTAATTGTGACTTAGTGCTACTAGTAAAAGGCAATAGAATTGCAACTCAAAATTGGTGTGCTTGTACTGATACAGTTGTGAATGACTCCTGTTAATATCAGACAGTTGTTCGTTAGCCAATTAAGGTGGTATCAGTCTCTTATAAGTGTCTGTCAGTTACAGGTAAGGTCTCCAGTTAAAAGAGAGGAGTCAGACATGTAAGATACCACGATCACTATTTTAAAAGCTATTTTGTATGCAAAAAGCTAAAACCATTTCATTTCCTCAAAACTTGCCAAGTGATTTATTCACAACAGTGAAGAAAATGAAACAGGGAGTACTTTTGTGTCCTGTGATGTGGGGCTTTGGCCTAGTGCTTTTATTGTGCTGTCATGACATGGATCATTGTGGAGTCAAGAGAGCCTGCAGTGGTGCAAATCCACAGGCTACAGGGAGCCCAAGCATGGAAGTTTTGTGGGGGCTCAATACTGCAGCTGAAGACAGTGAGACACAGTGTTGAAGTGCCTCAGGAGCAGAGACTGCAGCTGCATATGGATTGCTCATGGCAGGAAATGCACACAGTGTTAGAAAGGTTGGCATCATAGTGCATGGGACCTGGAAATGGAATGACCAATGTGAAACTGAAGAGACATTCAGACAGAGCCCACTAAAAGTACAGAAACTAATACCAAGGGATAAAAAAAACCCCAAGAAAACAGCATCTTAAAAATTATTTGAATTTAATTTTGGCATATTTTATGAATTGAGAGGAGGCTAAAGGCATACATGTATTGGGTATTTGTTCTGGTTTTGGCTGGGATCAACTGAGTTATCTTCACATACATAGTATGGGGCTCTGGTTTGTATTTGTGCTGAAAACTGTGTTGGTCACCCAGGGATGTTTTCATTGTTTCCGAGCAGCACTTACACAGGGTCAAGGCCTTTTCTTCTTCTTATACTACCCTGCCAGGGAGGAGGCAGGGGGTGCACAAGGCATTTGGAGGGGACACAGTCAGGACAGCTGAGACCAACTGACCAAAGGGACATTCCAGGCCATATGGCATCACACTCGGTATATAAAGCTGGGGAAGAAGGAGGAAGGGGGATGTCCAGAGTGATGGTGTTTATCTTCCCAAGTCACCATTACACGTGATGGGGCCCTGCTTTCCTGGGAATGGCTGAACACCTGTGTGCCCATGGGAAATGGTGAATGAATTCCTTGTTTTGCTTTGCTTGTGTGTGTGGCTTTTGCTTTACCTATTAAAGTGTCTTTATCTCAACCCACGAGTTTTCTCACTTTTACTCTTCCATCTCCCCCATTCCGCTGTGGAGGAGTGAGCAAGCGGCTGCGTGGGGATGAGCTGCCAGCTGGGGTCAAACCGTGATAGTATTGACTTGATGGTGTCTTTATATGTCTATCTTCCTGCTGCCAGAAGACAGCTTGTTTCTTGTTTTAGTCTCTTGCTTCAAAATTTTAAATTCTGACAAAAGAAAGCAAAGCACATGCTGGACCACTTTGCTCAATACAGATTGCAATCAACAACATTCTTTCAAATTCCACTCTGAAGCTTCCAAAGTAAAGGCTTCATCCTGCCAGGCCGTGGTATTAAGTATCACATGCAAGGCAGTCATAATTCTAGTTCACTGTAGCAAGGAGCATTTAAAGTTGAAGTAAACTTGTAATGCAAGTGAACAAGGAAGTGCAGAGGAAAAGATGATGGCTTTTTTCTCATTAAACCCTAAGTGAAGGGATAAGAGCCCTGTTACCTGCTGCTAGTCCTGCTTGTTTGATCATCAGAAGCTAAAATACACAAATATAGTTTGGAGCAAGGAACCAAACTTTCAGAACTCATAAACTGCTGAGAATCCTCATCTCCCAGTACTACACACAGGTCCCCTGTAGCTTGTCCCCTCTCCCTGGTCACATTTCTTGCATTCTGCTGCACAGTGGCTCTGCTTCAGCAGGGTGGATGGAGAGCACCTCTGCTGTAGCCTATTTCATAGCATGATTAGGCACTTTATTGAGAACAACAAATTCAAATTTCTTCAGGCTGAAGAGGGCTCAGATTTTTCACTTCCATGGAAATACTTTAACCCCTAGGATCTCATGTTGTCTCCTACAGGTTGACAGAATTTTCTTCAATAAAAAGTAAAGAAATATGCTAGTGTTGCAATTTTACAGTTGCTCAGACCGTTCCATTATGATAAATTGTTGTCTTGCTGTTTCTTTTCTTTGGCATTCAAATAAATGGTATATTGAGAGGAAGGAAGGTTTTAAGTCACCTCTTGACATACAGAAGTATTACTGGAGGAATTCCTTGTCTTGCATGTTTGTTAAGGAATTCTAGCTGGATGAGTTCCCTGGGAACTCTCAGATCTGCAAGATAAGTTATGCTGCCAGAAGGCTGAACATCCTGCTGCTACCCTGGACGGGGTTTAGGAAGAGAGCTGTGGAATATTCTGCTGCAGAGGCAAAAGAGAGAGGCTGTGTTCCAGGAGGGAGAGCAGTGCAGGAGGAACAGAGCAGAGAACTTCACATAGGTTTGTGGAATAAGGAGAGTCGAGGTGAGGTGAGGTGAGGGGCAGTAACACCTTTTCACAACCACCTTAAGTAGCTTCCAGCATTTTCTTGCTGGTCTGTGATCCTGTACAGGGTTATGAGTACACAGCTCCTCTCCCTGCAGTGGGGATCACACCTCTGGCGTGTTCTGGAGAGAGGCATGTGCTTTTCACTGCAAACATTCCTTTGCAGGTGCTTAACAGATGCTTACATTTTTGCTACTGAAAAAAGGCAATTCCAGGGACAGTTCAAGCAAATGAAAGGGAGAATCAGTTCTCATCCAGGTAATCTCTAGCCAGCCTGCATCACATGTCCAAGAGGTGAAAGGGAAAGGAAATGAAAAGGAGCAAGGAGGTATGTGAAACTCCTGCATTTTTCATCAGTTTTTGTTCATGCAGGTTGCAGGTTTTTTGATAGGCACCATTAACTGTTATTATTAATCCACCGTTCTAACTACACAATTATTTTAACCCCCTTGCATACACTGACAAAATGAACATAGGCCATAACTTGTTTTTAACACTTGGTATTGTCCATTTAATTGTAAGGAATTAAGAAGGAGCAGCTGTGCCAACATATTATTATTAATGTACCTGAAAACAGTGAGTAATCTACACAGTTCAATTATAGAGATCCCTATGTCCCCAAGCCAGCAATTGTAAAGATTTACATTTTAATTGATATCTTCTGTAAAGAAAAATAAAAGCCCTCAGCTACCTAAGTCGTTACAATTAATTAGGCACAAAATACTCTGTAAAGATGAACAGTGCCCTCATCCCAGGAGTGTTCAAATAAAAACCCCCGAAAAGCAAAAGCACTTTTAAATCTGTAAGATATCAGTATAACATGTCTAACAACAGTTCACAATTCACAAAACAGCACATGCATTTGCAGTGAGGAATTACTCATTAGAAGTGTCAGGCATGGCATGAATTTGAGCACGAGCAGCATCCCTAACTTCCACTGCCTTCTTTAGCCTTTAGTCTGTAGTTCTTAAGAGGGTGCATTGTTTGGTTAAGGGATCCATCAGTTTGTAGGCTGTGCCCCACAAAAAAATATTTGCCTTTAGTTTTGCATTTACAGACTGCAACCAAAACAAAAGACTGTATGTACATGCTTTTACAGTCTTGACATCCAGGTGATTTCAAGCCAGAGTCATTTTGCTTTTGTGTTGCACATGCACAGGCCAACTCTACCCTGAATCTTCTAAATGTACTGGACTGCAAAGTAAAATTGCTGACAGCCTATTTCAGTACTTGAACGGACTTCTTGACAGTCATGTACCATGTCCCTGAAAGGCTGGAGAACTTCCCTTGCAGCCATGCCATCCTCCAGACATTGTGGAGCCATTACTGGTCATCCCATGTCAGCAAGGCAGTATTGTCCCACCTACCATGCTGTGTCTTGTTCTGCTCTTCTTTAAGTGTTGATGGGTGAGAACGCAGCATTTGCCTTGCTTGTCAGATTTATCATATTCTCTGTGTTCAGTCTCCATACTCAGTGCCTTCACATAATGATGAACTGTCCCTCTGAACCAGTGCCCCAAACCACAGATGCCAGTAAACACAACCAAACAGTGTGCAGGCCCTGCAAAGCCATATGCCTTGGCAGACTGACACAACTTCTGCCCCTGAGCCTGCTACAAAAATCTGAGTCTCACAATGCACCACAGAGAGTGTCCTCCTGGGAACAGCTCTGCATTCCCATGGAGGGGGTGGATTTGCCCCACCAACTCCACAAGACTGTTAGGCTGTGCGCATGGACAGCTGTCGATGAAGCCTGTTAGGCAAGGCAGCATGGGTGGAGCAGAGGGTGTTTACTTGTCTCAAGCTTAGTATCCACATGTGCACATGTGTGGATTCTTGCTAATATCTACCTGCCTTGTGTAGTGGTTTTGGTTTGATTTTCCTGGTAAATAGGGTCATAACTAAGGAAGTATTCCATCTCATTTCTTTACATAAGCAAAGATATAAAGAGGGGGAGTCAGAAGTCAGG
>JAWWMP010000041.1:18711281-18759083 GCA_035047865.1 Dendrocincla tyrannina | reverse complement strand
TCCTCTGTATATACATGTATATATATGTAAATATATATAAACTGTTTTAGTTCTACTGAAGTTCAGTTTTGTGGGTTTCCCCCCCTCCCCTTTCTCCCTTTTTTTTTTTTTCCTTTGTGGCCGGGAGGGGTCTTTAGGGCCTCTGTCCTGGGCCCTTCGGCTCTTGGCGTTTGGCTAATTTCGACCGGTCACACTTTTAAGTTCAATTATTTTTTGTATATTGAATTGTGGAGGCCAGGCAGTCTTTGTCACATCTCTGGCAGATGCTGCCTGCATATGAATTTGGGCATTGACCTACCCTCAAGAGATGTTCCAGTGTAAACTGAAACAGATATTGGAAGGATTCAGTGTCCAGCTGGTGACATTCTTCATTTTTAGAAGAAAATATCCCAGGAGAGGTAATGTAGAACCTGAATACAAACTTCAGCGGCTTTTGCTGTCTAATGTCTACTAATGTGCAGGTACAAATGGAGATTTCCTGGCATTAGTTTCCCTCTGTAGGCATATTTTCTCATGGATAGCAAAATACATATTCCTGAAACAAGAAGACTGGACAAATAATCCTAATAAAACCAGTGATTTTCCAACTTTACAACAAAGCCATTTTTAATAATAGCATAGCAATAAAGAGTTAAAATAGAAAATCATGTTTTTACTACTCAAGAATTCATAATCATCTTTTCTCCTCTGACTACAGCTTATACAAGAATATTTTGGCTTAGTTTCAGCTCAAAGATTTAAAAAGTGACTGAAGTAAAGAGGTGAGAAAGGAAAAAGTCTTGCAGCATTTATCAAAAAAATTAAAATTCAAATATATGAAATCATTTCATATATTTGAGAAAGAATCAATTCTTCACAGCAATTGGCAATATTGGTGCTACAGATATTACCTTTTGTAGCACAGTGGAAGTGTGATTTTGCCCATCAGAGCCAGCAGCATCAGACAGCAACTGCACTGCACCGTTGGTAGGACCTGGGGCGTTCCTGACAGAAGTGCATGAGACCTGCCACATAAGACTCCTCACAACTTCTACATGCACACTGCACCTATTACCTGCCCAGCCTGCTATATCCTGAGTAAGTCAGGTGTGCTCTGTGCTAGCAGTCTGTCTGCTACAGCAGTGTTTGCACATGCTGCAGATTCCTTTGCCCCCACTGGCCCGTGCTCTTTCCTTCAGGATCCCTGCACTCGGCACTGGTAAGGCTGCACCTCAAATCTTGTGTTCAGTTTTGAGCCCCTCACTACAAGGAAGTCATTGATATGCTGGACTGTGTGCAGAGAAAGGCAATGGTGGGGAGGGTCTGGATCACAAGTCTGATGAGGAGCAGCTGAGGGAGCTGGGGGTGTTTAACCTGGAGAAAAGGAGAGTTAGGGGAGACCTTACTGCTCCCTACAACTACCTGAAAGAAGGTTGTAGTGAGGTGGGTGTTGGTCTCTACTCCCATGTAATGAGTGACAGGATGAGAGGAAATGGCCTCAAGCTGTGGCAGTGAAAGTTTAGTTTGGATATTAGGAAAAATTTCTTAATGGGAAGAGTCAAGCTTTGGCTGCCCAGAGAAGTGGTCAAGGCACTATCCCTGGAGGTATTTAAAAGACCTGAAGATGTGGCACTTAAGGACCTGGTTTAGTGGTAGACTTGGCAGTGCTGGGTTAACGATTAGACTTGATGATCTCACAGGTCCTTTCTGACCTAAATGATTCTATGATTCTGTGTTCAGCAGCTGGGTTTGAACCACTGCTGCAACCAAACTGTGAAATACTTAGAAGTGACAGTGAATTCCTTCTAGTCCATCCAGTAGCCTTGTGTCAGTTCTCCAAAGGGCTAGTAGCTTGGGTGTAGTATGGGACAAAGGCAAGAAACCTGCCCAGTCTGAGAAGGAACAGGAACTATTTCCCCAGGATTCTGGAGTGCTGGGCAATGCCATTCAAGATCTTTAAACATGACTGTAATTTTTGCTGTCAGCATCTGTGTTATCTAGATTTTAGGACTATTTGAATATCCTAGCCTCTTGTGCCCTGGAACTAAGTAAAATTACAGTTCAAAACCTGAATAATGAATATACTTTCTTTAATTTATATCCTGTTGAGGTGGTTTATTGACTTTGGTGTGCAAGCAAATTTGATGCCTAAAACTATCATGACGAAAACTAAACTGATAAAGGTTTGAAATAATATGAATTCTGTCTTATTCCAGAGATAGTTATTATCAGTCCTACAGTAAAGGACAAAATTGCTAACAGATCCTCCCAGATATGTTGCAAGGAATTTCTGCTTCCTTCAGACAGTTGAAACAAAATTTTTTTTTTTTAATTATTTTTAATTTGGCTTTACTTTTCTTTCAGAAGACTGTTGAAGAAACATTTTTCTCTTCACTTTTCTTTGAGAAGAAAAGAACGCAAGTTTGAACAACAGAAATTCTAATTAGGTGTAAGAAAAAAAAATACCATAATGGTGGTCAAACACTGGAAGGAGTTGCCCAGAGAAGCTGAGGACTATTGATCCTTGGAAAAATTAAAAACCCAACTGTACGCGGCCCCAGGCAACGTGACCCTCTTGTACAGGCTCAGAGCAGGGGGAATAGACTAGATGATCTCCAGAGGTCTCTTCAAAATTAAACCTACTCTATAGCTTTGTTACACAGGTAGCATTTCACGTCTGAATTACATCTGGAAAAGTGCCCAAACCCAGTAAGAAAATAAGCCTTCGGGAGATGCTGTCATTAAGTGCTGCATAGTGGCTGCAAATCATGTCCCTCCATTCCTGGCTGAAAACACTGAGCTTTGTAAGTGATGTTCCCCCTAAGAGCTATTAGGGTAGGATTACATGCAGCACATCTAATGAAGAGCTGGATTCTCATCTATCAATATAACAGGTTTTTCTTGTAATCCTATGAATGTAGCCTTGGGCGAAACTTTTTTAATTCATGTGCTGTTTTGTTTGTTTTGGCAAACCTGCATGTGCTGCTGGTTGTGTTCGCAGGAGTTCAATAAACCTGACACAATTTCTTAATTTTATCGTCCTCCACAGTTAGCCACACTTTAAAAAGTAGAAATATTCTCATTAGAAAGGCTAATCCATTGCATGTGTGCTTGCAAATGGTCTGCATTTGTGCACGGCTGAGCACAGGTGAGCTCATCTGGCTGAGCTCTCACTGGGCACTGCTGTAGTCTAAGTATAGTAACGTGGAGGTCGCCAGTACTATCTTGGCTGCACAGAGCTATTTACCTCTGAACAGAGCATATCAATGGTTACATCATTTCGCATTATGCTGAGTTTATATTCTAAAATACTGATTTTAGCACAAGCCCCTTTTGCTAGCGTATGCCTAAAGCTATAAGCTAAAGTTATTGATTGAATCCATTTTGTTTGTGGGGACAAAGACAAGAGGCAAAGTTCCTTACATAAAGTTGGACCAGATGAAACCCTGAGAACCGAAAAGAGCAGACAGTGGGCAGAGAGGGTAAATCTGTCAGTAAGTTACACTAAATTAGCATTTTCTTTAGAAAGTAGCAGAACATCAAAATAACATCTTGCAGTAAGGGGAGATACTTTATATCCCATTATCTACTAGAGCTTGCTAAAAAATAACTAGTCCTGTGAAAAACCCCACCAAATTAAAAGAACCAGCTAGTCTGAGACAGTTTTTAAGGAGTCAATTAAAAAGTAATCTGAATAATTTTGAATTTAAGCAACTGCTTGAACCCTGAATAAGTTCTGTTTAGTCTAGAAAACCCCCACCATTTTACCCAGAATTAAAATGGGTGAGTGCCACAGCATCGGGAATTATGGGCCACGTAGTCTGCCCTGAGGAGAAATTGTAGAGATCATGCTGTGTACAGTATCATAACTAATACCAATCAACATGGTACAGATGGGCAGACAACACAGGCAGACACTGTCCCGGTGTGAAGGCTGTAGAATGGATGTAGCTTCTTCCTAACTCTGCTAATGTCAGATCATGGCATGTTTTCTGCTGGCAGGAACCTAAGGCTTTCCAGCTGTGCTCTGTGCTGTAATGTCCCTGTAGCTTCTTGTAATTGATGTATTTTGCTGAGAAACCAGAGAACTGCAGGAGTTACACCAGGAACCCAGAAATCCACATCTGAAGCAAACTGTATCAAATACATTTGGACAAAATGACAAATTTGCTTGATGAACTCCTGAAATAATTACTTGATATACTTGAAGGCTTTTATAAGATATTAAATATCTATTTTTTAGCTTTTTGATACAGAAAATTATAGCATATGAGTAACTTTCATGCTGATTCACAATCTGCTAGACATGTGACAATAACAGCAGCATAGATATTTGATGGAAAAGGTTATATAAATAAAGCTTCTTCTGGAGCAGAATTAAATTAGTATATAGTGACACTTTCATACTAGAAGAAAAAGTCAAGTAAAAAAACAACACAAGTCAAGCAAGGTGGGTAGTATTTGCAGAAAATCTGATGCTGCCCTTGGATATTCAGCTTAGTGTCTGTGGGCTGTAGTTGTTCTTCATGATCCTAAACCCACAAGAGAAAAAATCAGTATTTTTAATATCAGATCACAGTGTATTTTCTTATATGAATGTAAGATAAATATACACTTTTAATTAGTAGAAGAAATGAAACTAGAAAAAAATACTAAAGGAATGTCAAGTGGCCACAATCTTTAACCCTGGTAAAACTTGAAGAAACCCATTTTCTGAAGAAAGAAACAAGATGCTTGTGTAAACCTTGGTCTACATCACACAATGGAAGGCAGGAGTAACTCGACCAAAATGAAATGAAATACATGGCCTGGAACTGCCGGCGGTGGGAGTTGGATCAGGCAACGGGGTTTCTTTAAACGCAACAGATGTGAGGCTCTGCAGAGCGCCTGCGGTAACTCCTTCCTTTGTCAGGGAGAGGGAGGTATGTGCCTCCCCAGGCGCTGCTGATGCAGTTGATGTCAGTGAGGTGGAATAATTGCTGAGGTACCTGTCTCATTCTGTCTGTGCTAATGGAACCGCTCAGGTGTTAATGGATTATGACACTGCATACATCTACCACAAAATAGGCAGCAGTGGCTCAGAAATGCACAATGAATCTGTAATATCCTGGTAAAAGGGGAGATATTCAATGTGTACCTGACTGAAACTCATAATTTAAAGGTTTTAAGCCCCAATGCATGCAGATACACACTGATGTAGAGGCATTTCCCATTCAAAAAAAAAAATTGTATTACCTCCTGGGCTTTCAATGGGATTTTTTCTTTGCGGTCAGTGGAGAGTGGAGAATGTCCCTGTACCAAGCCAGTATCTGTATGCATAAAACAGTTGCTTTTCAAAGCATCAAAAATGCTCAGTAAGAAAGAAGTTACCTTTCCAGATGCAAACAGTACACAGATATACTTTAGAAGCCAATGTTTGGGATAATCTTTTAACTGGAAACTGTGATTATTTCATTCCTTGTTCTTAACCATTTCTGCAGTTCCCAGTCTTTAAAATAAGGCAAGTAAGTCCACAGCCCCACAGTCCTGGCAGCATGGAAATTGTGGGTTTATTCACACTTTTAACATACCATTAGTTGTCTACATTTACATTCAGGCACTCAGGGCACTAGTTAACCTCTTCCTCACACTTTGTGAGGCTTTCTGTGTACATCCCTACCTACTGCACAAAAAGGAGATGGGGGAAAAAAAAGTTAAAACTCTTAAAATAAACAGATCTACAGTTTCAAAAACTCTGTACAGTCCCCGAGATTACTCACAGATTTAAATTACATTCCTCTTTGGGCATGGAGTGTTCAGCCCTGTCTAGGAAAATGTCTGAATTTCAACGGCATTGCTGGAAGAGTGAATTTACTTGTTTGTATCTAGACCCTATCTTCAGATTATATCAGATAAACCCTTGAGGAGTTGTTTTGTCATTCAGCAGAAGGCTTGCCGATACAAATTTTATCTGGAGTTTTCTCTGAATAGAGATTCCTGCTACCTCAGGCTTGTGAATTGCAAGGTCTGGCTTGCTATGGGTTTCCAGCCCCAAGTTCAGTGCAAAACTGCACAGTATAAAACCCAATAAATGGCAAATTAATTTGGTTTTGGAAAACAGTTGCTCCTGAATCTCAAACATAATTTTATTTTGTAGGAAATATTGATTAAAGCACTTTACTGTATTCAAGAGGTTTTTTAAAAAATGTACCTATGGTGTGAGTTGATTTCCACCTGGTTATCTTTGAATAATTTACTGAAACATAAAAGGAACATATTTGAGACCACATTAACATGCAGTTCTGTCACCAGCCTGTTCACTACCATATCTTAAGGTATGGTGTACGCAAGGCTGGTTGTTATTACTTAAGTGTTACTCTATCCTAAGTATGGTATGACTAAAGGTAGCACTCTGCTCTTCCTTGGATGTACACAGAGTGATGCAAACAGTAGGACAAAAAATGCAGAAGGAAAAACAGAAGGGAAAGCTACGTTGAACTGTTCACATTTCTCATGCTGGTGAAACAATGGTAACTTATCTCAGGGTATCTCTACAAGCAGGCAGCAGGACAGTACAGATTGGCTTTTGAGTCCAGAATAAATCTTGTTATCTTTAGTCCCAGGCAGATCTGCAGTTTAATCTGGATAAAGATTACACAGCAATATACAAACACTAGCATTAATCTGCTTGTAACGAATTTATTTTTATTTCCACTATTACTAAATTCAGTGAAACAAATTCTGTTGGTTTTTCTTTTTTTGTAATGGGTTTCTTTCCACGTATTTCTGCTGTAATTTTCTTTTTTTTAAAATCAGTTCTTGACATTTTCTCTTGCTAGATTTTTCTGTGGTGGTAGCATTGACTCCACACACAAATGAGATTCATGCACAGGGCACTACCACACAGGCTAAAGGTGCTAATAACACACAGTAATTTTTAAGGCAATTTCAGGACATGATGAAGTAAAAAAGGGATAATGCTACTGCTACCATTTTCAGTGCAAACAATGCAGAATGTATCCCAGATGATTTATTGCCTAATTAGTGGTACCTAGTATAACACATTTAAAATAAAACCTTTATAGTATTATACTGGATGAAGAAATCTGACTGACGACTGGCAAACAAGTTGTTTTTAAAAATGGGTGATGGCTTAAGTAAAATTAAAGAATAGCCCGAGAAAGTTAATTGCAGCTATTTTCTATTCTATTATTAGCAATTCCTTGGGTCTGAAGTTAAAAATTGCCACATCTGATAAATGTCAAGTCTTAAATGAGGCAACTCCAGCACAACCTCAAGACTGTGGTGAAATGAATCGCATCAGCTGCCAGCACCTGCCCTTCCAGGACAGGCTGCTGTGCTGGTGACAGAGGTAGGGAACCTATGAAAACAGGCATGCTATTTCAAGGACGGAAATACACATCTGGAGCATTATGTGGCTGATAACTACTGTCACAGTTCTTTTCTTTAGCAAGACCGGAACAATCTTTAGAGAGCTGTCCCCAAAACAGAAATGATGTGAGGTGAAAATGCCCTATGGTCACTGTCTTCTTCCACACAAAGAATGTCTTCATTTTAGGCAATCTAAATGGAATGTTTGTGTTAGTATCTTCTGCCTCACTTATCCCATCTGTGCAGTTTGCTCATTAATTTAAGGGAAGCCAAAAGGGGAACTTTCACTACCCTTCTGTCGGCACTGCCTTGTCCTCTTCATTGCCCCTGGGCATGGCTGTTAGCAACAGAATGGAAAGCACCACCAGGCCCTTGACTTCCCAAAAACTATTTTCAGCAAATTGCCAAGAGCTGTCAATATGCACATTTTCATGCTTCTCCCCTGCACCTTTCCCACTGCCGGGCATCTGTAGGGATGTGCCTCCACCTGCGCTGTGCCCCAAGTCTGGCAGGGACCGCACCTGGCTTTGGCAGGGCTGCTCTGCCAGGTTGTGCTGTGGGCTGCAGCCCCGCCACCCTCCCTCGCCCCAGCACCCCCCTGCTGACAAGGACCAACTCGAAGTTGCAGCACTAGGATTTGTCCTTTGGAGCACATTTTTATCTTCTTGTCAAGATGGTACATGTGGCTATTTAAAGTTTTGCTATGAAGAACAACCCTGCATCCCCTTTGCCCCTTACTGTATCAAGTCTGCCCTCAAATTAGACTCAATTATTGTGATAACCATCACCTTCCCAGTTGTCAGTGACTGGGATCAGCTTCTGGTATACAGCAAGACGTTTTGTTGCTTTTCAGACATGGAATCATAGAATCATTGAATAGCCTGGGCAGGAAGGGACCTTAAAGATCGTCTGGTTCCAGCTGCACTGATGTGGGCACAAACACCTTCCACTAGACCAGGTTGCCCAGAGCTCTATCCAGCCCAGCCCTGAACACTTTCAGGGATGGGAAAGTGCTATATTATTAGGAATACATGTATCTCTTACAAAAACACACACTTCTGCTAAGCAACGTTATAATAAAAGGCAAATTAAGGGAGAGTTCGGAAAAAAGCAACCGAATACCCCAGTTCTCAGTGAAGCAATGGGGTTTTTGGGACCCTAGCTTTACTGTATGCCAATAAAGACTTGCCCAAGCATGTTACGACCTGACACACAGGATACGTTTTATGGATCTCCCCTCTGCATCATCACCTGTATAGTCTTATGAAAGTACTGAGAAGCACAAAGCATAATGCAACCAGCTCCCACAGCCACCAGCTAGAACAGCACCTTCAGGCATCCATATGCAGATTCAACACTACCACCTCTCCTCAAGAAGAATGCACATGGAAGTATTTCTCCATTATTCATATTTTCTATGGCTACCCTGAATTTCTGCCACTGCACACCTTCCCTTAATTTTGATACACTTTAGACAATTTTTTTCTAACTGAAAACTACAATGTGTGAACCATGAAAAACAGTCAACATACTTGTACCTTTTACTCTCTGCATACTTCAAACTTTAAAAATAAAACCAGCAGTTTGCTTGTCTTTTTATATATATATATATATTGATATACATAAAAATTGTTTCCCTGTTTTCCCTTTGCTGACTGTATTTCATTCCCTATAATCACTTCTGGCTCCTAATTTTTACTTCCTTGACATTAATATTCCTTAAAATAACTATTAGTTTAGACTGGACCTATTAATTTCTGCATTTTAGGTGAATTCCAAGGCTTTTTCAAATTTTACACTTCAATTCAATAGCACTTTTTCCTTTATTTACTTACAGTTCTTCATTCCATGGTCTGCAGTTTGACTTTTGTCCTACCTTACCTACTTACCTACTGCACTTTGGTAAGGCACTGCAGTGGACATGTTTCCTTTTGCTCTTGTAAAGCAATTTTCAAGGAGCTGTACTGAAATATCTTTAGAAATACTAAGACATAACAACACTTAAAACTGAAAGGAATTTAAGCAGTTTTGAAGCATTATTTTACACTCCCACTCTTTCCACGGATCCTGATTTAGGATCCTGTCAACTACACCAATTTGTCACAAATGAGTAGTTTAGGTTGCTTAAAAAAAATCACTGTCAAAGGTATTACCAAAAGCGGGTTTAGTATAAATTTGTGAAAGTGTGACATAAAGTTCAAGGACAAGGTTCATAAAACTACTTACTATGTGGATGAAACATAAGAAAAGGAAATCAAGGTAGAATTGAGCCAGAAGAATTTACAGAGAGACTGAAGAGGGAAGAGGGCAAGGGAGACCCTCCCATTGGGAGAGAATTGGCTTTAGACATCAGCCAATTTCCATCCTAGCAGTAACCCAAAACAGTAATTACTGAATTTTTTCAAAAGCCCAGTAACAACAGTGCTGTTTCACTCAGGCTATGTTTCGAGTAAGAAATGTTCCAAGGCTGTTCAGGAGACGATTGATTATCTTTTGTTCCCCTCCTTGGTCAGACAACAGAAGTTCCTGGTACGGACAGTACCACCCCCACCTTGCACCCATGCAAGAGTTCATGGTATGGCCAAGGGACACTTCATCATCCAACTCATTACACAAAGGCCAAGGCTTAGCAGGAATTCCTGAAATCATAAAGTGGCCCCAAAGATGTACCACCATAACTCATCACCACATGCTGGAAGAACACCCTTCCTCACAGCTTAGTGCATTCTCCTTACCATTACTATTTAAAAAAAGTGCCAATTATTTAAATAATCAGAGTACCTGCATTTTAACAAGTCTAATAAAACCAAGACAAATGAATTGTTTCTGAATCTGTAAAAGAATGTTCTCTTTTGGTAGTTGCAAAGTTATTATTCTGGTATCCGAGCTCCAAAATGTACAGCACAATACTTGACACCTTGAAGCTATTCTATTTAAAGGAGAGAAGCCTTCCATAACATTGTCAAATCAAGGCTGCAGAAGCCAGTAAATACTATGTGCAGTTGCCTTCATACTTGGAATTTCATTTCTTGCCCTGCTGATCTAACGTCCCTACTGGGATAACGTGCTCCATGGAAAAGACATGATCACACAAGATGTTGAATACACGTCATAGCTACAGCCCCCTTTTTTTTTTTTTCTCCTTCAGGTGTAGAGTGACCATTTCACAGGAGGAAAGACAGGAAGAATTAACAGGGCTTCCACCTCACATTATCTGGAAAAATACACACAGCCTATCTCTGAAGCCTGATCGGTGTTGCACTGAGCATCCAGCCATGCATCTGTCTTGGACTACAGTGCCAGTATGACTTGAATAATTAGATTCATGTCAGAGGCTCACAGCTTGATCTTCAAAATGTTGCTTTGCAGTTGATAGGAATGTAACTTTCACTAGATGAAGTACAGTATAAACAACTGCTATAAAAAAAAGATATGGAACTAGCAGAGATAACAAACGAAACTTGTCCAGTAACTCCTTCAAAAACGAGAGATTTAGTGTGACCTGCCCTACGCTACACCAGCACAGATGGATGAACAACAGCAATTTGAGGGGAACTTAAAAATATTTAGAAATAGGCAGTGAATGACTATAATAAACAATATAAGGGGATACCACTCTAATAAAGCTTTCACACTCTAAAATACTATTAGAAGTCCATACTTTTACTTATGATCTACATGCAGCCACTTACTAGCTAAGGTATTTGTTTCAAAAAGTAAATATGGCTTATTAAGGGAACTCTTGGTTCCATGGCACAGAATTCAGATGTTGGGACTGCTGAAAGGCTGAGACTGCTACAATGGAGATGGTACTTCTCAGACATTTGCTACTGTTTTAAGCATATTGTGAAAACAAGAAGAACCTGCTCAGTGTGCAGCTGAGTACTGCATGCTTTGATCTGGGCAAGGAAACCTCTGATGTTTTCTTACTAGTCTTTCAAAGGTATTTTTTAAATTTCAACTCTTAACTGCTCATGTTAAATGACTCAGGAATCATCTGCTTCCCAGACTACCTCCTGCTCAGTCTCTTTTCTTGAGCTCAAAATGTCTAATACAATATTTAGAGGGAAGCAGGGAAAGAAATTTCTAAAAGTGTTCCAGTGTTCTCTGACTTGAAGTACCTCTGATGTGCTCCTTGAGATGTGGGGTAGCCCCCATCTGGCTTTTGTCATTTCTTAGTAAGGCAAGGAATTAATAAATCAGAAACAGCCATGACTGAGGGGTTTTTTTTTATGAGGGAAGAGACAGTTCCTGTAACTAGAACTGAGTATCTGAAACATGGTTTTCATGCACAGTAAGACTTAGTTCAACTGTCTCTAAAAGAAAGACACTGACGCTAAACTGACTTTCCCATTGCTTCTTTTGAATGCAGTGGCTGTTCCTCTTTTTCTGCATACCCCAAAATTTATGTACATTTTTATCACAAAAAAAATGCCAATTATTTTAACTTCTTAATTCAGAGGGTGGTTAGTTTCTGGAATGGGCTTCCCAGAGAAACAGTCACAGCACCAAGCCTGTTTAACAAGCATTTGGTCAATGCTCTCAGAACACTGTGATTCTTTTATTGTGCAGGGCCAGTAGCTGGACTTGATGAGCCTTCTGGAATCCCTTCAAACTCAGGATATTCTATGATTTTAACCAATAGCAAGCACTGTTTTATCACCTTTTCTTCATCCCAATTCATCAGGCCATGTCTTCACGAAAGAGATGACTAGAATATCGAAGCTATGACTTCTGGAACAACCAGGCTCTGCCTGTACATCAAGCTGCCAGAAAGAACTGTTCTAAAGGTGTAAGCACTGTTTAATCCTGTACAATTCCAACAGGTAGGTCTCTCTTCAAACAAGATTTTCAGTAGCACTTGGGTAGGTAGAAATGAGAAACATTGCAAAATAAGGAGGAAGGTAGAGTTGGTTTATATCACACAGCACAGCTTCTCAGTCACTAATAAGCAGAATCATGCAGGGTGAGGTGAAAAGGTTAGAGAAAAAAAATGTAGTTTTAAAAGCATAACAATAGAATGAGAAACAGAATGCCCCTTCTCCCCATTCTTCAACATAAAATAAGTACAAGCTTCTCTGGAACCATTTTTTAAGACTGTCAGAAATTATTCTTAGTAACTCAGGGATTATATGAGTTACAGAAAGAAGAGTTATCATTGAAAAGAGTACATGAGTTTCTCCACTCACCATGAAAGCTTTTTTTGTTTCCTTCACTCAAAACTGTGTACTTGCTCTTTAAACTAAGAACCCTTCTAGAAAAACGACTACACTTCATGTGACTTTTGCTAAGTATCAAGTAGTTTATCTTCCTAGAAGCTGATGTCAACATGCAAACTGTTACAATTAAAAGATTATTAAATTGTAGCTATTAAGTATCAGAATATAATCTGCTATGCAGAGGTCATGGAAATACTAATCAGAAGTTCTGGATTGTATCTTGCAATAACAGAAGCATCATCCATCTCCATTACAATTTCTTCCCTGTTTCCTCAAGAGAGCATGAGCACACTGACAAAAACCAAGGTTGGCAGCAGTGGTTTGTGAGATGTAGTATGTCATGACACAATCCTGAAGCAAGAGATCTTTCAGGAGGCAATAAGTAGGACAGACCTTAGTGAAATGACTTCTTGAGTTGGATGTAGAATATTGGCATGGCCTCATCAATGCCCGCATTTTCAGCACCATACTGCAACAACACACACCATCTATCTTGGCCTGTCATGAGTGAAAGCAGTTTAAGCAGCACAATACCACGGCAAAGAGACTGGGCTGAGTAGTGTGGAGTGTGTGACTCAGCCTGGACACCCTCATGTAGTGTGGTCTGGGTAAAAGGTAGTTCTGGGCACTCCACCCTGCGTCCACAGTACAAAGAATGTCCCCTGATGTCCTGTCCGCCTTTAATGTTTTACCTCACTTGCCTTCCTGAAGGTTGCAGTATATACATACTATATGCATTGCAAAGGAAAAAAGTACAGTGCACACCAGGAATGAAAGTGATATGAGTGGACGGTAAACAAGCAAACAAAGTTTGCTATCTTTTTTCCCCCCCTCCATTTGTTTCTCTGTAGCCTATAGTCCTGTCTAAAATACTTCTGTTTGTTACAGAAAGCCATCTTGTTGTGCTGGCAGTTTCTAAACACAGTGCCTAGTTGTCCAACTATTTCTAAAGTGCTGTGTGGCAGGACTTAATCACCGAGGACAAGGAAGAGAGAAAAATGCTGTTTAATGAAAAGGCACAGTGCAAAACGAAGCCAAGAGCAGGACTACTGCTAACCCATCAGTTATTTAATTCTGCCAAAATTAAACAAGATACTTTATTCTACAGTGAATAGGCAAAACACAATTTTAATTTTCTATTTTTCTTTCTTATTTTTTTAAGCCACCACTTTAAGCATTGTTCTGACATACACCACAGCAGATGGCTGGACAGCAGTGGAAACCAAGCAAACCCTGTGTGACCTTAGCTATATATACAAAAGCCTTAAAAACTGGAAGTAGGGTTTTTAAGCATGTTTGGCTTAAGGTACTCAACATCAGTGGAGACGTTAAGGTATCATTCCAGTTCACATGGTAGATATATATTACTGTAACACTCCCATGCAATGACACAACATATCTATGTTCTTGGGACAGTCCACTTTTACATGGCAGGACACAAGTCAGAGAAAATTGAGAAGGTGAAACAATTATAGAATAAGGGAAAGCTTATGTAAGAGTTCTTCAATATTTTTCTTCTGAAACCTGGAGGATTCAGGCACACAGTTATAGATTCAGGCATATTCTTTGCATGGGCACAGTCATACACATTTTAAACAGAAAAGCAAGTAAGTTGCCACTACTACCGTTAATTTCAACTTTTTCACTTCTCAAAAAAATAAAAATTTCGTTTGCAGAAACTTCCATCCATTTCAGAATACACACCTCCTCCAGATTTCTTGATTTCCTCAGGACTGAATTTCTGTTAAGTATTCTTAGTTTCAAAACAGATGAGGATTGAATGCATCTTGCCAACTGAAAAACTAGTCACACCTGTCAATTAAGGGACATAAGACAAAAATCTTGCTTACCTTTCCATAAACAATGGTTTTGATTAAAAAAAAATAGTATCAGCTAGTATTAATACCCATTTAACACTGTATTACATGTTACTAGAAGGGGCATATTTAAATCAAATTTCAAGCAATTTTTTTTTTTAAATTACAGTGAAATCACCTTAAACATTTTCTCTATCCACCCCACCACTTTATGGTCATCAAATATGTCATCATCATTTGGGGATACATAAGACACCAAACTCAACAGCAGCTGTTACTTAATAATTAATGCTCAGACTCTTCTTATGGGGTGGGAGAAAACAGGGTTACATTACATGTCATTATGTTTACATCATGTTTACTTAGGAATGCAAAATCCAATCCTACTATGATGTCACATACTGTTGTATTATCAATCATCCAAATGACACTAGCTTTAAAAATATTGTAATACTGATCCATAGCTAGCAAGGTTAAAATGAAGATCAGAACTTACTTCTGCAGGCATTCCAGCTCTGAGGGCAAGTCACAACCTACATAAACTCTGTTCATTAAACTGTATTCTAGCAGTGCACAAAAACAGGGATCCTACAAGAGAATATTATTATATAATTTTACTCATGCTGCTCTGTGAAATGAATTTGCAAACAAAAGAACACTGCACACAAATGCAAGAGATTTACTAGGACTTCTTCCAGAAACAGAGCTCTACAAACAGTGCATGCATGGTGTAACATGGGAGGAAGACACCTATTGCTCCTCTAATTTATATATTTTTCATGTACTTGTAGGGGACTAAACTTTCTATTCAGACCATTTCTGGAATACTGTTTTCATTCTTTTTTGTACAGTCAGACATAACATCAGATATTAAGCTCAAATTATTCCCATGAAAGGACCATGGTTCAAAGGTTCAAGAGGAAACTACCTACCTATCAGCTGTTGCATTAATTGGGAAAAATCACTTCAGCCACTCCTCCATTTAAAAAGTGAAGCAACTGCATTTTGTGAAGAATCTGATTGCATGAGGTTATTCAGAACATGCTTATTGGACTTGTAGGCTGCTAGAGAACTTCAGCAATGAGGCTCAGACCTCTTGTAGAGATGAAAAGGGCTATGAGCCTGTATGCATGGAGTACCATTTCCTTTGTGCTTGGAAATCTACTGTGTGGGTGCCTGAACTGTCCATACTTGCAGGAATCCACGGAGTTCATATATTCCCACATGCAGACTGAGGACAACATACAAGCTCTTAATATATTCTGATGCTCCCTCACATCAGATTAATCCACAGAACTATTCAATTACTGTGGCAAATAACACATGCAATCAAAGATATAAACCCAAAACTTACTTTCACAAGAACATGAGGGTTTCCCACAACAATCAGCAAAGCTTTTGCTCTAGTAATTGCTACATTAAATCTCTTTGGGTTACAGAGAAAGCCCAAACAGTATTTTTCCTCATCAATAAAGCCTTCCTGAGATCGCACCTAAAATAAATTATGGATTACTTTAGAAATAGAATAATAAGAACACAATTTACCTAGCCATAGCGTAACTTTAACATAATGTTTCCTTACTGCAACAATCCACTCAGCTGAATGACAATTCACAGTGTGTCTTTTCTGGAAACCTTCTTCAGTGGTCTTATCAGTGTGCTTTAACTTGGCTTAGAGAAAACAGCCAAAGCAACCACTGTGCTGTAACTATTGTTCATTTGTTTTTCACCTCTATTTCGTCTATGTTTGAACCTATCTTTGAAAAAAGAAAATTTTCATGACTGAAATAATGAATTCTTATAAATAGGAGTACAGTACATACCTAGAACTACTTTCACAGAATGCAATGCTACTCTGGAAAGTTGTGGTGTGATGTGCAACAAGGAAAGTAAGCATTGTACCACTGCCTTCAGGAAAAAAACCAAGTGAGAAAAATCTCACAGACACTTACTCCAAACCACAAAGGTGAAGTACTCAGTACCATAATTTAAACAGAAAGCAACAGATTTTTAATAATCCATATTTTAAAGAGAAGGGTAACTCCACATGCATGCACTTAAAAATAAGCTCTGCTTTCAAATACTGTGACAGACTGGAAAAAATTCAGCTTGTATTTTTTTTTAAAGGCCTTGAAAAGGAAACATAGAGATTTAGACACATGTAAAAACTCTCCATAAATATACATACTGTTGATAAGATGATAACCATATACTCCTGCCCTTGAAACTCTTCTACTGTGCCAACTTTAATGTCTGTCAAATCAATACTTCTGAGAAGAAATTTAATTTTTTCCACCTACCAAAAAAAAAAGGTTTGAAGGAATTTAGTTTTACATTTGAGAGTGCATTACTTTAAAACCTGAAACATAACAACATATACAAGTATGTGTTTTAACATGGAACTGTTGATAGGAATGCCTATGCCAAGCTTAGCCATCATCCACTAGTAAGATTTTAAAATAAAACAGTAACCTTTCCTGAGAAGTATCACACCTATTAGACAACTTAGAAGGTAAAGTACTCCCTACCATAATTTAAACAGAAAGCAGGAGACTTTTAATAATCCAGATTTTCAAAAGAATAACTTAGCTCCATAAACCCTCTTCTTCCAATGTGCATCATATCCAAAACCATGCATACCACAAATGTGGTAGGGCAAGCAGCTTCCTCCAGCCTCTCAAGAATCCACCTTTGCTTGCAAGGTGCATCATGCAAAGTGAAAGACAAAGCTGAGATATCATGTTAAGTACCCTCCCAAAAGAGAAAAGAGAACAAGGGCATGCACTAGGATCATTATACTGCCATCTGCTAAAAGCTGTTTGGAGAGTATACCTGAAGTGCTCCAATAAATTTAAGAAGAAATCATGCTTGGCTAAGATGAGGATTAGTCAAAGACTACTTTCTAATCAGTGTTCCCACAATACAAAGTGACTTTCTTGAAGCGGACATTACTATCATATGCCTTGCATCATAGGCAGATGAAGGACACAGTCACATTAAATGATTTGAAATCATCATTTAGGGAGTGTAAGAGGTTCAGTCACTTCAGTACTATATATAAATATTGGAATAACAAGTAATAACTATAAATATGGGCATACACCTGACCAGTTGAGTCAGTACAAGCAAAGCTTTAATTTGCAAGTGAGATTTCTTCACAAGGCCTTGGTCTTTTTCACACACTTCATGGTGTTTCTCCCAAGCCATGCGTACGTACAAGGTTTAGAATACTGAGATGTGAACTACAGGAAGAACTATGTGACACTCTCCAGGACCTGCTCTGAAAGGGTATTAATTTTTAAAATGAGAGTAAACAGCACATACTTAACACACCTGAATATAAATACTTCCAAAAATAAAGCACAGCGTTTGAAAGTGATATTCAACATTCTCTAAAGGTTTAAATAACAGCACAAACTTCCAAGTCTGACTACAGGAGAGCTAAAAAATCGCTCGTCTTCCTCTAGTCTCTTCAAAGCCACAACAAGGTGACATGTCACCTACTTTACAACATTTCCCTTTTGTTCTGGTCCTCAGAATAGAAAGTGACAGAACCAGACTGCTATTCCACTTATTGGATACTAAATTCTTGACTTGCATTCTTCCAACAACTGAAAAAAATCTGTTTCTGTCTCCAAATCTGTCTCCTTAATAATTTCCTGATTTTTAAAACTAAAAAACACAGTAGAATGCCATTTTAACAGTTCTTCTCTAGGTTTAGATTTCAATGGCAGCATCATTAATAACTGACAATACACTGTGGAACATGACACACAACAGTGACATTTTGAGATAATCCTCCCTGCTTTAACAAACCACAGCCACAATAACTTGGAAGTTCTTAAGAAATCAGACCTGTTAAAACATTGTACCTGTTTACGATATGGAGTAATCACTCCAATATCTGTCACTGACACTGCAGCGTTTTCGTTTTTAGCCAGGTGGCAACAGTACCGCATTACTTGAACTGCTTCAGTTGGATTAAACCATGACGGACTGTGACCTTCGCGTGTTTCACTGCCCTGTATTAGGGGAAAAGAAATGAGATGATGGGGATCAGGTGCAGAAATGACTGTATTTATTCACAGATTCTTCTTATACATCCTGAATGCAAACAAAAAATGTGATAGAATGTTATATATATATATATATATATGTATATCTTCCTCTCTATACAGACTTTCCAATGAACAAGTATCACCTCACATTTTATAATATTTTTTATACATTTATAGAGAGAATTGGTATGACAACAGTATTTTAAGTGTGCAACAAAGGAGTTAAATTTCAACTCAAAATAACATGTGTTAGGAAGTTGGTATTTTGCTTTTGTGCAAGGTGGAAGAGTTCAAACCCAAGCCTCTCCAAGCAGCAGATATTACCACTTTTTGCTAACTTCTTCAAAGACTAAAGAAGAACTTTATTTCCAAGATAGTACTTTTGCCCCTTCCCAGTTAAGCCTTAATAATCCTTTAGTTTTAGAGGACTGAATGCATTTTAATGTAGCAAACTCTCAACGAAAGCAATCTAAATGCAGCTGATGATATCTCCATCTTGGTCACCTGCTATGAATTGAAACTTGTATCAAAATGTCTCCACTACACACTTCAACAGGCAGCTGCTCAAGTTCTTAGCAAACATTTGACTTCAGTAGTTGTTTCTAAAACCAGATGCTCAGGTAGTCACATTACATAAAGTTTATTCTTTTTTCCATATGCTTTCTAGAATTCATTCTAAAGAAAACTCTTCTACAACATCAGCAAACTGTTATCAGGCCTGAATAGTTCACTATGGGAACATTTTACATACCCTTATTCCATGAAAAATTAATGGAAATCCCTTTCTGGGCAATTTCTCCCAATTCAACAAAGAAGTTACTGTTGAAGTGTCTGCACAAACTTCTAGCTCCTTATGATAAAACAATTTAGATGGCAAGGCAAGCAATGCAGAATGTGACCTGTAGTTCTTCGTAAGTTTTGTGATCTGCAAAGACAAAACCCAAAATCCTTGACTGAAACAGATAATTCATCAGATGCTCCCAACCAGATCCTACATTACCTTTCTCTAGCATTTAGCATTTCTAAAGGCAAAAACTGCAGGTGTGATCTTCTGTAAATAAAAACTAGATCAAAGCAGTTTTTTGAAGGACCATTTCTTTCCTCTCCAAAGGAGAAACAAAAAGAATTGAATGTACATGACAGATGAATTGGTCATTTTCTTCTTAAAAAACATTTGATCTATAGGCATATTCTCTTTTTTAAGAAGTACATTATTTTCATGGAGTTACCATGGATGTAACCTGTTACTGTGAGGAAGTCTTGAGAGACAGAGAGGGAGCATCAGAACAGCTGATAGAAGCTGGCCTTACAACACTGGAATGTATTTGTCTTTAAATGAAAAAAAGTCTTAAGGAAGCCTTCCAGATGGTAATAACCATCTTGAAAAAATATATCCCATAAAAAGAATAACATAGGATATTCCAGTCCAAACGTATCATTAAAGCCCTCACACTTCTTGTTCTCTCACTGTGCCAATTCTCCTTAAACAGTGTATATAGGACACAACAATGCAAATTTGCTGTAACAGATTTTAGGAGGAAGCGTGACAGGTTTTTCAGCAGGCTGAGCCCAACCTAAAGCCTAGGGCCAAACACCCTCACTCTCCCTCTTAAGTCTGCCATCAGATTTCTTCACTTCTCCACTTACATGGCCACCTAGTAATTTTTGCTCTGTTTAATTCTTCAAAGTATGTTACCATAAGAATAGGAAGGCATCTTCGGAAGTTTAACTTTAGCCCTATTTTTCAGATTCAGACTAAAATTTAAAGTAGCTGAAACATCTGTGCTTGTTTATATATTATGTTCCCTCTGCCACTTTAGGTGCACTTCACCATACAAGACTTTAGGAAAGCTATACTTAGAGGAAGAGATGATAAGAAGTAAGAACAGTTTCTCTTTTTCCTTTCCTGAAACATGGTGTTTGCAAAATTAATCTTTAAATGGGAGACTTTGTTTGTCTCTTATGTTAAAAACAGAAGTTATACTTGTTCATCTGTGGAAAATCAAGTTATGAAGTTATGGTAAATGTGGGCAATGGAGATGAAAAGAAATTTTAAGCTATTATTCACAACTGTGCTTTGTGCACCCTATTTGACTTATTCTGCTTAAGAATGTAAGACCCCTTCAAAGAAAGGTTTTAACATGCTGGAGGGCTCAGCATCCTTACTATTCATAGTATATATGCAAAATAATCAAGCTTTTATAGAAAACTAATGCTCAAGCAAGACTTATCACTAAACATCAGGGAGCAAAGTGGTGGTAAGGAAACAGCAGGAACTACAATCTCTCCTTTTCTGACTGAGCTGAAAAACGTTAATGGAAAGTTTAACTCACCAGTAAAGGATTATATGCTCCACAGGCACCAAAAGCATCCTCATCTCTCATATACAGCTCTCTTGATGTCAGTCTTTCCAGCAAGGACATACTTAATCCAAAAGTCAGCGCAAGTTTAGATTTTATTATCGGCCCTAACTGCTTTGGATCTCCAACAAGAACTATCTGTATATGCAATAAAAAAATCCATCTTACATTAAAACAGTTGTTATTGAAAAGATATTTTTTAATGAAATACACATTTCAGAATTCAAAGATCAATTCATATCAAGTACTCTGCTTTCCTTCACACATCTGTTTGTAAAGAAGGGTTAGCTCCAGGACAGAAGTACGTTGTTGTCTTAAACAAAGAATACATATTTTTATTTTGACATCTTCTACACACTGGTCCACTACTACAAACAGGCTTGTTTTAGATGTAAAACAACTTAAGTGTTGGGAATTGATATGGTACATGAATAAGACCTACTACAAATACTAAGAATTTTGTACTCATTACCAGAAAATGGCTGCTTGAATTCTACATCATTCACAAAAGTGAAAACAATAAACCAACTTTTTTCCTTTCAGTAAATAATGTTAAGAGAACTACCTGTCCATCAGCTTCTGAAATCAACCCAATAGGAATCAGGCTCTCCGGTTCACTTGCTTGCCCTGCCTCATCCAGAATCACATGAGTGAAGTGTCCAAGCCTATAATTAAATAAGATTAACCTGAAACAGGGCTGTTTTCAGATTTGTTCATTCTGCCACCCTGTGGTTGACCTCAGCAATTCTGTTAACATGCTTGTCAAGTGTGCCATGCAACTCCAAACACACAGAGCAAAGATATTTTCAAAAGGAAACACAGAGAAAACAACTGTGTAATTTTTCATCTTTGATTTTACTTACACACTCTGATATAAACAACCACCAGTTATCTTAAGGTATTGTTTATACCAAGATTAAGATACTTAGAAAAGCTTGTCTTGTTCTCAATTTACTTCAGCTATTGAATTAGAACAATGCACTATGATATAGCAAAGACAATCCCCAAACTTTGTTTCTACCAAACCACTCAAGATAGTAAAGCTTCAGAGTGTCCTTTTACAAAGTTAAAATAAAAGAAATCTTTAGTTAACAGCACTTGACATGGTAGTTGTCAATTGTCAACAGCAGTATAATTTCCACTAGTGGCAGAGAAGCTATTGTGTCAAAAATCTGAAACATTACTCAAGATAATTCTTAAAATTACCACAGAGAAAGTTTCTCCTGAAACATCATTAAAACCAAGTGTTTTGCTCTCTTTCACAATAGAGGCACGTGCAACGAACTGTAATAAACTAGCTCAAGTAACAGTAAAGAGAGTCTCTAAAAGCTCTGGGTTTGTACAATGCAGCTATCTCAGTGATAATCCTATCTATAGTACTCTACCGTGTATCTGTTTGATAAAACAATCCTGCACTGTTGCATGTCGTAATTACTATCCTGGACCATAATGCTTTCTGAATATCATCACCATCTTTGCAGTAAGGTTTCACCATGTCATCAATTTGCTGCAGAAACAAAAAGGTATTTTGTAAAACAAAACGCTAGTCTAAAACTAAATGTTTTAATTTGAATAGAAAAGCTCTCTGAAAACTATCTTAGAAACTGCGCAAAACACATAGATTTATACCCATTCATACATCAAAATGAATTAATAAATTCACCTAAACTAAGCAGTACATATGCAAGACATCTGTGCTTTATCATAAGGAACAAAATGGAATATTTAGGTGTTTCTTATACATATCTATGTGTATATACACACACATATATGTATATACATATACCTACACACATATATATGTAAAAATATATATGGATATATGTAGTGAACCCACAATGTGTGTCCCCTGCATAAAGATGACAATCCTACTTGTTTACTTTCTGTGTAAGTAAAATTCCCAACAATACCTATTTGCTGCTTGTAGAGTCAAGCACTGCAAGAATGACGTTAAGATTCTATGCTCATACAATTAAATTAAGGATTATGACCAACATTTTCCAGTTAATCTTCTGGAAAAGCTGAAGTAATGCAATACTTTGGATCCTAGGCAAGCCTAAGCAGCCTAATAGAGGCTGACATCACAATACTAAATTGGTTTTTAAGATAAAAATATTAAAATGGCAATATTAACTGGCAGGTATCTATAATACTGACCTCTGCTGACCTGAAGGCAGCATTAACTCGGACCATAACTCCTGGTTTTAAGACGTTGCTTTGATGCAGCCGTAAGCAAATTAGATCTGTTGCAGCATTTGATGGTGCACATACCAAAATCCGACTATCTGGTAGAGTATAATGTAACTACATTAAGGAAAATAGATATTAAAAAAAAAGGTTATTTAGAGAAGTAGCAATAGCTCAAGAGTTCTCATTTTATTTCACTGAATAGAGAATCCAGAAGAGTTCTGCATACACATTATATTCATTGATTCTTCTGCAGTTCAGTAATCAACACTAGTGTTGACAGTCATAACTAAGTACTTTCAAATTGAGTGTACCCACAGGAGAATTAATTCATGGTTATCATATTAATGTATACCTGTGCTTCATGAATACATTATGTGCTACTGAAATCACAAGTTAGATACTATTCACTGAAGCTTTAAAGACGAAGACAAGAAGACTTGAAAATATGCCATTCTCAATTCTGTTAAATCCATATGAAGATGGATTTTCCTCTTTCATGGAGCTACAAAAAATGATCTTAAAAAGTGTATTTTGAAAACTCCTTAGGGAAAAAAATATGATGGTACTTACAGAAATACTGTAAGAGTTCCAACACTAAAAAGATTAGAGATGACTGATTTGTCATTCACCACTACCTGTAAAATAGCTTCAATTACTGTTACTGTTTTTCCAGTTCCTGGTGGTCCAAAGAGAAGATAAGGTGTTGGGCGACATTCACCACTCAATATCCTTTTCACTGCCAGTTTTTGTTGCACATTCAGCATAGGATTGAAAAATTCACCAGTGCTTTCTTTAAGTGCCACAGTTTCACCAACTATAATCAAGACAAGTATATGTTAGAACACAAGTATTTTTAGTATAGGTAGATTAAAGCAATTCCAATTCACAATATGCTTCTGAAAGTTTCTGTTTTCCTTTTGTGGTAACAACTAATGAATTTCTCAAAATTTCAGTTTTCATAAAATATCAAGTGGAAAATAATCCATTAATATTTCTGAAGTGTACTGGATCTTTACTGAAGGCCTGAAAAGGACTGTGATTACGTAAACCAACAATCTGTAAAAACTCCATTCACTGATTTGAGCACCAAGCTCACTTTTTTGCCCTCGAACAGCAAAAATCATCAGTAGTAAGTTACAACTACTGCAATTTTTTTCTTAATCCTGTCTGAATTAGTCTAGCTTTAGCTTTCTACAGCAGAATCTTATTAACCCTTGGACAGAAGAGCATTCTATGTATTACTCAGTAGTTCTTTAGGCATCCTACTGATACAAAATGACACAATCACCCTCTTCAGCATTTAAGTACACTGATATTTAAAGTGACACTTTCCAAAAAAAAGTATAGGAATGATATGAGCTACCTGAAAAAGTTTTAGCATCTTTGGCAAAGTAGCTCTCACAAGGATGAGAGACAGAATCCCAGTAACAAACTGAAAACACTGAATATGACCAAATATTTTTGAGTAAACTACTGGGAAATGATAACTTATTAAGTAAAAATTTATCACCAGATGTTTGCTGCTCCCTCCCTGGAAATGGTCAAGGCCACGCTGGATAGAGCTCTGAGCAACCTTGTCTAATGCACAGTATCCCTGCCCATGGCAAAGGGGTTAGAGCTAGATGATCTTTTTGGTTCCTTCCAACCCAGACCATTCAAGGATTCTGTGAACTTGAGAAGTAATGCACATAAAGCCTCTAGAGAAACTTTCTGATAGTAGTTCTACAATTTGTCTTTAAAAGACAGAGAACAAGGACATCTTAATCACCCTGGTTTACTGAAGTGATTGCAATACTGAAGTGTAATACTTTATATTCAAGTACAAAAAGTATACCAAGTTGGGTTGTTTGCAGAGTTACTCTCATCATATCCTGTATGTTCACCTCCTTTGATGTCACGCCTTTTGCTTTTTTGTTCTGCGTTTTTTTGACCTGAAAACAGCAAGTGAATATAAATTCATTTACAACCTTAAGAAGATGGGCAACTATCTTCACTAATACTTCTGAAGTCAAATTTTAATTTTTTCCCACCAAATACCACTATCCCATTAAATAGAAGACAGAAAGGTAAGAGTAGTAGAAGGTTGAATTTAAGATTTCTAATACTTTGGCTTCTGTTAACATTAAGCATTTATTTCACAAATAATCTGCCAGCTCAGATGAGGAATTTGAAGCCATGGCTGAATAACTTGTTTGCTTACATAAAACCAAGACCTATGGACACATGCTTCTTCCTTGACAGATACATGTCAAGATTCTAGCATGGGAGAAAACTGCTTGTGGGGAATGCGGTGTTGGCAAGGTTCTGGACAAGATGCCTCAATCATCTTAGTAATACTGATTCCAATTCAGTGAAGTGATGAATGTTAGGGGTTGATTACTCCTTGTACAGGACAGAGGTATCATCCAGAGATTTTCGTTGCTTCTACAGAGCCATGATGTCGTGGAAAGATTACAAAGCTCATTTTTAGTCCTTCTGACTACTCTGCTGCTTACCTGTATAAGTACTAGTGACACTGAATAGACCAAGGGGAGGATCATATAGGTCTGAAGTAAGTATGAGGGGTCCAGGTGATATTCTCCACCATCCTTCTAGTCAAACAGAAAGGTCCCAGTAGAAGAAGGCATCTTGCAGAACAGAACCTAGCTGTGCTTCTGCTCTCAGCAGCACGGCTCTGGGTCTATGTAAGGAGCTCCATGACCACACACTACTAACTGCAAACCCACAGATGTGTCTGAGTTGTTACCATAGATGGAACAGCAGCAATATTGTCTGGTGGTCTGTAACAAATCCCTCCAGAATGAAGAGAACATGGAAGAGATTTCTGACAAACAGCTGGCATCACTGTACTGTTTACAGGTTTTGAATCTTTCTGGAGATTTCAATCACACACCTGAAGCAATTCACCAAGAAAATGTCTAGAATTCCTAGACTGAGCTGGTGACAACTTCCTAATGTAAATGGCTGACATACTGATCAGAAATAACACTCTACTAGACTTGCTCTCCATACACAGGAAAGACCATGTGTCCATATACCATCTTTTGTTGCAGATTTGCAAGACTGGAGTAAGGCTATGAAGGTAAAGCAGAAGACTCAGAACTCTAGCCCTTCTAGAGCAAACCTCACTTTCTCTAAGAACTCACCAAACAAGCTCCTCTGGGAAGCTACCACGTGGGGAAAAAGGTGTCAACAAGAGCTAAAAGTTGCTTATTGAGAGATTGTAAACAAACCATCCTGTTGCACAAGATCATTGGGAATTTCAATAGCAGGCCTGTTTAGCTAATCTTGTAACTTCTTGAGGAATTTATGAAAAGCTTAATACAAGCAGAAACCATGACAGGAAAAATATAAAACCACTGCTTGAACAGCTGGACAAAATCAAAAGGTCAAAGAGATCAACGTACTGCTCACATTAGGAGAAGAACAGCATAAGAAGAAGGGATTTAGCCAATCTGGTGGAAGAGAGACAGTTCAAAGATCCTGAAGGGTCACAGTTGGATTGGAATAGACAACGTTCTGAAGGATGACATCTGAAAGAACTCAATGTCCTTTCTGTCTCATATGCGTACCTCCAGAGTTCTGTGCAAAGTAACAGTAAGAGAAGGAAAGGGACAAGTAACAGAAGGAGAGGTACAAACTGCTTAGAGACACTGGATAGGGTAGATGTGATCCACCACACTGATATGACTATGAACACTGCTGCCTATTACCCATAATAAAAAACAATCAGGACAAGCCAGGCAATGTTTCTGATAGCAGGCAAAGGTCAGTGCTTTTGTGGAAGCTCATCAGCCTTACTCCAGTCCCTGAGAATAGCATGGAGAACATCCTTCTGGATTCCACATGCTTCACATAATTGGAACAACAGGTGACCAGGAACAGTCAACATGGCTAAACCAAGGGGCAGATCTTTCATTACCAACCTCATTGACCTTAACAAGGCTTTTGAAATGGTTTACAATAGATGAGTTGAAACAGATGAGTTGAAAAAATTGACTGAATTACTCGGCTCAAAGAGTATTAATCAATAGCTTGATGCTCAGCTGGGGCATCTGTGGATATCTGAACTGTGTATGAGCCAGTATCATGTTCTGAACTGGAGAAGCTGAGAGCTTGAATTTTTATTGGCCAGGAGACAGAGGCAATTTTATAAACCATGATGGCTTATATCAGAGAGTTACAAAAAATGAGAGAGACAAACCCTTCTTTGTAGGCACAAATGATATAACAAGGGACCACATTCACAAATCGCTAGTGGAAGATTCATACTGGGAATTAGGAAAAAATCTTGAGTGTAAAGGTGGTGAAGCACGGTTATGCAGATGCTGTGGAAACTCTTGACAAAAGTAACAAAATGCTGCCCACCCATCCCCAAGATGACTTGATTTAGTGTTGGTGACAGTTCTGCATCAAACAGGAAGGAGGACTAGGCAACAACCTGAACTCTTTTTTAAGAAAAACTATATTAAGAAAATGTAGAAACCTAAGTGGCATTTAAGCTTGGATAAAATTACTCAGAGCAGGATGATTACCTTCTATCACAAAATTATTTCCTGCTGCAGCAACAGAACATAAATATCTATTCAAGAGTAGCTATGAAATGTAGTCTAAGGCAAATCTGACAATTCCCATTACAACCACACACTTTTTTTATAACCATTTTCCATTTGAGATGGGAGTCCTTAATAATATCAGTTACCACAAAATCCCCCATCCCCAAGCACCAAACAAAAACTTGTGACATCAGAAAGCAGCAAATTACAACTCTGGTTCTTTGATACACCATTATGCAATTTCTTTCTAACAACAGCTGTATAGTAGGTATCTATTACCAATCTGAATGAAGGTCAACATTTTAAGGAACATTTACAGAATTACCTTATTTTCCTGCTGCAAAGATTGTTTAAGGACATCCTCAAGAACACAATCCTCAGTAGTATTCTGTGCTTTGACAGCTTGTGGTGATCGTAAGACAAGCCTTTCCGGAAATAACACTTCAAATTTAGCAGAGAAAGTAGAGAAATTTTAAAGTCACACAACCACTTTACATGTTTCATTAATTAACATTACTGCTGATACATCAGCTTACTCTGAGCTGCTAAAATTGCTTTATCAGAACTAATGCGGTAAAGACTTATTTGAAGTTCATACAGATCCTTCAACTCAGTCATACAACAGGAAATCAGTGCTTTTGAATAAATTCTGAGATAATACAAAACACAGCCATTTCACTTACTATTATTATACCAGTATAATTCCTACAGTTCTTACTGGCTTAAACAGTTTACAAAAGTTTGCTTCCAGTTGTCTTCCCTGTGATGGCCAACAGACAAAATCATTCTGATGAAACCTTTTATAGATTCAGAGAGTTGTTTTTTGGTTTTAAAAACAAAACCAAACCAAAACATAAAGCGTCCCTAACAAACACATGGAAGACTCCTCTAAGAACAAATCATAATTCATTCTTCTCAGTATGTCCTGATGCGAAAGCAATATAAAACACAAGACTCCCCACAAAGAAACCCCTCTAGACAGCTTGACGTGTACCTTTTTCACCCAGGTAGGAAGCTTGCTGAATTGCCAACTGGCACCGCCTGCTAGGAACCCTGTCACCAGAATACAGGTTTGTAAATTAAAGTAAAATCTCACATTTCCATACTGCAGCAGCACATACCTACAAGGTATCTAGTACTTTTTACTATGCACCAATGTGTAAGAGTTTTATATAAAACCACTTATTAAAAAGAAATCTATTCAGAAATATGCTGCAGAAATGTCAACAGCTTTGCTATGAATAATATTGATATATTCTTTGGCTCTTCAGTGATACAAAGATGGCATAGTGTTTGATACTTAGTCTTTCAAGGAACTTCTCTTCAAAGTTAAATTTACAGAGAAGATTATGTAACTCCAAACAATGAAGAAAACAAAAGTATAAAAGGATGGGTGGTTAACATCATCAGCTTTTCTTTCTTCCCCCTCCCCCCCCCAGTCTAACAACCATATTGGTATAGTTTTTTTCTTGAAAGAAGGAAAAAACCTAAGAAAAATACCTTAAAACACCCCACCTCACTCCCCCCCATTTCACTTTCGGGCATTGGTGTGACAATTTAAAGAGGATTAAGGCAAGAATCCTTTGTACACTTGTACAGTTGCAGTTTTTTAACAATGAATATAGTGGCAAAGGCATGTTAAGGCAAAGAATGAAAGAACTGGCAAGATCTTAATGTTCTTCTCCTATCTGTATCCACAAAAACAAACCATTGACAGTCATGCATATTTTAAAAGTCACTTTACTAGAGGAATCATTGAATGTAGCTTTTTGAAACTTATAAAAACACCTGCATTGAACAAATTCCACATCTATGGGTTCCAAGTCATAAGTTCGTTCAAATTCTGCATTAACTTTAAGAATAACATCTTCATTACATATCTGTTACAAAGAGGAAAAAAAAAAAAAGTCAGACACTCAAAGATTCAGTACTTTAAACACAAAGAGGAAGCATCTCCGAAAGCATGGAACACCCCCATCACCTCTTAAAAGAACACCCAGATTTATGTGCTATCAATATATTGCATACCTAGATTATGTTACAAGTGCTTTCAGAGTGGATAAAGATCACAATCTCAAAAGAATAGGGAAGTCAAAGCCTTCAAAAATGAAATAAAAATGAAAAAATAAAAAAAAATTACCACTCAGAATGCAGATAAAACAAACTAGTTTCCTCTAGACAGATTAAACTAGTCTGTAACTCCATGAATTGCAAGTTTCCCTTTTGAAACCTGCAGATCACTGTATTTTCAAGAGGAGATGCACTTTGCTTACCTCAGTAATGAAGGCAATGTACTCTATTATATGATCCGAGTAGACCTGACTTTTCAGTATCACCTTATCACCTAATTGTAAATGAAGTTATATACTGTTAAAAGAAATAGTATAACTTTTGCTGCAGCATATAATTTCTTCCTCTTCTGCATTCCTAGTTTAAACTAGGAATTTGCAGGAGGCAAATTCATTAAAGTTGCTGTATGCATGACTATCTGTTCTGAAATGCCATACAGAGTCATATATTACACTTTAAAAGGCATCTAGTATTGATGGCATCTGAGAACAACTCCTGAAAACAGTATCTTGTATATTATATTGTTTGAAATTCTGAATTTAACTCTTTCCCAGCTTTTGCTACACCTATTGTCTTTTAAGCTATTACTATATTGCACAGTTTATTTTTGCTGAAAGCCTCACTCATTTCTTTACATGAAAAATACTTAAGTGTAAGAACTGACACAGGCTGCCTCAGACAGCAGCCATTGTAAGACTGAGACACGAACAGAGCAGTTCCCCTGTCTAGTAGCCTAAATGAATAACTTTGTGTTAAAATATGTGAAAGACTTCTTTAAACAAAGGAATAGGCAAGAGAGTGAAACTGTAGTGAAAATATGGATCAACATGCCATTTGGCTTTACTTCACATTAATTTCTACCTGGAACCAGGCGAGGTCTGCCCTCTTCTACTCCTGGCACTTCCAGCACTAACAAGTTCCCATTCCTTTTCAAAGTAACCCCAGTCATGCTGAAACATTTTAAATCCATTTCTGTTTGGATCTCTTCAAGCCACAAAAGAGTAGAAAAGTTTGCTTTATAATTATCTAGACTGAGACGCTGAAAAACAAAACAGTATACGTTATTGTTGTACACCAAGATATGGAAGCCATAATTACTGACATAGTTTTTAAGACGGACTGCACAGCAACTCCCCCAATAGCAAAAGCAAAATTAGTATAGTTCTTGGAGCTCAGATAAAATAGCCAGTCAGCTGAAGAGTTAACCAAGTCTCTCTCTATGTGGTCGCTTCAACATCTGAATTCAGAGGCAGTCTACAAACTAACTTCTGTGCTCTGCAATCCCAGAAAGCATAAAATCTAAGCACATGGACAGAGATGGATGGAGAGAGGATCATGTCAGTCTTGTCCCTGACTGATGATTATACAACTCATGGCAAGCTGAAAGAACCCAAATTTTCTTTCTCAGAGCTTAATGAATCTCACTGGAAAGGTATTATCCAATAGCACAAAGTTCTATCTAAACAATGACAGCACAGAATGCTTTCTACTTGGTATCTTCTCACTCAAATACAAGGCAAATGAGCAGTGCTTTTTGATGCAGACTTAAAAGTCACCAGTACCAGACAGAACTTAAGGCACGGTAATAAAATCTGTAAGCATTAATGACAGGTCTTCAGTATAAAATTATTTCAAACACTACAGAGTTTTATCTTCAAGCGATGATCACTGATCTGCTAGCTTAATGCTGTGACCTCAGGTTTTGTGTGAGCTGTTTAGACAGCAGACATGGCCTTTTAAATTTTTAAAAATTGCACCATCTTCAATTTGTAAGTACATAAAAATTTACCAAAAAAAAAAAAAAAAAGTGAGTTGCAGCAATGTTCTACCAGAAATCAGGGCAAAGTTTTGGAGAAGGAATCACTGTAGCGTTCTTGTTGAGACTCACTGTGGGGGGGTTGGAGTATTTTGTATGTATTCTGAAACTGTTATACTTGTGGGAAGAATTTGAACAAGCCATAGTGAATTAAATCTGAGGATGCCTAAGAAAACAATCTGGGACAACCAGAAAACAATCCTCTGATAATGCAACAATTTAAGAGATTCTGCTTTCATTTTGTATGAAACAACTGTTCTGAAACCTCAAAACACCCTTTCCAATGATGCTTAAAAAGCGAGAATATAAAGGAACCTTTGTTCCACTTCTGTAATATCCCCCCCAGTATAGTTCTACTCCCTTTTCAGTTTTTCACATTTATGCCTTTCTGCTCTTGTAAGCTTGGATTCTCTAACATACTGAAACCCACCGAAGTTTCAGGATAAAGTCTAAGACTATCTGGCAACAGTGTTACATCATCATCTGTTACACTAAGGACTACACATTTTGCTAAATTAAGCCAAGCTCTAACAAAAGCACTTACACAGGAAGTATTTTCTTATATAAACATTTACTTGCATACCTCTGCTAGGAGGGGCTGAAAGTTCAGGATGTCTAACTTCTGCTCCACACATCTTCTTAACTCATCTGGTATGGTATAATGTGGGAGAAAGTTTGTACACCACTTTCTGTTTTTTCTAAAACAAGAAGGTATGAGATAACGTTCAGCTTTCTCAAATGATGTATGCGAAAAACAGCTATTTAATGTGCCACATCAGCAAGACTATAAACCCAAAACACATGCACAGAGAGGACAGACCCAATGACTCTTTCAAAAGGACAATGGAGAAGTCTGCTCTACTGGTAAGTGATCCTCTAGAGATGCTGCTTGACACTGTAGGGAGAAAAACCATGCAAACAAAGCTCAGTTTGAGTTGTAGCTGTCCAGTACTATGGGGGACAAAAATGTTTTAAAAACTATGTCAATAGCAAAAGGCAGTGAAGAAACAACATCAGCCCATTACAGGATGAGGATGGTTGCCTCACAAACAGGGACACAGACAAGGCAGAGGTGTTTAATGCTTTCTTTGCCTGTCTTCAACACCGATGAGGGACTAAAGAGGTGCCAGTGCCCTGAGCTGAAGGACCCTGTGAGAATGATCAGCTCCTGGTTGACACTGAACTTGTGCAACATTTGCTGCTCCAGCTGGATCCTTATAAATCTATAGATCCTGATGGGATTCATCCGAGTACTCAGAGGCTGCTGATGCCATTGCAAGATCTTTCTCAATGATTTTTGAATGGTCTTGGGAATCTGGAGAGGTTCCAGTTGACTGGAAGCTGGCGAACATCCTGATTTTCAAGAGAGGCAAGGAGGACCCTGAAAACTACAGGCTTGTCAGTCTCACTTAATTGTCTGGTAAAACTATGGCTATTATTATTCTGCAGGACAATACAGTCAGTGGTCACAGCCAGCACAGGCTCACAAACTTAATATCCTTTCATGACAAGGTAACCCATCTAGCTGTTCAAGGGAAGCCAGCTGATGTAATGTTTTTGGATTTCAGTAAAGCTTTTGATACTGTCTCTCACAGGATGCTTCTGGACAAACTGTCCAGCACACAGCTGGATAAACACATCATGTGATGGGTGAGCAATTGGCTCGGGGGTTGAGCACAAAGGGTAATAGTGAATGGGATGACATCAGACTGGCGACCTTCACTAGTGGGATTCCACAGGATTCTGTCTTAGGGCCTGTTCTCTTCAACATCTTCATAAATTACTTGGATGCAGGATTTGAAGGTATATTGCATAAGTTTGCTGATGATACTAACTTGGGAGGAGCTGTCGACTCCTTCGAAGGCACAGAGGTGCTGAAGAGGGCCAATACACAAATTCAAGGACTGGGCAATCACCAACCACATTTCAACAAGGGAAAAGTGCTGGATTCTGCAGGTGGGATGGGGCAATCCTGGATGTTCACACAGACTGGAAAATGAGGTGCAGGAAGCAGTGCCATGAAAAGGGAGTTGGGGGTCCTGGTTGATGGCAAATTGAATCTGAGTCAGTAGTGCCCTGGCAGCCAGGAGGGCCAACCACATCCTGGGGAGCATCAGGCAAAGCATCACCCACCAGTCGAGGGAGGGGATTGTCCTGCTCTGCTCTGAGCTGGGGCAGCCTCACCTGGAATATTGTGTGCAGGTTTGGGCACCACAATGTAAGAAAAACATTCAGCTATTGCAGAGTGTGCAAAGGAGGGCAACGAAGATGATGAAGGGCCTTGAGGGGAAGCTGTATGAGGCGCAGCTGAGGGCACTTGGCCTGTTCAGCTTGAAGAAGAGAAGGCTGAGGGGACACTTCATTGCAGTTCGTAACTTCCTTGTGAGGGGAAGGGAACAGGCAGGCACTGATCGAGTGACCAGTGACAGAACCTGAGGGAATGAGATGAAGCTGTGTCAGGGGCGGTTGAGGTTGGATATTAGGAATAAGGCCTTCATCCAGAGGGTGGTTGGGGACTGGAACACGCTCTCCAGGAAAGTGGTTACAGCACCAGAGTGTCAAGCATTTGGACAACAGCCAGAGTTCAAGAAGTGTTTGGACAATGCTCTTAGGCACATGGTGAGATTCTTGTGGTGGTCCTGTGCAGGGCCAGGAGTTGGACTTTGATGATCTAACTGGCTACTCTATAATTCAAAGTGTTCCAGTTACAGATTATTTGAAAACATTCTGTTTCTGCTTTTTCAGTTTAGGTGTATTTTTATAACCAAGCAACTACTGTAAGTATAACGGACGCTTATTTGCAAAAAGATAAGTTCTGAATTAAAGATGGGAAACATTAGTCAGACATAGATGTCAAAGTTTCATAAAGAATTAAGAAGCTTATTATCCCAGAAACCTATTTTAAATTTACCATTTTTTTTTTCTAAGTAACACAGTTGTTACTTGTGGAAGCTAAGCAACAGTGTTTTATCTTGTTTATTACATTATACATTAGAAAGAGATTCTGTTTGAAAAATCTACGAAGAAATCAAATATTACTAAAACAGTCTATCAGTACTGTTCACAATCATCTTGTTCACAACATACATGTATAAACATGTATAGACTCTCACAGTTTCACATTTTCTTTGTCAGCATTACAGAACAGATACAACAATACCAAACAGAGTCGTATTATGTAAATGTCATTTTTTGCTCTAATTCACAGTACCTTTTGCATTTAGGGCCAGCCACTGTTGTCTTCCTTAGCTGAGAATCTGGAATAATTTTAGGTTTTCTTAGAGAAAATGGTTCCACAGGTGCTATAAGTAACTCTTCTTCATTCGTTACAGTGGCTTCAATATAACGTCCAACAGTAAAATCAGAAAAGCCAAGTAACAGGAGTTCTTTACTATGTCCATGATTCCTTCAAATGAACAGAAGTTATGTGCTTAAAACCAGCATGTTCATACTTCATTTTCCTCATAAGTAGTTTTTAAAATAAAATGTAGATTCTCATTTCAGTAACATAAGATAATTACTAATTTAGGATAACTCCTCACACTCATTCCCCACCTAGAGTTCAATCTAGGCATCATAAATAATTAAAAAACCCAAAACAAACCACAGCAAAAATCTCAACCCCACAATTTCATCAAAGACTTGGTAAAGAGCAAAATCCCTTCACTCAGCATACTAGGGCACAGAATCAATACTTCTGTCAACAAGGAACACTTTGGAATTACTGCTACTGAAAAAGATGAGCCACAGAGTTCCATCAGAGGAACCAGAAACAGAGGAATCCCTTCACTGTCTTAAGGAACAACTTTGCTGCACCTTGACTAAGGCTACTCAGAACTGAACCCTAACTGTAAACACATGAAGTGTACAAACCAGAAAGGATCCTTTAATTCTGAATAACATACTTTATACATTAAGTGTTTTTTGGAAAGTGACAGAGGGGAAAAAACCCAGGAGGGAGCAGCTGCTTCAGAGTGGTCTCTAAGAAACTTAAGCCCTACCCAGAGTCCAATTCTCTCCTACTAACTACATGGTCCAACACTGTTACCATGTGCCTAAAACAAATGCATCCCAGAAGGATTCCAGCTTACTTTTCCTTTGGCAGGAATACCACTTTTTCAACTTTCGCCAACTAACAATACCTGCTCAGGTTAAAACTATAGCCTGGTTTTCTCTGATATAAAAACTCTGTGCTGACACTGAACTGTTCAGATTTACGGTCTAAATCTGCAGTCTCTTAAGTGGCCAGCAAGCACTTGTTACCTGCATGCTACAGCCTTCCATCAAGTTTTCTGTGGATTATTCTGTATTAGAAGATTCTAAGACTTTGTGGCTTTTACAAATTTATAGTGAAATATAAATTGTTCTTTCTAAATGCCTTTTTGCACAAATGTGGGTCATGCCTACAGCTTTATCTTTCAAATTGTAGCTAAATCATCTTCCTAAGAATTTTCTACCCCTTGCCACACTATTTAAAATGATAAGAGAAGTAGCATGAAAATTAATGTAGCATTACGTTGATGAATGAAACCATATGACTTTGTTTTCCCCTGTCTAACTTTTAAATTATCACCCTATGACTCAATGGCTGTGGAATGCAACTGTAGAGCTATAGCTGAAAATAACTGAAAAATACACAAATATAAGCTTTGCAGCACAAGATTCCTACTTGAATTCTGAAAAAACTCACAAAAAGCCACTTTATATTCTTAACTAAATTAATGAATATTTTGTACAGCATAGTACTTTTTGTTTTTCAAGCGTTTTCCAAGATCTGCAAAACGCTTATCTATGAACTACACCTTCAATGAAGAAAGCTGTTTCTTTCTTATTTCAGCATATATAACTTGAATTTCCTATCACAGAACAGGAAAGCTTGAGATCAGGGTACATAGTGATACACGATAGTGAGACTAGAAGAAACTTATCAGAAATAACACAAAAATTCCCAAGAAATCTGCATTAGCTCTCATACTCATGGAGCAATGGATTTCCTGTAAAGAATATAACCATCTGTAGGCATTATCTTCACCTCACTGTGTCATATCGACTCACACTATACTGCTTCGTTAACTACTACCATTTTCTTTCAATAAAAATCAGAATTAACCACTAAAATGGTAACTACTTTCAAAATCTAATAGAGGTTTTCAGATAATTTGCTAATATGGACTTGTTTTGATTGCAGTAGAGTTACTTTTCTTCACAGTAGCTAGTATGGGGTTCTGTTTGGCTTTGTGCTGAAAACAGTGTTGATAACACAGGGATGTTTTTATTGTTGCCAAGCAGTCAACAAAGTCAAGGCCTTTTGTGCTCCTCATACTGCCCTACCAGCAATGAGGCTGAGGGTGCAGAAGGAGTTGGGAAGGGATACAGCCAGGACAAGAGACCCCATCTGACTCAATACCATATGGCATCATGCTTGGTATATAAAGCTGGGGAAGGAAGGAAGAAGAGAGGGTGTTCAGAGTGGTGCCATTCATCTTCCCAAGTCACTGTTATGCGTGATGGAGACCTGCTGTCCCGGGAATGGCTGAAGACCTGTGTGCCCATGGGAAATGGTAAATGAATTCCTTGTTTTGCTTTGCTTGTGCGTGTGGCTTTTGCTCTATCTATTAAAGTATCTTTATCTCAACCCATGAGTTTTCTCACTTTTCCGACTGTCTCTCCCATTCCGCTGTGGAGGAGTGAGAGGCTGTGTGGGGCTGAGCTGCCAGCTGGGGTTAAACCATGACATGCCAAAAAGAGAACCATGCCCAGAGTAAGGAACTATGAAGTCTATTTGCATGACTTGTTTTCACTGTATTGGTTAGAAACAATGAAAAGAAATACTTACAAAGCTGTGCATATGATCACTATAAATGTTTTTCCACCTGGTGGTATCACAATTTCTCCAGTAATATTGCTGTGCTTTATCACTTGCTCCACATGTTCTCTCTGCTCACTTTCTCCATTTTGTAGATTTTCATCTTTCACCTGGGAAATGTTTTCTTCAGTCCTTGATAAATTTGTATCTTGAAAATTAAGTCCTTCTGTAGTAAACATATAATAACAAATTCTGTTACCACAATTGTTATTGCTAACATAGGCAAGTCTTAAACAAACCTGCAGGTCTTCTGAGGAGCTAACATTCAGCATTCAAATGTTAACATTTCACTGTACCTGGAATGAGTCCATTCTTCACAATGGATGTATTGTTCGATGACTCATACGTTGTTCCTCCACTGTTGTTAAATGAATTAACTGCAGCTTTTGAGAGGTTTTCTTGATTTATTGGAAAAGATGGCAGATATGCTTCTGGACTGTTTTCACATTTTTGAGGAATCTGAACAGTGAATTGCTTGTCTTTCAACCATCCAGCTAATCTGCAGCTGATTAAGGACTGTGGTACACTCCCTTTATTCCTAGAAGTAGTTGTGCAGTTAGTTACATAATTAAATGCACAGTGAATGTTCTTGAGAAGTTGAATTTTACCTGAAGTCAAATACAATTGTCTGTAGCAGGATAGTTCACCATTATTTCATAATACCTATCAGAAAGAAATTGCACTGCTGCTTCTAACTCACGAGGACTAGAACCTCTACTTTATGTTAATATTTCTAAGTCATATCAACTACCATAAGAAGCATACAAAAGTACTGTGTGTAATAAAAATCTATGAGAGCTTACAATTCATCACTGGGTAACTAACTCTTAGGGAACAACACAGAGCAACAAATAATGGGTATTTTCAGGTGTGTCTTCACTTAAGCCTTTATGCCCATATATGAAAGAAAAAAACACACAAAAAATAGAGAAAAATCACCAAAACAAAAACTTCTTAAGGATACATCAACATAGTTCTTCAGCATTCAAGTTTAAAAAAATAATTCGAAGATAAAATCTGGCCTGCTTTTAATATATGAGTATGTAACAGTCCTCTTGTTCTAAGGCTTTTAAGATCGTAGCATATCTGCAGTTTAAATTGAAGACACAAATAAAAGCATTTCTTTCAATCCTTATTCCAAGAAAGATTTTATTAGGATTGAAAAGAGATAAAGGGCTGGGGAGTCTCAGTGCAGTCTCTGCAAGACAAATGTTCATTATCAAAAAGGCTATCCTACAGACAATAAATTGAGTGTGAAATTTTCTTTCATTCCATAGTATCTGGAGGTTATCTGAAGATCAACAAAAGGCTTCTGTCTGAAAGACAGCTTTACAGACTATGGAGTGATGAAAATTAAGAAATCTTCAAACAATCAGAAAGGCTTACTCTATCCAAATAATAATGCTTTTAGATTCCCCCTGCTTCAGAGTTCCGAAGTTAGTCATTCTTGATATTTTCAACTCTCCTTTGTCTCTCATTAAGTCTTCATAAGCCTCATCTGTATTACCTCCATTAGAGTGGGATTGTCTGTGAAAATAACTTTAGGTAACAATTCTTAAACATTTATACACTCAGCAAATATCTTTGATTCAGCACAAGTTTAAGAAACATTATATCAAGACATAGTCACAATATTTAGAAAGAAGCAGGCAAGGGAGTTCATTTCTTCTCAGCCACTTACACTTCCAAGACAATTAGATCACCTTTACTAATTTAGGCAGTAACAAGCTTTTGTCAGCGACATAATAAACAAGCATAAAACACTGGATAACAAGCCTAAAATGATTGAGAAGTTAGCTTATATTTGCTGAAGAGCTGAATCAAATAGTGACTGAAGCTTTTTGGGATCTCTGTGAGTTGAATAAGGACACAACAAAGAGCAGCTCCTTAGCAAGAGTCACGACTAGCACTGAAGCGTAAGAGATTAAATTACAAGACTGGAAGTGCTTTAACCCAAGCACTTGAATCTTCTGCTTACTGCTCCAATCTGAAAGCAGCAAACTGAAGAAGAAAAGAAAAAAATACCTGAAAACCCAAAAGCACCCCTGAAAATGTCTATAACACATACTACTGATGAAAAAATGCCTATTGAACCAGTCACATGCTCTTCCCTGTCTAAAACACTGACCACAATTCCAACCTCTATACATGCCTTGTACCTGTAGAAACAATTTTTTTACATTGTTTCTATTTTGCAGTTAAGAAACTATTCATTTAGGTAAAGTGGTATGGAAATATTTTAATAATCTCACCAGTATTTACACACCCTAAGTATTCCTGAGTTAACTAACATACTGAAGTAGAAAAATGAATGCAGCTGCTCTTCAATAGCTGCAGCAATTTACTACTAGCCAAGCCCACGAGATGTCTCTGACTGCAGCTTAAGCTGCCTCATTTTTTTGATAAGGTAGGATATACACTAAGCCGAGAAATCAGCCCTAAGGTCTACCTTTGAAATTTTACTTTAGTAATAATTTTCCGTATAAAATCCATTATTAAAAACAGGTCCAACTGAAAAAAATACATGAACAATTTGTAGTGTTTTGCAAAATCACGTAAGCAAGTTTCATCTAGGTAGAATTTAAATCTGTAATATGTTATCTCCAGTGAAAATATCTTATTCCATTCCTTGAAGATCCTTTGAAAACATATGTACTGCCTTTACTGTATCTCCTAGAGATCTCCCAAAAAGGCAAGTTCTCCCAAAGACCATGTTTGAAAGATATTACAATGTTCTTTCGCTCTCCACTTTGGACTTTCCAATGGTTGACAATTTATTTTTGACCTGCAGAATCAGACTCTGTAATCTTACCCAGACCTTAGCATGGAAAGTGATAGATTTTACAGGTAATAGACCTATTTATTTAGGTGGTATTTGTGTTTTTCACAGGATGCACACTTAAATTCACAAGTCAGACTCCAGATCTTTGCTGCAGAACTGCTATTGACTAGTTATTTCACTAAGTTTTACTTCTTCTCCATACTGAACATCATCTACTTTTCCCACCCTCTTCTGCAGCCTCTCCTGATCCTCCTCACATCGCGTATGTCATCTAAAGTGCCTGTTGGACCTCTCAGCTGGATACCTGCAAGCCCAATGACTCTCTATTATTCAGATCATTTAAGTGTTCCAGTTAGAAGAGATCTCTGAACAATCATTATAACTTAAGCAAAATGGATTCAAGAAACATCCATTTTATATCAGTCTTACTGAGAATGGTTTTCAAATAGCCAAGTCCCTACTAGAAGAGCATAGATTAGAGGAAATAAGAGCATGATTTTTCCAATGATCATCTTCTAGTCAACTGGGGAAGAATTCACAATATTCTTTGCATATTAGACACAATGAAATGTAAGCTGCATAATTACACTACATGTCTAATTGTTATAAAGAGAACAAAATAATGAATATTACCCATCTTGGCTGACTGGCACCAAGCAGAGAGCTCTCCAAATGTAACACGACTGACTGCTTTCCACCACAATCGTGTTCACTAGATCATGTCTACGAGGTGAATAGCCATCAGGAAGTCTCAATGAATCCAAAGTGAAAAATATACTGTCATCTACTGTCCCAGTTCTTCCACAGATGCTGGAAATGTGAACCTGTAATAGTTTGCATTCAGTGTTACTTGGTATCTGCTTAAGCTGACAAGACATACTAGCACTGCATATTTTTTCCTTCTAGCATTAGCAAAGCTGCATTCTGAAGTTTCAGTTATTCAAAAGAGGTAAACCTAGACCTCTAACGTGTTTGTTTTTAGATTTAAAAATGTAAAGAAACAAAAGTACTTCAGATAAGCATTAGGTTCCACTTCAGAGCATACTACAGTATGTCCATTTGACTTAATCATGATACCCATCTTGTGAAAGATCAACTTATCTAATTTATACTTCAATACTAGAAGTCACAAGAGAAGAAATTCTTTTCCTATGCTTGACATGCAAATATTCACTACAGTTAAGACAACGACAATAAATTATCAGCCTAATATATGCATTATTAGAGTGAACAAACACCTTCACTAAAATAAAAAAGGGACAATGACTGTTTTTAAGACAAAACATTTGGAAAAATTAAACATAATAAAATTAAACATAATAATTCCACAGTCATGACTTCTTAAGAAGTTTGAAAAGCCACACATCCTCATTATAACCAATAGTAGGCATTCAAATCAACAACTGATAAATAAGTTACTCTGCCTGTTCAAACCAAAATGTGTATGCTTTTTCAAAAAGTCTAGTTATTTTAGAAAAAAATCCTCTAAATTGATACATTTTACCTTTTAATTAAAGATGTATTATAGAAGATCTACTGATATTCGTAACTTAAACCAACTTCAAAACACCACATAAGATATCTCTTGCCAAAAACAACATGCAGAATGTTTACCTTGTTTACTTGCTTGTATCTCAAAGGCCTTACAGCAACTGCTTCACTTTTCCATGTTGTCAAGTTAATAAAATACTTTGCTTGCACCCAATCACCTTCAAAAGGTTTGAAATCTATATACAACAGAAGATTTCTCAAGTTTAATTACTATTGATATCATTTACATTACTCCCCTACAAAACCAGTGTAAGTTAAGCAAAACCCTGAACAATGCATTATTCAGATCCACTGAGTCCAAGCTTCTCAGTTCCTCTCTCCATAGGTCACGACAAACTACGTAAGAGATGCTGGTGGAAAAATACACCTGTTTACATGTAACTTAAACTTACATGACTTCATGGCAGTCATGCTCAGTGAGAATGAACAGGTAGCTTTCTTCACCCATGGAGGGAAGTTTCACTGCATACACTATCAGAACTTACTTGGGATGTCAACTGCAAGTTTATCAGAATGTATTTCTATTGTACACACAAAGATATTAAGGAAGTAGAAACAAGAAAGCTCCTACGCACCTTCCCAGACATCTTCCATTGCAAAATAAGTATTCTGATTAATATAGCCACCGTCCTTAGAGACAGACGTAATACTGCCAATTAATGTTTTCTTATTTAGTTCAGAGGCATCAAAACTAGGACTGAAGTCTTCTTGTGTGTTCTGGATGGTGTCTACCTATTAATACAAAAATGACCCCAACATTTAAACAGCTAATACTTAGAATTACATGTTAAACATATATTCCTACAATAAGTATCAGAATTTCAATTGCATATGATAGCAAAGCTTGTTATTAGACAATTATTTAGTCACTGTAGCTGTTACTTTTTGTACACAAAAACATTGAGTAGTAAACAGTAAGTAATTTCTCTTTTAAAAAAAACCTGCTGCATGTTGCATTGCTGACAGCTACTACAATTGCATGCTGATTTTTTAAATCTTTCTCAGGCCTCCCTTGCTTTAGGTCTATTTAAGAATTTTCTTCATATTGACAAGAGGACCACCCCCAGCAATGTGACCGTACACAAGTGGAACTAGAAGATCACTATTTCAGAAGGCAAAAAATATGTTTTTAAGATGGCATTTATAACCACTATATGTACTTCAGACTGACCCTCAGTCCTTCTTTAATAATTTGCATAAGAAAATCCCAAGAGCTGCTTCTCGCAGACTCTCCATAGCACCACCTCAAATACAAGTTTACTGAAGCCTGGTCTAATCTGAACTATACTACGATTCTAATTTTTTTATGATTTATTTTGTTGAACATTCTGTATAAAAAGAGACCTGGTTCTTTCCCTCTGCCCTCCAAAAAGACTATGATATTTGTTCTTATCAGAGTATTTCAAGCCTGTGCCACTATATCTTGAAAGTAATTCAAGACATCATAAAGTACAGAATGAGTTTAGGTTTTTATCCAAGTACTTAGAACAGACTTTGAAAAAATGAGCTTTTTCTTCTTGCTTGTTGAATCAAGACTGCTCTTGGACTTTGACCTTCTATGGCGTCCAGTCAGCTTTCGGCACAAACTTGGCTTTCACCTTTTCACCCCGTCACAAACTACATTGCCAACAGTCTGAGCCTGCAGGATCATGGCTCACAAACAGGAATAAGATAAATCACTATGCTTTTGAATAAAGAACTTTTGAAAAAAAGAAGTTTTGAAAATGACGTTATCTAGAACACACACCAAAACACCCCACAACTGCTAAAACATTCTAGTTGTTTTGTACATCCTTATGTAGTTTTGCAGTTGCCAGGTTTATGTATTTTGGAGCAATCACAGTATTTCAACAGTATGGTGAAAGCTGTCAGTCAGAAGGAAAACAAGGCAGGAAAAGTAAGATTTAAACTAATTAATTTTCTGACCCTCTGTTTGAATGCTATTTTATCAAACAGCAGTGAGATTGCTTTTTGGACAAACAATATTTAGTTTTTATATAAAAAGTAGTATGAATTTAAAGAGAAGAAACAAAAGGAAATAAGAACGGACACGTTATCTTACAAGACACTAGGTTTCTGATAACACTGGAGCTGATAATACCTTAGAAACAAGACTTCTCTTTTACTTTCCTTCTGTGTTGCATTCAAGATCACACAATAAAACTCTCTTCCCACTAAGAGTCTTTCTTCATTTTTATTTAATCAATGAAACTGCATTGGTTTCAACATTAAACGGGTTTGCTAAGAAGAACCCTCCTTAAAATTTGTGACACGGTATAATCAAGCTTGAAATAGATTTACAAATGAAGTGTTCAGCAAAAAAGGTATGGATATATCCATTTTTATAACTGTCTAAAACATTAAGTTGTCAATTTTTACAACAGGGAAATTTATGTTCTTACTTCTGTGCAAAAAGAGTACACCTGGAGCTCCTGCTTTTATGTTCTTATTCATTCATATAACAATAACGTAAAATTGACTTTGAAACTCAGGAAAATTATACACAGATCTGGAGTAGCTATGACTAAACAAATTCTGATGCAATCATCTCAATGAATAGTTTCATTTCCACTACATCTAAACCTATATCCAGAGGATCAGTATTAAACATTAATTTTAAAGGAGATGGAATAAAACAATAATAAAACCTGAAAAACAACTCATCCCCACTAGGTGAAGGGCTGGCAGTTTCTCCTGTTTTCTAGAATTTGTGAGGCCAGAACTACACCAACTTCCAAAATGAAGCCTCAAGGTCCTTACAGAGAAAGCAAGATTACTGTTTATCTTCACCTCTTACCTTGATAGCCTTCAGGCCACCCGATGTTTTATCCTCTTCCACAGTGACAGTAACTTCTTGTCCAACGGCCACCAACATATTTTTTGTAACAACGTCCTTTGTGAAGACTATCATGTCATCTATCATCCCATAATCATGGCAAAGTCTTGTCACTACTCCTTGCATTGTTTTCAATTCTTGATTACCTGCATCATGAGTGAAAGTGTTTATATAAACCCAAATCAGTTTTCTACAGAACTATGCAACAAGTTATGATTGCTAAAATTTCTACTTCTTCTATCAAAAAGCCAACTAAAACTGGCAACAGCTGCCAATTCATTATTTTTACATCTAACTCCTGAAGTCCTGTGGCAACTTATGGTTTCAACCAATTAATAAAGCTAGTTAAATACAAACTACATTGTAAAAACAACGTGCTTTATTTTAAGTTGCATTAAAAAAAACAAACCACAACTCAGACTAAGTTGAGTAGGAAGAGACCTATAAGGATCACTGAGCCCAACTCTCTGCTCCTCACAGGACTGCCTAAAAATAAACCATATAACTCAGAGCATCATCCAGATGCTCCTTGAACTCTGACAGGCTTGGTGCCATGACCACTTCGGTGGGAAGCCTGTTCCAGTGACTGACCACCCTCCAGGTAAAGAACCTTTTCCTAATATCCAAACTGAACTTTCCATGATGCAGCTTCATTCCATTTCCTCCAGTCCTACTGCTGGTTCCCAGAGAGATCAGCACCTCCCTCAGCACTGCTTCCTTGAGGAAGGTGTCAACTGTGATGAGGTCACACCTCAGCCTTCTCTTCTCCAAGGTGGAGAAGCCAAGTGACCTCAGATACTCCTCTTAAATCTGACCCTTGCAGCCTTTCATCATCTTGGTCACTCTTCACTGGACACACTCTAATGGTTTGATGTACAACTTATGTGGAGGCATCCAAAAGCACACACAATATTTAAGGTGAGGCCGCCCAAGCTCAGAACAGAGCAGGACAATCCCCTCCCTCAACCAGCTGGCGACACTTTTGTTTGATGCCCCCCAGGACACAGCTGGCTCTCCTGGCTGTCAGGGTACTGATGACTCACATTCAACTTGCCATCAACCCAAACCCCAGATATCTTTCTACAAAGGTTCTCTCCAGCCTCTGTACCCCTTTCTTTTTTTTCCATTTAGGTTGGAAAAGACCCTTAAGATCAAGGAGTGCAACTGTAAACTTAACAGTGACAAGTCCAACACTAAACCATGTCCCTAAGAGCTGCATCTACACAGCTTTTAAAGACCTCTAGGGATGGGTACTCAACCACCTCCTTGGGCAGCTTGTTCCAACGTCTGCCAACACTTTGGACACACTGCTGACCCATGTTCAGCCAGCTGTCGACCAGCATTCCCAGATCCTTTTCCACTGTGCCTCTTTCCAACCACTGTGCCCCAAGCCTGTAGGTCTGCATGGGGTTGTTGTGACCCAAGTGCAGGACTTGGCACTTCAGCTTCTTGAACCTCATGCGATTGGCCTCAGCCCATCGATCCACTCTGTCCAGACCCCTCTGCAGAGCCTTCCAACACAGCTTGGTGTCATCTGCAAACTGACTGAGGGTGCCCTTGATCCCTTGGTTCAGATCACTGGTGAAGATAATATCCACAGCCTTTCCCTCATCCACTAAGTGGGTCCTAGGAGGAGATCAAGCAGAACCTGTGTTACATAAATCCATGCTGGCTGGGCCTGATGCCCTCATTTTCTGCACATGCCACATGACAGCATTCAAGATGATCTGCTCCATAACCTTCCCTGGGGTCAGGATGACAAGCCTCTAATTCCCCAGAGCATCATTCCCACTCTTCCTGCAGACGAATATCACATTTGCTAACTGTCTACTGGGACCTCCTTGGTCAGCTAGGACTGCTGGTAAATGATGGAAAGTGGCTCACTGAGCTTTTCTGCCAGCTCCCTCAGTGCCCTGGGGTGGATCCTGTCCAATCCCATAAACCTGTGTGTGTCTTAAGTGGTGTAGTAGGTCACTGCCCATTTCCCCTTGGATTTTGGGTGCTTAATTCTGCTCCCCACCCCTGTCTTCCAGCTCAGTGGGCTGGGTATCACTGGTCTTGCTGTTAAAGACTGAGGCAAAGAAGGCATTAAGTACCTCAGCCTTTTCCTCATCCTTTATCACTCCACACCCAAAGAATGATGGCCACTTCTCTTTAGCTCTCCTTTTGTAGCTACCATATTTATAGAAGCTTTCTAATTGGGCTTTGGTCCTTTTAATTTTCTCCCTGCATAATAACCTCATGACACCTTGTAGTCACCCTGAGATGCCTGCTCCTTCTTCCAGAAGTCAAACTCTCGTTTTTTTTTCCTGAGGTCCAGTCAAACCTAAAGAGCTTCTCCCAAAAGCTCTCAGACACCAATTATTTTCAGTTTCCCATAGCAAAAAAAGTTCTCAGCACTGTTTGTAAGGCAAATCTAACCTCTATATACTGAAATAGGAGGAAGAATAAACAAGCTATACAAATTTATTTTTCAAAATTGCTTAAATAATACACTTCTGAACTGAGATGTGGTGTTGCTTCCCTAGAGACCTATGAGTTTCAAGCCTTTTAGATTATAAGTATCATCTACTTACATATCACACAAACATTCACTCCACCGCACTGCAACTTCAGACTGAAGTGTGCTAGTTTAGACTTGAAACATATTATTAGCTATGCTCACAATGAAGACAAAAAGGAAAGTAATCTTTTTTTGCTTTAAGCAATCATAAATATGAAAAACCACTTTTTGCTACATTGAAAAATGCTACCAAAGGCATCTTAAACGTACACCATTTTGGAATATTAAAGACTACACTGTCATCTCCATTCTACAGCCCAAGTAAAATGAAGGTTTATTTATTAGGGCAGTGGCACAAGGGGAGGCCCAAAGCGCCCACCACCCACCACAACACTCCTCCTACAGCACACTCCACACTCTAAGCCGCCACAGCAACATGTCCTACGGAGGAAACAGGGAAAAAGGACTTCTGGGAACACTCCTACACGTTCCTAAGCCAAAAGGATGTCTTACAATCCCCTCCTCAAGGAAGCGGGTCTGCGCTCGGCCGCACTCCGGCGGGGAAGGCGCCCCGACCCCGCCCCCGCCCGGCCCGGCCGCGCTCCCAGCCCACCTGCGGCGGCCCAGCGCGGCTGCTCGGGCTCGGCGCGCCTCCACAGGGCCGACAGCGCCCGGGACAGCAGGCACAGCATCCCCGGCACCTCGGGAACGGCACCGAGCGCTCCGCAGCGCCTCAGGGAGCACGGGGAGGCCCCGCCGCTCCCGCAGCTCCCGGCGCTCCCTCGGGCAGCGGGCAGCACGCCGCTCCCGCAGCTCCCGCAGCTCCTG
>JAWWMP010000041.1:18677221-18711181 GCA_035047865.1 Dendrocincla tyrannina | reverse complement strand
ACGCCGCTCCCGCAGCTCCCGGCGCTCCCGCGGGCAGCGGGCAGCACGCCGCTGCCGCAGCTCCCTCTCAAGCACGCCGCTCCCTCGGGCAGCACGCTGCTCGCGACGCCACGGCACGAGGTCCGCGCCAGCCGCCCCGGCCAATCGCGCCGCGCGCTCCCGGTCACGTGGGAGCGGCCACGCGCCTCGGGCACGCCGGTTCCCGCGGCTCCCGAGGGGGCGGCGCCGGTGGATGCGGGAAGGGCCGCCCTGGCACCTCAGCACGGTCGTCACCGAGCGGCGCGACCCAGGGAGGGGGAGAGCCCCCCGTGTGTAGGGTTTCAGCTGGGCCATTAAGGGCGGTGCCGCCCGGGGTACCACAGCAGAGGGTGAAGCAAAAGGGTGCGTGCAGCCGGTGGCTTGCTGTGGGGGCTCTGTTGGAAGTTGTGCTCGTAGGGTGTGACGGGATTTCTGTAAATGAGGTATCCTGAGCAGGGAAAACCTCAGGCAGCCCTTGGGCTCAGGGCTGTCTGTGCGCTTTTGTGGAGTAAGGCAGGAGTGGAGCCCATCCAGGATGGGGACGGAGAGTGGGGAAGAGCATGTGTGTGCAAATGGGAGGTGGTTGGATTGATATTCTCTCGGGAGCAGCCAGCTTCAAAATTATGGGATGAGATCTAGATCATGATAAACTTGACTAACAGAAAAAAAAAAGAAAAAGAGGTATTTTTGTCTTAATATCAAAATTGCAGGAACTGCTGTGGTGACAGAGGAAGTGTTTTAGCCATTCTCTTAACGCGGTGCACTTCAGGCATCGTGTATAAGCTCCCTTTGCATTTTGTTCAGCGGTCATTTCTGTGGTGGAATAAGTACTTCTTCATAGCCAGTTACAATTTGATTGTCATGCCTTGAGATCTTTTGGCCTAACTTAGAATGAAACCACTTAATTTGTAAATTAAGAAAAATCAGAAGCCTGTGGTGTTCTGTTGGAATTGTTCTGCTTGCTGCAGCCTTTGTGTAGGTTTCCTATGCATTCTTTAGAATTAAAAGGAATCTCTTTGTGCAGCATGTTTGTACCTTACCTAGCATTGTAAGGTCTTTGCTTGCAACTTGGGCTCTGGTTACCAAATCTTGCCTTGTGGTTGTGTATACACAAAAATGAGACTTTTTATGGAATCAGGAACATGAAACAAAGGGAGTCTAAAATAAGGCCCCCCAGAAAAGAAAATGAACTGTGAAGTTTAAGTGTTTTGTGTTGATGCTGATGCCAAGTGCAGAGGATGCAGCACTTGTATGGTGAACCTCTGTGCAAAAAGGAAATGGAAAATACTGAAAAGTGCACAGGAAAGGGAACAGGAGGAATTTCACCATTACCAGGGAAAACACTGGAGTGCCATGCTTGAGAGAGGGAACTTTGAGATACAATAATGGCTGAAACACTTGGAATTGTGAACAAAATGTGCTGGGGTTTGAACTCTGCTCTGTTCAGTGGTGGAGGACTTCATAAATTCTTTTAATTCAAAGAGATTAGATCAAGTAAATACCTGAATATCTCACAAATTTTGTGTTAAAAAAATAAAAACAAATTAAGGCCTTCTCCCTAAATTGGTCAAAAGGGTTAAAGCATGATCCTTTTTAGTGTCTATGGTAATTTGTTTTAGTGTTCATCAAAAAAAGCTGTCAGGTCAGTAAGTATTACCCATTCTCCATTAAACCGTAGTCTGGAAAGTTACAGATAATGGAAATAATTGCATAGTGTTGGTTTCATAAACAGAGGAACAGAAGGGCTTAGTTGCTTAAGACAGTTTTACTTGGCTATACAGTCTTTTTTTTCCCCTCATTTTCTAACACAGTTTACAGCTGTGTCTATTGCTGTGTATGGTGCATTAATTCCCCTGTTTATTAAAACAACAGTAACATTTTAATATTCTTTCAGTATTGGCTGACATTATGCGAGAAGCAAAATCTACAGCTGGTACAAATTAAGAAGCTGTGCAGTTCAGAAGTTTTTCTAGCATACTTTAAAGGTGATGCCCTTCAGAATACTGAAGATTTAATTGTGTCTTGGTTACAAGAGTGTTTAAAGTTTAGACAAAAGACCCTGTCATTGCTGTAGCTGTCAAGTTGCCAACATCTTCAAGATAAAAACGTCCTTTTTTTTTTTCTCTTTTCATTGCCTAATAAGCAGGAGGACTGGATCCAATGTACGCTGGCCATTGCATGTCACTGCTGCCTGCTAGATTTAAAATATGTTGTTTAGTCATCTGGGTGTTCTGTAAGTACGAATGACAGCATGATTGAAGTGTATGGGGTTTATCGGAACACTCCAGAAGACTAGGGTTAGTAGAAAAAGATGAAGTGTTCTACAGTGAAGATAATTGTCTTGATAGATTTCTAACCTCTAACTTTCAAACCTCCCAAGTTGTTGAGATACTTGAATACTTGAATTTTTATCTGTGTTGGGTTTTTTTTCCTGGAAGAATACTGCATTGTAAGTATCTTTTGCTCTTACGAAACAAGAACTAAATTGTTGGATATTGTGATCAGTCTCTATTATAATAGGTAAAACTGGTAAATTGTGAGGAGGTTTTTGTTTAAGATGCTAAGTAGGGGGTAGTACTCAAATAAGAAGGGGGCTTCAAACTTTTTTAATTTGTTAGTCTGATTTGGAAGCAGCCCTATGAGATGTAGTACAGTCATTTTCTAGTGTGTTCTGTTAATTAAAATTCAGGGGGCATTTTCCTGTTCCCTGGCTTAACTGAAGTTCTTGCTGTGCTTTTGTTCCATATCTGAATAGATGTTGTTGAAAGCCAAAGTGTAAGGGAGAACTTTTCAAAGCCAGCATGACTCACTGAACGGTGAGAATATCACAAAGTGTACAGGCAGCTGTGTTCACAAGGCTGTTTTAAACTGACAGTTAACTTTTCAGTGGAAGGTAAGCATGAAAGTTTTTAACTGTTGAATAAACTGCAGTAACTTAATTCTAATATGAGATACTCCTCAAGGTATTTGGACAGGTTGGCAAGCAGTGAAGTGAACAAAAAAGGACTAAGTGAACAAGAAAAATGGTTGATACTGGGTAAATTAGAAACAGTTTGCTGTAGCTGAGTTATTGTGAGTATATGTGTTCATCAGACTCATAGTGAAGTCTGTAATTTTAGATAGCTGATAAAAGGTGTTAAAATCAAATGAAACTTAATATTGAAACAAGTTTAACTATCTTTTCTGTCCTAGTGTTAAGAAAGTAAAAAGCTTTGGTTATAAAGTTTTCCTCAAACTAAACACCTCTAAAAATGGTTTTTAGATCTTGAACTTTATAAAAGTCTGTTGAGGTATCACAGATATAGAAACTTTCATTTTGTTGGTATTTATACTGTATTATTATGAACTGTAGCTGTGGGATGTACTGTGCTTATTGCATGCAAGTAGGTTTTTAGAAAGCTTGCATATTTGGAAATGTAAGTACATCTAATAGCTAAATATTGCTTTTATTTATCTTGAATGGACAAAAATCTCGTTGAGCACGGATCTGAGTATGTGAAGGAACTAAATGATATTTTTTTCCTCTTTCTTCATAACTTCCATTATTTAACTCTTTAAAGTGTTATGACCAGGGAAGAAGGTTACAGAGAAGAATTTAGCTATGACAGGATGCCAACTTTGGAGCGGGGAAAACAAGAGAATGGAAATTATATACCAGATATCAAATCCAGTGACCTTCAGCTGTCAAAGAGGCTGCATCCTTGCTTTAGCTACAGAACATGGATATTTTCTTTGCTGATGGGAGTAAGTACCTTAACTGACAGTATTTAAAAACGTAGGTGAGGTCTAAGTGCCCAGTAATCTGTTCTGTTTCACATCGTTTGGGGACTCAGAATTTCATCAATGATAGTATTGAATATAAATATTTGTAAAGGAAGGAATGTATTTAGCAAATTTGGAATGTAGCAATTCATTGACTACCGGTATTGTTTGGATATTTTTTTTTCACTAATCAGAGATGCTGTATGAAGGCTTATTTTATCTTTAATATTAATAATATAGCATAAGCAGAGAATAAGTGTGGTAGTGGTAAATATAAACCCATGTGTATGTATAAGCAGTGCCTTTTGATAATGTATATAAAATACGCTGATCATACACATTCTTTTAACATAGTTTTAACTATTAAATGTACTGTGGCTGCCATGATAGCATTTTGTCATTAAAAATATATGTGGTATTCAATTGCCACATTTATCTTTCAGAGTTCAATAGCCGTGTAATTATTTGGTATATCGTTGTATAATGAGGTATATACTTTTGTTTCTTACATGAATGTCACAGTGATTTGAGTTTTTGTGTCGCTGCTACAGTAACAGGACACTCATCTTCCATGTACATCATATGCTTCTCCATGTTCTGAGCCAAGTTAATTAAATTTCATTATAGCAATTAGAAATTGATCTTTTCTTTTTCTGTCAGCTCGTGTGTTTTGAAGCGTAATTTTTATTAAGAGCAAGAAGTGTCTCACTGTTAATATGGTAATTGCTTGTTTTTGCACAGTGAATTAAAGTATTGCCTTATTTTTGTAGAAAGAGCTGAACATTTTTTCCTTTCTGACAGTCTGCAAAGCTTGGATTTCCTTTCATGCGTACTCTCACATGAGAAGAGAGCAAAAGAAGCACTGGCTTTCTTTGCATTACATTTTCTCAAACTCTATTGTCCAAAAGGACAACTCTCTGTAATTAGATTTTTCATTTTTACTGAGTTGTTATAAGTGATTGGAGATACTAGTGTTTAATGATCATTTGCTGAAGTCATGTTACCAAGAAGAATGAATTTTATGGATAAATGAAAATGCAGTTTTATTAATAACTAATCCAATAAATTCCAGTTAGATTTTTTCTCTGAAGTGTTACAGTGATTAGTCTCTAGTCTCTGTCTTCTTAAAGACAGTGTCTAGAAAAGAAAGTCTGTACGCTGAACAATGTAGGTCATAGTGAACAGCACAGTCTACTTCAGGGAGCAGTTGCAGACTGCAGAGTGACAGAAAAGTGGCTGATAGTATGGGCTGGTTTTGTGCAGGAGTAATTGGATGAGCTTCAAGCACAATTTCAATTTGTGGTCTGTAAAAACTGTTCTTCCAGTCTGCCAGAATTCTCTGTGTGTGTTTATACACACATACACTCTCCCTTTTTTCTGTCATTTTTTGACAAGGACTTTTTAAAGACGCCGCAATAATTTTCTACCATGAGAAAATGCACACATAAAACAAAAGAGCCACTCTGTCTCTTATCTTCCCCAGCCCCTTCAAAGAAATTCCTTCTCAGGGGAATACTAAGGAAAAGTGAAGAAATGGTAGTAGAAGACAGTCATCATTTATTGCAGATTGTGTAACTGTTGTAGTTATGAAATAAACAGAAGAGTTATCAAGGCGACAGGAGGAATTGAACCTTTATGGGTGTGCCACTGGATGAAAGCAGGAAGAGAGTTTGGAGGAGTGTAGGAATACAGGTGGAAGAATCTTCACTAATGCATCCTGGTTTTGTTGCTGTTCTAGGTGGCGGTTGTGCCGCTGCCCATATGCATAATGAATGATTATGGAGTCAAGCTGAGAATGCAAAGTAGAGACTTAGTTGAAGTTTCTGCAACATTTTTACTACTAAAAATTGCAATTACCTTTTGAGTATTTTATTGGGGTTTTTGCCAAGTCAGGGCAAAATACTTGATTCAAACATGATTATATTGTTTTGTATTAGGCCTTAGTAACCAACAAAACATCTTCTTTAGAACTCAGCATGTTCTGATGTTTTTCTTCAAATTTATTCACACAAAACCTCCATTATTAAATGTCCACCAGTAGCTTAATTTGAAAGGGATTACTGACTTATATCTGACTAATTGCTAAGGTTTGATTCATATAAATGTATCTTATTTGTTTCTTTGCAGACTTGCCTCCTTATTACTTCCGGATTTTCGCTATATCTGGGAAATATTTTTCCATCTGAAATGGATTATTTACGTTGTGCAGCAGGTTCAGTAAGCATTCTTAATTATTTGCTGTGACTGTTTGACAGCAGACTCGATAGTATATAATTTTTGTGGGTTTATGTCTTTTATTCTGCCTTTTTTTTACTACTAACCTTCTTTGTGGAAGATTTAATTCTACTTAGCAGTTCCTTAAATGGATTCTCATCCCATGGTTAGGGAAATAACAGTTGTCGTAAAGATAACTGGTTTGTTGCTACCATTTTTTGTTAATCAGCTCACCACTAGCATGTAATGTTACTCTGCTTGAATGGTTTTTCTGTGCTTGATGTTAAGAAAATTTGCATTGCTACATATTTAGGGAATTTTCTGCCTAAATGCAATCAGAATGTATTTGAGATTGTATTTCAAAGTATTTATTTTTCATTTTATTTTACCATAATATCTGAGTATTGAAGCAGACTGGAGTTGCTCTGTGAATGAGATGTCACTTAGGTTTCCACTACAGGTGTTAAAGTTGAAGCAGTTTTTGAAGTTTATATCCTCATGGATGTGTTATTCTCTGCAGCGTTAGTGTTAGTTACTGAGATCCCTCTTTTTCGGCCTCAAATCTTGTCTCTCTGAACTTTTTTATTGAGAATTTCAAAAGATCTGGTGGATGCAGGAAGTTACCACATTGGGTTTGAAAGGCTTGCTGTGGGTATAGGTGTGTACATTTGTGTGTCTGTATGTGAGGAACATGTTAGAGCACCTACTGCAGATAATGAAGTCAGTGCAGTTGCAAGAGCCTAGAGGGCTCTAGAGCCAGCTGACCCCAAAGTATCTAGTTTAGCCTGAAGCTGAATTGCTCTCTAGACTTTTAACCACCTTGAATAGTGTTAGGATTCACTTGCCTAAAAAGAGTCTGGTAGTGTTCTAGAGATTCTTGGGTATCCAGGAAAAAAAAAGATGTTTTAATTCTGTTAAGTAAAGGTCATTTAGGTATTAAAGAAGTGCTGCCAAGAATTTTACATGTCAGTATTAATCTCATTATAGTGTTCCATTTGTTAAGCCATCAGTGTTCAGATGTGTGAGAAGATAGAATTGTGGCATTTCTTCAATGATTCATTATTTAACATAGAAAAAAATTTAATAATTTTAGTATGTATTTGTGTAAAATAAGAGTTGGATCTGCAAGGGAACTGTATCTGTTGTGGTGGGGAACAGCTAAGTGATAAAAGAATTACTCTGTGAAACTTTTCACTTACAATTTTTCCATTTAGCTTTGCCCTCCAGGATGGAAACAGTTCCTACTAACATAATGGAGATCCCAAGCACAATTCTTAAAGTGTAGCTTGACTCAACAGATTTTCACAAAGTTCTTCAGAGCTGCGTTGAGGCTGGACATATTTTAACTTAGCCATGATGGTGTCTATTCAAAAGAATGTGCAGGTCCAGTTTGGGAGCAGCACTGGAGTTTTTTTCCTGCTCAGGGGTCTCAGGCCTTCTAGAGTTCATTTAAACTAAGAAAAGCATGAAATGCCTCATGAAAGACTTTTTTTCTTTTTTTACTCATCACCCTGTGCTGGATAGTTAGTAAAAACTGAGATATGGAAGGTATATTTAAACCTGTAATCCTCAGGCACCGATTGTAATTAATGAGCTCAGATAAGAGTGACACATTTTCTTCAGAGTTTCTGATCTATTTGTCTAAGTTAACTGAAATATGAATTCAGACACGTAAAATACATATATAGAAATATATATACAAGTCTTTGTGCAGAATATCCCACTAGTCTTCTCTTTTAATTTTCCCAGTGTATTCCTTCAGCAGTTGTGAGCTTTGCTATAGCAAGGAATAAAATTAATGTGGTAAGTATGAGATTTTATTGTCAATTAACCCCCTCGTGGTTAAAATGAGAGAGAAACCTATTCTGAAACTTTTTTTCAGATACCAAATTTTCAGATTCTGTTTGTCTCTACATTTGCTGTTACAACAACGTGTTTAATTTGGTTTGGATGCAAACTTGTCCTCAATCCATCAGCTATAAATGTAAGTTACTTAAACAGTTACTAATTGTGCTACATTTATCTTTGTTTAAAAAGAAAAGGGTGGGGGGCGTGAAGTGGCTGGAGATCACGTGTAATTGCTTTCCTGTCAATATCCCAGTGTTTCTAATTGGTCTGTGAGGAGACATCATCTAGCAGTAATTTTACATTTCTTTTTGCCCAGTGTTAGTTACCTGCAATAATATTCACAAGACATCCTTGGTTATGTGATTTTAATATTTTTCGCTTGCTTATTGCTTGTTCATACTATGTTGTTAATTACTGAAGAAAGATAAGTTGGAATAACTGTCTGCAAAGCTGATTCTGAAGCTTTTTTTAGCTTTTCTGCCTTAAGAGTAATTCATGGTGCTGACTTGCTCTCCTCTTTGAAGGATACTCTTTCAGTGAAACAGTTCACTGTTTGGCATTTTTCTGCCAGCTGTTTTCTGTTACCCATGTGGTACAAAGAAGATGCAGAATACCATCTCTTTAAATGTTCTTTCAACATCATATTTATTTTCCCTTCTCATGGGAAACTGTGCAAGAAAATAATACTAGGTCTCTGATTCACTGCCAGTAGTTCAAAACCAGTAAGACTCAAAAAAAGAATAAGTTTATCCAATTAAGTCAATTCACATTTAACATCCTCCCCCCTTTATAAAGGACCTGGGTAATTCCTCATTAGTGTTACTCATGCTGATATGTATCTCCACAAAATAACTTCAGATAGACAAATAGAATGCAAGATCTAAGCCATGCCCTCAATTGTGACTGTGTGATGCTGCTCTTGGAGGGTGCAGTTCTGTAGTTAGTTTGCCAGCAACATGAAGGATGGGTTGTGTAAAAGATCCCAGTTACCACTCTCTTCTGTTTTTAATACCTGGTGCAGGTTCAGAGCAAATTGGATTAAGGTTGTGCTAATCCACTACTTTCTACTCAGTTGTGTTTGCGTGTTCCTTAGTCACGGAAGAGGATTAGGGACACAGCTAGTTTAGTTCTCTGCCTCTGGTGATAGATTTTATGTACAGTGGTGGTTGTAGAGGGAATTTTCTTTAGCTTTTAGAAATCTAACATTGAATCTCCCATTGTTACAGATGGTATATACTTTCTTCTAGCTTCTTTTTAAGAAGTAAATCCAAGAAAACTAACTAAACTCTGAAATTGGGAATGAGATATTTTTACTTTGCGCTAGGGGTATTGAACTGATTTTATGAGTGGAAGACTCTATCTGGTCCTCTAGGCATGTTGTATCAGAAAAAAAATGGTGGAAAGACAAACATCTAATTTATTTACTGTTACTTTTTCAATTTCTGTTACTTGTTCCTTACACCTAGGACTAAGTTGAGATAGTCCATCGATGTAGTTACAGTTCCAGACTCAGACTTGTACATCTACTTGACACTGCACTCCCAAGTGTGATGCATGGCCTCACATCAGTACCACTACTGTGTCAAAACACATTTAAATCATGGGAATTTATAGTCTGGATTGAATTGTTCTGCAGGCCACACATTTGACACCTCTTCTTTTGCCAAATAATGCCTGTATTCTTCATTGTAGCACTTTCTCTGGGAGTTTACCACCGTGACATTTATTAGTGTTAGTGGTTTTAGTACAACAGTACAGTCTGTTGTGTACAGCAAGGCACAGAGTTCCAATTAACGTTTCCTGAGAAAGGGTGAATTTCAATGCCCAAAAAAGCCTCTCAAATCTGCCACTTACTATCCTTTTCAAAAAACATGTACTGCAAGGTATGTGTCAGAGAAAAACAGATCTGATTGTTTACAGCAGGTCTGGCATGAGGGAACAATATAATTCTGTTCTAAGTCATTGAACAATGGTTTGCTGTAATTGCATAGGTTCTGAATGGAGTCAGTTCTCCCTAAACTTTTGATACTTTGTCCCAATGGCCTGACTGAACTACCAAGTGTTTTCTTGGGCTGCCAGTGGAAAAATACAGTGCTTTTGAAGACAAGACAGGGAGATCCACTCGTGCCTCTAGGGAACGATTCAGTCTGTGTAGAGTAGGTATCTACCTCTTTTTGTGAGAATAGTAAGAAACAAAAGGGAATGTTATGTATTGCATTAATTTATTTGTCTTTTGAATATGAGCAATGGCAACATCCATATTTTTGCACAGTAGTGTAGACTGTGAGACCTGAAGAGTTACAAAACCATGAATAATGTTCATTAATGCTTTACTAACTCTAAGCAGAGCGCAGAATTAGGATTCTTGGCCCAGTTCTTTGAACTGTGTTTTCAGTCATCATCCAGTATGGTATTGTGGCATTTGGGATTGCAACATAGGGGCTGGGAGCCTGTGGCCCTCCTTTCCCTAAGAATCTTCCTTTATTTGCTGCAGTGTTCTGGCTTCACATGGAAGGTCCTGCATAATGAAACATACCCAGCAATCACTCTGGGTACATTAACTGCTCTTCTGGAAGACAGTGATAAAATCTTCAGGCATAATATTTCCATAAAGGAAGTAAATGTTTCTTTCTTAGGTTAGACATTTTGAGTATTATGTAGGCAGCTAAGTGTTGTTCTTTCAAGAGCCAAGAAGATGGTTAACAAAGTATCTAATCAATAGATATATCTAAATGTCACAGAAAATAGACAACCTGCTGGATACTGCTAGACTCAGCCCCCTCTGTTTTTAATTTGGAAGATGTAACTCATTTATGTCTGGCATTTTACTGACAGATAAATTTCAACTTGATTCTACTTATTCTGCTGGAAATCTTCATGGCAACTACTGTGATCATTTCAGCTAGGTCTACTGAAGACTGCTGTACAAGAAAGAAAGTAGGTACCCTTAAAGGATTGTGTGTATGTTAAAAAATATTCCATTTTTGCTGTGTTACATACATTAATAATTTACTGGCAACTCCAGTATATAACTTTGCGTGCTAAAACTATATGTGAACAATAAGTAAAAGTAACATACTAATTTCAGTGATTGGCTCTTCTGAGAGTGCAGTGAGCTCACTGCAGAATGACCCATTGCAAATTATACAGCACATTTTAATATCTTATGAACAGGCATGGCAAATACTTTATTTCTGTTTTGTAAAAGAAAACTTAATGATGTGTGAAACATTGCAGTACTGTGACTTGTATATATGCAGGCAATACCTTTTTGAAGCCTGATGTGGAGAAAGTATTTGCTATGTATGCCAACTTGGTGGTATCTGGACAGTGAATCTTGGCTTCAGGATTTGGACCTATTGATAAAATTTTCTTTAGTCACCAATGCTCTCCCAAATCCCACCCTCGTTTTTCTACAAGAATCCTTCTTTTAGTAATAATCCAGGAAATGTGCTATGCCATTTTGTGTTCCAATGGAAATATTGATTGATAAAGTTGTGCAGTGTGTCCTGTGGAACAGCTAATCTGGGACTACTTAATTTATTTTTAATATAATCAATGTGGTCTTACACTGAAAAACACCATGATGTGTCACTGTCACCTCTTATGGGTCAACCAGATGTTGAATACCACTGTTGGGATCTTCAGCAGGTTGTACAAGATACTAGAAAGATATGTATTGCTTTGTATATATTTTGATCATGATTTTTTTTTATTCCCCTCTAGAATACTGCATATGACAGTGCTATTGTTTTGAGCAATGTCAACTTTCCTGCTCGAGTTCTGAAGTCCTACTCAGTAAGAAAAGTATTGTTTTCTTTCATTAAATCAATGTATTTCATCTTTCTAAGTGCTTTAAAGCCAGGAAGAGATCAGTGTAGGCAAGAGCTGAAAGAATAAAGACAGAAATGAGAGCTATATCTTCAAAAAATGTTTCCTTTTGGAATATTTCAGGATGAATAGCTGCCATTTATAAAAGGAAGGAGACAACTTAATGACTTAAGGATAAATAGGATAAACCGAACCGTTGTTATGTGGACCTAATACATGAAAGCATAAATATGTATAATGAAGCTGATCTTCATTTCAGTTAAGCCAGCTAGAGTTTTGCAATATTTTAGATGTGAAAAACATTGACTTCCTGCATACCTAGTATCATAAATACATTTTATTCTTTTCAGTGCATTCCTTTCTATATGTAAAAAGGAAATTTCACATCCAAATACACTATTAATAATTTGTACGCTCTTCTTTGTTTTAGGTAATTGAGGTGATTATTGGAATTTCATCAGTATTTGGTGGAATAATTGCTTTGAATATGGATGTTCTAGTCTCAGGTCCATATCTCTCAGTAACATTCTTTTGGATCTTAGTTGCTGTAAGTAGTGCATATGGAAGGTACTCTTTTAAAACGTCTATAATTTTTTTTTTTTCATTTTTCTCCTCCCTACTGGAATATTTATTTGACTCTAATACTAACTGGCAATTATTGCTTAGCAAATGAATTACCACTTCAATATACTTAATATATTTATGCGATATTCTTGTTCCGTTTTGATTTACGATACTTTGGTTCTTATAAAACATTCCAATACATTTTCAGTCCTCAGTAAAGTAAAATGGAAATGAGAAATAAAACAAAGGTATTAGAACTGAAGTGTTTTCTCAAAAAAAATCGTAAGTTTTAGAATATTTCAGGGAGCAAAATAAAAAGCGGAGTTTAGTTTCAGTGTGGTAGAATCCTTAGAAAATGCTGTTTAACTTTTCAGTCTTAACTGTTTTAAAAGGTTTGGACTGTGATTAGTAACCCTTACCACTAATAACAGATTGTACCCTGGAGCAGTGGAGTCATAAAGGGTGCTGTGCCACGTTGCTTGCCATGAATGAACCAACCGAGAAAGAAGACAATGACCATTAGGTTTATAGATTGTTCCTATGTCTGTAAAATGCCTCAGCATGAAGTGGAAAAACATCATAAACAAGCTTTTCAGCATTCAGAATTCACAAAAAAAAAGCTGTGACCGGTGTGACTTCCTGTAACTCAATTGTAATTTTGTAGTTTTCAAGTAGATAAATACTTATTTTGTTACACTTTTTTGTTTAGTGCTTTCCAAGTGCTATTGCAAGTCATGTAGCTGCTGAATATCCAAGTAAATGTTTGGTAAGTGTGTAAAATTCTTGGATTTTTCAGTAGAGTGGAATAATAATAAAGTCTGCCTGTGATAGAGGGCACTACTCAAGTTTGCTCCCTTGTTTTTGCTTCTTCAAAATGTGGCAGCAATATGTAGCAGGAGTTAGCTGATAGCCCTGAAAAGAACTCTGGTAGGTCCTTTTGAGGCTTAATTCCATCAATTCTTAAAAAGAATTCAAAGGCTTGTGTTTGGGTTTGTTGGGGTTTTTTTTGGGGAATAGATACTACTATAGAAAAATTACATACCCAGAACTGCTTTCAGGCTCCTGAGCTGAGGTTCTCTCTGTTCCCGTCTGCTTTCATTATGAGCTGTGGTTTCTGAAAGAAGAAAATTAGGTGTGCAGGCTTCACTGAACCTAGAACCTATTTTAAACAAACTCCTTATTCTTATGACTAGTAACAAGGACTAAGAATATTCAGTGAAGTGCATTTATGAATGTCCCAGATGTGTAGTTATGCCTCCTTAAAATGCCTGGTCTAAGTAATAGTCATGCAACCATATTTAAGTGAGTAATGGTGCCTGACCACAACTGAAGTCAGAATATAATTCTGTAGGGGTATATTTGAATGAAACTAGGCTGCTGTTATATGGCAATAAATTTGTCTCAGGGCTCTCAGATTTATTTGCATAAGCTTTTTTTAGTTTGTAAGTCTGCAATATCTGCTGTTAATTTTCATTATTTCAAATAAATTGAAGAATAAATGGTACTTCTGTTCTGGCTCTTTAGATTTGGTATTACTTCCTTTATGGGTATATGAAAGGCACTTATAAAATAAAAACATCATCATCTGTATTAAATGAAAAATGAATTACAGAACAGCAGTGTTTTGGCTAGAAACTTAATGTGTTCAAAGCTTGCTTCTGTATCTCCATGAAATGTGGATGGCTCTTAATATTTGTCTCATGTGTAATCTCATGCACTTTTACACACTTTTGTTATGCTTTCTTCAAGGAGGTACAGCTCACAAAACAGTGTTAACTTTTTAAATTTTTATTCAACTTTTATTATCTTATTTTTTAGGTTGAGGTCCTGATTGCCATTAGCAGTGTTACCTCTCCATTATTGTTCACTGCTTCTGCGTATTTATCCTTCAGTATCATGCAAGTTGTTGACATCTTTAAAAGTTATCCACCTGCTGTTAAAGTATGTGTTTTTATGCAATTGAAAAATGAACCCGTATCTATTACAATAGCAAGACTGTAGCAAGGAATGAATTAGGGAGTATATGAAGACAAGATACTGCATTATAAAGATTGAATAGTATGTTATAGAAATAATTCTAAAACTCTTATTTAACTTACGGTATAACTTAGTGTGTTACGTTTATTTGCATCCATAGATTAGAATAATATATTTTTTAAAGACACAGTAAAATAATATGCAATATATTAGACTCCTTGAGGATTTTATAAATGTGTGGTATTTAAATGAAGATTCTAGGTGTACTTGAAGAATATATTTTTATGTTTCTTAGGATGTTTACCAACAGTTGGGATCATAAGCTTACACCTGGATTCATTCAAAGCCTGAACTGGGACAGAGAAGTAAACAGTTTGCCAATTTAAAGCATTTCAGCAAGTGTTACCGGTGCATTGCTGAAGAGTTTTCTCGGACTGTACTGGCAAAGTGTTTAGCAGTCCCTGATGATGTTCAAAAAACCATTTATGGGCATTAAACCAGTGTCAGTAAGAGTCTTTACTCTTAGTAAAGCTTGAAAATGTTAAATTAATACCGCAGGGACTGGAAAACAACGTTTGTGTATGTGATCCTGTTCTGATACTGGAGGAACTCAGTGTATTGTTGGACCTGAGGGAGTGACCACAACTTACTTACTGTCTTTAAGTAGCTTTTCCCGTCACACATGTTGGACACAGATGACTGCACTGTCTAGACAGTTGATGTGACCCTGCAGAGCATTTATTACTTTCTTAGCCTGCTTTGTGTCTGGATACAGCAAGAGTGGGCTGCTCTGCACAAGGGGGTGTGCAATGGAGCAGGAGGTGACAGCAGGGCAGACAGGACAGTAACCTCATTGGCGAGGAGCACAGTCCTACAGTGTCCAAAGAAATAGAAGAACAAGACTGATCCAGCCATGGTAACAAGGTTCACCCAATGGTTCAGTGATTGACAGACAAGCCCACAGCAGTGAGGCAGATCCAAGGTCATCCATGAATTCTGATCAGCAGGGCAAGGTCAGAGCCAGCAAGGCACAGGGTGAGGTCAGGCCTAGCTGTGGAATTGCTTATGTCAGAACCAGCAGTGAGACACTGTGTTTTAGTGGATGGTTTACACTGCTCTGTTCTATTTCTAAAGGAAAACATAATTTGCAATGTTTTCTTTAAAATTATTAATCTCTTCTACTTTCAGCAAACTCAGACACTAAAATTTGAGTTGAAACTTCATGCTGAAATAAACTGCAAATTATAATTTGAGTTAAAAAATCTAGATATTGAATCTTAAGGATATGAAGTGGGACCATTATAAAATATTCAAGTAGTTAACAATGTATGTCTATTTTCAGCAATCTTATGATGTACTCCTGTTGCTTCTGATGTTGATGCTGCTAATTCAGGCATGCCTTACTATTGGAACTGTAATACAGTGTGTAAATTACAAGACAAAAATGAAACTACAAGATTCATCATGGACAGCATCACAGGTTAAAAAACAGGAATACAGAACAACAGAGGTACATATTTATACCCATTATAAAATTTGAAAATATGTATTTTAAAAGATTTTTTGCTAAGGTTTTGTGGTACTGGATTCAGATCACAATTAAAAGCTACTCTCTGAAACTGTGGATTTTGTAATAAAAAGATGATATTTTGCTAGTTAGATGATAACTGTGAGAAGTTATCAATCTGTGACAAGTCCTGTTATGAGAAACATTTGTAAGGTTAAAGCTCCCCTTTGTTATTTGTAGTGTGGGCTCCCAATTACAATTACAAATGAGGTTCATCATTGTACTCAAATAAAATGCTAGTCCTGCTCCGCAGGGCTATTTTTGTGTCAGAATGAAGTCACAGAAAAGATGAGGGGCCTTTCATGACTGTGTTGTGATGATGAGAGAGGCATCTATTAAGTAAGAAATGGATTTAACTCTTTCAATGCAAGCAGAAGTTTTGGGCTATGGAGTGAGAATACTTGATACAGTTGTACTCTTCCAAGGCCTGCTGTGAGGGGGTGACTTTACTAAGCTGAGTTAGCTCACGTAAGTTCCCTGAACTTTGAATGGGAAGATTAAAGAATCTGGAGCATACAAACAGCAATGGTTAAGATGAGTGAGTGGCTTCTTGTGCTGGACAGTATGAAAGAGTGAGCCTAGGAGCATGCCTGGAATTCCAGGTGTCTCCATGTCCTAACTAGGCTACTAAAGCTGGTGATAAAGACTGGAATTGAGATATCCCTGCACTCACATGTTCCAGCTGTCCTTTCAGAGACAGATTTGGCACATATCTGTTTTGGAGCATGGTGTTACTGTTACCTCTTTTCATGTAATTCAGGACTAGAGTCCTATTTAAGGGATTGGAGGATCCCAGCTTGCTGTAGCCTGTGTACATTGTAACTACATCCGTCTCCTACCACAGCACTGTAGCCCTTAGGCTTTCCTCACCTCTGCTGTACAGAGCCAAGCACTGTATCCCTAAAGACTCTGAGAGAGTAATTCATGCTTATTGCATGGGCCAGGGCTAGAAAAAGAGAGCTGGATTCAGTCCCTGCTCTAGGAAGAGCATCTGCACTGCAACAGCACTGGATAGAAAGCACTGGGAGCAGGGACTGAAATCAGTCAAGTCATCATACAGCTGGTAATGGAAAGTGGAAGCTGTGGATTTATGTCCCCTCAAGTTACTAAGGGCATTTGGTGTAGGTTGCTTATTTTCTGGATCTATGTCCTGAGAGTTACATTCTCTATAAAAGATGGACAGCAGCACTTCCACTCCTGCAAGTCACATCTTGGAACATAGTCATGCCATAGGTAAATGAATCTCTTCCAGGGATTATTTGTAAAAGTATGCCTAGTCTGTGAGTCACTGAGCAGTTGGGTGTGAGTTAAATGCTAAAAGGAGCACTTTTTCCACAGAAGTAACCCCCTTTTCATACCTTTTAGTATCTAAACACATGAATAATGTTACATGTGAAGTTGTAGGTCCCTTTGGTTTCTCAGAAGTCTGTGTTCTTAGGCAAGGCCTTGGTTTGCTTGCATGTATGTGGACAATATTGCTTCATTTGCACCACAGAGGGTTGCTTCTGATTTTGGGATTAGAAATTTATGTTGCAATCAGATTTTAGCAAAAATCTTGAAAAAATGTCCTAAGTCATGTGTAAAATGGGAATTTGACCAAGTTTTTCTACCCAAATGTCTCAAGTATTATATAGTTTGCACTATTATATTCTATACCCTAAATGTAAACTTTACAGTGTACAAACCCATACAATTTACAATGTATAGAATATTTTTATAGCTCTGGCTGTAACTATTCACATTTGCATTCTTCTAGCTTCTCTCAGATATTTATTTGCTTGAATGTCAGTTTTTAACCAAAGCATTTTTTCATGTTTCCATTTGTCTGAAATTTGTTTGCTTTTAGGTTTCCAATAATACTTTAAAGGATTTCGACAAGGATAAAGCCTGGAAAGCAGTTGTGGTGCAGATGGCTCAGTAGTTTGGATTCTACAAATGCAGCCAATACAGCACAATCCAATACAGTACATCAACTGTTTGAATTAAGGTTTAAAAACTTTTCAATTTTTAAACAGTGGTATAGTTACAGCAGCAAGAGCCATGGAATAACACAGTAAATAATGTCTTCTAATAATTTTGAATTATGTTGATAATATTTTTAACACCTCTATCTTTTCTGTTGGTATCTGTAGTCTATTGTTGCTTTAGAAGATACCTTTAGAAAAAGGTGATGAGTCACATGGATTTATGCTGATGGCAAAGTAAAATTTTACAATATGTAGTAGGCTTCATATATTTGCAAGAGGTTGTTATAAGTGCAGTTATGCAGTCAGTGTGACTGATAAATGCTTTTGTAAAGTTATGAGTACAAGTCATAATTGATGTTTTTGCTTATACTTCACTTTTGTAGGAGTTATAAAGTTGTTCTGCATGTTATTGCTTTTATATAAATAAAGGTCTTTATTATGTGGAAACTCGAGAATGTGTATTGACATTCTAATGGGAGAGGTGAAAACAGAATATTCTTTCCCCATTAAGCTTCTGTTTCTGGACTGTTAAAGGGGGGAAAAAAGCTTTTTCTGAGTGCTGAGGCACAAAAGCTACTAGCCAAAAGACAAAAAATAGCAAAGAGAGGCAATCAGCCAAATAACAGGAGATACTAAGAGTTTTTTCACATATGAAAATGTATTTTTAGGTATATTACTTTTCATTTATTTATTTTCCTAACTATCTTTAAAACTTACTGAATGTAGCTGCCCTGAAACAAGGTCCATCCCTCATAGAGATTGCCTTTTTCAGGTGGCTGAACTGTGTATGATCATGTGGATTCCAAACACTATATTAGCATTTCCATGTTAATAGGCATTCTGATGTAACTCAAGTGACAGCAATTTAGCTAGGAAAAGCTATGAAAGTGAAGCAAAAAATTGCAGTTTTAAGAGCGTATTTTGATCCTCCCTGCTATTGCAGGCAAATTTCTTGCAGCATCTTGTCAGAAACAAGAACACACAGTTGACTACTGGTATATATTTTATTTTGTTATTTTCAGTAGTAATTTGTCTGCCCCTGTATTTGTAGGGAAAGCAGCCAAGGAGTGAAGTAAAAATTATAGACCTGAATGTGCTATGATGAATGAGATTCATGCCAAAGGAAAACCAGGCCTGCTGCCTTTAACCAATGAAGAAAAAAATGCCCATGAAAATGGTGTGGGCCAATTGCTTCCTAATCAGTGTCTTGTTAATATGTAGTTTTAACCATCAAATATAAGCAAAACCTGCTTTTTAAACTTCCTTTTTCAAGGCAGGAGAGGTCTACCGGTATAAAATATCTTTGCATAATGCTTACCAGAGTTTTCCTCAGAGTGTTTTTTCTAACATTTATTTCCTACTCAGCCTTTCTCTTCCATTTGTTCAAAAATTATCTCTTTAGTGAACAGATTATAATTATACTTTTCTGTCCCACAGAGGTAAACTGTTTCTGGAGAAAAAAGGTACAGAACAGATACTAATTTTTCTTTTTAAATGATTTTTCCCTTACCTGACTCCATTTTTAAAATCTGTTGTGGTTTAACCCCATCCAGCAACTAAGTGCCACACAGCTGCTTGCTCACTTTCCACAGTGGGATAGGGGAATTAGAAGGAGTGAAAAAAAAAAAGAAAAGAAAAAGAAAACCCCAGGAAAGCAGGGTTTTGTTTACGTGTCATGGTTACTTGGGAAGACAAATGCCATCAGTCCAAGCATTCCACCTTGCTCCACGTGCTTTTTCTTCCCCCAGCTTTATATACTGAGCATGACACCGTATGGTCTGGAATATCCCTTGGGTTAGTTGTGGTCACCTGTCCTGGCTGTGTCCCCTGTCCTGGCTGTGTCCCCTCCCAACTCCCTGTGCATCCCCAGCCCCCTCGCAGGGGAGGTGGGGGTAGAAGCAGGAAAGGCCTTGGCTCTGTGTAAGCACTGCTCAGCAACAACAAAAATATCCCTGTGTTATCAACACTGTATTCAGAACAAACATAAACTAGAGCCTCATCAATTAAGTCTATCCCAACCAAACCCAGCACATTCCTAATCCACGAAACACATTTTATATAGATGCTTGGTAGTGGCCATTTCCTCAAACAAAGGGCAGGGTGTTTAAACAGACCCTGATCATTTCTCCTCTGTTTACTGTGAGCCATGGAGGCTGAAATCCAGATATCCAGAGTTTGAAGGGATTTGTACCACTTGTATGTTCTGGTAAGGGAAAATAAGGGTCTTAAGCACTGTGTTGAACAGGGTGATTTGCTGTTTTGTGCTTTATGCTGTCAGACTTTGGACATCCAGAAGGAGCTTGGAAATGTCTTCCTGTATTACAAGCTCTGCTTTGCAGCAGCTACAAAAGACCAAGTCTGCAGAGGCTGAGTTGCTAGAGGTTGACCCAACATTTGTTCTTTCCAGAAGTGCCCTCAGAGGGGAGATGCAGATGGTGTGCCTCCTGCCTCTGTGTTTCCTACCTCTGTACCTCAGCACTGTCTGTACGGTGTGGGTGGTCTTTCCTGCTGGATGCTGTTGACAGTGAAGGGGTCATGGCAGGTTCTTGGTTGTTCCTGGGCTTACCATTTGATCAGGATTAATAACAACTCTTGAGTTTGTTTTTCTAGTCAGAGGCTTTGACTCAGTCAAGTTCAGTTCTGAGGATATGTACTCTTTGCCAGCAGTTCTGGTTTAAATTATTCGTATTCTGCTGCTCATTTGCCCATTTCCATTGAAGTTTATAGAAAGTCTTATTTATTTCAATATGGCTCATCTTGAAATTTTGTATTTATTTTGTGTTCTTTCCAACATCTGATTTATATAAGAAGTTACATAAAATCAGAGTGATTTTATCTGCATTATATAAACACTGAAGATTGAAATGAGAAGAAAAAAAAGATAGCCTTAAAACTTTAACCTACTCTATACTATCTGCTGCTACACTGAGTTAGACCAGGACATTTGTGATGCTTCAAGCTCATCCGGCTAAAAAACTTCAAAATCACTCAAATCACGCAAAATCTTTCCTTGTTCTGGGGGAATTTTGAAGCTGCATTGGCTTTCTTACTCTTCACACCCTCAGTTCAACTGGAGGGTTGAGATACCTCAGCACAGGACAACAGATAGTCTATTATCTTACTACTGTTGCTGCTTACAACATTTTCAAGTCCTATCCTAGACTTCCCATTTTTTGAGGGCTATATAGCATCACTTTCCTGTTAGTTGCCACTCAGACAGTCTTTCTAGACTTCCTCATATCACTAATTTACTGGTCCATGCTTTTCAAGGAAATACTTTACCTAGATATGGTGAGAAAGGAGAACATGATGAGAAGCAGTTTCCTTTTTTCCCTGTGAGTCATTTTATTTCTTCGTGGTATTGGTGCACTGTAAAATCTGAAATCCTGCCATACTGACCTCAGCTGCAATTTTGATGACCTCAGCTTTGAGAAGGAATTTTAATTTCAAATCTCCCACATGGTTAAGAGGTGCTTTCTGATCTCAAAACTGTTGGTGTCCTTGTGTGCAGCATCTCTTGGGTGTTAACCTCTCTTTTTTATATTGGTCATGGCCCAACATTTTGATATATGTTCTATTTGTAATATGATCCATAGATCAAGTATCTAATCACAGAATATCTATTTCTTTCTAACATCCAGTCTGTCCTAATAATGATGCACTAGGACTTTAAAAGCAAACCATAATTACTCTCATGGAGATGTCATGGAGTATGAGAGAATCCACTCCCTGCTTAACAAACCAAAAAATCAAGTTATTATCACCAGAATGAAGTAGACCTTGTGGTAAATAATCCAGAAGGTTCCAGTGATGCATTTTCAATTAGTAGCATAACCAAGTTGTTTTTTATATACAGTGAAGTGGAAAACTGAGAGTTTTTCATACAACTGGAAAGAGTATTGTTCTCCACAAAAGCAACTGGGTCTGTTTATTGTCACTTGTACTTGCTTGCACTGAGGAGAATTTAGTATTTAAATCTTTGTGCCACCAAGACTGATTAGCAGGTGGGGTCTTCGTGCATTTAAAGGACTTCAGTCTTTGCTCTTTCTAATGATGTGAATCCCAAATACAGTAACTACTAACTAAGGATGACTTCTGATTTACTCATTAGTGTTATTCCTTTAAGCAGCCATGATTGAAAAATGTTGTCAGCATAAGAGCAAACCAAGTCAGATAAAATTAATATTTTTGTATTGCTAAAATGAACAATATGTTTCAAGCACTTAGTTGCACTTTTAGCTTTGGTCTGGTGAAAAAAAAGGGTGAATGATATGCACTGCAGTCCATATTATGGAAATTAGTTCTGAAGAACTTGACTTTAAATGCTTTTCTATTTCCAGGTAATCTAATTTTCATCTGCATTAGGAAACAAAGTTAGTTTGTGGCAACTTTATAGTAAACTTGGGATGTTGTGTTGTATTTTTGAAATGTTGCTTCATTTGTATTCCAGTGTTATTAATGTTATTATATGGTTGTGGGAATATGTGATGGTAACAAAATGAGTGTATACATCTGAATTTAAGAAATGTAATTTTATTTTTAGACAATTTAATCTAAACACAAATCTTCTAAAAGTAATTCATCACAGGATTTATGTTCTTCCCTACCTAACAATAGTCAGCAACCTCAGGTAAAAATGTAAATCTCTAAGCCTTCCAGTACATCAGTAATAATGTAAATAGTAGAACTGAGTAAATAGATGTAGTCTTTAGCACAGAAATGAAAGAAAAATTTTCAATATTGCTTTTGTTTATTGCTGCTTGAATTGTAGTCGCTTTTGCTTCCTTTATTCTATAGGGCTAAGCCATAGAAAGTAGTTCTTGTGCATTTCTACCCCAAAATGAGACAAATACAATTTAGTAAGGTTTTTAGAAAGACAATTAAGGTAAATAGATTTAATAATTAATTTACTCGTAATTGCAAAACACCCACATTTGCTAAGAACTCCAGTTTGTCCGAGTTTTAAGTTCCTAAAAGTATAGATTGTCTACAAAAAGGTTGGAAAATTGTGAAAAATATGCTTTATTATTATTTTACTCTTTTCCCTTTTAAGAGGATTTTTGTGAACACTCAAGTTTGTAGTTTTTTCTTCAATAATTTTAATATAAATTTTATACTGGTCTAAAATAATCTTCTTTAATAAGTTTAATTTTTTTTTTTTTTAAATTAATGCATGGGACTTTCAGCAACCTAATTTCGAACTAGATAGTCTTTCAAATTCCCTTCCAGTCCAAACTGTTCCCTGGCTGTATGATTCTAATGTTAGGAAAAGAAAATATTTGGCACCTGTGGGTTGTACCCAGGTTGTAGGCAGTGCTCCTAAGGTATTATGTACTGTGACATTTGCCATCATAGCTGGAAACTTGTCATTCTTGAAGAAGAAGGGTGGGTTGGGGAAAGAGAGTGAGAGTCCCCTTGAATCATGTACACGAAATGAGTAGTGATTGTCTTTGGACAATGAATCAATAACATGTTGAATACAGAAGCAGTGGGTGGCTCCTGTTTCACCAGCCTGCCTTGCAGCTCTGTGGGACTTACATGCCCTGCTGGTACCCACACCTTGGCACGGGCTCACTCTTGACAGGAGATGTAGGCACACTCCTGGGAAAGTGCAGTTCCCAAGTAGTTCTGAATCAGTGACTGTTTTGTTGTGATGACAGTAGCGCCCCACAAGTCCACTCCAGAACATGCCTGACATGACAGGAAGCTGTTATGTTATAAACAGCTGTCCTGTGGTTGATGTGAGTGGCCCTGGGGCAAGATGTCTGTTGCCTGATGCAGGCAATACAAGTGCACACAAATTAAAAGAATAACTATGGGACTGTGCTGGCCATGGCCCTCCATTTTAAGACAGCTGTTATATGCCTGTGTTGGCGAGACTTGAAGTTGTGTTGGTGTAGTGATACACCACAGGATCCTCTTGCAAAATGTAGTGTGGATGTGCCTGTTGTCCTCCAAAGAAGGCTGGAGAGATCAAGCTTAACTCAAGGGAAACAGAGAATGCAAAATACTGGATTTTGCTCTGTACTCTAGGGTCTACCTCAACATTTTATTAAAAAGAACCTGAGCAGCCAGGCTACTATCCTGAAATGTGCAAGAATTGGACTCAAACCTTCTTGGACTGTGAGATGTTTAGATTCTGGCTTTTCTGTGTCCTTGATCTGTGCGCAAATAAAGCTTTAGAGCACAAAATCTCTCTATTACCAAAGTGCCGAAGGAGCCCCTTCCTTTTAAGGGTTTTTTTAAGTCTTTTTTCTGAAGATGGAGGGAACGCTGGTAGAAGCAGAACAGTATATCTTTTGCTATTATCTGTTCTTGGGGGATGAAGTAATAAAAAACATCAAACACAAGAGAAATGTTGATTAAACTATAGGTAAGGTGGAGTGAGGGAAAAGGAATACAAAAACTTGTTATGAAGAAATTACTTTTAAGAATTACGAACAAGAATTAGAGTCTGATTTGAGCAGGGAGCCTAAGAGCTAGTGTCCCTATAAATTCCACATGCATTGATGCTTCTCCATAAATGATGGTTTTAAAAAAATGCAGCGTGGGTCTATTATACTGCCCAGCTTTTAGTGAGAACCTTAGCCTAATGGGTGTTCCAAAACCTGACATAATAAAAACAATGAATGAGCACGATAATTCCAGGATACAAATTATGTAGGAACAGTAAAGTAGCTAGTTCAGACATGATTTTAAAAAGAGGTTGCTGTCAAATAAAGGAAATGACAATAAGGTTGTTGCCTGCTGAACTTAATACTAGTCCACACAGAAACTTTAACTGAAACAGTGTTCCTGCATAGGAGGAATATGTTGCTAGAGCAGTGCCACCCAAGACTTTGTTTGAAGGTGACAGAGGTATGCTAAGAAATGTCAGAAACAGTAAGAGAATAAAGCTTCATAAGTGAGTGAGTAATTTCTATGGAAACTGGAGAAGTGTTACCTCAGAGTGATTCAAAAAATAACTTTGAATACACTGCAAATGACTGTTGCTTGGAGAAGTAATCTCAGACCCCATAAGAAGAGAAAGCACTCTTGGTCACTTCGAAAGCAGCCACTCAGAAAGCTGCTCTTCAGTAGTGACACAAGTTGAATATCCAAAAAAATGTGCTGTGCTAATGTGTAAGCAGGGAAGGAACTATGTAAAATGAGTAAGTCTCCAAAGCAAAATTAAAAGTAGCAGTTGAGAGAGTAGAAGCTTTCCAGGCAAGAGGAGCTGCTTTAAAAGTAATATAGGGAAAACTCTGAACAGTACATCTATATGATAGCCCCCAAAACAGCACCTGTAAGAAAACATTTTTTTGCAGCTCCCAACACAATATTTTTGATAAAGGTCAATACCATTCCATTTTGATTAAAGACGAGAAGGAAGCCTTCTAAAAAGTCTATGGAGCTGACTGGGAATGCAGATATGTAAGGACACCTTTTGCTGTAGGAATCTAATAGCACAGTGAAAAATGAAGTGTGTGCTTGCTTGCAGTGAAGTTCATTATGGAGGAACAGACTGAAGGGTGAATTGAAGGAATTGTCTCAGTTCTCATTTTAAAACTGTAAAGCAAATTATATGCAGGTATTCCCCCAAAGAATGGTAAGCAGTGGAAAGGTTTCAAAAGGTTTATTTCAGAGGTGAGGATGCTGAAAACTTGTAGGTCCTAACGGCACTGTACATCCAGCTCTGGCCTCAGAGCAAAAGGCAAAGGCAAGGCTTTTGTTGGTTCCTTGGCTTTATCATCTCTTCCCCCTCCTCATTTCCCCCATTGGCTGGCAAGGCCTTGCAGCACAAAAAACTGCCTTCTCAGTAGCAATATCTTGTGGAAAAGAGTTATCCACCCCTAAAAAAACACATAATCCAAAAGAATAAGACTAATATCTGAAACTGTAAACAAATGGTATCTTACAGGGTTTCCCTTAAACTGCAATTTAAATTGATGTTGCAAAACTACCAACTGTGGTGTGTGTTGAACTAACTTGCTTGCTGTAGACTTACTGGTAAATGATACACTAAATAGAGTCAAAATGGCATTTGTTAGAGAATAAAAGATCCTTGATCTGCTTACTCCTGAGTATTGTGTGCACGACCCCTGTCTTACGGAAGGGTACAGTAAAAATGAAGAGGCATATTATTTATCTTAGGAAAAATAAGGGAGGTATGCTGGAAAAAATGCAGTTGTGACCATTTTGGCAAAGGTGATATGAGAATGGATATTCTGTATTTTTTAAAAGCAAGAACCAGAGGAGCTCAACTGAACTGTTTGAAAGCAGTTTTAAAATCAAAACAAAGCAAATTAACATAGTATAACTCCTTGCTGCAAGAAGTTTTTGAAAACTAAGAAAGTTCCAGAAGCAGGTACCAGTGATGTGACATGCCATTCAGTTCAGTAAATCCCTAAGATCCAAGGCATTGGAACTTGGCAGCATGTAGGTTAAAATAATCCACAGAATAAGGATATTTAACTTTCTTATTTTTCCTAAGCATCTGTTACTGATCCTTTTAGTCACAGGAGAGTGGACTGGGCAGATATTCCACTTTGTGTATTTTTGTGTATACGTGTGTCATGTCCCACTCCTACATGGAAGGGAACACCCAAAATTCATAGATGCCTGTGGTCAAAGTTTTTCTGAACCTTTCTGGTAATGGGGTCAGGGGGCTTTGAGAGTCTTTTGGTGGTCTTGATCGCCCTTTACTGGATTGACCCTCAGTCAACAGTTCATGCCCCTTCCTGACCTCATCTCTGTGCTTGTGCTGTCCTTTATGTTGTGTGCTCACCATGGACCAGAACAGGGAAGTGGGCCCCAGGAAGGTGCTGTTCCACCTCCACTTGGCCCCCCCTTCCAGCCACATCCTGTTATAACTTGCCTGCTTGAGTGGCTGTCAATGTTTGAGGCATAGAAACACATTAAGTTCTTACTGTCCAGGCTTCTACAAGATGGCAAAATTTAATTGTCATTTTTTATCAAAATAATTAAATTGCATTTTGTTCAATACTGTGACTGATGGTGCTTATCTTCAAAAAATAAGGCCTTATTGGAAAATTCACAAAGTGGACTCACATGAAAGTATCTAAATTACAAGTATAGTAGATACATTGGCAGAGTAGACATTGTATTTTATGTGTTTGTTAAAAAAAGTATTGGTAAAGCCAGATCCTAACAGATGGTGTTAATTGTATATTCCCTCCTGCAACTGATACAAAAGGTTTTGTAATAGCACTGATTATCTGGGTTCTGGCACTGTCCTACTGAATGATACCTCTCAGTTGTGGGCAAGCCCTCTCCGTGCAGGAATAACTCCCTGTTTCCCTTGGACATAACACATCACATATAGTCTCTGTATGAACCAGAGAGCGTGTTTTTGGAATACTTGTTCCTTATGATGGATAGTGGGACTATGAATGGTAACACTCAGAGAGACATTCCTTGAAATTTTGTTTTGCTAACAGGTCCTGAGGTGTTGTGTCTCACTCCTACCCTGCTTTCAGAGCTGGTGCTGTTGAGCTTCTTTGTAGAAACATGCATACTTCCCAAGAGCCTTAAAAATCCAAAAACTGGAGATTGGCTATTGAACAAGATGCTTCTATTAAAATAATTAGATAATAAATAAAATAAATTCAAGGCACAGATTTCTGTGGTAAAAGAATCTGTTTGTCCTGCTGAGGAAAAAGAAGAAACCAGCCTTCCAAGACCACCCACCTTGGCAAAGCTGTTTTTCTTTTTATTTAATGCTTTAGGAAACCAGGGAAATAAGTGGGCATAAGAATGCATTTGAATTCCAGTGAACCTGCCTGGTACATCACTCTAGAACCAAAATTCCCATTTATATATAGAATTTACAGAAAGAAAATTTGCTAAAACCGGTCTAATGCTGATGTGATGAAACCCAGAAGGAAGAGGGGTTTTCTGCAATTCCCAGAAATGCACATCCCCCATTTTTCACTACAGAACATAAGAAATGAGCTGAACATGCTTTATATTTCCCACAACTAGCAATTTTCTGTCTTTGGAAAGCTTTAGAGGGAGGAGCTCAGAGGTGCTGTGGGAGGGGCTAAAGTTCATATTAAAGTTTGGGCATGAGAGGGAAAATTATCAGAGTAGAAGGCTTCTCCTGAGGTTTTCCTTTCTGTTTGGGTTTGTTTGTGTTTTGATTTTTTTTTCACTTTAGAATGATAAGTATTTATGTTCAGATTCTTCTAATAATTCTCTTTTGGAATGCTGATTGTCAAATCATTCCCAGGATTGAAGAATGTGGACTTTCATGTTCCCAGGTAATCTCTTACTTATTCCAATTTGTTGTCAAATAATAGGGTAGTTGTATACTGTCAAAATAATTGTAGGAAAAGCAAGAAAGCAAAAAATGAAAAATATTTCAGCTGTCCTCAACGTTCACTTTATATTTCTGTCATTCTGAATTAAGTATCCAAAGTGGCAAAGATGACTGAGGATAAGTGTAAGAAAATGTGTTTTATATTATTTCCAGCTTCTGGTTTTAGTACCTTTTAAAATCTGTCTTTTGTATTTGAAAAAAAAATTTGTTCCTATTCATTACTTTTCAGAGTCAGTTTTTACAACAGCATTGGTGTCCAAAAGATGTGGAAGGAGGAATGGGAGTGTTCAGAAATTGCTAATTATGTTAGGAATATATGAAACACTGACTTTCCTGTGAATAAATGAATCGAGCCTGAGAAAGAGTAAAACCTGTTTTTAATTTGGTGGGATGAATGTGACTTCACTATTAAATGTAATTACTTCTGTATGTGCATGAGAATGGAGTGTGAACCATAACATCTCTTTAGTAGCTTTGCATTTTGTATGATTCCAAATATTCCCACAAAGGGGCAGTATGGAGATATTCTGCTCCTCTTGGCATTCTGAAATTGTAAATAGAGTAAATTGAAAGATAAACTAAAAAAAAGGTATTAAATAATAGGAATCTGACTTTGAGTCTTAGTGGAGGATGATAACTGTGTATTTGCTATAGAGAAGTAGAATTGATGGCATGAAAGAATTTGGCCTTCTGTGCAAACTTCTACTTGAAGATGTCAGTGTTTAGGACAGTGAGACTTTAAAAAGATTGTCTAAATGTGGTGGTACTACCCAGATACTAAGATAGTTCATGTTGCAGCAATTTATTCTATATTTTATATTTATATCCTAGAAAAACAGTGTGAATAAAGATGCTTATAAAATACTAGATTGAACAAAAAAAACTCACTCTATATTTAAATATTCCTATATTATAGCTAGTATTCCTGTATTCAAATTCTGCAGTCTCTATCCACTTAGATATTTTTAGAATAATTAAGAGATTGATCTCTAGATGTGTCTGAACACTTTTCAAGAATGTTTATGTACTTATGCTTATGAATGCAAATACACATGCATTTTAAGTAATTTATGCTCCTTGGTCTTCTGCAATGAGAGTTTAAAATAGAAATGATTTACCATTCTAATTTATCTATCCAAAGACTGTAGGACTATCAGACTCAGCATGTAAAAGTCAGTATCAACCTTTTTTTAGTGAGTTTTAGTCTAGGGGATAGGATTTACAATGGGGGGACTTTAAAGGTCATCCTTCTCTGTTGTATCTTAGGTATGTATGTTAAAAAGACTGATTCACTAGTTGCCTAAGATACAGACACAGCCCTGAGGTTTGGCAGACTGAATGCCTTTCTTTGCCTTCAAGAATGTGTCTTATGTGTTTTCCAGTGCTGAAGGTAGGATAACTGAGAAAGGTATACATGTTTTTTTAAAAAAAATATTTATTATTATTTAGAGAAGAAATACATTGTTTCTAGTGTAATGGAATCAATCAATCATTTGTGATAGAGACGGGATTCAGTTCATGTTCTCTATATGATGTTTCTTCTAGTTGTATTCAGTAGAATCTTGAATGCATTAATGACTTTTTAAGACAAAAATGTTTTCTCAGTGGGAACAATAATGATCTCAACAGGATAAATTATGGCCAGCATAGCATTTTCAATCTAGTGCAAAGCATTTTAGCTACATGATCTTTAGAGTCTCATGACTAGTTTGTTAAAGAAAACTTCTCCCTTTTCTTTTCAAAGTTACTTTAATTTCCCTACATAACTGACCATTATTTGTGGGCTCAATTCCATTCCTACATGAGTTATTTTAAAAGGTTGTTTTCAGTCAATCTTCTCCGTAATTTATAACTCTGTGGTCTTTATAGGGGCACTAACCAGGGATTATGGTTTCTGTTTGTCTGGGTGCAGTATGTGTGTACTGACTTCTCCCATAGCACATGAGATCACAAAGTGGAGGAGAATCAATGACTTTTTGCTAACCATTTGCTTAATGTGATATTGAGATCATGTAATTTAAAACTATCAGAAGTTTTCTGTAGTTGCTATTGTTAGAAATGAGTATTACAGACAATTGGGAGTTTTCTAATGGAGTTTTTCCAGAAGTTTTACAGTAAATTTCTCTTCTGCAGTCAAACTTGAGGCTGTGTGGTTCTTTATAATGCAATAGGGAGATGAAAAGCAATTGATTTTTTTCCTGCATTTTTCAAACTGGGGGTATTGTCAGAAGTTCTTGAGCAGGTTTGACAACTGAAACTGTTGACTCTGGCCAGCAGACTAGATTTTAAGGTGGCTGTGTCCAATGGATATTTGTGAGCAGTTTTGACCTCCTTGGGTACACTTTAACAGAGTAAAGCACTGGTTGTGCTTGAGGGAAATAGTGATATAACTGCTTTGAGGTATAGGACTCAAAAAACCTTTGCATTGAACTGTTTAGATTTTGGATCTTATACAGCTTTATGAATCATTCTTACTTTACCATGAGTATTCAGCAAGACATCCTTGCATTGCCTTGTATAAGGGAATATCCAGGTTTCATTACTGTACCACAAACTGTACATCTGTTCAGTACAGGAAAAGAAAACTCAAAACAATATTGGATGTTTATGCCAATATTATATGAAAATTTAAAGAGCATGAAAATATACAATTGTGGGTTGAGTGATGGCAACAGAACAATGAAGCTTTTATTACATATTATGTATCACAATTTATTTATCTTTCCTTATTTTAATGACTTGACTTTAGAGATCACACAATATTTTAGTATTCAAAGGTTAAATTCTATGGGCGTGGTCTCCATGCCTCACCCAATAGTAAACACAGTTATCAACCAAGTACTGTTGTAAAAGCATAGGGGAATCCCAGCCTGCAATTGGAATTGGGTTTGTGCCCTACTCCTTGTACAATCCACATTGTTTGCAGGCTGTACACAAAGAAACAGGCTTATACCAAATGTGACTGAACAGCTGGAAAAGATCAAGAGCACTACAATTAAAAAACACTCCCCAGAATGCTATGAAATAGTGTTTGTATTGTCTGCCGTTGTACGTAGTAATGTTTCCAGTCTATAGATAAAGAAGGGAACCCTAAACTGAATCTAGGATTTCCCTGTAATTATGAAGGTTATTGGCAACAAATTCTTGATATTGCTCCTGCTTGTTCATGCTATTTACAATCAAAATATGTGGTGTTTCTTTACTGAATATTTATGCCATGCATCAGTCCATTCTTGCTCAATACTACACAGTGCAAAACCAGTGATAGAGGCCCTTAATCCACTGAGTCAGCTGACATAAATTGGTATTCTTTCTTCATTATTAAGCAATTCATATGTTAAAAATGATCCAGGCCTCTGAAAAATGGACATGATAATCTAGGTGACATAATTCAGTTGTTCCCTAAAATCTGATTGAAAAACTAATTTTAGATGTGAAAAATGTCTAAAGAGGCTGAAGAGAGACCTGTCTTCCTTAGAGTGAGTAAGAGAGATACAGTGTGAAGTCCCAGCCTAGGAAGATGATTCAACACAGATGTTTTTGTGTATGCATTGATATACCTGATGACTGAAGGAGATACATAAAAACATATATCCTCTGCTAATATTGGCTGAGATGCAGTGCAATCCACAAGAGCATGCCCTAGATAAAAAGCCTGGGGTTTGCCTTCCTGCCTGTCATTGACTCACTTGTGTGGCCCTCTTCAAGTAATTTCCTTTCTCCAGTTTTCACAAGTACAAAATAGTGCTGACCTTCCTGTGTGATATGTCTTAATTATGTGTTTTAATTAACTGCTTTGAATACTATAATTAAGAGTTAAGTACTCATCAGTCAAAACAGTCATACTTAAGGGGCTCAATCGTGTTGAGTCACCGTATTAGGGTGATATTAGCCCATTTGCTTGCCTTCTCTGCTGGTAGTTAGGAGAGCTGCAGTTTAGCAAGTCTGGCTAGCTTATCTCTTGGACTTTTTTTCACATTTGCTCTTAGGGTCAAAAATCAATTGGCAGTGATGTGAGACACTTAGCTTCCTGTTGTGTCCCATGCCAGTGGTTGGGTGCTGTCCCTTTTCCTTACCCCCTGAAAAGGAAACAGCCAGTAACAAGTACAGAGAGGGACTTAAAAAAGTCTCCAGTGTTTGTCATTATTACAGCATCTTCTTATAAGAGAAGTGCAGGTGGAGAGAGCTCTGAAACTCAAAACTAGCAAAAAGTATGGTGTTTTTTCTTTCTCACTTCTCTCTTCCTTAGGAACTCTCGGAAAAGATTACAAGGTCTGGAAAGAAACTAGGCCTTGGAGCAGCAAGAACAGAATACAAGCAGTCATGAAAGTTGGGGTCACAAAATTCCAGTGTCGGAACTGGACCTGACAGGCCTGAAACTAAAACACAAGGCAGTTCTAGAAGCTTCACCAGGAAACATCAGCATGAGTTATGTGCAATCAGTACCCATAGCAGGAGGCACATATTTAAAAACACCAAAAAGGGATATATAAGCAAGCTCAGCAAGAGATGGGAGAAGCTGACCTTTATTATTGGCAGTGAATTTTAGCTCACAAATCTCTCTCAGCCTTGATCTTAGAAATCTGATCTATTCTTCTGCTCCATTTGAACCCAAAACTAAGTGGTGAGTGTTGAGATTTGGAAGTAGGTGCTTTCCACAGCTGTCTTACTGCTTTGCAGTTGGAAAGTTACTTGTAGTGTGATCAAATCTGGGCAGGACAGATTTTTTAGGAGCTGTAATAGCTTAAACGAGATGATGTGATGTGACCTAGCTGTAATTCTTGCAGTAAGATCTAGGAATAGCTTAATTCCTACATTTGTTGGAGCTAACAATGCTGTGCCTATTACATTGTCATGTCTATTTATACTTTTCTATTCTTCCTCTCCTGCCAGAATGCCTGTGTAAGGAGAGAGCTAGGGATGATCAAAAAACGGGGACCAAAAAGAGGTTTAAAAGACTTCTTTCTAAGGATAGCTTTGGATACTCCTGATTTTTTGGCTCAGCATTGAGAAGCTAGGCCTTGCTCCTGGATGGATGGATGGATGGATGGATGGATGGATGGATGGATGGATGGATGGATGGATGGAGAGAGGGAGGGATGAATGGATGGATAGGACTTAAAACACGAATTTCCTTCTATCTATGAAAATAATTTCGTTTCTGGGAGCTCTGAATTCTTACGTGTTGTGTCTCTGTGGTTGTTCAAACCAGGAACCCACACTTGAAGTTCCAATCTTCCTCACAAGAGATCCCTAGATTTCATATCCCTTCCTGTTACAGATGTTTCCATAGTAGTTTTCATACTGTCAGAAAAATGCATTTCCTTGTAAAACTTCATTTTTTTTCCCCTTATTTTGGTTAACATTTATTGGCTACTTTTTGAAAACCAGGATATTATTTGCCATCCTAAAAACACAAAGCAGAAAATATGCCCCAAGCTGCAGTGTGTTGCTGAGGAAGTTCCAGACCAGCTCTGAACTACTAGGGTAGGAATGATCACAGAACCAGTAAATTCATATATACTCAGATATGATACAGACACATCATAACACTGCCTCTGCATTCACAACCATAGAAATTCACCGAGTCAGAATTTTCTGAGGTCATTAATAAACTGGAAAGTCACAGGAACTACTGATGATGAGCACTGGAATAAATGACCTGTAAAGCTTATACAGATTTCTGCACATACTAAGAAAATATAGCCCTTATCCACCTAATATAGGTCACGTATGTGTCAAATAAAGGTCACTCTTCCTGAGACAAAAATGTAGAGGAGATGACATCTTAATGTTTTTTCCTGAGAAATATTTCTGCATCCATCCATCCATCCATCCATCCATCCATCCATCCATCCATCCATCCATCCATCCATCCATCCATCCATCCA
>JAWWMP010000041.1:18653806-18671365 GCA_035047865.1 Dendrocincla tyrannina | reverse complement strand
ATGTTGAATTATAAAGTCTCTGGTCCTTTGGAAGCTGTCACAGCGCTGGTCCTGTCTCCAGGGGCTTCCTTTTCCACAATGTATAGTCTGGATAATCCTCTGTCTCTGCTCTGCATATGCTGTGGTAGAAGTCTTTTCCAACAAAAGTTGAAGAAAAACCTTGTGGTTTGCCAAAAATAGAAAAGTATCATTAGTAAGATAGTTTTACCTTGGCAATGAGAGTAATTACTCATGATTTCAAAACAAATATAAATGCTCCTTTTCAGAAAAGATCTTTTGAGGACTTTATCAGCAGTATTATGAATTTTTAGCAGTTTTAAATGTTTATATTATGTGTATTAATAATTGCAATTCCTCTGGTTCTTGCTAAATATAGCCACAATTTTATTCAATTGCGAAATGTGTTCTGGAGATCTATTATTTTTCCTTTCCCCCCATTCCCATTAACATGCTTTTTTATATATAAATAGTTGACTGTGATTTAGAGAGACAGGAATCACTATGTTATCACTGTGCTTTCTTTTACTGTAAAAAATTGTTTCTGAAATCTGAAAATTCTAAAATTTTCTTTTACTGTAAGAATTCTTCTTACATTTGATGACATACATACAGCTGTGAACTTTCTAAGAATACAGTGAGAAAAGTTCCAATCCCCACTAGCACCAATGATGTCTAAAGTGCCAAGTCATTATGTCTTTCACCTGTGAAAACAGGTCTGGAAAAACCTAAAACATACTCATTTTTTTACTTTTGTGAAGTTCTCCCTAGGTAGTTTCTGGGGCTGAATGTCTCTATGAAAGGAATCACAGTGATTTGTTGATAGTCTGTGGAGCTTATGATACAGTTCTGAATCCTCTCTGTTTCCATCCAAAGTTCTGAAATGGTGTAGATCCAAATAACTTTGACTGTGACAGGTCAGGGACCTTTTCTTTATGGAAGTGATTGAGATCACATTGGCATTGCCAAGTTTTTCACTAGAGGCCATAAGAAATCATTGAGGACTCTGATGGCCCAGCATCTGGAGGCTCTTCCCTCCCTGAACTGAATTGGGTGAGCAGCTGGAGAAAAGAAAGCTGCTGTTGGATTGCTTACACAAACAGTAGCTCCCCCTCTGTATTGGAGGGTAACTGCTGATACGGCATGGTCGTGGTGCTTCCAACTGAGACAAAGGTTATTACAACTTTAAGAGGCATCAAATAAACCCTAGTATCTTCAGAGCTGTGCGTGGTTCTGGTGTCTCCATTTGGACAGATACATTAAAGTAGAAGTAGCTGCTGAGAAGGTTGATGGTAAGAAAGCATGGTTTATTAGAATAAAAGAGTGTGGTTTTTACAGTCCCACAAAAAAGCTGAGAAAAGGTATATTACCGGTTTTAGATAAGTGAAAAGTAAATTCCAGGGTGGAAAGCACCTATTTAAGTGAAAAGATAATGAGTACACACAGAACTCAAGCTAGCCATTGTTGTATTCATGTTAGAAATTAAAAGATTTGGTGCTGGCAGACAGTAGGACTTCTGTAATAGCCTTGGCTATTGGAGCAGTGCACATGAAAGCCTGACAGATTATAAAATGATGCTTCACCAGTTTTTGTAAAGGATTAGGTGATATGGTACCTGTGGTTATCAAAGGACTAGACCCAGTGATCTGGGACATTCTTTCTATTCGTGTGCAGAATAAGATGGATTTGTGCAGAGTGTCCCCTCTCAACTGGAAATCAAAAAAGAACCTGACTAAATTAATCATCTTTATCAGCGTTTTGCCTACAATTTGAGCACCTGTTATTGCAAAACCATCCTTCCCCTGTGTTGTAAGAATGCATACAGTCCCATACTTGCTTTTAACGGTGGTCAAAGAAAAGAAATTGTTGAAAGAGATGGAAACATCAGAATATGGTCATGTTCCTTTCTCTCTGTCCTCTGACAACTGAACCTAAAGAAGAAGCGTAGGCAATAACTTTACCACTGAGGATATCTCAGAAGGTGGGAAAACTTCATTCTACATTCACTGTCTTTAATGTGGACACCTTAGTGAATGAATATTAAGCGTCTGACAACCTAGTCCATATTAAAAAATACATTTTAAAGAATTTTCAGTCATATTACTATTCCTTACAGAGTTGTGGAAGAGATTCCACCAACTATTCTATGAATGAGGTACAGCAGAGCTGAGAGGTGGACTGTGAAAACAAATTTTCCTCATACTCTTTCCTGCATGACAGAACATCCAGGGAAGAATTTCCACAATTCTGCACTTGATTCAGTGCCTGGAGATATGAGAGGAAATGGGAAGCAGATCTGATCTTTTTTTTTTTTCCTTGGCAATTTTAATTCATTAAAACCCTCTCTCAGCCCCCCTAATCCAAGTCTTCCTATGTTGATCTCACTTTCTTCTCTACAGTCGTTAGACAAACCAATGGGATATTACAATTGGCTTAGATTGAGCAGAAGTTGCTGTGCTAGCTAAAAAATTGGCACCACACCTTCTATTCAGAATGCTGCACGTTGGTGGTGTCTGTTCAGATAACCTCTAGCTACAGTTGAGTAATACCACAAATGGGGAAAACCCTAGAGAAATAGGAAAATCCCTAACTGTTTGTGCATTGTGTAAGTATATTTTGCTTAGGCTCTTTGCCAAAGAAGATATAAATCAAAGATGCTCTCTGTATAGGAGCAAAAATGTACTGTCATGTTCAGGATCTTATTTTTGCATAAAAGATGCCCTTGGCATTTGTGAAAGGGGAAGAAAATTTCCATTCTGGTTTTAGTGTGTTATGTTTTTCTATTGCACTCATCACTGAAAATTCCTGAAAACAAAAGATACAGAAAGTGGGAGAGGAACTTGGTTAATTCATTTGAGTTCTTCTTTCAGACAAATGGTCTCTTTGGACTATTTTGCAAAGTGATTGTAAAAGAAAATACCACCCCCACCCCCTTGGTATTGTACAATAAAAAGAAACACTTATTAAAAAAATAAGGAATTGAGCTGTGACCAAATGTTGCTGTGACTGGCAAGTGTTTTGCAAATATTTGATTATTTATGTAAACCTTCCCAACATCTCCTCACCCAGAACAAAATCAAGTGCCCAAAAATGACGAAACATCTTGCTACCAGAACAAAAGTCACTGGAGGATATTTTTTTTTCCCCTGTGGAAAAGATGATAAAATATATGCAAGAGCTCAGATGACAGGATTTCTCTGAGCAATATTGAAAATTAATTGATTGGTATAAACTAGAAGGTTTAAAAGGATTTCTGCATCATCCCACAATCCACAGAAGTGGGTGTTTTGGTTTTTTTCCCCCCATGCTCGTAATGTAATTAATTTACATACCATTTCCATTTTTCAGGTGTAATAACAGGGACTCCAAAGCACTGACCTTCTTTAAGTAAAAGGCTGAATCCTCTGAGTTTTGAGAGATTTTTGTTGTTACTTCAATGGGATCTTGATTTTTTTTAATGTATTTTTTTTGCCCTATAAGAGTAACCAGAAAGAACGGTTAGAGGAGTTAGTTTAAAGGTGCTGTTCTAAGAAATTCTGACTGGAAATTGGGAAGTCTGTCAGGCCACCTAATATTTTCAATAGTCTGTCTGCAAAATGGGAAGTTAAAAATACGGAAGTAATTTTCTAAATTACCAGCCTCATTAGAGATTAATTTCTTCCAGAAAGTAAAGGCTGAGCAATTAGTTGATCCAACAGTTAGGTTTTTTCACCAAGAAAGTGAGCTTCCTAACTTACTTACTTGATTTTTTGCAGTCAATTTGTATATTTGTCCATTCCATTCCCTAGGGCCATGGAGAGCCTCGAGTAAGGAGACTGGAATAAAATTGTCCTTCAGCATACTTCTGCAGGATTTGATAAGAAATAATTCAAAATTAGGACTCTGAAACAGCAGTTAAAATTGAAAGAGTTTTACATGAGCTGGCATGTTCCACTTCTACTGGTTTAGTGTTGCACTGAATAATTCAGAAAGCTATAGTCTTCTTTCTATTAATGAATGTACAGTGGTCGAATCGGCAAACTACCAATGAAGCTTTTTTGGGGAGGGGAATGGTGGGGGGCGGGCAGAAGTAATTAATAAATAACAAATATTTCTATGACGTTTTACAGCAGAAGTTAGGTCTTACCTAACTTCTAACTTACCTAACTTAGGCCTTTTCAGTTCTTCAGGGGCATTTGAGGAAATGATAATAGCATTGAAATATAAGTATTCTACTTTTAGAAGAGTTATGTAAAGAAGTTTGTTTTCCTTTGTAGAATCACAGAATGGTTTAGGTTGGAAGGGACCTTTAAAGGTCATCTAGTCAAGCTCCCCAACAAAGAACAGGGACATCTTGGGATGGGACCAGGGAGATCAGATTGCTCAGAGCTGTATCCAACCTGGCCTTGAATGTTTCCAGGGATGGATCATCCACCACCTCTCCAGACAACCTGTGCTAGTGTTTCACCACCGTCATTGTAAAACTTTTCTCCATTTTGTTCAATCTACCCTCTTTTAGTTTAAAACCATTACCCCTTGACCTATCACAACAGGCCCTACTTCTCTGAGTGTCAATGTATTATGCTGTAGAAGCAGCTAAAGCAATATTTTTAACAATGTAACAAGTAATTTTTATAATCTTCAGTCTATGAAAGTGTATGACCATACCTGTCCTATGTATTTGTGCTTTCGTGAGTCATAGCGACAAACTGCCAATTGTAAAAGACGACAACTTACATCCAGAAGTGATTATTAAAAAATAGAAGCATGAAAAGGACAGAAGGATGGGAACTAATACAGGTTAGATAGTGGTCAGTGGTTTTGCAAAAGCCACTTTTAAAAAGGAGCTTATCTGGCTCCAATTAAAAGCAAGGGTGAAGGGCAGACGACAACCCTCTCAGGTAGCCTAGGCAGCTCCATGGGGCAGGTAACATGCTGCCATTTGTCACCCGTAGCAATAATATGGCTTTGCTCTACAGCTGTGTTTCTGAGGAGGACAGAATTCCCTGTGGATGAAAGCCTGAAGGAACACCAAGCAATAGTTACTTTTATGACGAGCTACTGCTTATCCAGGCTGCAGCCTCTGTGGTTTTTTTTTGTACAATCTGGGAACTTCTAAATGTCCACCAGAAGACTTTTGCTGGATCTCAACTCAGATTGTTGGACAGCTGACAAGATCATAAAATGTTTTAAAAGGGTTGAGAGCAGCTGTACTCTTTGAGAGCAGAGGAGACAAGGTGGTGCCTGCTTCTTTTGTGGGTGTGATGAAGGTATCACTGTCAATAGGACACTGTTTTCAAAGGAAAGAAAATGGGAACATATATTTTGTATGCAAAAGAATACTGGTATAAGGGCTATGCCAGAAACTTGAATGCCAGAACAGCACGAAACAGTATTTTCTGGGTAAGCAATAGCTTCTCTTTATAATGTCATGCACAGCAGTCAAAGTAAGATTTGTTATTTTTGTACTCTGCAGAATTTTAGTGTGTGGTTAAATGTTTATTTTACTGGGAAAATGGATGTAGTCTTCTGAAAGATAGCTGGAAGCTTGTTAAAATTTCAGTGCCAGGTTCACTTTGCCTCTTACAAAGACACTTTTCCACTTGAACATAAGTACTGTGCCTGAGTAATTTTATTTTCAGGCTTCTGAACCAGGTCTCCAAAATAAAAATGCAAGTCTTATTTCTAAACTTCATTTGCAATTGCCATAATACTTTCTTTCTAATGGGATCTTCTAAAAATCATATAATATTCAATAGTGTTCTATACATCTTCCATTAAAAATTTACTGGGTTTCTTTGGCCTGGTATGAAGCAATCCATTGTAAAGTTTAATTAAACAATATATAAGCTATTGGTCAGTGAGAATGGCAGTACCTGACAAAATAATGTCTGTATTTGATGGAACTGTTATACCTGTACAATGACACACCTCAGTAGGAATACATGAAAATGAGGATAATGCTGATCTTGTGGCCTCACACATATCAGGCTGACATATGCAGTAGTGATGTGCATTTTCACTGTATTTGAAAATCTTCCTTTTACCTTAAAAATTATTTCTGTTGTGAACTATAAATATGATTACCTGTTTAAGATATGTTTATTTTGTGTACAATGATTGAGCAATATTTATTTTTATTGCTAACTTTTAAAATATTTTGTTTCTGTTTGCAGGGTATTCATTGTAAAAGCAAACCTTCTGGTGAGTACACGTAATTCGCATTTTTACAATGTTTGTTTTTGAAAGATAATTTATTAAAGGTAATAAATCCACTATGCTAGTGATACAAGATCACTGTTATGACAAGGTATTTGCCACCAGTTTTCTTGTACAAAACATTGGAAATTGATAGGTTTTGATAAATAATTGGCAATAATGACAATTGCTTTATAAATTTCCTTAGCACAGATAGGAAATCACTGGGAGAGTTTGCTTAGTCATTTCACATGTTTTTGCTGCTTGTTCTTCTTTTTGCCTATAGTAATAATACAGGGTCTTGAATTACCTGGACTCTGAATCCTCCATCAATTACTCCTCCAGCGCACACTCTTTTGCAGGGAAGTATGAGGCAGCAGCTTTGCAGACAGTCCCTCTTGAGAGGACAGTCCTAGCTGGAGGTACAGCTCTGAGCACTGCTTGTCTCCACAGTGCCTTTCCTGGATCTGTGTGGCAGAGAGTACATAGGCAGAAGATGCGATGCTGAGTTGCAAGCATGTGAGATGCTGATGCTGTGGCATGGGGTACGAGCTGAATGTCAGCTGTCATGAGTCCTTGCTCTGAACGCATGGCATTTATGGGACCTGTGTTGAGGTGGACAGAAGAACATGTGTGTGGAAGGGATGCAGTTAAAAGAAGCCTTTAGTCTTCTACTGGTGAACAGAGTGAACCTTTGGTGACTGGTTCAAGGGTTGTGAATGAGAATTAGGCATCTGAGTGGCTAGTTACACAAACTATGCGGAAGATAGAAGAAGAAACAGGTGTGTTGAGCCTTGCTCTGCGAGCTGAAGCATGCCTTCATGTCCTTGAGCAGTAGAGGCTGAGGAAACCAAACCTTCCAGCCCTGGCCTCAAAGGGAAGAACACATGTAATTCTGTTGGTTATGAGTTAAAATCTATGGTGGGTATTACACAAATGCAGATCTAGATAGAGGAGACTCACAGGTACCACGAGGTAGTGATTCATTCCCTCCATTTTAGGACAAGATGATTTATGTGCTGGGAGGGAGGTGAAAGGGGTTGCCCCACTCTGTTGACTACCAGAATAACTCAGACCACAGTCACAGCCTGGTTGAGGTTGGAAGGGACCTCTGCAGGTCATTTGGTCCAACCCCTGAGGCAGAGACTTGCAGATGATGCACATAAGCGTAAGCGAGATGTTTCACTCTTAACTGGATACAGATTTTGGGCACTGAAGGGTTTGTAAACTAAAGATTTTTATCTTTCAAGAAGATGTACACGAAGCTCCTTGTAGATTTTTCAGTGCTGCCTGAAAATGACTTATCAGCTCTCTTTAATACAAGTAACATGTAGGATGACTCAGCCTTACAAGGGTGATGAAAAAACAATCTTTTTGTCTTCATCCTAATCCACTTGTGCAACAATGGGTGTACTCTCCTTTCCATACTTCCTTTTCTATTATTATAAATTCTTTTTATTATTTAATAGTCAGTATAAAATTATCTTGAAAGACCTTAACTGTAGAGTAGGGGACCTTTGCAGTAGTAATTTCTTTTAGCTGCAACAAAAAGATGACTGTTTCCTAAAATTTGCAACAAGCTCAGTAGTATTTGGCAACATAGCTTTGATTCTGCCTTCTTCCCCATGCTCCTCTAGACTACTATTCTATGAGCTACTGTAGTATTTGAAATTAAGTGTAATATGTCCAGGCATTGATGTGAAAATATCAGTGATGTTAAAAAAGCTTTACATTTCCAGAAAATGTATTTGGCACAGTATATCACCATGTTATTCAGTATTCTTGAAAGTCTGAAGTATTTTCTGAACATACAACAGTGAAACCCTTCTAATTTACTGTGCGTTGCAATCTATTGTGAAAGAGAGGCTGTCAGTCTGAAATTTAATCAATTTCATAATTGCTGTAAGTATTTCAAGTGGCAAATTTGTGTATTTATTAACTGAAGTGCACCATGTGGTTATCTTGGATCATATCTACTTTGTTTATGAATTTTGTTGAATAATCCTAATGAACAGATGCAGCAGATACTATGATAAACCATATGCAAATAGGTTTGAAATACTACTGTAATTTATACTCATGGAATGATGTGATAGTGAAGCAATTCTAGTGTGCTTTAATTATGCTCACAGATTTAGCACAGTCAGTGTCGTAACTAGTTCAGATCCTTACAGTTCTTATAGGGAAGATAGACAAAAAAAGCCCAACAGAAAAACAGTTAGGATTTTCTATTGGGTTGTCCCAGAGTTGTTATTAATAGGTTTTCTCTGCTTTTTTTTTTTAATCCTGTTCTCAAATTTCATCTTCTTGCCTGAGGCTTCAAATTATCCATCTAATAATTTTTATTGCGTATTCATTGCTCAGCTCTGGCTTCTATTATCCAACTGTACATAAGGTGTGATTTGCTGTCATGACAGTTCTGGGTTGATTGCTGCATCATCAGATTAAAACAAAATAATCTCCTGTGTTTGAGCTGATGGCAAAATTACAAGGAAAGTGTCTACGTGCTGAATAATAAGACTTGGTTTCTTTATACCCAGGCTTATATGTCTTCCTAATTAAAGAACCTTTCATTAAAGCAACAATCCCTCTCTCATGTAGGGCTAATTACAACTATCATTCATAAATACAAAATTTAGGCAGGATTTACTCAGCAGATGGTTTGTGTAGCAAGATGTATCTTCAGGTCTTCTGGGGTACAGATAGAACTACTTGTGCAAAAAGGAAAATGGGCTGCGTTCCAGAAGAAAATATCTCAAGGGAGGATTTAAAGATGACAGAGTAAAAGTTTACTGAAGAATTAATCAGAAACGAGTCTCATGCTGTGATGATTTATACAATGAAAATTATTTTTTGTTAGGTCTTCCTTATATCATGTATTTATTGTGATCCAAAGCTAATATCCTCATGCATAGTATGACCCATTTAAATTATTAGAAATGAGTTTTGCAACATCTTTCTCAATTGTCAAAATGTATCATAAAATTAATGGGGAAAAATCAAAAATAGAAGCATAACTTCATTTTGTTCAGTGTATTACATATTTGTTCTTAGTTTGAAGGTAGAAACTATGATCAAGGAGAACAGTGTCCCTGCTGTCAGAAGGACAGTAGTCCCTAAATCTACTCATCACCTATCACATTATTAGTAATAGTTATCAATAATTCTGCAATATAATAACCTCCCAATTAATTATAGATAGATTGATTGGGTGTTGTATCATAACTTTACATCCTGAGATACCTTCAGGATTATTACATCACCCATTCTTGGAACATGGAATATATTATTCACATCTCGCTCCTGTACTTCTTAGGGCTGTCTCATCCCTGTGGAAAAGTTTATAAATTCGTCAAATGTCAATGTACTCCACTGCTATTAAAGCCTTATTCATATATTTTGAATGATCTGTGTTTTTTCTTTGGTTTGCATAAATTGCCTTCTCTAGTTGCCAATATTTCTTTGAATAATTGAGAGTTGACCTACTGCCAGTCAAGGTGAAGTGTCCTTGTTTTACCATTCTTTTCCACTTGGCTCATATCACATATCCTGTTGCCTCCAAAATATGCTTAATGTCACAAACTCAGGATACTGGAGTGGAGGTTTGGGTATGAAGTGTTAGTCCTTTCTGATTTTTGATATGTATCATGCAGGACTTCTTTCTCCTCATACCAAGTGTGAGGGCACTTAAGGCCTGATGGATTCAAGCCAAGGTGCTGGATTTATGTGTCTGTCTTCATGTCCTGCAGTATCAGTATCTGATCCTTGACAATGGGCTTCATCTGCAACTGGACACTGAAATTGAGAATGTCAGAAGACAGAAAGAGGTCCTGTTCAGGTTTAATTACTTTAAATCTTTAAATTTAGAGCACTTTCCTTCATTGGAAGGGTTGGAGGGATGAGTAAGGATAAGCTTTGCCCTTCCTCCTCCTCCTCCATATCCTACCTTTCCTCTGTGAGAACTGTGGATGTGTCTTCCATGTGAGTCAGTGGGCATCCACAGTTGACAACAGTTCTTGGTCAGACATTGAAGGAAGCACCCTTTCTTGATGATTTTCATTAAGAGCATTATCCTGAATTTTATGCCAAGAACAGTGTTATGGCACTGCTGTTTCATACTTTTCTCTTCTCCATGCTAGTTGAAATCCTTCTAGGAGCGTATTAAGCAGTATGAGAAACATGAGTCAATTTTTTTTTGTTCTTCCAGCCTCTCACCAGGGGAAGAGGAATGTGCAACGAAATACTTTTTTTTACTTGGGTGATTTTTAAATTTCATGCTATGTACTGAAGTGAGAAGGTTAAGAAATTTTTCATAGACATTTCTGTGATGTAGTTACAGCTAAAAAGAGGTGTGCTGCATTGCATACAACAAAGCCAAAGTACAAAACCTAATTCCCTGGCTATTTGTTATGGTAGTTTCTTGAACTCCTAATTTTTGAGACTACAAATAATGGAAGTGGAGAAGCCTGGGGATTGCATTGGGGATTAAATCCACTGCATCAACATATACTCATAAATAAATAACTGATTTTTGTGCAGGGCAACTTAAGAAGTAGAAAGAGACAAAATACTGCAAACTGATGGTACCTTAAGACTGTTTTTCCCTTTTACGCTAGCCTACAGAAGGTGGCTCTGCAAACTGATCCCAAGGCTTTGGAATGACTAAATTTCCATAGGGAAATAAGATGAAACATAGTAGCTGTGCTTTGAGCCCACTCATTACTGTGTTCTGTGCCTTGAAGAAGTCCTGGATAATATTAAATCTGCTCCTGCTGATCTGGCTTAAAACAGAAGGAAATCCTGTAGGTGTGAGGGATTTTTCCATGACTACGAATGCAATGGTGCCCTCTTGTGTGAAAGCGATATTTTAACAGCAATTGGGATCATCAGAAAATCCTATACTTAAAATACTACATATGAGAGTGCTTACAATATACAGGTAATGACTTTGAAAAAAGTTTAAATAAACTACTAGTTTAGTCACGATCCAGCAGATCTAATTATTTAAAAACCGTATTAGTCCAGGTGTGTTCTGCTTACCTCAGCTGTTACAAGTGTCATTGCTGCCTCTTGTGGGTTAACATTTCTCTAAACCCAGTCATTTATTATCAAACCTCATCTGTAATGCAGTTCTTTCCAATCCCCTGCATTGCTAGTGAAGCCAAGTAGCGATCTTGGCTCTGTGAAAGTCATAAATAAAGTACTGGCTTTTCTGAAGTCAATGATGACTTTCCTACTGATTTCAGAAAAGCTGCAGCTCCACCTTTGGTGCCTTCTCTCCACTAGATATGCTGTGTACAATGAGGTTTGTCTGTCTTTGTGTTTTCATTTGCAGGTGGCATTTTTAACAGCTTCTGCCGTGATGCTCCTGCATCTTTATCTTCTATGGTACTGAAAAGCATGAAGATATCAACAGTGATGAAATGTGTCCAAGGAAGCCCATGCTCCCTTCATTTAAACATTAAAGGAACTCTGAGTCTGGATGGTAGGAATCAGCTTTGCTACTGTGCCCTTTCTGTTCACTTTTTGTTTATGGCTGTTCAGCCAAATTTTGTTACATATTGTAGTATTTGAGTCCAAGCTGTTTTCATGTAATTATATCAGAAAAATAGTTTTTGCAAAAGCATGTTACTACAAAACAGGATGTAGCCACGTCCCTTTTCAATCCATTTGAGATAATGAATTCCAGACAAATGAATTTTAACTTCCAATATAATACACATTACTTGTCCTCTACCAGTGCCCCAAGCATATTGCTGCTTTTTTTCTTTCTTGTTCTGACATGCATGCATGCACATACACATACTAATTTGGTCTGCTCTGGTAACTCAGATGTGAGTGACTGCCCTAACCAAAGGAGTAAGAGTTTATACATCTGAAGTTAGTTCTGCACTAAAATAAAATGAAAGCACACAAACTTTTAGTGCATAGTCTATTTTTTATTAACACCCTGCCATTCATGTGCTCACTGTGTCACCATTTAGATATTTCCTGGTGGCTTCACTCAGAGCTTATAGGTATATTTTTAAAATTTGCATAATTAAAGCTTTAATTTATAACAACCTGTATCAAATCATTGCTTCTATCCCCATGTGTGTTATCTATAATGCCCCTTTTTTAACAGACATAAAAAACCACGTGCCTTTCACTTGAAAGGAATGCTTGCGATATGGTATATTTTAATTTATTTTTTGTTTTTTTCTTAGAGAAGCTTAAATTATACTTTTGAAATCTGTTCCTATTTCATTTCAGAGAATGTCCGTGGGCTGGAAATATGTTCTCTTTCACTGGACACACAGCAGTCTCAGTGCGTAAATGTGAGATTCACTAGGAAAAAAAGCAAGATGCTTAATGGAAAGAAGGTAGACTCCTTTATTTTGGAGGATTGTTTTTCATTTAAATGTTTACAGGCCTTTGGAAAAAAGTATGTTTTGTATCTCTCTTATTTTCTTCTCTTACTGACTTTGTGGAAAACTGCAATGAACTGTATACATCAACATTGTCAAATGAAACACTGTAACGAAACACCATTTTATAACCTAGAAATTAAATTTTCCACCATTTTTATGCTTCCACTTACCTTTTAGCACAGGAATCTGCCTCTGCAAAGCCTAATTTTGAGTATACCCAACATGAAACTCTATATGGAATTTAATAGTCAATGCTGTTTGTGAGGGAATGCTATAACTGGACCTCAACTTTTGCCTCCTAAACTACTTTCCGTCTCCTGAATTACTTTCTATCTCCCAAACTATTATTGTAATGGATAAAATTGCTGAAGTTGTCATGAAATATTTAAACAGACTTTTTTTTCCCATTCTGCAAGTGTTTGTGCTAGTATAATGCCTACAGACTGGGTCTTTTGGTAGTATGAAAGATCTTTCTGCTTTTGAAGTTCACTTAGCATTAAATACCTGTATTTCTATGCTTTTAGGATTCCTTGATATCTTGTAGATATTTCTATTTCTGAAAGTGAAGAAGATAGCAACATCTTGGATTAGAAATGATGATACTCTTTGAATGCTTTTATTGAATTGTATCTGTTTCTTTTACGCTCTTAATGCTGCAGTATCTGAGACTGCTTAGTGCTGCTTGTCAATATGAATAAATCTGAAGAAAGAATATTGCTTGCTTAACTCTTGTTAACCAATGATTTTTTTTTTTGTATCTGGAAATCATGCGTGAACTTGATTTTATAAATATTTTAAACAGGTACATGTACAATTCAATTGTATTGAAGTCAATGTAGCACAACACATCTATGTGACCATGAAAACAGTACCAAATTACTGTGAAGTCAAGCTGAGTCAGGAATACTATGTTGAAGGTAGGAAAACATCTTAAACAAGATGTTTCAAAAAACATCTTGTCAAAGAAAAAAACCAAACCAAAGTAAAAAACTCAAAGGCAAAAGCAAGTCCAAATGATGTTCTGGGATGCACTGACATAACAGATGGTAGAACACGTTAGTTAGGACCAGTCTTAGTCTACATTTCAGTGCTTTTTTTGTGTGCAAGTAAAGGTCTCGACTTGCTCTAAAACCCAGAGTTTATATCTAGAAGTGCATGGAAAGCTGAACAACACTGCATTTGTCGCAGTTGGCCTCCCTGTGATAGGCATGTGCTCATTCTCTGCCCTATGTGCTCTCTTTGGGCAAGATGGAACCTCTGCTCCTCTGCATGGTTGGGCCATGGGTGGTTTTGGAGGCTGAGAAAAGCTTAATAAGAAAGTCTATAGAAATTGATTTTTAATTTCATTAACTAGCTGTTCTATTGCCTGTTTACATGTAACTGGAAAAGATAAGGTAGCATTTTTCCATGCTACCTTATCATTTGGGGTAAAGTGCCTACAAATTTTTTACAAATTATGCCATGTGCCTACAAAAAATACATTCAGCACTATGATCCAACCAAGATACAAAGTGGCCAGAGGACTTAAGTGCAAAAAAGGATGTGAGACCCCCTGTTCAATCTAATGCCTGGGATTGACCTGCCTTCCCATCTCCAGAGCCCATGGGTGGGGGGCTCTTGCCCTTCCCCCTTGGTACAGTGTCATCTGTTGTACACAACTTCACACTTTCATTGAGGTAAAGCTTTTTTGTGCTTAAAAAGCTTTTCATTTTCTTGATAAATCCTGATTTGCTATTGAAGCATATATGCATGTTGTGAATAAAAATGAGGGGAGATAGCGTTTTATAAACCCCAGCTTTAAGACATTTTAGAAGGGTGAGTGAACAAATGAAAATAGGAAATATTTCTCTGTGGAAAAGAACTTTGTGGGGAAATGAGAGCAAAGGGCTGCTTTAATACTGAGTTACGCAAGGAGAAGTGAAAACAGCAGCCAGCACATCAAAAGCTGATTTAGTGTTCTTAAATCAAGAGCTAAGTTTTGGAGATAAAAATATCAGATGTTAGTTCTGAAAGCATTGCCTGGCTTCTAATTCTGGTAAGTTCTCTGTGAGCTAGATTGGGTGTTTCTTTCTGAGCTTGGAGTCAGAATAGCAAAAATACACAGTTGATAGGTACTAGGTGAAGAGATGCAGTGTTATAGCTTAGATTGATTCCTTAAACTGCTGATGAGGTTCCCCAATAGAAACCCAGCACTGGGGAGATAGTTCCTTAAGGCATATTGTGATATAATCTGTGTGTGGGAAAAGTACTTTTCTTTTATGCTGTTTATCTAGAAGTGGATGTAAATCTGCCTTAAAAAGGGGATAAGAGAGAAGTTTCCTGTTGGGCAGCTGTTGGATAATTTGGCAGTTTATTTACTCAGTTATATGAATGAAGTAGCAACTCTGGCTTCTATTTTGCAGATTGCAGAAACAGTGATGTGGGAAAATATATTCCAGCTTGTTTGGGTGAGTAATGATCTTCTATGCAACTTAGAGCTGGGAGATGTTTCTGATGACCTATACAATGAAATTTTTTTCATATCTAAATAAGCAGGGGAAAAAAAAAAGTATTTCCAACTACCACTACTTAGAATTGCCATGTAGTTGATAGGTCATGCCCTGAAAAATTCTTTTCTTTGTATTGACTTGGAAATGCTAGATAGCAGATAAAGATAATGACAGCCTATTTGATACTTGAAATTTTGGAAATAGATTAGTGTCCTTTTTGTGCACTTTAGATTGCTGGTTTTATGTTTTCTCTATAGAAAGACCTCACAAATAGGTTGAAATTAATTTGCCAAACTACTATCCTGATTTTGGCATACCCATGAATATAAAAAAAAGTTAAAATATCCCCCCACATACTGTATTTGTCTAACACAGTTGCACATATTCTGTATGTAATCAAATGTCAATCTTCGGTTAATCAGCTTTTATAGTATTATTATTGTCTATATTTCATGCACTTGTAAGATTTCAAGTACTAAGTCTGAAGTAAAATTAGTAGTATTGCAAGTGCTATTTAAAAACTAAATAATACTGAATGAAAATTATTAAATCTCATAAAACAGGAATAACTTGAAGCAGGACAAAAATAATAATTTCAAATATTCTAGGTAACAGTCCATAGATGTTGAAGTTCATATCCATCAAGTTACAAAATACATTCTGTACCTTTTGTAAACGAATAAAAAGTTAGAAATAATAAAGTAACATAAACCCAGATGTGATAATTTAATGCATGAATTTTATTTTTTCAGCTGGAAAGTTTGATTATAATGTAGACAGGGCAAGGAAACTTATAACAGTGAATGTATCCAACTTCCCTTGGGATCAAGATTATTATGTTCGCCTGTGCCACAAATGGTTTACCTGTGAAGATGTGGGGGCATTTGCTGTGGTGAGTTAAAGGTCACAGCACTTTGTTGAACTGGTGGGGGGTGACTTGTAGGTAGCAATGCTCATTAAGGTCATAGTTATAGGAAATGGCCTTCTACATCTATATCTATAGCTTCATTAAAAGTCATTTACAGTCCTGGATTCATGACCATCTTTTTCATTTCAGATAAAAGGAAAGGAATCTTTTAAATCGGTTTCTCTGAAGTATTCTCAGCTACTACCCTGTCTTTGCATTGAGGTAATGCAGTCTGGAATTTGGTACATACTTGGGTTTCTGATTAAAAAAATTTTATCACGGATTTGTGTTAAGAAAGGAGGAAAAGTCCGTAGAAAAAGGCTCTAGACCCAAGTTTTTGACTGAGGCTTGCTTGAGCTTATGATTATGTAAACGTAGAAGAGATTTTTTTAGGAAATACTCATTAAAACATAGTGATTAGGTGAAAATGGGATACAATTTACATTAATTTATGGATTATGTTGTGTAAGATTATTTTGACTGATTTTTTATAAGCAATGGAAAGAAAGAAAATGTAATCTGACTGAATATCAGCATAACATTTGATTTAGTATTGCATGAGAAACTAAAACAGAAATTGAGGAAGCTAAGAGTGAGAACAAGATAAGTATGGTAGATAATACCTGGCTGTAGGGTTAACTCAACAACTCCTGTTGAATGAGGCTGTGCTGGTAGGGAGGTTATTTAAGGACCACACTTAGAACCACTCTCATATAAATGTTTTCATCAATGGCATGGGCACAAAAGGTGGGAATGTGTAATGAGATTTGCTGCTAATACACTTGGGAAGGGTAGTCAAAATGGAAGAGGGTCAAAGTAATTGCAAGAGACTAGAGATCTTCATATGTGACATGACTAAAGGGCAATGAAGAAATGTGAAGTATGAATGCAAGTTCATGCACTTGCTCTAATGAAAAGAATTCTTGCTGTAAGATGTGACTCCTCATTTAGAAGTAACAGTGGAGGAAAAAAGACCTGGATACAATAGCTCATCATAGGATAATTAACATGCTCCCATGATGTAAACATGAACAAAGGTCTACTGAATCAGATTATTTCAGGCTAACAGGAAAGTATGGGCAAGGCCTTCTTTGAAATACTGTAAGCAATTCTTGTATCCCTATTCAAGAAAGACTAATTCAATTGGAAGATGTATGTAAAAAATCTGGGATGGCTGGGGAGCGAAGAGACTATCTTACAAAGGAGATTCAAGGAACATGTTTCCATTAGCCAAGTAAAACACATGAAAAGAGAAAATATGTTTGCTGTCTAAATACAGACCAGAATGGTTGCTTACAAGACAAAAACCAGAGTTTTTAAACTAAAGCCATTCTTGCTGCAAGAATAAAGGGGAATAAACTTTATTATGTTAATATAGTCAGGATAGTTACAAATTTTTTTCTGATAACCTGAGAAATGAGACTTTTGAATATCATCCATACAAAGGAATAAAAAGTCACAAACCAATTGAAAACGATCTTGATATAATAGAAAGATACTACATTGTGGTGGTTTGACCCTGGATAAATGCCTGGTGTCCAGCAAAACCCCTTCAAGGCCTTTCCTCCCCCCTTCGCCT
>JAWWMP010000041.1:18527648-18653706 GCA_035047865.1 Dendrocincla tyrannina | reverse complement strand
GCTCTATAGGATGGAGGGAAACTTCCAGAGGCTTCCAACAGAAGCCAATTTTCCTCTTATATATAAAAAAAAACCTACCCAGATAAACCCACGACACTACATGAACCTTGTTCCTCACTGAATTTTGGGGTAGGATTTACCTTGTGGCTTATGATATCTAAATGTAGATGTTCAGATACAGATATAGACATTGGAATTAGGTGTCCAAACGCTTAAAGTCAATGGAGATCTAGTTAATGCAGTCAGTTGTTCAACTGGCCAAATGTAGGTGGCTCCTTTGGGATGTGCTGGTTGCACTGTAGATTCCACTGACTGCATTGGCTAGATTTTTATGTGGTTACTGTAATAGTAATTTGGGAACTTTAGTCACAGTCAGATATGTACATTGTAGGGACATAAAATCACATACCTAAATATGTGAGCTGAACAACAAAGTCTCTTCCAAGACTAGGGAATTTTTTCATTCTACTCTCAAGATGTAAGATCACTAGAAAGGTATTATTCCTCTCAATGTATACACAGAGAATTCCGTAATAGTATTGCTGAGCAAAGAGATGGGAATTCTAAGTGACTGAAACATTTACACATAAATCTAAATAATTATGGTATAGTAACAACCATGCACATATACTTGCAGAATGGCTTAAGTGTTAGTCCTCAGATTTTAATGGTGCATCCTTTACCATTGTAAAGGCCAGGAGATATTATGATTATGATATTATGATTATTGAGTGTCATTGATACCCCTAGAGAGTAATGACATTGTAAAAAACTTGATGAAAATCAAACTGTAAGACTTTCTAAATGAAATTGGGCTAAATATAGACTCAGAAATAGCAGAAATATACTGTTAGAAGGGATCACCTTAGTTCAGTGCTCCTATTGATGAAAAATTAAATAAAATTATAGTGCAAAATTTCTTTAAAAAAACTACTTTTGAATCTTTCTAACAAACATAGCATCTTTATCTTTCATGGAAAAGTTTTCTGCCTCAAATGTCAAGAATGTGTGTGGCTGAGAATCTCTAACTAATAGCTGCTTTTTGGATTGTAGGGTTGGCTGGCAATTCCAGATGCGAGAAGGATACAACTTTGCCCCTTTGAAAATGGCAAGTATTGTGTGACTAGTCTTCATAGGAGTGATTTCCAGTAGTATGTCACAATCTAAAATTAATCTAAAGTGAAAATTATATATTGCAAAACTTCAAGGAAATCATCATATGGGTTTATTTTACTGTGAGTAGACTAAATAATGTATTTTCAGACCAAATAATTCACCAAGTTTATGCCAATGTAAACACCAAGCAACTTTCTTGTAATTTTCCACATTTTCTTAAGTCACTCCCAAATGGGCCAGAAGGAAGAAAATACACTGAGGTCAGCTTTGAAATGCTGGTGTGAGAAGAGGGCCTTGAGGAGACATTTGAAGATGGTGTCTGACACCTATATTAAAGGAGGAAGCAGGGCGTTGAAAAAGACAGTTAACTGCATATGGGAGTTTCCATTCTTAATGGGAAATTATTCGCACAAAATGTTCCAGCAATCTCAGAATCTGGGCTGAGATGAGAGCTGAAAAAGAAATAGTCATATTCCATACATATGAAAGTGAAAGTTTTACCGGGCAAATAGGAAAAAGTGAAACCTGAAAAAGTGTTTGATTGTGCTAAGTCCAACCTTTTGGTTTAAAGCAGATGTAGAGTTACCAGACTTACAAACAGTTTTGAATCATGTCTATACATCTTGAATAACATTTCCCCTTTTTGTGCACAGATACAAAGATACTATGGGATAATATTGTTTATAACCCATCGACACAAACCCTAGCTTGGGAGCCAGCCTGTCCTGTGCTTGTCATGGTTAACCTATGCAGGTTCACGAAGTCAAACGACAACTGTGAAGATATAGAAAACTCTTCCAAAAATTCTACTGAGAAAGTAAGAGCTATGAAGATTAATTCAAACTGTGAGATTGAACATCATCACCGAAGGCATAATGTGATGAAATAGACTTTGGAATAACAGCAGTTGCAAATTCGTCTCTTCTTAAAACTATTCATAGTCACAGTCTGTTCTTGTATGCTAATCACATGATTTATTCAAAATAGTCACTGACTCACTATTAAGAAATAAAAGTGGAGATGACTGGGCAGCTAGTAATGTTTGCTAAATTCTTTGGGGTAAATAGGATCTGCTTTTCATTTATAGTAAAGGCATAATTAATCTATCCTGACTTTGCTGCCTAAAAGATAGGTGCTCAAGTCTATGCTATCCATGTCAGATTCCCTTTAAAGTAAGGGAGATAGACACACTGAGAGAACAACTCTTCTCATCTGTAGGTAGGCATAATAGGACAGAGATTTCTCTCTGAAGGTGCCTCTCTTTTCACTGTCACAAGAGTCTATTGTCATTAGATAAGATTTAAAAATTTAACATTTAGACACCTAAAATGTAAATGAGATTAAGCTAAATATCTTTCCCATCTTTCTGGAGACATAACTGTACCTTGGTAGGGCACAACTGTTTTTATACCTAAGGTCGCTTTGAAGTGCCTTCCTCAACCTGATCCAATGTCTAGAAACTGTCAGTGCTGAAATATGTTCCTTAGGTTCTTCCAGCATTTCTTCTCTCAAGTGAAAAAGGGTTTTCAAAGGCATGTGTCTTGAATGGCTTAATACTTCAATCTGCAGTCTCATGATGCTGAATTCTCTGGGTTTACGGAGTTCATTAGAATTCTAGCTTTTATCTTGCACAGTAGGTTTCAAGCTCTCCTGATTGTGAGAGAAGGCACTGAAGTAACAACTGAAAAGGCAAATAAAATCAAATACAAGTTCTTTATTTTTGAAACTTTTGGATTATTTTTACTATGATGACATGACTGGGGAGGAGGTGAGGCTGACTCAAGACTGTTGAATGCTTTTTTGATTAGGAACTCCTTCCTGGCCAAGTGTTTACTGATTGCTCAGATTCACCATTTTATGAGTTTCAACAAAGCTTTGATCTTGAGAAAACAAATCAATTGAATTTCACACATGTGAGTGATCCCTGTGGGATTAGTCATCTGCTGACAGCAAGCACAACTCATTTCTTGCAGGAGAGAAAAAGGAAAAGCCCAAAAAACTAAAGTGACTTTTGGCTGGTAATGGTCATATCTATTACCCAGAAAGTTTGTTTATTATAGAGAACGAGTGTTTTTCTGTATTTATTCATTGCACTTAATGGCTGAATAGTAACATCATTCATAGATTCGTAGAGTATCTTGAGTTGGGAGGGACCCACAAGGGTCATCAACATTCGTGTACAGAATGAATTCCCCCTTTTTTCTAATGAATTCTAAAAGGTTTGATATTGAATTTGGTCCATTTATTGTACTCTCACCCTGAAAACCATCTCTGTAGTGTCCTGGAGACTATTGTAGATTCCTCAGATAGGACCAGCCCCGCTGGTAAATCCGCACAAGGCCACGCACTCCAATACTGTGCACATATACTGACTAAGGCTCCAAAGATACATCACTCCTCTCTCTAATGAGGTTGGACCTTTCTCTGTCGATGGCAACACTGTCTCCAGGTCTGAGTGGACTCCTACAGAACCATCTTCTATGACCCTGAGAACGTATATTATGCTCTCAAAAAAAATTACAGAAAGAAATGTTTGGCCATGATGGTGTGTGTTGTGCTCAGTCACTCAAGCAACAGTCTTTATTCAAGTCGGATCACTTATATATGTAGTAATTGTTTATATGAAACAATGCTTTTTATGGTGAAGCCCTTGGCGGGTAAGCACTTGTTAATCAAGAAAACAATATTTTGTGGATTGCTCAAGTGAGTGTCTAAAATTTAGTCTGCATTTAACTGTTCTGGAATAGGGATATGGAAATTTGAAAGATTTCTGAACTGATGGTGGGACATTTTTTGGTGTATGTTTAAATGTTCCGATGAGTTGCTGATGAGTGGCAAAAAAGGGACTGAAACAAAATGACTGTGTAATCAGAATTTTGCATATGAGCCACCATGCAATCAATTAATTTAGCTCTAATGGGTCAGGTTGACTATAAAAAATGCTACATGTTACAGATAAAAAGAAGCAAATGATGAAGTAATCCATAGTACCGGTTGTTTCTAACTATTTTATGTGATTAATTTCCTGGGATATTTATAAAGTAAATAAATGAGTTTCTTTCTCAGTAATTTTGAATAACTGATTTTGTGAAACTAGTTAATGAAACTTGCTAATGCTGAGTGCTCTGTCTTCAAGCAGGTTAAATATTCTCGTGTGGACACTCACCCGAGACTTTGCATGAAGGTAATGGGATTTCTTTGTAAAACATACATAAACTGCCCTCTTTCTGTCAGCTCTAAAAAGAAAAGGAGCTTTTGATGTCCTTTAACATCAATATTTGGTTTCATAGCTCTGATGAATGGGAACTAAAATGAAGGAAATGTGGAAGATTAGATTAGAAGGTGACTGTTTGGAAGTGCAGCAGCAAGGATAGATGGGACACAGGTCAGACTGTCCCCTTTCTTTTCTCTGCTTAAGAAAAGCAGGAAAAAAGTTTTTGGTCAATGCATGCTCTGAAGAATGCACTCAACTTAATGTATAAAGTTTTTCATATTAAATATTTGAAAAGAAAATTATCAATACAGTACATTTACTAGGCTATCTTTTACTATTCTAGTTGAGGAAAAAGAACACATAAGGTTAATACAGATATATTATTTTCTTTTAGATTACTTTTAAGCCAGGGGAACCAGATGTTTCTGTAAAATATACATGTCTATAAATACCTGAAGAATCAGGGGACCTCGTTTAAGTCAAGGGCAGGAAAGCTATGAATTAATCTTCAAATTTACAGAATATCCTGATCATCACTAGTTGAATATTTTGTCACAGGCTGAAATGGAAAATTTGGTTTTCCTAACAGATTTCTCTGCTTTCAGTTTACAACCAAAGGAGGATCTTGGATTAAATGTCCATTTGCTCATGGAGAATTTCCAGGTAAATACATATTTTGAAAATTACATAATATTATATTGTGGAAAATATTTAAATCAGTCACTAGATATGAGCCTTCTGTGTTAAGTTAGATGTGTTCACAACACTGTAGGTAGTAAATTGAGTGAAAGAGATTTGACAGCTTGTTACTTCTTTGTATCCCCAGTAGATCAAGTGTTTATCAGTATAAAAAGTAACTTGTGGGAATCAAAATAATTACCTGCATAGAATTTGATAGCACTTAGCTAGTACAAAAGGCTTTTATTTTAGACATAAATATTTAGAATATAATATGTGATCCTTGTACATCTAAAAACAAGTCTTTTCCCTTAACATCAGCTTGGAAAATGAGAACTGCTGCAGTTGCAGAAAAAATAGAAGTTTTCTTCACATCCCAAACCAAAGCACAGTTCTCAGTGCTTGTGTGTAACAGGACGCAGAGGGCCTCATGTGAATCTCTTGGGATACACCATTCAGTCTCTGTGGTTTGTATATATTATTTCTTAAACATTGTAAGACTTTTAAACATATCTAACTGCATTCATTTATTATTCCATTTATCATTCTGCAACTTGAATGCATTAATAAACCCATGCATGTCCATACTGGAACAATTACTGGAACATTTTAGAAGCATGTAGTTCTAATTTTGATCTCACACTGGCACAAGAAGTAAATAAAGATCCTGAAGTTAAATGAGTCACATCAAAGGATGTGACTATTGAGTGGAACCTTAATATTCTTTTAAATGTCATTTTTGTAGTGTGGTATTTGTATTACAAATACAGCAAATGTTACTCTTAGTATATCATGTATGGGTCACTCATACAGCTGACCTGGCAAATCTCACATCATGAAATGTAAGACTTGAGGCATCAATCCATGATGAACTTGAACCACTCTAAATCTCACAGCAGCCCAAACAAACTCAACACACGAAAAAGGTAAGTTTTCAGCCAAATTACCTTTTCAAGCCAGCTAACTGTGTGAAAGACTGCTTCTTCTAACAGTGGAGACAGAGCAGTTAGAGATTTTGTGAAGATGAGATTTCTGATTCAGACATCAGCTAGTCATGAAATGAGAGCCTCATTCTTCTCTTGCAACTAAGCCTGTATCTCACATATTTTCAGTGCAGCACTGTGGCTTACCCTTCAACCCTATCTGCCGGTTACCTTGTTGGCCTGACCTGTGATCAATTGAGAGACACATCTGGAAAGTGAAGTCAAAGGGCAGAAGAGCGGCCATAGCATTATTTTTCAAATAGGAGAATATTAGCCGGATAGACCCTAGTAGCTACTAGGATCATCATGCTGTAAGACATCCTGCTGATTCAGCAGCCAACTCCTCAGTAGTCTTATGGCCACCCCTAAATCTGTGCTTCTGCTGTCTGCTCCATGATCAGGTATATGAGATGTCACATGATGGGTTTTGAGAAGTTTGAGAAACCCAGATATTGTGATTTCAGTAGTTACTCCTGACTGTGCCCATTGACTTCACTCCATTGTAGGGGGTTGTGCTTTAGAAGGCATAAGCATGCCACAGCTCCTACACCTGTCCTCTCTTTAAGCTATATTCCTGCTGTATTCTTTGCCACTGCAACTGTGCCTTTTTCAGGTACTTCTGATGCTTTTAGTGAGCAGGGTACACATACCAAGGATTAGCTGAGAACCAGGCAGCTATGAACAAGGACTTCGTAAACTTGAAGGACTGGACATTGAATGCTGAATTTATTTTCTAATGAATCAGTTTAGGTCTTTATTGCACCTCTGGTGCCAAATGTAGCAGAGCAGCTGTTAAAAGCACAGTTTTTCAACTCAGCTTTTCTGCTCAAGAAGAGAACATGCTTAAGTGGAACATGATAACTTGCTTCTCCAGGATACCCCAGAACTGAATAATCGTGGGGAAAGGCCTGTGAAAAATCAGCTATCCTAATCAACACATCAGGGCATTGGTGGTCATATCAAGAGTCCTAATGGGAAAAGGCCTCTTGGGAAGTGCTGTATTACTGGGAGAGATGGAGATCTGTATGGTAGAAGAGTTATCAACACTATGCTCAGGAAACATACAGTAGCATTTCCCTTCAACCAGCTTATTTCACATGAAATCTGTGGAGTTTATACTTTCTGGTTTTAAAGGTTCCCTGTGTGAATTGCTGTGTGAGAGGGGTAATGGTGGAGCACCAATAAATCACAGCTAGGTATTGAAGTATGTGTTTCATGAAGGGCACTGATGTCCCTTCCAACTCAGCATATTCTGTAATTCTGTGATTTAAAAATGCTGTTTTCTTCCCTCTTGTACAAAATTGTTACATCCTCTGCTACTGTGACAGAATGGGATCCCCCACAAATTACATACAGTTCCTGTCTCAACACCATGAGCAGTATACACAAAGCTTTCATCAAGACCTAGCTCTGTGTTCCCAGAAACCAATGTTCATTCTCTACCCAGTAATCCTTGTTCAGTCATGCTCAAAAAAGAACACATTCACCTAATTTCCCCCAGATTATTTTAGGAGTTTGCCACACTGAAGGGAGTTGTGTAGGATTCACAGCTATTGGTGGAGTAACTAACATTATTTTGAAGACAAACCATAATCAATCAAATTTTAAGTCTCAGACTAGTCATTTAGGACATTTTTACCCTAAGGCTCAACTTGTTCCCTGCGTACAATGGGATGGGAAGTCCAGATGAACTGTAAAGAAAGAGTCATTCCTTTAACTCACATACACCAGGGAAAAGAAGATGGTATGAAGAAATGAACATGGTGTGAGCAGTCTTGGTGGGAAGAGTGTCCACCTTATGATGCTTGATGAAATGCAGGAACACTAACCCCCTTCCTGTGTTGTCACACTGTGCTTGGCCAAAGTACACTAGCTGCTTATGGTCATTGAGATCTGAGGCTACTTCTGTGAATAAATAGCACTCCATTATTTTTTTGACACAGTAGAACATGTAGCATTATTGCCAAACAAAGCAAGGGGCTGTAGCGACACAATGTTTTCATGGGTCCAGGTATGGAAAATAGTATTTTTCAATTTCTTTTTCTCTTTATTAGGGAGATTCTGTACCTATCACTATGTCACAGGAAATGTGTGGGTCAACAATTTGCATTCAGGTATGTGTCTTAATTTTTCCAGGTACTCTGTACAAAATAAACAAATGGGGAAAAAATAGAAAGCAAAAGCAAAAATAAAAAAAGAAAAAGAAAATGAAAACCAGCAGGTACTCTCACTGCTTCCTCTTCCCAGCCAAATCTGATTACTGTGCAAATGGAGTTGGCAAAGAGCATTATTTATAGCTTGATGTGCTGCCACCATGTCTTGTTGAGCTGACATTAATTAACAGAGAAGTTACTCTCCATGATCTTGCTCCTTTGTTAGTGGAAGATAAAGGGATATCATCAGAATATTGCTAATTCTGCCTTTATATGTTCCTTTGTAATAAAAAGTTCTTAGCTATCAAAAGATCCAAGTAAACCACAGATAAATGTTTCAAACATTGACATTAACTAGAAAAGGTGAAGCATATAGCAAACAGCACAGCAAGTGCATGGTATGGTAGAATTAGCACTCCTGAAAGCAGAGCTGAGCAATTATTTCTGAAATTTTGCACACTATTTCCATAGCTGAACTTTATTCAGACAACATTAATAGAAAATGAGCATGAAGCTGATAGGTTTATTCCTCTCTAGAGTTAATGTTCTCAGCAGACACCATAAAAAAAGAGACTGACAGAGCTGCGAAGCTTCAGCAGCTGCCCTGGAACGCCCTTGTCAGCTTCACTTTCTGCTGCTAGGAAGAAAGAGGCAAGATGAAAGGGAGATTGGCAAGAACCTTCTGAGTAATGAGAGCTGTTGTTCTTCTTTCCCTAGTGAGATAGCAAATTTAGTGGTAAGACTGATATTTTCCTGCATAAATTATTTATTTTGTAAATAAGACATCTGTCAGAACACAGTTCTCCCCACTCAAAAAAAAAAAAAAAGGTAAAAAATTGTCAGTTCTATCATTTACAGACCTTGAAAGTGATTGCAACTCACTTAATATACGTTAGACTCCATATGTTTATTTTAAAACAGATTAAAAATGCAGTCACTTGAGTAAATTAATAAAGCAATCTCATTTTGTCAACACAAATGCTTAGTAGCAGTTCTGTTGAAAGGGGAATAAGCCTCAATTCTTTCTTTTAAAAGGGCTGGAGAACAGATGTAGATTATTCAGTTCCACTGCAAATCTGTGACACCTACTGTGGTAAGTATGCATGCCAACAAAAGAAGCATTATGTCTTGATTCTGTAGAAGAGAACATCTCAGGTGAAGTGTGTTTTCACTGGGAAACTGAGGTAGGATTCACTTGATTAAATGCATATGTTTGCCAGAGAGCTATGCTTAGCTTCCTTTATAGACAATGGACTCATACACCTCATCTAGCATTTAATTAGCTACTGCAAGGGCAACTTGTGTGGCTGGCTGTGGTCTCTGCTTCCTGGGAGAATTTTCCATCCTGTGCCGAAGTTTACATGCCACACCTATATTTACCTTGCTGTCAGTACATGAGGTAACTAGTTAAAAACACTCCTTGGCAAGTAACTGCACAGTGATGTCGTTGCAGTGATTGCAGCATAGCCCTGCTGTCAGTTCTCCACCTCTGCAAATGGGACATTAGTGCTTCCCTCCACTGCAGAAATACCCTGAGTATATTATTATGATTTGAGGTATGCTCAGATACGCCTACAGAATCAGAATATTCCGGAATCTCCAAGAACTGAAAGGAAGGCATTGCAGAAGTTAGTGAGTTCAGAGCAAACTAAGGCTGTGGGGTTTACAGTGAGAAGCGCAGGAGTGGATTGACTAGTTTAGAACTAAAAAGTCTGAAATAAGTCAAGCAGAGAGAAGGCTCAACCTGAGCATTGCCAAAAGCACCTCCTCCCAAAACCACACAAACAGCCAACATCCCCTCCCACTTCATTGTAAACATAGAAATTCCTATGACAGATTTTATCTGTTGTCTAAAAACACCTGTCAGTTAACTACAGCTTCAGATTTGGAAGCCTGATGCGAAGTATGAGGGGGGCTTGAACTTGTAGTCTAAATGTAGTTCCCTGTGCAAGCATCTGTATAATGCTGGTTCAAGTTTCTTCTCCACTGAAAAACTCACAACAAGCCCACTCAAGGTGAATCAATTAAATAATCAGTGTTGTTGTTCATGTAGTCTGAACACATTTTCATTATTTATATTTTCCTTTTAACGTATTTAAAGGGCATGACAAAAGCACGTAAAGAAATGAAAGACTCCAGAGATGGCAGTCTGAGAATTCCCCTACACCTTACAGTAGAAGGGACTGGATTTGTGTAGTAAATGAAAATAGTGGAACACTGAAAACTGACTTAAGAACTTTTTGGGCACAGCGTTTGATTTAAATATTGAACTTTCTGTCACAAAGGGTTTTTTGTTTGTTTGTTTTTGGTTTGGTTTTTTTTTTTTCCTGATTAGGAGTTTGTGGAGATTCAGAAAAAAATATATGAGAAACTGCACACTTACCAAGAATATAAAAAATGTAATATGTGATCACTATGTTTATTGTACGCTAACTTCATGCTTCATTGATTCTGCCACAATTTGTTTTTGGGATGATGCAGTTCACAGTAGTCGGTGGATAAATCTATCTCTACCAGCTGAGCAGGGTTCCCAAAACTTCCTTCTAAGGCAGATGGTTCAAGTCAGTGTCAGAGGTGGGACACTGTACTCGGTCAGTCTGTGTCATTGCTGTGATTACTATGCAGTTAATGACTTGTGGGAAGCCGTCAGCTGCTTGTTAGATGTAAGATTTTCAATGTAACCGTACCAGCATTACTATTAAGAAATTTTGTATTCTTAAATGCTTAAATTCAGATGAATGTTTCTTAAAGATGTCACCAAGTGTGATAATTGTTACACCAGGATGCTACTGCTTTTGGACCTAAGATGTTAAGAAAAAAACATCCACATAAAGGTGAAGGGAACATTAAAATTTGTCCATAATTTGTGACAATATGGATTATACACAATGTCAAAGCAAATGACAATTTATTTTATAATGGCATAGTGAAATAGTGAAAATATTTACTGCATACATCTCTGTAAAATACAAATGTACATTATGAAGTATTACTGTTGAAGATATTAAGCAGTGTCAGCATGTCCAAAAGAGCCAGGATGTTATTAAAATGTCTTTTGTAATTGAAAACAAAGATTCCAGTGATAATAGTATCTATTATAAAAAGATCAGTGTAGCTAACCATCATGAAGACTGCTCTCTTCCCAGCTCCAAGGAGAGCTTTCTGGCATGTAGAATGCATTATTCTGCAACAGACTGGATTTTTCTATAAGTAACGTGCTTTGGGAATTAAAATGGCTTAGTATTATTTGGTCTAAAAAGGATGAAAATGGGAAAACAATTAAGTTTTTTTGTTTGCATTTATTAGCATTGACATAGAGACAAAACTCTGTGTTCTTTTTAAATTTTATTTCCTTTGACCACTTTTCTGGTCTCAGTTTAGTAAAGTTAAGCATTTTGAGACATTATTTTGCATATTAAAAACCGAACAAACCAACCCTTATCTATTCTGAATGAAATAATAACTCAAATCTCTTACTGTAAGAATAAATACGTGAATCATAATGAAAATAAAATGACAACCTACATTTGAACTTGTTCCTTCAGGTTTTCATGGTCAGTTGTATGGTGATGGAAATCCAGCAAAAGGCATGACACACAGGTATCCATCCAATGTATAGTTTAAAACATCTGTGAGAGTTGATAGAGTTGTTAATCCTGAAACCATATCATTGGATCCTCTATAGGAACAGAAGCAATATCTGAGTAAACTTTGTATTACCCACATTCTCCCTTTTCCTTGTCTCCATTGAAGACATTCCCTGCTCCTGTGCTCTCTCTCCTCTTGCTCTCTCTCTTTTGCAGTAGAGTTTGGCATCACAAGTAGCTGCCTTGCTATGAAAGAGATGACAAAGGGAGACAAATAACCTGTGGAAGTAAGATGTTTGTAAACTAACAAGACAACCTTCAAGAGTCCTGGAACAAGCTCAGATTTGCTGAGCATGATACTCGCATCATTAACACGTGTTCCCTGCTGTCTCACCGATGTCTTCAGGCAGACCAGTTCCCTCTGGGCTCTCACTCATTAGACTGTGTCTGCTCAGCTGTTCCAGTGCCTCTTGCCATTCCCATGGCCCTTTGCAAAAAACCAATCCCAGGTTATAGATAAATCCATAACTAATGCAGCCCATGCATACCCTTTGAGAACCAACCTAGAAGAGTGGGAGCAACGTAGAACTCCAGAGAGAGTAGAGATGCTCTGAAAAACCCTTATTCAAAGATGGGGGAAAAGATGCAGCCTTGCAAAAGCTATGCCAATCATGTGGTTGAAAAGGGGCTACTGTCCTTGCTTTGAGACAGTCTTTGGCCTTTCCCTTGTCAGAAGACACCATTCAGAATAAAGGATCCTGGGTTTGTTCATTTGTTCATATGAGCACTGTTTGAAATGTGACAGTCAAGTCCACAAGCTGTAGACAAATGGTTAGATTTGTTATTTAACTCCAGCAAAATATGAATGCAATGAATTTTTTTCAGTCTAGAGAAAAAAGCCCCAAAACAAACAAAAATCGTCTTTCCTTTTCTGTTTTTCCCCTAGGATGAAGAGTGTGCAGTCCTTGCATTGAATTTAACAACACATTTTCAAGGTTCTCAGTATCTTCTCAACATCAAGTTGTATTTTGGTGCAACTTGCTAATGTCTAACTGGCCATTTCTCATGTTAGCAGTTTCTGCTAGTTACTGTGAGATTATTTTCATGAGTGAAGAATTTAACAAGTTGAGCAAATTCAAAGACAATCAGAAGAAGTTGGATTATGATTCCTTATTTCCCAGTATTTCAAAACAAAATATGCTTTAGATCACTTAGAGAATCAAGTTTACATTTCCGATCTAAAATAGTATTTTATATAAAATATGCTATAAATGAGTACTTTCACAGTACTTTGTGTACTGATAGAACAAGTATTATAGATTTTTTTATTTGTAACCTTCATTTTTAAAACATATTCAAAAGTTTTTCAGAAATGAAGAATGGAGGAAGCTTTCTCAGTTTTGTTACATTATACTTCTTTGTAATTTCCTTTGTTTTCTGATGCCACTCTGAGGAGGTCACAATGACAGACTGTATTTCTTAAATATATCTAACAATTGCTTTTTGAGTTTGTGTTTGACTTGGAGATAACTTTTCTATTTGTCTGAGGTGGTACATATCTTTGGTTTGATAGTTATTTAAAACTGTCTTATAGAAATCCAGCCTAGAAGGAAACAGTTGAATGGAAAGAATTGGAATATTTCCCCCCCATTTTATCATTATTTATATTCAATTGTTCAGAATAATATTAAACACTGGTTATCAAACATTTGCCCTTTATTTCACTGAATGGTCCTGTCAAGCATCTTTACTTCCTGTTGCATAACAAGGGAATAAAGTCAACCAAGAAATGATTAATAGCATATCCTGACACCATGTGGAATTGATCATATGAGATCAGGAATATGGGTGGGGAGTGAAGGTTTGGAACAAGAAGTTGATCAATAAAAAATATTTTCCATCTGAATGTGTTTTATTGGTTTTTTTTTGTTTGTTTGTTTTTGTTTTGTTTCAAGACATTCAAAGAGTGTTTTACAGGCATATAGTATAAGAGACATATCCACTGTGTTGAAACAAGATTTTTTGAGGTGTCTTGAAGAGGCCAAGTTCTGTTTGGCTCCTTTGATAACAAAGCTTCATTGTTTAGACTGCACATCTATTAAATATGTTGTCACTCCAAGCAGTGCTACAGCTCCATAAGCAGATGTGGCAAGGCAGCTTTCCTAAAGCACTTAGTTACTTTCTTTGGCTGTGAAGTTGAAGCATTCATCTATCAGACATCTACTTTTCACTGAACACTTTCCAGACTGCAGACGGAAACAAGACACTTGGCCATTCAACCGAGAGAGCATCATATTACTCTCTTCACCTTCCTGGAGTAGAAGAGTCTTTTCTGCAGGAAAGGTTGATTTGTACAGTGTGATTTTTTTATTGCAGCGATGTCTTAAGATCAGCTTTATGAATATGTCCTCAGACTGAAAATGAATTAAAATGATACAGACAAAACATCCCCTCCAACAAGCTCATACCATTACAATATTTGTGCTTATGACAACGTTTGTAAATAATCCTAAGTAGTATTTTCATACTTTGGCTCAGCTCTGCCTGTTTGCATTTGAGCAGTGAAAAAATTGCTGGTACCTTTTGTGTTTGACTCCCAAGAGGATATGTAAGAGTCCTTTTCCAATACTCTACTTTAGGCAAACATTGTCTCTTGTGATTACAGAATTCCTGCTTCCCCTGAGATCAGATCTTCCCACTCTCCCAAATAGTGACCAGACCACCCTCTACATGCAACATACTCATAAGGAGTTCCACTTGGGTACTACATTTTCTAGAGAAGTTACAGACAATACTGTCCTTGTGACACTACAGCTGCAAAAGTAGAGGTGTTTATTTTTTTTTCATAAGACATTTTAAACATTGATCAATCATGAAGGAATAAAGTACGAGAATCTTTCCCAGCTCTTAAAGTATTCATTTCACTCTGCTGACCACTGAAATGTTTTCTTTTTGTCACCCAAACTACGCAACAGTTTTGCAATATTGACCAACGCACAAGTAAACATACTGCAACAATGAAATGCAAAAATCCCCTACGTGTTGCCTATAGACCTGGCTAATTCTCTAGAGCCTCCAACCTTTTGTTGAAGGAAATTCCCTTTTCTGTTTATTGTGGGCCTAGTCCAATCACCCTATTTTGAAACCATCTGCAGTTAATTTTGTTTTATATTTCATATGTACATTCTTACTATTATCACAGAGCATCAATGTCCCAGTTCTTGTGAGATATTAGCATGTATCAGAATATCACTGAGGTATAGCAAAAACACTGATAGATGGTTTGTAGTAATCTCTTTAAAAGACTTTCAGTTATGCCTAATACATTTCACAAACTCGAAACTAACATTTAAAGTTAACACAGAAATTAAAGAAGTTTTGCTCCACTTACTCAGGGACTTATTTTCTTGCCATGCCCACACGGAGTCTGGTGTGGGAAACCAGTCTTGTGCTGCTTCAGTATTTTGGATGTCTTTATTTGCAGTAGTGGATACACTTCCTTGATAGCAAGTTACAGTTCAGTGTCATGCTTGAATTCCCACATCCCTCATTAGAGTAGCTGTTTATTCAGCAAACCATAACAACAGCCACAGCAGATCCAATGCTCACACAGTCCAATGCTCTGCAGCCTGTGTTCCTGAGCCCTCTCTTCTCTGGACTTCTGATAAACTGATCCAAAGAAATAAATGGGAAGAGAAATAATGACTAGTTTTGTAGGGTTAGTTAACTGCTGATTTCACTTTCTGGACAAAAAGTCAGGCCTATGTGAACCAGCAGAAGGGAAGCATCCCAGCTCTAGGGGAGTGGAAACAGTTCCACTCTTGTTAGTTCCTTAGCAAGCAGACCAACTGAATTGTCACATAATACTGCAACTTGATCACACACTTGTGCTTAACAAACAAAGTAACAAAATATACTTGTTTCAATTTACTGTGAAAAGTTGCAATGAGTAAATTCTCCTTGCTCATATCCCATAACATGAGACCATATTATCATGAGGCCATGAGCTGGCCTCAAAAGATCATGTCCTTATCTTATATCTCAATATTCCCTGTAAGGTTTTTATTGTACACAGATATATCTTTCTTGGATTAAGAAAACAGTTTCTCTCTCTTATCCAGAAAGCCCTTTAATGCAAACATGTAGTGCTGCTGTGTTCAGTGCAGTGCTGGAACAAGTCCAGCAGCAATGGTGGGAGCTGTTACTCCCATCTCTCTGCTGGTTTTCTACCATTCCTAGCCACTGTCACTATCACTGGCTCACATTTTGCCGGAATAGACCCTTTCATGTGGCACTAAGTGCCACTTTTGAAAAACCTTAACTAAATGAGCAGGGGTCAGTTCCTATATTGGATTCACAAGTATTCTAAAAATTATGATTTCCTAGGAACCATCAGGCTGATCTAATCTACTTTCTATCTAAATGACTCTTTAATATATAGCTGATAGAATAAAACCAGGACAAAGCAGATTTACTGAAAAGCAGATGATAATTTCTCTAGCCCGCTTCTTTCAACAGGTGGAATGTTTCAGATGTATTTCCTGCCATTGACTACATTCTAAGAAATGAAATTTAAACTGTCTTCTTTTAAAGCTGTGTAAGTTCCTATCTAAAGGTCAATTTTCAAAATCAGCTTAGGATGGGATCATGCTCCCCATTGCTGTGTCCAAAAAAGCTCTATAAGGTTTTGCACCTTTTCATATTGTAGCCAATAGAATAAAAAAACTCTTGCCTTTGAGGAGATAGCCACTATTCTCATATATTTCACACTTCTAGTACATGCTCAGTGGCTAACCACACCCTGCAGAGATTTTCAAACTTTGCTTACATTGCTGATATGCATTATGAAGCCGAGTTTGTGCTTGGTGAACAGTTTTGGCATGAGAGATTCTCTGATGGCTTGTGTCTGGAATTAAAAAGGAGGAAAGGCAAAAGAATGCCCAGAGATAGGATGACTAAATAAAAGATGGGGAGAATGTACTTTGAGTCATCTATGGGTGCAGGTAGGGAGATGGACTCCAAAGGAAACAGTGTATATGGAGCCTGCAGAAGGAAGTGCATAAAGCATGAAGGATGACATGGACATGAAGTGGAGGCAGGAATGACTGGAGGTGGGGCAGAGGAGATGGACTGGAGCGGTCAAACACTGTGAGACAGGAGAGAAAAGGGGGAGGTGAAGTTGGCCAGCCCGGGTGTGACTCACATTGGTGGCTCAGAGCTACCCCTTTCTTAGAACCTCCAGTTAAGATGGGAACATGATTGGAGAGTAACCATGCACATACTGTCCTGCATCCAGTACACACATTTTCCCTACCTGGTTGCTTTTCACCTTCATCTCTGTTCTGTGCTATCTTGTCCCTTTCTTCATGGGGCACAACATCACAGTCAGTGGGAGGCAAACTGACTCAGAAACCACTCGTGTGACAGGGAGTCCTCTTCAGTGTGCCTATGGGCTTCTTACCTATGGGACTTCACAGTTTGTTGGGTCCTCAGCAAGTCATCTTACACCTCAGCTTGTAATTGTGTCAGAAGGTGTGTGGAAACAGTCTGTCATGTTTTTCCTTTCTTCAATAATAACAGTCCTAACAGAAGAATGAAAGGGAGAGAAAGCAAAGGTGATTCAAACAAGTGGATAAACACTGAGTTACACAGCAGCCATATATCTTTGACAGTCCTTTCATGGTCATTTTTCCCCTTAATCTTGACAGATTTTTTTTTTTTGCATCATCATCACTTTCCCTTTATTTTAAGAAGCAAATTTACACTTTCTTGATTTAATATTATAATGAAACTTGAAGCGTTGGACTTCTGTGGCAGTCAGCTTCCTCTCAGGTGTCTCTTCCTCTTCTGCTCTCTGTTCACGTTCCTAGTGAAATCCAGAATACCTTCCTATGTCTGCAAGACCCTGGCCAACTGAATGCCTTCACACTGAGCTGTTGTCTGCTCATCCTGGAAGGCATGGTTCTTTGTATGTCTGTGGATATCAATATCATAATAACACTTGAATGTTCTGCTTGTTCCATTGTCGTGTTCTTTTATTTGTGCCCTACCCAGGCTACACTGATGAACCACAAGTGTCTATATTTCAGAATATTGCTGGACTATGCAACTTTTTCTGTCTGTGCTCTAAGATGTCTGAGTGTGTAGCTGAGTCCTGGAAGTCACTGAAATGTATTTGTGCAGCAATATGCCTAATCTAGTAAGATTTACTGAAAGGTAGCATAGGTTGATTGGTCACAGCACTAATGTAGTTTCCAGACAGTGAATAACTCGTTCTGGTCAAGTCAGAGTACAGACAGAATCTGATATCTGTCCTCACTTTACTATATAAACACAACATCAGCCTTTTTTCTGGATATATGTTCAGTAGTGCTACTTGAGCTGTGTTTCCCAAATTCCTTCTTTTTGTCTTGGCTTATTTAAGGCATGAGACTGAGCTGAGCCAAATGAACTACATTATTTGGGGTCTCCTTCACAGACTCAAGCTGAGCCATCTTTCTTATGTTTGTTTAAGTTTCTGTGAGTTAATGATGACCAGAAAACTGTCATAAATATCTAGTCTGGCTGAAATCCTTTGTCCTGTTTCAGGCAGCAGAATTCTGTGGTGTTTTGTGGCCCTCAAGTTTCTTTCTAGAGGCACATTTCTAGCTCTTCAGGGCTATGCTACAGATGACTCAGGTGACCAGACTTCCTCTGCTTCTCTTGCCAGGAGAATTAACAAAATGCTAGTTGCTGCTGTGGATACAGCCAGTCTGCTCATGAAACAGCCCTGCAACAGCATACATACAACACAGTCTGCACAAGCAAACTAAGATTTACTCCATGAAAAAGATCACAAAGATAATGTAAGTATGAGGGCTTTTTATCACTTGTCATTATCTTCTTGGTGCAAAGACACTGGGTATCATGGGAAATAGCTGCACAAAAGTTGTCGTTTTGTCACTGTCTCAGATGAAAGTGGACTCTGATTGCTAAGTGGATGCTCTACTATACTCCAGCTTAGCAATGCTCTGTCATGAATGCAAGAGAAAAGTAGTGACTGTGATCAATGTAATCCACCAACTATGTTTCTGGTATTTTATAAGGCTCAAACACTATAAAATAATTTGCTTTAGATTCTCACAAGGTTTCATTCTCTTCTCCATAAAATACTCCAGAATTTTCATTGCAGCTCACAGAAATGAAGAACCATTGCAGTTCTTTCCTGAAGATAATTTCTGTACAACTCAGCATACAGGGTAGCAGCATGCCCTTATCTACATCTTAAGGTCTGTAAAGAAACTGCTTTTAAATGCAATAGGCAAATTTAGGACAAACTTCAGCAAAATGGGAGGGTCACTTAAATAATGCTCATAGTAATATAGTTCACAACCACAATTCTCCATGTCTGAGTTCTGAATTTTTCTGAAGGATGTGTGCTGCTCATGTGTGTGAAATGTGAGAAAAATGGAGACAAAGAATGAACATTGCAAGAAACTTTCTCCTGCATATCATTTGTCCTGTGAACCACTGTTTGACAGCAACAATCTCTATGCCTGCCAGAAAAAACATTATTCACTGCCCACTTAGCATTGTCACGAAGAAAACAGACTTTGTCCCACCCAAGGAAAGTACGTTTCTGATCTGTAAGTCATCAGTGGTAATTAGTAGTAAATCTGAGTCAAATATGGATTCCATTTTTCTTTTGTGCTGTTTTTTGCTTGGCAATATGTGCACAATACTTAGTTTCATTTCCCAGAAGCACAAAAGTTCTTAATTCTTCTGTGAAGTCCAGTGATTCATTTCCAGGTAAGTGGAAAGCAAGTTTTTAGACTATGAGACATATGGAACATCTTTTGAAAGTGGGTAATTATAGGTTTAGTTCAGAGTAAAAATCATACATATGAGAAATCAAAGTCCTCATTAGGGAAATTTTGATGGGCTCCGGGTCAGGACATTACAAGCATCCTTGCTTTTGCTGTCATCCTTGCTAGTTCCCTAAGGATTTTCTGTTCCCATTGATACAAGTCAGGGCAGGATGCTGTCATTGTATTTTGTGGAGCTAGCTACCTGTTCACAATTGCCAGGACTGTGTCCTGTGGCAAAGATGCTTCTCCTTCAACCTTCAATCATGTTGCACCACATGATGAGACAAACTGCTTTGCTTTATGCCATTTCCAAATCAAGTCCATCCTGGGTGAGCGTTGTGCGGCTGGAGCTAGAGGCACACATTCCCTTTGGTCATACAACACTGCAGTTTGTCTCCTGTTCTTGGAGCCCAGCAGGCTGGCATCTGGGAAAACTGGGGATGAGGAGCTGAAAGAAGGAAAAAATACTGTCTTAGAAATGTAGGAAATAACAGACATGTAGAAAAAGTTAAATCTTTTCCTCTGTAAATCCCATCATTCTTTATGTGTTGCAGAACAGTCCAAAACCAGTCTTGATGAGTTAGCCAGGAGCAGAGCTTCTCTGGACCATGAACTACCTTTTCCACATTTCTATCCAGCCACCTCAGGCTTCCCTATTTTGTGTAAGGACATATGAGAGCTTGTACTGAGTGAAATCAAAGCTTCATCTAGTTTGTACACTGTCTTCAACAGGTACATCTGCATTTCTTATGAACTAGAAGAACGAATTTTTTTTTTTGTGTTTACTGTCTCTGGAAGGGTTTTTCTTATTCAAATTTACCCGAGTCTTTTCTTGAGCTCATGTAAACTTCTCAAATTTTCTATTCCTTGTGGCAAGGGACTCCACAGTTTAAGTGGGTGATGTGTGAAGCATCTGTCTTTCCTTTAAACCTGTCACCAGTCACTATGCCACTCAGTGAGCTCTAGCTATCCTCTAGATCTTTTGTCAAAATGGACAATGAACAGTTTCCCTGTACTTATTTTCTCACATTCCTTATGCTTCATGGACTTCTACATTACCGTCTCTCGATCTGTTTGCCAGTTTGAAGAATTCCGGTCTACTTAATCTTTCTTTCTATGAAAATCACTTGAACTGCATACAGTATTCAAAATATGAGTGCTTCATGAATCTATATAGTGGCATAGCGATGTTCTCTCTTACCTACCTAATAATGCTGACAACTACATGTCTGTTTTTAACCAGTACTACTAAGCACTTAACTGTTGACAAGATGGAACAACATGGACCCCAATCCTCAGTGCTTATGGCTAAATCAGAATTTAGCACTATATTACAAAAAAATTTGCAGCTTTATTCTCTGCGCAGATGCTGTTTCCTGTAGACTGGACAGAAGAGACAGATACTTTATTAATACTCCCTTAACTAAGCAAAATCAGAAGGAAAAAAAAAGCAACTGCTGACACTCTCCTTTGAATTAGACAGATGTTAGCAACACTGCCATATTAATACGTCCCAATGCCAATCTGCAGGGAAAACCCAGACAGAGGATGTTCACTCTTTACTACGATGTTTGTACAGTAAGTAGGTTGCTGCGGTGGCATCCATGCAGTCTTTATATAGGTTTTAAGGAAAAAGAGTCCTCAACCTCTTGTCCAAATCACTTCTGTCTAGAGCAGGCTGTACCTGCCTGTATCATATATGGATTACAATATTTTTCTGCAAGATAGGTATCTTTAGAAATGTTTTGCAACCTACTCATTATGGTAGCTTTTTTTCCATGAGTCTAGCAAGGCAGCACATTCTGCATGTAGTTAAGGTTCATGGTAGGACTGGTGATGCTGGTTGTGGTGTCAATGGTGCTTTCCAGAGATGTGAAGTTAGGATTGTTTTTTCCCACACACATCACTTCATATAGCAGTATTGAGTATCACCTACCATTTTACTATCAGCTTCTCATGGTTGCAAAATCCACTTATAATTTGCCATATTTACCTTGAATACCTTGGGTACATCGGCAAATGTTTTATATTAGTAACTGGATAATTTACAAGCACCATGAACAGTTGAGAGGCCAACATGTGATCCCTCTGCAGCAGTAAAAATGGACATCAATATTTCTTATTTAATTGTTGGATACCTTTTCTATGTCCTCTATCTCACCCTCAGTTTTTTTCTCACTTGAGGCACCATTTTCTTCAGCTAGATTGTTAATAGCACAGCTGGGGCCAAAAGTGAAAACTATGGAATGGCATCACATTGACTTGCAATTAGCCATGGAGATCTCCAAAGGGAAGTGCTCTGCACTGAATTATATGTCTCCTTGTATTTATTTCTTAATTTATGCAAAGTAGTGTTTGCTTTGGATTAGTCATTCTCCTTCACCTTCTCAGCTGTGATTTTTATCAAGAGTTTCTTAACAGCTCTGTAGGTTTAGCATTTATTTGATTAATTGTGAAAAAGTGAACACAGCTTTCAAACCATAATGACTGATAGGGAAAGAATAGACTACCTGTTGGGTCTAGGCTCAAGTCTTGATAAATTTGGGAGTCTGATGGGGACATTTCAAGCTGTGTTGAAATGTACTTCCACAACTGCATGGTTCCTCTGAAACTGCATCGCAAAATTCTCCATGCAATAGCCAGTTTGTTTTTCCATTAATTTGTTTATTCATTCCTTGGCATGCTTGACATATCCTTTGATTTTCAAGACAGACTATTTAGAAAACTTTCTAGATGCCATTTTTCAAAGCCCAGCAGGATTCCTCAGCAGTAACTCAGCTTCTCTTTTCTCTTAAAAAAGAACAAAAAGAAGAAATGGAGGCCTTCCCTCACCTGGTGTGCTGGAGTACTGAAGGCTGCAGTATGATGGTTTGAAAATTACCTTACTGGGTAGCTTATGCAGTAGGAGGTAAAGGCAGGTGACTGCTAACGTTGTGTGTGTCTGAGCTCTGGTACTGGCCTTTTCTACTGCCTGATCTCCATAATTTGGCAATTGCACAAATCACCTTTTGGGTCTGAGAGAAAAGAGGAGGGGAAGAGGGACTCCCATCTGCCTGTGCATAACAAATGCAAAGTATGGGCTTGAAGTACAGTGAGAAGAACAAATAAGGCCAGAAACTCCCTCTGGGGACTCGTGAAACTGAACTTCAATGCAAACTCGTGATGACCAATGCCCTGACACTCATGTGCCTCTGAGCTGCCCTTGCCTGGAATCTCAGTAACTCATGGGAAGGAGTGAGATTCCTCTGTCAGAGCCCAGTAATTGGCCCTGGACTGGGGCACTAACTGTGCTGTGATACCTGCAAAGGCAGCACTGCAGCTTTGGTGGAAGTGACTCTGGGGCAGGTGGGGAGTGCAGCATTATGGCCAAGTGAAAATAGACTTCAAAACATGGTGTCTGGGCCAGCTTGTAGACTGAGAGAACTGTGTGCCAGGAAAACATCTCCAAAGCATTTATTTGGAAAAGAGAATATATAATAGGTAGCTGAAATGCTCTACCTTCCTGTTCTAACATGCATGTCATAAAGCAAACATGATGCTCATGCAATGTCAATTAACAGATGAGGTACAGGGAGCAGGCTCAGGTGAGGCTCAGGTGAGGCTCTGTTTTGGCTGCTGCTCATTACAGAGGAGAGCTGTTCATCTTGGGGTGGAGAATTATTCTTGGGGTGACTTCCCTGCTCCTTCACAGGAAAAGAAATATGGGTTCATAAAAGCCAATGAAAGCCAAATACAAATGAATCCATTGCATTCTGTTTGTTACTCAGAATTATTTTCCTCATGAAAAACTGTGGTGTCTTTCCATGATGGTTGCAAGGCTTGGTGGCACTTTCCATAGATGTGACTTTTCTGATTTCCCCCGAGTTACTTCACATATAGTTTTCAGAGGAAAAATGGGCACAGCATTGTGAATTGCCATAGTTTTTGTAAAGCTTGAAATCCACAGTTCCCTACTTTTTTTCCCTTTTTCCTGACAACGTATCTCAGTAACTTTTTCAGATGCCTTTTTTTTTATCTCATCTCTCTTCAGACACTCACTTCCTACCCACCTCTATCTACCATCATCGGTTTCCTTTTCATGAGGCTTCTGTTTCAGCTCCAGGGCTCCTAAAACATTCTTCCAAGCTGAACATTTAATCGCAGTCAAAATAGCAAGTGCTGCCATTTTTACCTCACAGATGCCTAACTCTTTATTTCTGATAAACTTTATTTATTAATGTAGCATCAACAGACCTTGCAGGAGGTCCTTCGACTTTGCAAAGACAAGAATAGGAAGCGAACGTAAGTTTGCAATTGTTGGGGTTTTTTTGCCTATAAAAAATCTTAATTCCACTTAGATGCAAGAGGAACAAAAGGAGAAGAAAGTTAAAATGATATATGAAGGAGAGGAATGTGCACAAGAGGTATGTGCAATCTATGACTAATGTGGCACCTTTTGAAACAAAATACAAAGGATATATATGCTGTCAAATTATCCCTTCTTATGAGGTAATGACTGAGGTATGAATTGCAGAGGCAAATCTTCAGGGACCACACATGCACACAATAAGAGGTAGTTTTTAAGGAGAGAGAATTGCTTGATTGTGACTCCTGACTCCTAATTAGAATTATTGCTTACTAGTTTGTATTAATACTTCTCCCACTATTGCACAAAGAATTATGTCTGTCTGTTTGTTGCATCCTTGGATCCAGCCACGCAGACTGAAGACTGACTTCCAGCTCTGCATCCTCTCTAGCCCTTTTTTTTCTCTTGGTTTTCAGTTAGAAAAAATAAAAAAAGCCCAGATAAAATATCATTTTATAGCATCGTGACAACACATTCTCTTTCCTACTTTATTTTGCCAGAGATATTAAAATGTTTATTTTGCTCTACATGTTCCTAGTGCTGAGAAACTGGTTTCAGAAGCAGTTACTGTATATTCTTCTTATCAGTTATCTATTTTACTTTACTAATTTATCTATTTTACTTTAGCCATTTGTTATCTGTTTTACTTTAGTCATTTGCATCCTCCAACTGTTTATGTGGAAAGACATAATTTCTCATTGGATAGGAAAAGGGGCATAGTATCAGTGTTTGTATTTCAGGTGAGTTTTAATTTATTCAAAGTTGTCTTTCAGAATCACTTCACTATCAGCAGGAATCTAAAAGTTGAAATCAGTCATTATTTCTTATCTCTTCCATTGTCTCCTTCCTCATTTATTTTTTACTAGACCTCCCTGAAAATTGTCCCAGTCCTTAAACTGTGCTGTTTCCAGGCTGAATTTATGGACTGCTTTTAAATTGGAGCTTCACCATAAATGAAAACCATTTCAATATAAATCCTCATTCCAGAATTTTATCTTTAGCTGATTGCACAAGAGGATGCTTTAGGGTGAATTCCAGGTGCTTCTTCAACAGATAATATGAGCAATAGAATTATGCCAGAGAATTCAGAAGGCAAATTCATAGAAACAATGCCTGTGCCATGGTGGTTGTGCCACTGCAGGGAACACCCAATTGGTAATTATGTTTCTTCCTTGACTCTGACAGCTGCATGCTATGTTGGGGAGCTGAGCTTCAGTACAGAAACAACAAGAATTAAGATTATCATTTGACACACAACCCATTATAAAACTGGTTATCCTTTCCAGTTACAACACAGCCTTTTTTCATTTTCAGAGGAAGGTAACTCAGGGAAAGTAAACCAAATAATTCTAAAAGCACAATATGTTCCTGGTTTCCTATAAGGAAACTAGATAAATATAATATAGACTGTAATCTGTGTAAATTTGTTCAAAGTTGGGAATTTCCACTTGAGAAGCACTTCTGAAAACTGGTGCAATAATATTGAACGATAAATCCTGTGAAGAATAACAACAGGAACAATAGTTTCCAGTAAGGCTGTCATGATAAGACCAAGCCAGCCAGTGCTGGGAACCCCTGACAGAACTACAGAGCAACACTGAGAGACAAAGGGAGAAGTGACTGCAATGCAGCAAATGCCTTTATTGTCAATCATCTTTCATGTGGGTGTGTGAGGAAGTGTGACTTCCTCTTTGCTGGTTATGCGTTATTTCAGATGAGAAAAACCCTTGGAATTTGCATAGATAACACTAAGCAAACTCTGACCTTTGTAGACTGGGATCTTTCTGAGGGACTGCACTGCTCAAGCTGTGCTCATCTGAATGATATCCACTGGCTTGTTGCAGAACTGAAAAAAATCCCACTGCTCCAATGGGCGCACAGATCAGTTGGGAAGATCTAAGTCACCAATTTTTCACCATGCTAAGCAATCGTGTTCTCAGCCAGTTAACAGCTACTCAGATTGCAAGGTTAATGACATTAAACTAAAAAATCCCCAAACATTAAAGACATTACAAATATAATTTTTCTTAATGCTATCCCATGAAGAGAGTAAGACAAGGAACTTCTAGAGGAGAACAAGGATATGGCATACCAACTCCCTGGATACTTGGAACATCTGTAAGGAAAGGAGGAGGCTTTAAGTGTAGTATCCTCTAGCCCATACCTTCCTGTTGGAAACTACCCCTTCCAGGTGGCTGCTTTCTGCAGAATGTAGGTGAAAGTCTTTGCAGTGGTCCAGCTGATGGCTACCCAGTATTTTACACTGCTGGGATTTTGAATAGAAATTTGGGGTTTGCCAGGGAATCACACATGGAATTCCTATTCTTAAGCTGCAGCAGTCAGGAGATCCTGTAATACTTCCATTTTCCATAGAACTCCAGGGGTCTCAGAGATCTGGGCAGCTGAGGACATTCATGATGAACATACTCCATGCTGTGTGGTTTATCATCACTCCTCTTCACTCGGTGTTGTGGGAATGAACCAGCATTTTCACTTTTAATGAGGCATATTAAGTGTGAAAGGTGAGAGATCAATCCCAGACTGGATATGATCTGTGTGCTGAAGATATTTGCTCTTTTGCAGGCTAGCTCCTGCCAGATTTTTAGAGGATGACTAATTGATCTGAATTATGGAAATACTTAGCAGGAATTTATTGCTGATATGCAGTAAGCCACAGAAATGTAAGTAAATCAAAGGTGATAAGAAATGTCTACTTCCTCTTTTGGGTGAACTTCTCAGCTTTCAGGTGTAGTCTGAATTAAATAAGCAGTTGTGTGCATTAAAATGTCGTTCCTTGGCTAAAGTACTGTGTAATGACTTTTTTTGAAAATAATTACCTATGACTAAATCAGATTGATTAGATCTATCTGAAATATCAGTGACAAATTTATGGTAAACAGAAAAGGACAGTAATTTTTGTCCATTGAATCATGATAGTGCTGGTCACAGTTATAACATACATTTAAAATATGGTATAGAATGGAAAAACTGAATTTTTTCCTATTTAAAAACTCATTTGGGGTGTATTTTCTGGTCACATGTTCTGGTTAAGAGTCCTCTGAGCCAAAATATTACTAGTAGGTATTTTCATAAAGGACTGTGCCCCTTAATGTAACTTATTATACAGGGTTGTGTAGAAAGGAGTATCTTGTGAGTTTCTTTTTCAAGCAGGAGCAAACATAGCTCAGCGGCAAAACAAACTTTACAATTTCTGTACAGATACAGGTAGTGAAAAGTTCTCAGAGGACTGTGAAATAAAAGTAGAGGGTAAGGCCATATTCATATAAGTTACCAGGATCTTTAAGTAGAACGTGCTGGTATTGTAGTAATAGAATACCAGTGAAGCATGTGGGATTATAGTTCAGGGTTGGGCTTGGGAATTGGAGTGTGGGTATCAGCAGTCTTGTCACCCTGGGAACATTCCCTTCTGGCAACATGAGTAGCCACCCAAATGCATTTTTCAGGGATAGCCTCAGGCAGCTGCTCACCTTTTCGGCATATCGTATATGTGCTCTGTGTTCCCCTCTCTTTCTGTAGCTAATTCCAGTAAGAAGCTGCCTACTGCAGCTGGCATTTTCTCATCACATGACATGGTTATTTATAGAAATTCTTCCTTCCTCTCAGGGCCTAATATCTCCACTTCCCTGTTTATTTTTACTGCTTTCCCTTCCACAGAGATGGTTTAGTGGTAACATGGCAGTGTTGGGTTAATGGTTGGACTAACTGATCTTACAGTTTTTTTCCAATCTTAATGATTCTATGAAAGATGGTCAATTTTTGCCATCTGGCAAGATCATAAAACTGTCATTGTTTTTAATGTAGACTCAAGGGTGATAAAACTGAATTACAGACACACAGTCTTGTGGGATTGCTATTATGTTTGCCTGTATGTGAATTATGGGGATGAGGGAGAAGTGAAGACAAGTAATTTGTCAGCATGCTTGTTACCTTTACAATATAATGAACAAATATTACAGCTTGTTTTTAGCCATGTGCCTCTCATATTTGGTTTCCTGTATCTCATGGTTGTTCCTATGCCACCAGAGTTACATCCTAATCAGTCACTTTCCTTTCTTATTAGCTTTTTAAAAATGCATAGATGCAATTCCTTTCCAGTATTGCAGATGATCTGACCTACAAGCTCATTTGGGTGACTTCTCATTTTATCTTAATATTTCTGCAATATCACTTCTTCCTAGAAACCAAAGTACTTCTGTGTTCCCTAATTCCTAGCATGAACTTTTTGTTTTTGGTTATATCATCAGGACATCACACCTCTTGAAACTTCTTTTTGGTGTATTTCTGGTGGTCACCCTCTTCACCACTCCAACTGAAAAGGAGACCTCAACCTACAGGCTGTAGCAACTGCGGCAAACACATGGCCAGTGGGTGTCCTGAGGTGGCCCTGCTGCACAGTCCCCTTGTGGCTCTGCAGCCCTGTGGCTCTGTAGCTGGCAATCATATGGCTTTGTGGGTGAGCACAACGGATCTGTGAGCAGGTAAGGGATTTGCAGTGAAGGACCATTCTTGGAACTAGGCACTGAGACAATGATAACAGGTGGGAGGCAGTGCTTGTGATGCTGAGTGAAGCTGCTGGTAAGAGGGCCCAGATTAATAGGTTTTTGGGGTGATGCGTAAGAGAGGGTGATGCACTGGTACACTGGGGATTTTGGAGGTAGGCTACAGGTGCAGCTGTCGGGTATTGAAACAGTCTGGGGAAACATAGACTTGATCCTGGCTTTGGACATCTACACGTCCCTGGCTTGGTAGGTAGAGGCCCTGCTCCACCACCTTTCGGCCCAGAAAATTGGGCTAGGTCCTGCTAGGCATGAAAAAAAAGGACTCTTGATAGAATAATAGAACGGTTTGGGTTGGAAGGGATCTCATCTAGTTCAAACTCTGCTGCCATGGGCAGGGACACCTTTCACTAGACCAGGTTGCTCAGAGCTGCATCCAGCCTGGCCTTGAACACTTCCAGGGATGGGGTATCCCCAGCTTCCCTGGGCAATCTGTTCCAGTGCCTCACTACCCTCACAGTAAAGAATTTTTTCTAATATCTAGTCTAAACCCACTCTCCTTCAGTTTGAAGCCATTCCCCTTTGCCTTGTCACTACACGGATTTGTAAAAAGTCCCTCTCCACTTTTCTTGTAGGCCCCTTCAGGTACTGTAAGGCTGCAATTAGGCCAACCCAAAGCCTTTTCTTTTCCAGGCTGAACAACCCAATTCTCCCACCCTTTCCCAGCATAGTTCTGGGGACAGTTCATTCCAGGCTCTTTTTCCAAAAGGTAGTACGTACAGGATTACCCTGCCACTGGCTCTCTTACCCTCTATAGTCTTTCCATAATATACTGGCATCTTTTGCACTCCACTCACAGGAGTGCCCTCCACTTTTGCTACGGTGCATATCTGGCCATGCAATACACACCCATCACTGGCTATTAGAACACCCTGCAAAACACCTCTTACCTTCTTTTAAACACATTGAACTGAAAGGAGCAGACCGACTAGTAGCAGTATCTTAGAACCACCAGGGTACCACTGCGGCCTGAAGAGATCTGCTCTCAAGGGAGCTTTAGAGGTGTGGCCATGAGCCAGTCTGTGCTACTTAGAGACTTCTACTGAGCAGTAGTAAACTAAAACCGCAAACAAGCTACACAGCCAAGGTACTGGCTTGAGAAGCAGCATCTATCAGTTATGCTGTATGGTGTTTACTATCCCTCTACCTGGCCCAGTTTTGCTACATGATCTTTTAACTAGCACTCCCTCAGAATATGGCCAGGACTGGCTTGAGGGATAACATGAGGCCAGGGGCTGGTTGCAATGCATGGTATGGTGAAGACTACACTGTGGAAAGGATCTAATTGTGCTGCTGTAAGCAAGCCAGGCTGTCCCATTCATTTGCACGGCCAGAAAATATACCCCAGTCATCCAGCTTACTGATAGAGATGTGACCATCGTAATCAGCATTATGTTTTGCTGCAGCAAATGTGAAACAAAACCACAACAAAGCTGTTTAAAAATATGGTAATTCTTCATTCTAATGTCCTTTTGTAACCTGGTGACCTAATTGGCTGAATTCAATATGTTTTTAGTGCTGTTAAACCGGGCTCAGTTTCAATCCCAAGCACAGTTCCAACATTTCAACACTGGGTTTGTTACACATGAAGAAAAAACGTGAACAGATGTTCCCACACAAGTTTAATTAAAATTCTCAAAGTTTTCCTGATGTTTTTAAAATCTAAATGAAATGTTATCATAGACCACAATCCAAAAAAATCCACTTTGATTTACTGAAGTGAGCCCAAATGATTCACTTTCAGGTTTTCACCTCCCATCATACACCCAGCATAATGAAGTAGTATGGTTATGCAGAGTGAACAAAAGAAAACATGTATTCACAATGAAATATGCAGGGATTGAGAAGCCTCTAATCTAGAAGCTGGGGCAACAGTTTTGCTGATCATGGGTTTCATCTGATCAGGTGTAGACATCTGCTGCTCAGTTGGTTGTCTGCTCTCTTATTAGAGTCACTGGAAAGAGACAGGCACTGTTTGGAAAATGAAGAAGGTTCCATTTCTGAATGTAACTTAACCACATAGACTGAGCTAATGATCTAATTCTAGGTAATTTTAATGAGTAGAAACAGGTCTTTAGGAGTGAAATACTTTGCCAATATTAACTTCAGAGTGAGACAGAAAAGGACACAGAGGCATGCAGAAAACATATTTAACTTGCATTTTGTATTTTCTCATAGCTGGGTAAATTTCTGTCAAGTATTTTACTGCCCATATTGCCCAAGAGACAGACATTCTCTGCAAACTCCTCCAGTGCTGGAATCTGAAGCAGTCTAGAAAGATCTCTGTAGCATATCTCAGTGTCAGTAATGACAGACAATGACCATGAAGTGAAAAGCAGTAAGAGGAGGCAATCAAGCTTTTGAACTCATGCATCTGGCATTGGATCACTCTATGCTGCATTTATTAGAACCGTCTGGTGAATAACTTAATCAGGCACATCTTTAAACACCACAAGTGAACAGTCATAGATTCTGAAAAAGGATTTTCTTTGTACTTGTTGTAGGTTTGACTTGCTTGCAAGATTAACCAAAAAGAAATGTGAATGTTTCTATTTTTGAAGACCTCAGAGATAAGAATGCCTTGCTGGTGTCTCCTGGACAGTGGAGGAACTGCTGTAAGTTTGTTCTTAGCTCCTGACTGCTACAGCTCTTTTGAAAATCAGAGGGTAAAAACCAAGACTCCACTCTACCCAAACTTTCCGTACCCCATTCTGTTGTCACAGAACAGAGATGGGATGAAAAGCATCCCATCAACCCTCAGTGTAAGGCTAGATGGCTGCTAAGTGAAAATCCCTTCTCTACTAATCTTTGCTACTTTAATTGTCATCAGTAAAACCTTGATAGGCAGAACTACCCATCTTTATGAAGAGTTTTTTATATCTGAAAGATGTTATCTAACACTGTGTGACATATTCCAACTCTCCAACTCCAGCTACTGTCTGGAGGTGTAAAAAGCACTGAAGCATCCTGTTCCTAAATTTCATCATGCTATGATAGCAGATCCTGACTATCTGGACAAGATATTTCTTAAAAATTCACTCTGTTGAAAGTGAATGGAGAATCTTTGCTAGCCTAAAAAATTTCAGTTATGTTCTTCCCCAGAGCTCATGAATCCCATATAGGTAAAGTGGCATAAAATTATGTATCTCACGCATTGACTTTTGGATTACATATTTTGGCTCTGTGGGTCTTCCTATGGCCATAAAGGAGGTGAATGGTATGCCAAACTCCAGTGCTAATCTCCAACCATTTAGGAACTCTCCAAAATGATGGTAGGTTGCATAAAGAGCTCTTATAAGATGGTCAAGATGGACTTAGTTGTGAATCTAAGAGTATTTTTGGCATTTTTAATGCCAAATTTTAAAATCTTTTAATTTTATGCTTTTTTTAATGCTATTTTTTCATGTTACTATGCTTTTTTTTCCCCATATGTAAAAGAACAGAGCATCAAAGATGTTTCAGCAGTGTCAGTGAAAAAAAGATGTTTGAAAGAGAAATGCTAATTTACAGAAACCTCTGGATTTAACAGTTGGCAAAGCATAACTGCACTTCACTCTCATTCACTTCTGCATATGATGACTTTGGTGTTGCACACAGCAGAAAATCCCTCAAAGGGCTGCCCTTTTGAGGGATTTTCTCAAGGTAACTTCTATTACAGTATCTGGAGTTTTTCAGACTGTGCTGCCTACTTTTATCTGCCTCTTTTATTATCTTTTATTGTTTTCCTCACCAAGGGAACTGCTATGTTACAGGCACAGGCTGTCCTTTGTGCCCCCATTATGCAGCATAAACCCCCATAGAGTGCATGCCTACTATGTGTCACTATAGGCAGGTATAGATAGTTAAATATTCACACTGTTGTCTCTTGAATATACACAGCAAAGAGACTACAAGGCCAGGTATGAGTGCCATACATATGCCAAGAGCTCTTGCACACTTCCACATACTCACAGCTAAAATGACTTCTCAATTCTAAACCTGCTTTCCTCTCACAATCACATTGCTGTCTTGCAGCCCAGGGTGATGGTAGATTTCGGATCTTCACTCAGGTAACTTTTCTGCCAGAAACTGACTGGCAAAAAGGCACAATTCAGTCACTGGGCCAAGCTCAGGCCCTGGGTTCCCTAATAAATAAGCAGAAGCACACACAGTGTTTTGCGCTCCATGCAGAACTGCAGGAAAATTAACTTAAATTGAGGGAATTGAACTAAGATCCCTGTGCTCTGAAGAAAAGGTTTTTTCTCAGTCACAAGCAATGCACTCTACAAATGGGTATAAACAAAGGGAACACGGGGGAAGAGAAACAAAATACATCATGAATATCCCCAAAGGCAAACTACCACCCCAGAACATGCCAGTGCCAGGAAAAATCCAAGTTTTTCCTCTGTGAGAGTGGAAGCAGGACACAGTGGCTCACCTCAGACAACCATAACAGCCATCACCATATGTGCTTGTTGTGATCTTGAAGCTTATTTTTCAAGTCATGGCTGAAAATGAAGGTCTGGATTTTCTTGAAGAACTGCCTGAAATTCTTTTTCTATAAGCCAGTTGCCAGTGGATAAGGAAAGCCATCCTCACCTGTAGCTGTGATGGGTGACACGAAACCTGAATGGAAGGGAAGTGACTTTATCAAATTATAATCTTTTATATGACAAAGAGGTTGGAAGAAAATGCAAAAAGAAGAGCAAAAAGATACATTTGATGCATGAACCAGCTTCCCAATACAACTTTTTCCACTAAAATGACAAAAGATAATGACCATCATAGGAGCTACTAACCAGTAATTTTGCCATGGTAAAGGCTTTGTATTATTGCTGTGTTAACTGTCCAATACAGAATACAGCACCTTTCCTGGGCTCCCAGGAACTTAAACCGTGGCAGTCAGCTCATAGACAGGAATTTTAGTTGTAGCGGAACTCTCTTTTAGAGTTTTCAGTTTACATGGTGATTAGAAATTACCTAGCAGACTTCATAACCAACCCAGACAGGATGTAGGCTTGGGAGTTCCTCTTTTGCAACTTGATGACAGTTTCTCTCTGCCACCTTCCCGAACAGGGGAGATTTTGAATGTCTTGTGCACCACATATGGTTTGGGAATCCCTGACCAGAGACCAGTCTGAGCTGCCTCCTGCACTTCTCCCAGCCTCTCACACATATTCCAAGGCTCTGCTCAGAACAGCTATTTTTGGCTGTTTCAGAAAGCTGTGTTGTTTATTCCAAGAAACGCTCTGAAAAATTTACAACATCAGAGCCCCTGCTGCCAAGAATATGGAAATTATAACTGCAATACAAAGGACAGTTAATAAAACCAAGACGTGATCCTAATGAAATAAATGCTTATTGTGTCCACTCTAGCAAGCAGATCTTTATGTGTGTGAAGGTATAGGACAAAAATACTCAGCTACTGATGGTGAAGTTGATGGCTTAAGGTGCCTTGGACCAGTCATCAGAGCTGAAGGAAGGAGGTCCTTCATCATCCATTTGTCTTCCCTTGCTTGCAGTTGTGTAATTTCCCTCCTTATGTTGCCCCAATTTGCTCTCCTCAGACCCTGAACTGATTTAGGTTCCTTACTTGACAGAACAGTGACCCAGAAAAAAATTAAGTCTTGTACGTGGTTAGAGATACACTAGGGTTTCATGGAGACAGAGATAAAGATAGCAGGGAGAACACCTCTTTTAGAGACCATATCTCTTTCACCATTCTGTTTAAATTTAACGTGGCTTCAGAGGGGGTTTGATCCCTGCAGTGAGAATAAGATGTAGTCCCAGTGGTACTAAACTGTTTTAACGATGTGTTTCAGAAAGAGAATGAATTCCTGTCCCCTCTGAAATGGCATGAATTGGCTTTAGTGGAACCATGGTACTACCTCTATTTGTGGAAATTTGTTGAGATTGCAAATGAGAATTAGTATCCTGAGCTGATAATGGTTCTTTCCTGGCAGTCCAAGGCAGGGTGATATCTTGCCAGAGTTACTACAAATTAAAGCTGTGCTAGAATAGTACAGTGAGAAGCATCAAACTGTAGGATGTGGAAGGGTGCGAATCACTGCAGAAGTATGGTACTGCATTTGGTGTCCAAAGGAAGGTGGGCTGGACTTCAGAGAATCTGAATTCTGGCCTGGGCTTTGCCCATGACTTATGACCTAGAATGGGATACTCAACCCTTCTCCTCGTGTACAAATAACACCAAATAGTTATTCACTTCGTGACTGTATACCAAGGAATTAAAAAAAAACCCAAACCCTTATGCAAATGATGATTAGAGCAGTTTCCCGACCGAGGGCTCTCCTGGAGGCCGTGCCTCTCCTGGAATGCCCCTCCTGAGCCAGCAGCTTCCCCAGACCCACCCCCGCCTCCAAACCACAGAAACTCCTTGTGCCCGAAGGCAGACACTCCTGCGGAGCTTTGTCCCGCGCACAACCCCCGCCTGCTGCAGCTCATCAGCAGCTCATTCCGATTTGCTCCGTACCATTTGGCAATGGTCTGAAATGGCATTTCTGGGATTCCAGCTGCTCTTGCCTAGGAAAAGGCACCACAGGTCCCGCACCGAGACCCTCGCTGCCCTGACCGCCTCGCAGCGCCCGCCGCTGCTTCCTGCGGAAAGGACGGGGCTCCGGCTGTCACCGCCGCCACAGGAGCCCCTTTCCCCGATCCCATTATCGACACCAAACCACACAGGACAGGAAGAGCCTGCTCGCCAGCTCGGGAAACGCGCCCGGGAAGCGCCTCGGCCCCGCGCCCGGCCGAGCCGCGGCCCTGGGGCGCCCCCTGCGGGCCCGCCCGCCCTGCGCCCCGGGAGCCTGCCCTGCCTCCGCCCGGGGGCCGGGGCCCGTGCCCCATCCTCCCCGGGGCCCGTGCCCCATCCTCCCCGGGGCCCGTGCCCCATCCTCCCGGGGGTCCGGGGTCTGTCCCCCATCCTCCTGGGGGTCCGTGCCCCATCCTCCCCGGAGCCTGTGCCCCATCCTCCCGAGGGTCCGTGCCCCATCCTTCCGGGGGTCCGTCTCCCCTCCTCCCCGGGGCCCGTGCCCCATCCTCCCGGGGGGTCTGTCCCCCATCCTCTCGGGGGATCCCGGTCGGGCCCCGCGGCGCCCCTGCCCCTGAAGAGCGGGCGCGGCTGAGCGGGTGCCGCCCTTCCCAGTTTATTCCACGGATTAGCTAAGAAGACCGGACATAAAGTGCCCCAAGGCTCTCGGTGTGGAGCAGGTTGTTAATCTGCTGCGTGGTGTTGAACAGAGCGGAGCCGTGTGGAGGCGGACAGTCCCGCAGCTCCCGAGGGTCTGGCACGGCAGGGCCTCAGTCCTGAAAAACACAAAGAGGTTTCCGTGCTGAGCTTTCCAATGACTGCCGGCAGAGCAGTCTGCCTCAGTGGTGGTAAGCAAGGGCAGTGTGAATGCACTTGGGAGGGCCTGGACAGACAGCAGGATAAAGTTTAGTCTGTGCATTTTTGCCTGTGCAGTGGCCCAGGCAGGTCTCCCTGCAGCTGGACAGCCAGGGCCGGACTGGCTGGGTGGCAGTGCTGCCCACAGGACCTGGGATGCAGCAAAAATTATTATCCAGAAAGGCACCCTTTTGCAAGAGTGGCCAGCAGCCGTCCCAGGCTCCAAGGCACCAGCAGAGTGAGGGAGGTGATCCTTCTCCCCTGCCTGACTCAGCCCTGGAGACACCACAGCAGGATGCTCTGTCCAGGCAAGCGCTGCCCAGGGCAACAAGGGCATGGACGTACTGCGGTGAGTCCTGCAAAAGGTCACTGAGCTGATTAAGGGATTAGAGCCAATCCTGATGTGTAAGGAGATGCTGAGAGAGATGGGATTGTTTAGGCTGCTGAAGAGAAACCTTGAGGGAATATTATCACTGTCTTCAAATATCTGAAGGGACAGTAAATAAGGTGGAACCAGACTCTGCTAATTGGTATTCTCTGAAACAACAGGAGGAAACTGGCACAAACTCGAATATGGGAAATCCCATACAAACACAAGGAAAACTCTTTTACTGTGAGGGTGGTCAAACGCAGGCACATGTTGCTTAGACAGCCCGCGAAGTCTCTGTCCTTGCAGATATTCAAAGCCCAGCTGGATGTCATCTACAGGAACCTGCTCTAGGAGACTGTCCTTTGAGCAGAGAGGTTGGACTGCATGGTCTTCAGAGCTGCTGCCAACCTCAGCCATGTGTTCTCTTTTTAAAATATATATAAAGAAAAAAAAGGTAGTGGGAGAGGAGGTTTTCCTTGCTCTAGGGATCTTGAAGGGCACTGGTAAACATAATACTTTGCTATTACTCAGTCAAAAGGATTGCAAACCTCAGATGGGAATTTTTTTTTTTTTTTTTGTTGCTGACCTATAAATCTGTTGGGAATAACCTTGTGTTTTGGCTGGCTGCCTTTTTCAGAAGGGAGATTAGCAATAGGTTTATTTGTCATCTTCAGGTGGGTATAAGCCACCTTCACCATTGAAATAGTATGCATGGGCTTGTTCACTGCAACCTTTTAGAAATTTGTTTTAACTATGTATTTTGAAGGCCACAGAAATGAAAATTAAATCTTAAACTGTAGGTCTGGACTTGGATTTAGAACATCTAGCAATACAGAGTGCAGTAATTTGCTTTTACAGTCCAAATGCCCAAATAGATGCTCCCTGAAATTAACTGTAACATAGAAATGAGCCTCTCTCTGTTAAAATACATAGCATAAGATCCTTATCCAAGGAAAACCTCAGCTTCAGGTTTTGGGTAACTGTGGATCCTCTTCATAACTTTTCCATAAATACTGTGTAGCTAGTAAATACACAGGCGTGTCTTTTGATCCTGTCTATCTTTCAGGAGAAGTCCTGAAAGACATATATATGTTCCATAATTTCTACAGTCTATATGATTTCATTAAGAAACACACTGGCCAAATCTTGCTGTTATTCCCCATTCCAGTGGCTAACCATGAAAACACTTCAGAACCTTTACTTTCATGTTTGGATTCAAGCGAATCTAGGAACCTGAAGCAGAATTTAGTCAAAATGTCAGTGAAAGAAAATGTCTTACTCAATAATCTGTATTTGCATCTCAGAGCTTGCTGTGGACTAATGCTGTCTCCTTAGGAGACCATATTTTTTACACTCTTGTAGTCTGTAAAATATTGGCCCATATTAGACCACATGTCAGTAGAAGTTGCGGTCAGTGCAATGGGAAGCATATGGTTCTTTCCTGGGTTGTGCAGACCTGTGTTTCAGAAAGCCAGTCTTCTGAAGATTTTGCTTTCTTGTATGGAGTTTACACACTGAAGATGAACTTTGCCTTGGGATGCATGATGAGCCATCTGACTGCTTCTGAGTTAGGATTAGTGGGTGACCACCATGGGTGTTGCGGTGGGTGTCTGTTACAGACAGGAAGAAGTAGATGAGGTCTTCTGACCAAAAAACATAATAAAGAAACATAGAAGAGATAGAAGAAGGGGCAGGCGATTGCTGTAAACCTTGGAGGAACAAAGACACCATCTAGGTTTGCAGGAAATCAATGAAAAAAGTGAAAGACTACCTGAGGCTGAATCAATTGGGGGGATGTGAAGGGCATTAGGTGAATTGGGATGTGTAGCAACGTGTGTTTGGATTACAAATGTCCATGTTATTAATGGATAACGAAACAACCCAAAATTAGCATTTTTCTTAAGAAACATATTCGAAGAGAAAAAATGCACTTTCTTGAAGGAAGATATCTTTTGTGATATGTGAATTCACAATTGTTTGAAGATTAGATTACTCCCAGCCTCCTATTTGTGTGTAATGCATTCAGAATTTTTACCAATGTTGTTCTGCCATGTATTTATTCTGCATGTAATAACCAACAATGTAGCAAAATGTCCAAGTGTGATTTTCCTGTTTGCATGTCTACCTTCTGTCACATTGCTTCTATTCACTTATCACTTTGCAGACAAAATATATGATTCTAGAAAATGAGAAAATTGCCCTGTGAGATCAGAAACTTCTGAGACAAATCTTAGGGATTTTTTTTTTATAAAGCCAACACTGAGAACTTTGGACCACAAGACAGAGTGAGAAGAACAGATGTTTAAAAAATATATTTTTTTCTAAAAGTAGCATTTTTCGTTGCATTTTCACTAGTTTGATGAAAAATTACCATTATTCAGATAAATATTTCTGTTCTTTCTTGTGACATATGCTGTTATGACAGGACAGACTATCCCTTTAGAAACTGATTGGGGTATGCTCAGTCTCTGGCTCTTCAACCTTTAACTTTGTGTTCTAGCAGAGAGTTGGGTCAGCCAGCTGGAAGTTCACCTATGTGATATGAATTCTATGCTCAGACCAGGGTAGGAATCATTGGATGCAGGCAGCCCTCCCTCTTCGCAGCAGCATCATGAACACCTGCGAGACACCAGAGCTAAACCTGTGAGAACTGAAGGAAGATTCCCACCAGGGACTGTAATTTAGGCAGGCCCTTTTAAAACTTTTTATTATTCAGTGTAGGGTTGCTCTGTTTCTATCTCATCTTCCAGACTGAAATATGGGTGTGGATGTTGAGCAAACCACTCATGACAGATACGGCCAGTTGGCATGAAGTGCATGAAAAAGTAGGATCTACTGAACCCCATCCTTGTTAGGGTGACTATGTTTCACCTGTTGAGTTGCAATGGAATGATCATTCATTTGAATCATCATTCAACCTGAGTTTGACTCAGGTTCTGAAGTCCTCACAGGCTGCCTGGACAAAACTTGCAGATGGAAACAGAAGACAGATCTGAGAACTCAAATGGATGACAGCTTGGTTTCTGGGCAGTTCCTGGTTGTACCTGTCGGCCCTTCATTGTCAGGAACTGAAGAGAACATATGCTAAGTTGTAGAAAAATCGTGACAGACACGTGTTTTTCAAAAAATTTTATTAAAGATTTCTGCTTCTCCCCTATATATATTTATTTATCCCTAGTCTTTGTTTCCACTGTTGTGAGACTTTTGTAATTTTCAAGAACTATATTTTCAGTCCAACTTTGCATATTTGGAAGGCTCAGTAAATTAAGAAGTTATGTCTGAGAGAATTTGGCCTTTTTCTTTCAACTATTAGGTTCTTCAACAGAACTGATTTTGTTCTAGTTTTTCTTTTTGAAATTGACCTAGTTTGGTATTGGCCCATTTCACATTAATCAAAACAGACCATAGAAACAATTTACAAATTTAAAAAGCAGAACATGTTATTGAAATTCACTATTTGTAGGACTTTTTCTACAGTTTCAACTGTAGAGCACTATAGAGGGAAACCTAGAGAGAGAAAAACTGAGACTTGGATGAAGAGAAGGTGGAAATGGCTTTTGCCTGTTTCTCCCTAAGTTGCCCCTTAAACTAAAATACTTTAAGAGCTTGTTTAAACATAAAGTTGATTGCCTATGTCTGAAACAAAGTTGAACACATTTGAATGTCAAGAGGCTTAAGTTAGAATTTGTAGGAATTACAAATGTCTTAAACATACAGATGTTAACTGATGAACTGTTTTGGAATACATCTGTTGGACTCAGGCTCCAAAAAATATTTAGCTCTCAGATATAATCCTTCTCTTGGATTTTTTTTTTAACACTTGATATTAGTAGGATTATTCCCCAGAATCAGAGCATTCTGCAACTCTGCTCCGTTCACTTCCCTAAAATGTGTGTGTACTCTTGTAACTCTTGTAACTCCATTCCCAAGAAGCTTGGAAATGTTTGCGGGTACTATTGAGCAAGGCCTGTGAAAAATATTTATACCTTAGATAAGAACAAAGTTTCTACAAAAAACCGTGTTGCTGAATGTCTCATTTTGCTTTCCAAAATGCATGGGTTTCCTCTTGAAACCAATAGGATTAGGGCAAAGCTGGAAGATAGTTTCCTCTTACTCGTAAAGAAGACAAAAAAAAGTAGAATTATCTCTTTCTTGCAGCCTGTAAAGGAATTTTTGTAGGTGTTAAACTATATACACCTTTTGAAGGCTGCAGCAATGTGCACTATACATATTTAGTTAAAATGCCTCAGGTCTGTATTTTTAATATGTAGTTCTGATCTTCCAGTGCCAACAAGCTGTAGATTTGCTTTGAATTGGGTCTTGATTTGCATAGGAGAGTCAGACTACAGATCTAGAATTGATGACAGTATGTTTTATAGCTGGCTGCCTGTTTTGCATGACAGGGATTTTAGTACTCTTCTGGTATTTTATATACTCATTTAGTGGGAAGACCAACATTAACACCTCTAATGCGGAGCAGTGCAGTAAAATCATAGCACAAAGGCCTTCCTACTTGTCAACAAGTCCACTAGATGTCCCTCCAGTTCTTTGTGATGATAACACATGGCTGTTTTACTCAGACCAAATGGATATAAGATGAAGAGCATTGCATTTTATGCCCCATATCTTGCATATGTAGCCCTTCTTGGTTCCTACAGAAGTTACAAATCCAATTTCAGAAGGTGATCTAAGGTATCTTCCTTCCCTATGTGTAAACGTAATTTTGATCTGTCAAATAATTTTTGTTCTATTCAAATAGAAGGAAGGGGCAGTCTCTCACTGTTTGGATAATAGGCAGATGTAACAGTGGGGTGGATAAATATTTGTTCATTTTGCCTAGGTTTTTACAGGCAAAAGAATTTAGATCAGTCTAAACATTTCTATTTTGCAGGTGGAGACTAGTCTTGGAGGTAATCTAACACAGCAATCTAGTTATGTGGGCCTATCAGCTGTTCAATCTTACTATGAAAGTGGCCACCTCAGAAACCTCAGAAAAGTTAAGACACTTTTTCAGTACACCCTGAAACATGAAGATTAATCTCCTCTGAAATGCTGTTAGCTCTGTTTCATATTTTCTGCTGCTACATCTGAACATGTAATCTCCTTTTCAAGCTTGTTGCTGTCTTGATGCTTGTGACATCTGGAAATGCAGTTCCAGAGTCTGAGTAAATATCATGTGAGGTGATACTCTGTTTTGATTGAATATCCTTACTTCTGTGCTTTGATGCAGAGAAAATTAATCTCTCAATCTTGTTCTTGGTAATTTTTTTAGTCCCATAACCTCTCATTGACCTGCTTTCTAAAGAAAATAATCCTCATATTTTTATGATTTTTATTCTATCAATATCCCTACTCTTTCTTGTCACATTTTCCTTGAATTTTCTCCCTCAGTTTCTCTATATTGTGTTTTCCATGGTGAGGTGACTAGGGTGGCATGAATTTCTTTTTAGTTGACAAAATCACAAGAGATGCTAGCAAGTTGATATACTAGTAGTATTAGATGTAGGCAAAATAAATTAGTTAAGATACAGAAAAATAGCCCTTTGTGTGACTTCTTTTGCAGCACTACTCGTATAATGATTACACAGGCTGATAGTTATTTTTAATAAAGATAAAATTATGTTGAAGGTAAGGGCTATTGTTTTACAATTAGGAGGTGCTTCTGTTATTAATGTGACCATTCCATTATCTTCTGCTTGCTGTGCATTTCACTTCTCAAAGCACATCTCCTATACAGTAGCACAGAAGTTTGTATCTAGATGGAGTTAATAGAGAATAAATGCTCTGTAGAAACCTTTGCTAGGTGTCAGAGATGGAAATAGTGTAGGGAAGACTCCCCCATTTTAGTCTTCTGCTGTACGTTTATGCAAAAATCTCAGTCAAGAGGTGCTTAGTAATGTGATGTGGTAACTAAAAGCAAGGAGACCCCAGACCAAAACCCTGGTGGTTCAGAGCTATATGAACAGTGCTATTTAGAACCAGGGCAATAGTTCATCAGATTCTACTGGCTCCCTCTGCTCCAGCTGTGATTGACACAGCCCAGTTGTGAAATATAGAATTATTGAGCTTAAGATGTGGGTGAGACATGGTAGGAAGTATTATTTTCTCTGCGTGGATATGCCAACTGCCTTCAACGTATCTAGGCATGAGAGTGAGTTGGAGTGAGGAAGGGGGCAAAGAGAGTATACAAGGAGGCAGCAATGTTGCTGTGCAGATTTACATTGGTAAATAAGATCACTGGACTCTGAAACAGCTCTGCCACAGAAGTGCATTACATCAAGCCCTTATCAATAAAATGGTTTAACTTAGATCCTAAACATAAGGTGGTAACACTACCTCTCTACTAAAAGCAAAGATCAGGTTTTGGTTTTTTCTATTGAGAATTTTACCCAAATCATGCAAGACGTTTTTATCTGACCACAGCAACATAGCGAGTTTAGAAAACCACAGGTTAATTCACTGTGGGAAAAATACTCCCAGCTACATGCAAAAATAAAATAAATTAACCCTATGCTTGTAAGATTTCCTGGAGTAAGCAGAAGCATTGAAGCTACAGTTATTGTCCTGTATGAGCCTATGTTCATATACAGACTACATTGCTATGGAGTTTCTTAAGGCCTATCAATAATGAGGGATCTGGTGATCCCCCATATCCCCTTGACACCTCCCTCCTGGTCCTTCTAGTCTGCTTTGATCCTTTGCACCTGCTGTTTTATTTAAAATGTTCCTGTGGTATTGCCTATCATGGATAGGAAGAAATTAAAAACACGTTCTCCACTTTCTCTTCTGCTTGGCTTTTCTTCTAACCCTTGTCTCCTTTTCTCCTATGATAATGGAAAGGCAGACAAAGGAAGGAAAATTAGGGAGGTTGATGGGAAATTCCTTTCCTCTCTCTGTTTTGCTTTCTGAGTGAATAACATGGGCCTGTACCAGTCCTCTAACTCTTTCCAATCCTGAGGCTGTCACTTTACGTCTATCTCTTAACCACCCAACTCTGTTTTCCTATTCAGTTCCTCTGTTTGCCAGCTGTTATTTTTAGCAATTATTAAATAGTAAGGATCATTATTTGTTGGTTAGTTAGTCATATCTGTCAAAGGAGTCTTCAGAAGGGCAATACTTAAATTCTTTGCTGATTAAGTTAATCGTTCATATTTTTCCAAGTGTCTCATTGGCAATGTTGAAAATCTACATTAAATAGAATCACCTGCACCAGATTTTCCAGTTTGGGTCAGGGGTGCAAACTTATGCACTTGTAAAACATTGAGAGTGCTGTTTGCCATCTCAGACACATAAACATAGATGCATAAACTTCTGACCTTGCCTTACTTCGTAAGAGAAGCTGTGCTATTGATCCTTGCCTGAACAGGCAGTAATCTTTTAGTATGCAAAAAGAAGCAAAAAACTAGGTAGGATTCACTGAGTAAAATTCTTCAGGGTGATTACCACAGAGAAATAATTAACTTTTATTTATTTAGAAAGTGGCTTTTACTAAATCCCCGCCTGTTTGCAAGTCTTCCTTGCAAAACATAAGATAGAGAACAAATCGACCAAGATAGATATGTTTTCCTGTTGAATAAAAATGTCCTATTTTGGATTGACTGACAAGAATAATATATTATTTCACTTATTTAATAGTATTTTAAAAACTAAGTAATATTAATGTGATAACCAACAGTCAAGAGATAAAAATTAGTTCTTAAACACTCAGACATTTATAACAGATAGATAATTCATGACAATAAAGCCAAGCAAGAGCGATAGCAATCTTTTTAGATGGAAATATTTCCATGATGAAATTTCAGTAAGACTTTTTTTTATCTCTTAGAAAGTCTAATGTTTGAGAAGTCAATTCTATATATTAATACACAGCAACTACAATTTTAGTACTTTGAAAGATATAAATTCACAATTGCCAAAATCTTCCTTAAATATGTCTGTTTGGAGTAGTTTTTACAGGTCAAAAGATATTCATGCATAGGCTGTTAATGATTTAAGATTGCAGACTTTCAATCTAGTAAATATAAGTCTGATATAGGGTTATCACAAAGCACTAGTCCCCTCTGATGACAATATTTTAAATAACACAACTGTAAAAAGCTCACTTATCAAGAAAAGTCTAAGTCTCATCTTGGAGAACATGGAGAAACTAGACTGCATCTAAGTTGTGCTTTTTGAGATTGTCTGTGTGTGGAAATTTAATTTGCTGTATGAATTTCACGCAGTGGTTATACTCATGATTACTTGGTGTAGTTTATTAGGGATACAGCTTGGTGAGATAATTTGTATGCACTCAGCTTTCAGCAAAAAAGACAGATTAATGTTTTAATAAAGTTAAGTTCTCAACCCATAACTAAATTACCTTGCCAAGAAGATGAGAGAGGCCATTTGAACATCTGGGTTTATTTTCTTTCTTCATTCTCCCGTCCCTTTTTGTTTGTTAATTCTCAGGAGAAAAAAACACAACATGATTGGGAGTGAGCCTAAACCTCCCCTCATTGCTCTTGGAGAACTTGTCAACCTGAGTTTTTAATGATCTATTTCTTGTCTTTAATAAACTATCAGAAAAAAGAATCTACATTTTGACTTGTCACAGCTTGCATGTGACAAGTATGGGTTTATAGTGTAGTTGGTGACACCATTAATAAGTTATCTGCTTTAGGAACAATCTTAGATTGTATAATGAAATATGCCAGTTTCTTAAAAATAACTGCAAGAAGAGTTTCTCCACACTTCTCTGGCCTGAATTATCTTCTATTCACAGTAGAACCTGTGCACATTAATGGATAATTGCTGCAGGCAGTCCTGGGCATCAAGTGCATGTCTTGACTGTGTCTGACTACATTGAGGTAATTTGGGCCCCCTTCGCCCATCCTCCACAGGCAAAAAAAAACCCATGCAGGAAAGTAGGAGGGTGTAACATGTTCCCACAGCTCCCTCAGGGCAGAAGATTGGGACAGCAGGGTTAAAGGTGATTCTGACACCTCAAATTTAGGAAAAATATGTGTCAATAAGTTTACTTGTGATAAAATATATATTGACCTGTGCTCTTCTGCATCCTACTCTACCACCTACAGTAATGAGAGTTTAAACTGAAAGTGTGGGGCATCTCCTGATAGGAACTAGTACTTGCTCCCTCTATGAAGTGGTGAAAATGACAGTACCAATTATGTAGGAACAGATCACCTTTACCCTATTTTCATCAGATCAAAAGCCAGCTCTTCACAATTTTATGTATGAGTGTGATGTTAGCAGAAGCTCTATTACTTTAGTTATTAATGGGCATAAAGGATGTTTATTGAAAGATGTAGTTCATTGAACACTCTCTGAACTGAGTTTCTCAGAAGTCAAAGATTTGTCTTCTGTGCTGAATGTCATGGAAAACACTTTCCATTTTAGTCATCCTATTTACTATGTTCTGCTTCTCAAATCTGTCATAATGCTGTTGTTCTTGCCTCATGTTTTCATCCTTTTATCTCTGTACATAAGGTTATTTTGATCCAGGCTTTTATTTTCTTTCAGTTGGATAATTAATAGAGCTGACTTCAGTCCTTTTATGCCCATGCTGAATTTTCCTCATTTCTATTTAACTTTTCAATTCATACGTCAGCAGAGATCTCTAGTTACAATAGCTTCATGTTTCCTGGAAGTTCTGCGTCACAGGGCCAAATTTATACCTAGTGTATTTTCCATTGACACAGAAATTACACCAAGAGTGAATCATCTTTATGTTCATCTGGTCTTCTTTTTTTCCTCAGACACTCTTCATTTATATTAATCATGTAGCATTTGAATTATATGAAATCAAATTATGTTGTTTAGGGGACTTGGCAAAGGAAAGAACAATGAAATAAAATTATGAAAGTCACAGATCTAGACTAGACCTGTTACTTTCTCATAATGTACTTAGTACTCATGGTAAGTACTAAGTCTTATTGCAGTGTATTTTTCACTGTCTTGAGAAAAACAAATGTAAGATGGGAGAACAGATTTTAGAGATAATCTTGCACTTTGGAGTACAAAAGCTGCAGATATCTCTGACTTCTGTACAGAACAAAAAGATGGCTAGTAGTCAGCTAGCTTTAAAGTGATACACACTTAAAAATGTATAGAACAGCCATTCTGCGATCTGATATAGGTGCTTAATATGCACTCACTAAAGCAATTAGGGAACAGAAATGAGTGCCAGTCACAACTTTCTGGTAGCAACCAACCAAGCACGAGTGAACAAGCTGTTTTGAAATAATATCTCACTCAGCCTTAACAGGTCCTGCAGGCATGTCATCATCAGCACCTCCACATTGTAGACTGATGAGAGATCAAGTACAGTTGGCAGAATTACTTACTGTTTTGAATGATAAGTAATTATAATAGAGAAAAGAAAAAAAAAAAGCAAACCTCAAATCTACAAAGACTGATGAGGGCTTTTGTACATAAATGTGCCTTGTAGTTAGTTATCTCCCAGTATGTGATCTTGAGCAAATTCAGACCAGGTACTGTCTTTGTTCACTACTTTAGCTACAAACCTTCCTTAAAGGAAAGAGGCTTTTACTTTTTTAAACTTCATGTAAAACAAAATCTGGCTGTCTAAAACAGCCTTGTGTCTCAAGGTGCTTTACAAAGTAGAAGCTCTGTAAAGACGGATTGCACACTGACATACAAGCAAGTGGAATGGGCAGGTGTGTTTGACAATAACTTTTACACAGTGTTTTGTCTAAAGGTCTGGAAAAGCTGTCCAGCTGTGCTGCATAATCTTGTTACATTTTTTGAATGTCAAAAAGCCCATCTGACAGAACTAGGATGTGATGAAAAGAAACAGCTCTTATATAGGTTTAAGTGAACCTCTAACTTATCAGGCTGTTGCTAAACAGTAGTAACTTGGATTATATGCAGATGGTTTCCATGTGGTGGTACTCCTGTCTTTGTGTGGTTTTGACATGGGAATGCCATTTTCAATATGAATTAATGTATAAAAAACTGTTCCTAGGTTGATTAAAGATTTATGTCTTGCTGAGCAAGTTCTCCACTGTTTTCAACTACTGTTGACACAATGATGACAGTTCCCTAATGCAAGTATTCCTCCACATCAGCTCAGATAAATATTGTTTAGCTGTTGATTAAATTTTTAAAGCTCAATTTTAGTTTAATAATGCAGACATCATGAGAGATAATACTTGTTTTTAAACAACTGACAAGGCAGGAGAGGACTGAAAGTACAGTTATTCTCAGACTTAATTTGAAGTAGCTTGCTGATTAGGGTAGTGCATTTAATTTCACAGGAATATCTTTGTTGTTGCGGATTTTGGAACAACATGCCCATATTATGATAAATATTTCTTGCCTCTCTCTTTCAAACAGAGATCCAATGCACAGCATGAGCAAATATGAATTTCATATTTGTAGAAGCATGATAAGTATTTCAAAATTCATCCGAAATACAATCAAATATATTCCTTGTTGGAAAGAGAGCCTATAATTAACCTACTAAAGATTTTCACCACGGATGATCACAGCTGTGTTAATTTCTTTACTGTGTGGCATTTTAAACTATGGATGAAACTTTGTGGTGTGCATTTTATTTCAAGAAGGGAGGCTTATTGCCAGATTCAAGAGTGTGCCTTCTCAGAGACATGTCTTTGTAGGGAACATAGATTCTTTTATGACAATCTAGGGACCTATGTTCTTTCAGATGGGCACTCCAATGACAGCATTTAGCTGTACAGCCTGGGCAACATGAATCCTGGCTTTCTGGGCTCTCTGACAAGGTATAAGCATGTGAGAGTTTTCTCAGAAGTTTTCAAACTTCTCTCTCTGCTACTGGGATTTGTAAATCTCCATGAACTTTCTTTAAATAAGACACAGCTTTCACTGCATCTAGAGATCAATAGTGACTTTGTATCTCAGTGCAGTGTTCCCTGGCTTTGGCCTTTTGTGATGAGCCTAACTAGACTAATTCTAACTATGACTCTGAGAGTTTTGCTAAGTGACCTGGAGTCTTCCAGCACAGAGAGGATGATGACATAGTTTAGTGATTTTTCAGTCTTTTCTTTCCTTGAGAGATCTGTATTACTGCTCTAGGAAACATTCCTTGCTTAGCATCAGCTGTGGGTTCACAGCACTTTATTTTCCATTTGTAGTACTGCAGTTGTTCTCTGGGCTTAGTGGCTTTGTTAGGACAGTTTCTCACGGCTTGTAATTGAGTTACATTCACACTGATGCTAAAAGGTGATTAAGCTACTCCCTTCCAAAGCACACAGCCAGTAGGTGATAGCCCCTGCTGCTGATACTGCAGTTTTACCCAGTAATCATTCCATGCAAAAGCGCCTGTACGAGGGATGAATGGCAAAACCTCATGTTCTTTCAGAGCACATGAATAACAGGTTTATACTGTTAGGTCCTCCTTCATCTCTTCCTTTGGACTTACAAATCATGAATTCTGTGGAACGACAGTTTTAACAGCAGGGTTGGAGTGTGCTACTCACTTTGCTGTAGTCGCAGGCTTGGTTTTGAGGACAGTCTTTAGAGAAAGCAAAGCACCTGAGAAATGCCTTGGATCCAGTTTTTCTACTTGGGGTGTGTCCGGTAAGACCACAGCTTGCTCAACAACATTTGTCCAACAGTGAAGTGGATTTCTGAGCCACAGTTGTCATATGTGCCATCTTAGAAACTTTTTAAGATGCTGGCCTTCAGGTGAGCATCACTTCTTTTCCAGTGTAGAGAGGAATTTTTACCCTTAGGCTGTTGCAATGTCATGCCCCATTTGTATGGGTAACTGACTTGCTCTTTTCTGTTTGCATATGGAAATGATGCAGATTCCAGGAAAATTGGATTGTCCAGTTTCATACAGCATGCGTGTTGTATTGGAGGAAGATCCTTCTAGTTTTGGGAGGTGGGATCCTACTTATTGTCATTTTCTTTACTCAGTCACCTAGATATTTTCCTCATTATTTATCATCCGTATTTTTCTGTAGTTCTGCAAGATGTATATGGTCTGAGATTTACCATTACCAGTAGTCAATTGTTTCCCTGCCCCAAAGAATGGTGTCCCTATCTGTACTTTATCAGAGTAAATGTGTGCTCTATATATGCCCTAAATATTCCACCTTCAGTAATGTGTAATGCTTCTTTTCCACAGGGAAATGTAATCCAAGTTACACTCCTACTGAAAGTAAATGTTGCTTTACAGCCTGGCATCTTAATCTATGCATTCAGGCTCTAATTACATGAACTATTATCTCTCTGGTAATAGTATATCATAAGACCAAAGTGAGGGTTCCTGGATATTCAGTTTTGATTTAACTCACAGGTTGTGACTTCTTGCAAAATATGAACTGGGTTCAGGTTCTTGAGAGCTGATGCTATTGCGGACCTGGGTTCACAGGCACTCTGATTCCACTGAAGATAGCAGGGGCCATATCATACTTCATGCCATGTTGTAGTTTCAGGGGAGTTTTTGTTACAAGCATTCCAATGATATTCTTATTCAGAGCACATATCTAATTTCAAGCAAGTTCTGCTAGTCTAGTGCCATTAGACATATTGTTTGCACAGTTGGTAGAATTTTGAGGAGTGTTGAAAGTAGCAAGTGGATTCACTTGTATCTTTAAATTGCCAGGGAAACACAACCATGCAATCAATTTTCCTATGACATTAGCATCCTTAGCCAGCTTTGTTGAAAGTATGTAGCTTCACATGTGAAGCATTGATGACTTCAGTTATTCTCTATCATATTTACAGTGACTGAGAGTTCACTATTTGCATTTTACAGTAACTGAAAAATTCAGTGTACAGTGAATTACAATCATTGAAGTCAAATGGAGTTTTCTGTCTACCTGAGCAGTAACAGCATTTTCACAAGGCAGAAGGATTGGTTGTGGGACTTGAAACATCCCAGGAGAAAGGGAAGATGAAACACTGAGGAGACCATGGGAAAGGAGCAACAGTGTTCAGTGAGCATTTGAAAAGTGTATGCCCCATCTTTAGAAGGAGAGGAGTCTGACTTTTGTTCCTATTCTGACTAGAAGGACTTGGGCAAGTAGCTCTGGGCAGCCATTTGGGAATGCTCCATCAACGCAAAGGAGCAAACATGCTCAGGAGGGATTTTAACTGCTGAATTGTCAATGAGTGAGTCAGAAAAATCAGTTAGTCCTCTTACTGGAGGGTAAGAGTAAGCCTGATTTCTGTCTTCTTTTTATTGCACTTGTTAAAGTTTTTTATCTTTTTGACAGTAGCCAAGTTCTCCGCAACGTGCTGAATGCATATCAAGGTTTATTTTTTATTTCAGCACCTCTCAGGACTAGTCTCACTGATACCATTCCCAGAAAAATAGTGTGTTTCTGCTGCTGTGTTTCCTTCATCTGTTACAGAGGAAATTGTGAAGAAATTTCTAACCAACTGTATCATTTTTTTGCATTTAGCTTTTGTTTAATTTTATAGTTTCTTCATTGTAGCAATTTCATTAGCCCATCTGTGTTATAGGTCTCAAGAGGAAGAATCAAACATCTATCCTTCACTGTGAGAAGAGCACTGGGGGACAGTGGAAATACTGAATGTTCTGTTTACAATACTGTTCCTGCACTTGCAAGGCACAGTCTGTCTTTCAGTGAGGTACAGTTTTCAAAGGCTTTAATCCAATAGCTGAGAATGTCACTGGCATGGTTACACAAAGGAGTTGAGAACTGATCATCTGCAAAGCAACCTTAATATATGTATGATTTTAAACAGGTTCACTCATCTCTCTAAATGCCAAAAATTACATGATTCTTGCAGTGCCTTGGGAAACTCAACTGCTTTTCCAGTTTATTGTTATTTCCCATCTTTTTGGCCACCAAAAAGGCTGAGAAATCGTACTGCATCCATTAGAAAAAGCCTTGTTTAGGAGATAAAAATGCAATTCTGCCTGCAGGAGACCTTTTTTCAGCATCCTCTGGGACTGACTCATGGTTTAGCTTTTTGATTTCCCTCAGTGGATGACATCCACACAGAGCAATCCCTCTAAGCAATCTTATTTCACTTGCTTTGAATAATCTGACCTGTACAACTCTGTTATACAAAGCTTTGTATAGAGCAAGAATTTTCTGTCCTGAAAACCTTTCATCAGCGAAGAAGCCGGAATGAATGTGAACAACTGCTTTTGTTCTGAAATTTCAAGAGAATAGGTTTGAGTAAGAATATGCTTTTAAATGCACAGTTCCACTCTGGCTGACCTATGTTACAGCTTGTTGTCCACAACCTTTGCATTCCACAATAATAGTAGAACATGCTGGGGCTCCTGTGGTCTAACTTCCTGTTGTAAGTCATAGAATCATTTATGTTGGAGAAGACCTCCAAGATCACCAGGTCCCAATTGTTCAGTGAGCACCGTCAAGTCCACCACTAAGCTGTGTCCCTAAGTGCCAAATCTACTCATATTTTAAATACCTTCAGGGATGGTGACGCCACCAATTTCCTGTACAACTTGTTCCAGTGCCTGGCCATTGTTTTGGTAATGAAATTTTGCCTAATCAACCCTTGGCCATCTGAACTCCCATATGCACAAGTATTTATACAGAAAGAAGGATACAGTGGCATCTCTCCTCTCACAGCAGAGAAGTATGCTTCATTGGAGATAAATCAATTTACAGATAAATCAGATGAAAGTTCAGTGTTGAAACCACAATCCTGTGAATCATTTATAAATAGCTGATACCTGCTTGAATATATGGGTGCTACATGCATTTCCTTTTAGTTTCACAAACCTTCTCTTATTTCCCTGCAAACAGCTAATTTCCAGCTCTTATGTGTTTCCCTTTGCCTGTATATCTTCTCAGTTATTAGTGTTGTGCTTATTTCAAGCTGAGGCTTCTGCTTATATATCAGGTCTTAGTAAAAGAAAGGTGTAATTGCCAAAAGGAGTCTTTTGGCACAGTGGCTGTTTAATATATTCACCAATTAATGAGGAAGCAGTCATTAAAATTCAGTCAAAACTTTGATCACAGTTAAAATCTTCTTTCATGAACTCAACATTAAAAACATTTATGTGGATCCCTGTATAAACCCTGTGTTTTATGTAGGTATTATATGTAAAGGGCCTGGATCCATTGCTGCTCCAGCTGCTGTGCATCCAGTGTTGTCAAAACCAGAGCTGCTTCCTAAAACAATTTCTGAAACAAGTAGCAGATAGAAACACTGTTTTCTTTTATAATTGTGTAACTTCCCACCTGCAATATCTGAGTATGTTATGAAACAGCAGGTCACATTTAAGGACACGGTATTTGTGTAACTGAAAGAGAAGGTATTGATTAATGAAGTCCACCTCATACACCTGGTATATAAATCGACATTTATTTATTTATAAACAGATGTTATATTTTTATCAGCCATGGACTTTTCAATTCACCTTCAAGGCAAATTTAAAGCACAACCACAAATGTATGCCACTTCCAAGTTTCCAAGATCTGTTGGCTTGCAGGAGTGCACCAAATATTTCCTGAAGAAGAGTGTTTACAACTATGATTATGTATGATTATGTCAAGGAACAACCAAAAATCACTCAACATTGATTTAACTAAAATTAGTGTTACACTTTTATATCACATTTTGGGATTTTAATGGTTTGCTTGTCTGGCTTCTTTTTTTCTTAAGTTGATGTGTTCATGAAGAAAGGCACTTCTAGCCAATGAATATAGTTTTTAAAATAACAACACCGAGAGTAATAATAGAATCATCAGTCGATTTTTGAAGGAAAGTATAGAGTCCAGTTCTTTATAGGCTAAATGGCTGGTAGGTCAGAATGTCAAAGCAGAAATGTTTGAAAGTGCACTTTTCCCTTCTTTTGCACAACACTGATATATGCTTAATCTTTTATTCCATATGCTTTATACTGATGACATTTGATGAGCAATTACATGGAATATCTTGACAATAGTTTCTCCAAATACTTTAAGATGAACTGCAGGCTTAGTTTGCACAGATTCCATGCTGGCATAAATGAATTTCATAGAAATTTCCCAAAATATTCTGAGTTGGAAGGGACCCACAAGGATCATCGAGTCCAACTCTTAAGTGAATGGTTCATATGGGGACTGAACCATAACCTTGGTGTTATTAGTACCATGCTCTAAACAACTAAGTGAAATGTTACTAAAATAGAATTTGTGCGCCTGTTTCTCAAACTGTTCGTATTTGTTGAGAAATTTTTAAACTATTGATGATATGTTAACTAAAGAGGGTGACTATTTTATGTTAATAGAGAAAATAGATAAATTTGATTTGTGAGTTATGTGATGGATCCAACTTAACAGTGAGTACTCTCTCTTTCCTGTTGTTTGTGCATCACATTTTTCATCAAGTTTTAAGAGAAGTATTTTTATTTTAAGTTGACCCTTTCTGAAACAAGCCACTCTGGTTTTCTTAAAATGATTTTTATGTAGGCAAACTTTCAAGTTCTAATTATCTGGATTGGTGTTTATGTGAATACAAAGAATTGTTTTTAAGATTTTCTTCATATTAATAATGTTTAACAGAACATATGCTCATCTGTTCTGCATGTTGTTTGATGGCAGAGTTCAGTTTTTCTGTCATCGCATACAGTTTGTCAAGGACAGACAGTAAAAATGAAGAGCTGGGAGACTGCAAAACGTGTTTAAGCTGAGGAAACATTGTCTTTCATCACAGCAGGCTTTCTAGTGTATTAGAAAAAAAGTTATTATTAGGAAACTCCCTTCAATATTTTTAGTAATTTGAAACAGTGACACTCTTGCTACAAATGTGTGTGGTACAATGTTGCTGATGTACTAACATTCAAGCCCTCAGTAATATTTCTGAAAGTTCATGAAACATTTCATAGATTGGTACTGGTCTTGCAAATGGAACTTTGATGGGTTGGGTGCTACTGTTATTCAACAGGACTGAAAAGTCCGAAGAACTGGATACTTTCTGCATTTTCCTGCCACCAGAAGGAAAATATCTGAGTCAGAAGAGAGCTTCTGCTGTCTCCAGGCCCTTAAAAGAGGAATCTTTTGAACAAGAAAGAAATACATGAATTTGCTTGTTTCTCTGAGGAGAACAGAGAGGTGAACAGAATGGGTCCAGAACCTAGGGAAAATCTGCTCCTGTATTCTCATGCAAAAACTAAGTTCAAATTATGCTGCTGTTACTTCCTTCTTTCTTGTTTCCTCTTTCCTAAAGTTGCAGATCTGAAAAGTGAGAAATGCAGAACTCTCTTGGACCTACAGATCTCCCCAGGCAGCAGAAGCAGGAAGGCCTGAGGAATGATAGTGTCAGGCACACTTGCCCAGGGCTAGCGGAGCTCCATGGGGTAGCCCCATCCTCGATCAGCACAACCATTGCTGTAGGAAGAAGAGGGAGCACTCTGGGGGACCCAAAGGCAGATGTGGGGCTGGAGAGCAGAAGACAACCTCTTGCATCCCATTTAGTAAAGCTTACACTCACTCGAAAGTTTAAACTGCAAGTTGCAGTTTCTGGTTAATGTCTTTGGATTAAGCAATAATGAAATACTATTCCAGTCTATGAAATACTTGTTCTGAACTGTTTAGTGTCTGGTTTAAAATCAGAACAGACCCCAACCCAAACCCCTCAGTTCTCCATCAGCATGTCACTTTTTTTTTTAATTAATTTTTTTAATATTTTTTTTTCCCAGTTTTGTTTAGTTTTGTTTTTTTGGGGCAGCTGCATGGTTTCTGAGGCATTCTGGGAGAGCAAGTGCCAACACTGTGTGGAAGATTTATGTCCATTTAAAAACAAGGTTTGTTGGATCAATTATGTGTGCACATATACTATCACTCCAAATCTGCATATGTTGCTTTTCCATGCAAAATTCATGTTCTTGTGCAGTGCTTCCAGTTTCAATGTATCACATGTTGTAGCTTTGTATTTCAAAAGTCCATAGTTGCTGTCGACAGATTTTTATACAATGGAGACTCTGGGAAGTGAGGTATGTGGGACTGGCAGCAAGTTTTAATTAATATTTCTTAAAGGAGTTTTAGTAGCTATGTAGTCTTGAAGAGCTGATCCTGGCTTTTTCCCTCCTGTGAGCAGTTACATAGATGCACCACCCTGCCCAGGGCTCTATTTTAGCCCCTGTGGCTCCCCTCATCTGTCCATGACCCAGAATACTGTTCCAGCCATCATCCCCTTCCCCAGTGACTCTGCAGCAGGGCTGGTCTCCAGTTTCCCACAGCCTTGCCCTGGGCCATGAGCCCTGCTGGCCCAGGCCCACCCATGGGTTTGTGCTCCCAGGGAGATACCTTGTGCCCAGGGCTGGGGCTGCTCCCAGCTGCCCAGCTCCTGGCTGGGGTGGTACATGCATTGGCTGCTGGGCCCTGCACAGACTGGTCTCCTGGGGAGCCCTCACTACTGTCAGTACCTGACTCCAAGGGAGCCACAATCCTTTGTGGACAATGTGAATGCTTATTAACAACATATTAATTACAATAAAAGTCCAAGTAGGCTTTTTCACAACTTAAACATTTCCCGGGAGCGCTTTCCTTGCAATCCAAAGCTCACATTCATAAAACTTTTTCCTCTCTGGCAATTTGTATTAAATTCAATAGCTCAAAATGAGTTGTGAGTCAACCTCCATGCTCTGAATCATCAAAATACTTCTATATTATTACCAGATATTAAACCCGACATCTTGTTCAAGTAGGAAGGGTAATGCAAGTTTAAGGAATCTTTGTGACTCGGTGTATGTAGGAAGCACTGTGGTTTTGTGTAATGGGAAGAACAGCCTGGAATCAATCCTGCCAGTTTTTCCTGGGGAAAACTGCCAAAGGAATGAGCTGTTAAGTCAATGTTGCGTTATAGTGAAATTTTTGGCACATCTAATGCTTAAAATCCCCTGAAGAGAAAATATTGTAAATCCAGCTGGTAGTGCTAGAAGGGAGCTTCGTAGGTTGGGAAGGAGGTTGTTGCTTCTTGTGTTTGTTGAGATCTGGGAAGAGGTGCCACTTCCCATCCCGTGGTGTTGGCCCTAGGGAAGCGTGGCTGGGAGCTGCCACCTGGTTGCTCACTGCCAGGGGGTGTTTGCTGTGACAGCTGGGGGTGGCACTGAGCACTGGACATGAGCAGGGATGCAAGGGTACTCAATGGAATCACTGCATGAACACTTGTGTCAATGGATAGTGTAATAAGTGAAATGAACCATGAGTAGATAAGGGGAATATGCAGGCCAGGTGGTTTGTGAAACGTGTGTATTTCAAATGGGGCAATACATCATGAACTTCATGACTGTGTGTGTAAGCAAGAAAAGAAGCAGTTGACAAAATATTTATACTGAAAATAAAATTTTACTTCAAAGACTGCTTTTAGGCATCAGTCAGTTAGGGAAAAAACATTTTTTTACTTGCCATACAAATTTCAGAAGTCATGTTTCAAAGATGCTTTAAGGGTACTTGCACCTTGGAAATGTGGCCAAATAAACTAGTGTAATATCTATTGTGTATATTTAATAACAATGAAATTATCACTTGAGGCTGTTGCATACTATAACATTAGTTTCATAACTTACTGTCTGTTTGTGCATATGTGGGCTGGGTTTTTGTCTTTGATAAGGTCTTGGCTCCTCACTTGGGCAGTCCAGGGAAGTGAGCTGGATCTGCCACGTTTTGTTCTGTTGTATCTCCCTGTCTTCTTTACTGATACTTCTGTGAAATTCTCCTGCTTTGAAGAAATAAAATGTTTTTTCCAGAAAATGAGGTACAGTTATTTAGGAGTGGGATTTCTCTGTGGTGATACTTATCCCTGCCAACAGCACAGCTTGGACTGAAGCTAAAGAATGATCATTTGTCTGATATAGATATCTTGAGAAATACTCAACTGGTCTTATCATGAGCAGCATGTTTGACATTTCTACATTCCATAACTGATTCAGCTAAGAATTTGTTTTGGTATAACAGATAATGACTCTTTAAGAAATTGGGAAGAAAATTATAGTAGCTTAGAATCTTATTTGCATGTGTAGCAGGGTCATTTTTGACTACATGCATTGCATAATTACTTTAAGGAGCTCTTACTTTAAGCACACATCTGGATCAGCTGTATAAGACCATGGTTGTTAGATATTTTATTCAGTCTCCAAAACACAATGTCTTTTTTAAGCTGGTGTCGTTGTTATTATATATTTTGGCTTCTCATTGCAAAATGATTATCCAAGCTCTTGAACGTGTTTTCTGTAGAACAGTTGAACTTCAGATTATTGTGAATTCCCAGTATGCACTTGTATGTACTAGTATTACATGCAATTACATAATTTAAGACTGAGTAAAGTGCACCTTTAGAAAATTTGGAAGTGAATTTTCCATTAGAGCGGAATGAATATTGCAAAACAACTTCCACAAATATTTCAATATTTCAGTGATTTCATAATCGCACTTTTTTTGTAATCAGTCTTAAATATTTCCTTTGAATCCTCAAAAAACACGAGAAAGATCAATTTGTAGGCACTTAGAAAACACTCCAGTTATCTTAACTGAATTCTGAATTAATTATGCTACCCTAAATACTATTCTCTTAAAACTATGTACAGTTTGTGGCTGAGGCTGTTGCAACAAAATAATTCAAAATTTTTTTAAATTAAAAGTGTTTTTTTCTTAAGAAACTATATATATATACAGTCTATAATTTAGAAGAAGAAAGGGATAAATAAAAGAAAACCTTCAGTCTCCTCATTTTTGGGATGTTCCTAACTTTTGAAACAACTGTCAATTCTCTAAAACTTATAGGACTGACTATCTGACAAGCCAGCAGAGGAGTGGTTACTTTAGATAATGTAAGACCCCTTGTCTTGCATATCCTTTGTATCTATGAGGTTGGGAGAGACACACTGGTGGATATTTGCAATATTTACAAATATTTCGCTCAATATTTAAGGGAACTGGATATTCTCTGCACTTTTCCTGTAGTCAGTGCAAGAACCAAGCAAGAGAGAATCTGCTCTAAGGGCAGTTTACATGAAGAAATCTCTTTTTGCCCACCCTTGGAAAAGCTGTTTTTCTCTTCCTGTTGTCTGTAAGGATAGTTTTTTAAATTAGGTGCCTCAAACTGGAGAGCATTATTAATCCCCATGTTATATATGTATATCTTTGTGTGTTGCAGAGGTTGTAGCCTATGGAGAATTATCACTTCTCTGTTGGGTTCTTTCTCTGTTATTTAACTTTCCTGCAGGATTCAACTGCAAGGGAACAAAAGTACCTCTGTCTCTCCGAGATTTGGATCCAGAAACAATATCACTTCTGTTAACTCCTGATTATGGAACTGGGCCAGCTCAGTTACATTTCTCTCCTTTCAGAGTATACAACCAAATAGTTCTACCAAAAGTAGGGGTGAGTTAGCCAGTGAAACAAAAGATCACCTTAGAGAGATGATTTTGTAATCTTTAGTGTATATTTTTCTCCCATAATGTTATACATCATCAAAAGCTAATTTGAATGGGATTCTTCTTTGAGGCTAAAGGAAAGGAGCAGATCTAACCTACAGTCTTCTGGCAAGCCCAGAATTCCTTGAGGCTTGGTGCCTCAAGGCCCTAAGCCTGTTTTACTTAGTTATTGATCATTTTAATTTTATGTTTCTGCTGGGTTTTTCATAATCCATACAAAAATAAGAGTTGGTTCTCAAATTGTGCTCCTTTCCTAAAGTTCTAAAAATAGAGGTTATTTTGCAAAGAGCATCTTCATGCATGTTGACTACCCTGCAGTATACTGAGAAGTCTCTTTAGAAGGTAAAGAAACTCAAGTGAGAACAAACCATTTAAGAATTGGAAAGGCTGTGACAGAGCACAGCTGATTCCATCAGCATGGAGGCTTATGAGATCTCAAAAAAACTCCCGCATTCCAGAAGAAGCTATTCTGTGTGGAAGTGAAGACACTCTGAGACTGCTCTGTATTGTGAATCAAAGGGGATTTGATTTGTAAATGGGAATGATTAGAATACTCCTTTTGAAAGCTCTTTTCTGGTCAAACTTAAAGCTGTTATGTGCACATATAAAGTTTTAACTGCTGAGCCTCTATCTACAGCCTTTTGAACACTCCTACTTAAAGAAGTCAACAAAAACTGCTGACAATTTTCCACATGCAGTGGGTGCTTGAATCATTGTAGCCTTGACTCATTTGTCAACTATTGTACCATTTTGATACTTGCAAGAACATTTGAGACTACCACATCTTACTTGCAATCCAGAGTCTCCATCTACATTTTACTGCGGGTAGCAATCACTGAAAGAACTTTGACATAAAACAGTATATAAGCCTGGGTACAGAACACAGGTTGATCATCAAGGCTGCTATTTTTGATGGTCTACAGAGAAAGAGAAATGCAATTCTAAATCTCGTTAAGCTCATGAGTGATCTTTCTCTCCCTCTCTTCATATTAAGAATTTTGGAATACTTACGTTGAAAGCACAGCTTAACAAAATTCTAAGATGCCTCCTGGAGATCGCCCGGGGCAAAGCCTATAAACATCCAGATGGGATTTCTAAGTTTGCCAAGACAAAACTGCAGTGTATGTGAAGACCTGAAGACCATACACTTCCTAAATTCTTTGCAGGAGAAAGATGGGGAAATGGACCTTATAGGATATTTCTATTTAAAAATAAGAGTGTTTCTAGGAGCTTCAAGAGACATGGCTCTGATGCTGTTCCATAGTGCTGACTACATTAAAATTATTATTATTTTTTAAAATTCTGTCTGCATTTGCTGAATAGTCTGTAGGATAAACTCATGGTTAGAATATGGTGCCAACAATGCCAAGGTCACAGGTTTGACCCCCCATATGGGCTGTTCACTTCAGAGTTGGACTTCCTGATGCCTGTGGGTCCCTTTCAACTCAGAATATTCTGTGATCTACTCAAAATTGTCATAGTTATATTTCAAAATAAATCACTATCCCGAAGCCTATAGAAAAGGATCTTGGTTTGTGGCCATTGTGCTAAATTATGAAGTATTCGTGCAATTTTAACACCTCTACATGGTTTGGTTATGCAAACAAAAGTTAGGGGTGGGACTTCCCTGTTCAAGATATTTGTATGGAAGTAAGAGGGGGAAAGAAAGACGGAAAAAAGAAAGATGCTTCAAAATATTAGATATCAAAAAGCATAATAATTTAAATACTTTTTATGAAATGGCAAGCTCCTTATGAATGTTGTCTCTTAAAGACAGCTAAAGAATTTGGCTTACATTACCAAAGTTACCTGGGACACTGTGTAGTGCTTTTAGGGACATTACAATTATATGTAACACCATAATCTCAAGGATTCAATAATTTTTTCTTTTATTTGCATGAAAAAGGGACTGAAGTGTTTTTGTTCACTAAATTAGGAGCAATTCCAATGTACTCACAAATTCTGTAAAGATCTTTTCCAAGAACTGGTCTGGTATATCCCACGTGAGGTGTTTGGTGAGACTCCCAAATAAGATGCAAGGCTCTTAATATGAACAACAAATCCCTATTTTATTACAAAATTAATACTAAACTTTTTCATAGAGAAAAATCGGATTGGCAATGCAAGGTAGCTCATAAACCCTGGTATATCACCCTCTTTTTCCAATTGTCTCCTGACCATTGTAAGCCTGTTTGATTGATTTGAATGAGCTCAGTAGGCTTCTTGGTTGCAGCAAATTTCGCACAAGCTTTTTCCACAGTGGAGCATTTGTTTTTTGTTTGATTGGGTTTTAAATTTTTTTTTCTGGGGGGAGAGGGAGTATTGTGTAGTGGACTTTGTGTGTGTGTGTGTGTGTGTGTGTGTGTGTGTGTCTGTTTGGGTCTTTTGTTGGTTTATTTTTTGTTGTCATTATTATCCAATATTTCCTTTCTTGCTTCTAGAGGTGACTGGATTCAGATATGTTAATGCTGTGGTATTAATGATGCATTGGCTTCCTATATCCAAGCAACTTCCTGTAACCTCCTGTTTTCAGAGATACAGGGCATGGAGTCAAGCAGCTCTTCTGTAGTGCTTTGAATTCAAAATTCTACTACAGTCCTTTCACTAGCCTATCATGTTCAGGAACAACTGCCTGTGTTGTCAGTTGTTCAAGGAGGTGCAAAAGGACTTGTTTTTAATAAGCAAATATTTTGTTGTTTTCTAAATGGACTTTGTCCTCCTCTTTTTGCCCTTTTTTGTGTTCTTTGAATGTAAACATGGATTTTCTAAAATGCAGGATGAAAGAAAGCAGAGAAGAAAGGTTCTCAGAATTGCATTTCACGGTTCTTCACTATTTTGTTGAGTGTTATTTTGTTTAGAAACAGAAGTTTGCCTTTACTTGCAAGTCTTTTAAAATTGCTTCAGTTTTGTTCATATTCCAGTTAACAAATTAAGCATCCCTGCCGCGTGCTGCTGGGGAGGACAGGGAGACACAGTCCACACCCAAGGGGAGGTGAAAGCTGGAATGATTTTATTCGGGGGATATGAGACTCTTATAGGGTTTGGGGGAGGGGTTTGGGAACTGGGAGGAGTTGGGGCAGGACACAGAAAATATGGGGAAGGAGGGGAGGGGGGAATACAATTATGGGAAAAAGGGGGAGTGCCTAGCTTTACATCATGACGCTGGGTTAGCATCACCAGCCAGCCAATGGAAAAATAGGGAATAAACAACCAATGAGGGTCGGTTACTGGGTAGCCCTGGCCAATGGGGGTAAACCACAGAAATACAGGAGAAGTACCTATCTGTCTAATACAATAAGTCACTATCTATGCTGTAGAGAACCTTTTAAAACGTAAACTTCTGAGGTTTGAGGTAGTTGTCTGTTTTCTGGTGTTGATTACTTGATAGCTAGCTCTATCCACTCATGAAACTGTCCATCCTGGTTGTTTTGGCAGTCCCTGAAGCAGGGTTCCCCGACACATCCCTACATACTCCACCCGTCTCTTAGGATGCTCTCTCTCTATATAATGTTCAGTAATAGTGCAAGCAAAAAAGTGCTAAAATGTATGCAGGGTTTGAATCGATATTGAGGTTTGCTATGCACAGCTGTGGTCAAATCTATGATAAATTATCTTTTCATTAGTGTTATTAAATGTAACATTCAGACTATTTATCCATTAACATGCTGTCATCCTAGAGGAATTTTTATGAAACTGGATTACACTTGTAAAAAGAACTTCTGTACTTTCTTCAGGTTCTAGAAAATTACATTTAGGATTAATCTTCTTTTCTCTCCACTTATTTCCCCTCCCCCAACAACTTTTTCCCTTTCCCCTCCTTCTCTGTTGATATACTCATTATTTTCTGAATGAATGCCAACACCATAGCAGATTTTTCAAAGACACTCATCGTAGCAGACATTTTGAGCTATGGCTTTGACAGATTGCACATTTTGAAAGTGCGATACTGTAGAAAGCTTTTTAGTAAATTTGGCAGACTACATACTGTCTTGAAATCCACTGATGAAAAGTGAAAAATCTATTAGATGTAGGTTGGCAGGATACATGTGACCTGCTGACAGGCTGTGCACATATTTTATTCGATTCCAGGAGCAAGGAATCCAATTCTCAGGGGTTTATGAAGAATTGCAGTAAATGTCACTTAGAGAAAGAAAAAAAAGAAAAAAGACAGTCTTGGGAGAATTAGATTGTAGGAGATGACTAAAAAAAGAGTTTCAAGAGTCTTTGTCTTACATATAAGCGTTTTACTGAAATTATGATTGGTAGAGAATATGTAGGAACCATGATAGTAGTGTATGTTATACTGCTAAGGAGATGCTTTGATTAAACCCCCCTTCTTGAAGAAAGAATTTGCAAATAGAGGAAATCCTTTCATTTTCCAGTGCTCAAAATATAGGCTTATAAATTTTTGATGTTTGAGCTGGGATACTCGGTATCCCATGATTATTCCACAGGAAAGAGCTTAGCTTCCAAAAGTAGAAGGGCTTTGCAACAGTTTACTTGCAGGCAGAATGTAACTCTGAGGAATTTCCCTTGTGGATCTGAAACCTGTTATCTCCCTTGGTGGTTCCTCAAAAGGTAGATCTGTTACACAATGTCTTGTATGAGAGGGCACTGCAGTTAATACTCGGTGTGTATAGACAGAAGCAGCACCCTGTGTGTGCCTGTGGCTAACCTGCAGTATCATGGCTTTAGTTTGAATACACAGGTCATGATGCTGCCCAAAGGGGTGATAGGACCCTCCTCTCCATCCTTGACTACGTATTTTCATCTCTATCTTTGTACTGGCTTTATCTTTTGGCACCGTAGTGTTATTTGAATCAAACTGCTGATCTAGCTAAAAACTAATTATAGCACAAAAAAAAAAAAAATCACGTCTGGATAAGGAGGCTCAGTAGGCACATGGGCACTAATACTTGTGCAAGAAGAGGAGGAAATGCACTGTTAGGGCAGGTAAGGGACAGAAAGAACTAAATTTTTGGTAGTGACTTAATTTTGTACTTTTTTAATTTGGTGACATGTACTCATCATAGTATTATTTGGCTTACTCATTCTTGCCAAAACTGTGGTAGGACTAAGGATGGTATTCAAACAATCACATGTAAAAGTGGGGGCATCTACATTGCACCTCATTACAATGTAACTGGATCTTAACAGTTGGTTTTTTATTTCCCTCATAAAATTTCTACCTTAGATAATAATAGTGGGATATTGAAATGGATCTTACTGAAACAGATGAATTGGCTATCAAATTTTCTGTCTATGGAAGTATATTTCATCACATAGTCATGTCATGGGCTTTGCATTTCTCAAGGGAAGTGGTTTTACTACTTAAGTGTTTGGGACTTTCTCAGTTTTTTCATTGCAATAGTTTGAATACTCAGGTCATGATGCTGTTCTGTTTTTTAAAATATTTTGTCCTGTTATTCTAATATTCTTTATTTCCATTGAAAATATGTATCCTCAGCACTGACTGTGTTGTGATCACTAGTAAAAAACCAAATCAAAACACTGCTTATTACTTTTTGATTAACATTTGCACAGGCAGGCCAAAGCAAATATATTTCCTTTCTTTGCAAGTTTTAGGGACATTAAACGGGGGAGAGGACTGATCATGGAAAGATGAAACAAAGATTCTTTAACAAGAGAAAGGAAAATAAAAAAATTTAAAAGTTGAAACTACTGAATTTGGAGACCATAACTTGGGTTTTTAATATTTGAAACTGGTTCCTGCTTCTAATCCTAATTTGAAATTCAAAATATGAAATGAGTGTGTTTCTCAGATGAGAAACAGGATGTAGGGATTATGAGCCCTAGCAAATTCTCTAAGTTAAACCTTTGGTTCTTTTATGTAAGACTCGACTAAGAGATCTTAGACTCTTTTAGGGAGACCTATTCTGTTTTAGGAAGACTGACAGTGGCACTGGAGACAAAGCATACTTAAAATGTCACAGGAGGTTGGAGATAGAAATGTTCTAAGGGTCTGGAGGCATTCTGTAAGTGGGTTAGGATGTAAAGAAAGGAAATGACAGAATTATAAAGATGCTTATAAGGAGATTCATACTGATTTTTGCATATGAGACATGACTAACTGCTGATGTGCAGCACGGAACTGTCCTATGAGGCACTTCTATAGCTAGAAATCCAAGAGAAGGGTTGCACAATTTGTAGCCTGTTAAAAATTTCTCTTGGCCATAAGGAAAGGATCTGAAGATGGAAGGAAAGACAGGTGATGTGAAAAGGTGGTCAGGTTGCCCAGTCGGTCACTAAAATGAGAAGTTCCCTGAATCCAGTGCGCATGTCCTCCCATCTCACCCCAACAATGCATCGGAAACTGCTTGAGAAGCATGGGTCAGGCAATCTGAAAACACTGGGGAAGGAAAATTAAAAATAGGTGACATAGAAATAAAGAGAATGTAGATGAGGGGTGTTGGGAAATAAAGGTGTGGAGACAGTGCTAGAGTGGGAGTTAGAGACACTGGGGTAAAGTGAAAGGAGTGTGTATGGAAGAGTGGAGAGGGAAGTGTTTGGGTTTTGGCACCCTTGACCTTGAAAAACAGCAATGTCTGAGTTGCAGATAACTGTGCAGAGGGTGCAGAAGTACTAAAGCTGTCAAATTCATAAGGTTCGATCTGACAGGGTAAATGGTAGCACACAATCTACTATAAAAATCAAGATGGCACTTGATTTGTGTTATAAAGGAAATATTTATAAAAAGTTATGTGTTTGTTATAAATGGCATAGTATTTTTCTCTGAACTTTCAGTGTATGCTATTGTGAGGGGCAGCACATAAATACAACAATTTTGTTTTGCTCCACTATGTCAGCTCCCAGTTTAAGTATTAATTTAGAATAATGTACCACCCATCAATCACAACTTCCATGTCTTAGTACTTTCCTTTGTTGTATCCTTCAGTCTTGAACTAGCGTGTTCCAAATATATGTCAGTCTTTAATCAGTGTAGCCAGAATGGCATCCAACCTTTTGCAAGTTCTAGTGTACTTTTTCTGAACCGACATCTGATCTGTCAAATTCACACCTCTTGAAAATGTGAAGATGTAGGCAACAGGGTTAGTATAAGAAGTATGTAATTGTGAGACAAAATGTATAAATGCTTTTCAGTAAATTATTTTTTAAATGCCATATTATATAATAATATTATAATTTTATCATTTGTATTATATATGTATATTTGAAAAAAGTGGTTCCTGTGATTGACATTATTGTCCCAATACAAATACATAAAATTGTCCTCCTTAGTACTGAGGGCACTATCTTCAGGGAAAATAAAATTACATGTATTGAAGGTCCTTGTCTGTAAGGAAGAAGATAATTTTTAGCAGTAAGAGTTGACTTTTAAAAGGAGAAAAAAGAAAATCCTCCACAGATTTCATAACAGTGGTCCTTGTTGCTTTTTTTTTAAATTTTGTTTTCTCTTTCAATGCACACTTTAATATTTTTCACTGACCTAGGAAGCTACTTTCTTCAGGTCATTGGGGTGGAATTGACATTCTTTCAGATGTATGTGATCAAGCTACTTACTGACAGAAAGAATTGAAAATTCCTTGCCAGCTGCATGCATTTGTATTAAAATCAAATGTACAATATCTTTGTCAATACTGCACTTGTCTGACAGGTACAGAAGCACTTGTGCAGACAGATAGACTGCACCAGAGTGTATTATGGGCTGATATGAGAGTATGTATCCACAAGTGACTAAGGGCTAAAGTTGCCATGTGAACTGTTCACTTGCTCTCGTGTCACTACTCAGAAATATGAAGTCCCAGTCCAAGACCTGTTGTGTCTCAGAGACAGTAAGAGAGGTGAGTAAACTATGCTTTAAGTCCGTGGAAGGGCTTGATTTTTCAAGCAAATCAATTACCCACTGAGGATGATGAGTTCAGTTTATAGTAAAGAAACACTGACTCTCAAGCAACACAATGGTTAGAGCACTTACTCAGCAGTGGAAAACCTAGGACTGAAATAATAACTGTTGCTAAAGAGACATGAATTTTGAACTCCCACTTCACAAAAATGTGCCATGGCCATCAGGAGACAAGGAAGTCTAAGCTGGAAGGACACATTCAAAAAATTGAACAATTTCACCTGTGACAATATTGGTTCCTTTGTGCAGAAAGGAACACTGGAGTGATCAGCTAAGGGCATCACAGAAAAGCAAGTAGCAACCTAAGTAAGGACACTCATGCAGATGCTACCGGAGGAGAAGGGATGCTGCTGGACTTGCCTATGTGTTTTGCACTAAGGGCTTATTGGAAGGAGCACACCAGCAGCACTGGAAAGCAGGATCACACCCCAGAACGGCAAACCCACAAAGGAATGATTTGATTTTATTATTATAAAAGTGACACTTGAAACCTTTACTTATTCATTTACGTGACTCTTGTGCTAATCAGAAGCCTTCTGAATTTGATGAGCTTTTCCATTTACTTTGACAATATAGGCTTAGGCTGTAAATTTAAAATTGTCTGTGCCTCTGTCAAAGAAGTGTTGTATTACATTTCAAACAATGTTTACTGGTGGGGATATGAGTTGTCATTTTGATTACAAAGAGAGGCTCTGCAGGGAGTTGCTAGTAGTAACTCTAATAAAGAGTCAGACCATAAAAGACTCAGAGGACTCAATATAAATTATAACTGTACTTTAATTTAGAGTTGTTGTCTTACAAAATATTCTCTAAGGAATTTTTTAAAAATAAGTCATCCATACATCCATTCTTAAAGAAAAAGGAACTCTGTGGCAGAATGAAAGATTGCATTGTACCTGTGGACAATAAAAAATGTTCAAATAATTTTCTTTTTATAATACAGTGCAAAATAAAATATTTGAAATACTGAATATAACATTTAAAATTCAAGAGTTTTTAGGGACTGTGAGTCTAATTCTTTTTCTCAGCAAAATGTAGTCTCTTCCTTTATTGCATCTGAGAGCAATATCATGTTAACCCCAGGCGGCATCAACCATAAAGTTAAAGTGACAGCACGATGTTCCTCAGGGGAAAATGTGAGGATGCTTCTTACATTTGCATCAAAGATCAAAGCACAATTTGGGGTAGGTGCTGACTGAATGTACAAAATTCAAAGGACATTTAAGGCTAATAGCTATAATTAGTGGTTCACCAGACTGCTTTAATGGCAGAATAAGAATCTCATACAGCATAATATTAAGAAGGGAGTCTCTGTAGCTGAAACTAAACAAAAATCTGAATTCAGCCAAAAATCTACCTGCCAAAACAATTTTTTGTTTGTTTTGTGTTCTTTTTGGGGTTATTTTTTTCTTTCTATTATGCAATAAGATTCAGCCCAATATTTTATGGGGTCTTTGTTGTTGTTACTTGGTTGGTTGGTTTTTTTTGGTCAATATGTAACACTTCTCACCTTTCTAAACAATAAAAGCCAGCTTAAGACTATAAAAGTAATTTTCAGCATATGGCAAATCATATGCATTATCAGATAAGTGATAATTTGTCATTAATTAAGTCCTCTCCCTTTCTGTATGGCAGGAATGGGCAAATCAGATCCTGTCCACGGTTCATTAATAGTGGTCCAAGTCCCTGGGTGCAGGGCACCAGGAGTGCTTGCTGCAGTCTGTCATCCTGACTTTTCTCTTTCTCTCCATACACAAAGTTAGTAAACACAGAGATATTAATATTTAGACTGCAATCAAGAAATCATGCTGTTTTAAATCATCCTATTATCATATCTATTTCTTAACTTTCTTTCCTGTGGTGCATTTAACTATCTGCTATTTTATGTAATTTCTTACATAAAGCCTCAATTTTGGAAGTTCTGTAACTAGAAATAAAAAACACTTAAACCCCCAAACACATGCATGATTAAAATGACCCTTTGTTCCCATCTGTTGCTTATGCAATTTAAAATGATATATGCACAAAGTAAGGCTATTTAATACTCTGTGAATTTTCACAGAAGATTGACCCAAAATATTATATCTTTCCTGCCATTGTAATGCATGGAAAAAAAGAAAGAGAGGGAGATATTCAATGACTTCTTTGTTGTTGCTGTAGTTTAAAATTCGTCTTTTAAAATGAAAAAAAAATTTGGCTTAGAGAAGTGAGGGGAAAAAGTATCAGTCATGACCACAGTGTAAGTACTGTAATCTAATATATATATAAAAACTTATTTGTGCCTTTCTCTATTGTCTAGCATCTGATTTGCTTTTTTCTATCTGTTAGCTCAAGCCAAGTAATACTTTTGGGATGGACAGATATGCCTAGAAAGGCAACCTGAAACCAGATGGCCTTGGGGATGTTGTGAAATGAGTGTATGTTTCAAACGAGAAGCCCAAGTGAAAGGAAAAAAAGTGCATATTTGGCATTGCCCTTTGAGCTGGCATACCCAGACTGGCAGCACTGAACCACTTAGGCATTTTGAAGGTGGACATATGAAATTACACATGCCATGAGCTGGGATTCTTGGTCTGGAAGGTTTTCCCAATACCTCTTGAAAAAAAAGGGTTATTTTGCATATCAAATCAACTGAAATAATGTGGATTTGTTTCATTTTCCCTGTAGAAAAAATGAGACTGTGGTAAAATATGGGGTTGGTGTGGAATGGCAGCAGTGTATTGCAATCTCTTACCTGACATGAGTATTCAGTAAAGGAGTTCTGGGAGACCTGAGATGTCCAGCAGAGCAGTCCTCATTTCTAACCATTTCTCTGCATTTCTGGAGTGGGCTAATCCATATGTCAACTTAGTCCATGCGATATTTTGCAGCAAGTTTTGAGGGTAGTACTTCACTGGACACTGAATTTTCCTATTAGCACTAAAAATATGACCACAGAAAAGAATAGTTTTTGAATATCTCTTGCTCACCTCATTAAAAACGGTACAGATATTGGAACATTGCTCTTAGGGGAAATCTGAAGGTGTGCATTAATCTTTTAATTAATAATCTAAAAGAAAAATGATTCTCTTTGTGCATATCAGCTTATTCTTAACAGGGTGATCAAAATGATATGCCAGGGACAAGAAAAAAGCAGATCTGAAATAGCTGGCACAACATGTTATACCTGTGGTTAGATTTCAGACATTTTCTGTATGCAATTAATATTCATTATATCTTTGCACAAGAGCTTATTTCGGAAGTCTGACATGGAGAAATTATTTGAGTGATTTGACTTACTGTATTCTTTTGCATATAGTAATTTTGGAAAGGTTTCCATTAGATTGAATGTTCAGAATTAACAATAGTTTTGCCTTTAATTTCCAAATGTAGCTGCAATAATGCAATCTAATGTATTTTTAAAGAAAATCCCATGTTTTTTATCAATTCAATTTGTCCCAATTAATTCTTAAAATAAGAACGTTATTTTTAAATATTGCCTTTACAAGGATTGCAAGAAAAGAAAGTATTGATGTAAAACTTGGGAACAGTGCCTCACTATTGATATGAGATGTTCTAAATTTGCTTATAAAACAATGACTCCTGATATACATATCTTGAATTTCCAGACTCAGTTATTGCTTAAGGATGAATGAGCCACCTGTTTTCCTGACTATCCTTGTTCCTTTTATCCTTTCAAGGTGACTTTAGTAGCTATGTCTCCAGACACAGCAGGAACAGAGAGAAACAGGGATGAAAGAAGCACATCAGCCAGCCTGTAAATATCTAGGCCACAAGCACAAGTTTACTACATGTAAACTGCTTATTAAATTTTAGAGACAACCCAGAGCTAACTTAACCCACATAACACAATATGGTAATACATATTAAGACATGTGGACATGGAAATTAAGATAGCAATGCTTGTCTCCACACTGAGTATATTTATTCATATGAAATAAAAAAGATTTGATCAAAGCTATCTAGATGCTTTATTGAATACATCTACCGAAGGTACATTGCCTAATTGTGGCAGCTCTAAGGAAATTCGAGGCTAAGAAAGTGACTTTGGAGAGCTTAATGTCCGTAACTGTTGAATGCTCACTTGCTAGGTTAAGAGGAGAGTTAAATTCACAGCTGTCACATATGGGCATGTTGGAGTAATACCACAGATCCTTCTTGTTTTCCCTGTCCCCACTCCCCCTCAAAGTCTACACACTTTTTATTAAGAAAACAAGAAATAATAATGAGGAGCTGTCTTAACACAAGAAATGCAACCCAACATGCAGTAGGGCTTAGATAATTATTTTTAGTAAGCCACTCTGACTGTTTTTGCTCTGAAAACACTTAGAATTGGCTTCTGTGTGAAGTAGAAGAGCCCTGCTGATACTGGATTGATGCTCTCCCTAGGAATGTGAGCTGCAGAGTTTTGGCCACAAAAGCAGCTGCTATTATGGTCTTTTTTCTTTTCCTCTGTGTGTGTGTGTCCCAAGAGGCTAGCTGCTAAATTGGAAGCTGTGATTTGTATTCAAAGTGGAGATGGAAGAGTACCTACTAACTTTCAATTTAATTGCTTATGTTGCTGAGTGGGTTATGTTAGAGGTGTTTGTAGCATTGCAGAGCGATGGTTCTGCAGACTGCTTCTACCAGTTAAGCACTGCTTCTTTTGCTCAGAAGGGAAAGCTGAATGTATTGATTTCTTCCTATGTTTAGGATACAGTGAATGAAAATGGTACCTTATGCATTCTTGGATCTGTGCTTGAACTGAGCAGACTAGAGAAACTGCAACAAATGCAAGAACAAAGCAGTCTGTTAAGGATTCAGTTTAAAAAGAGAATTGAAATATCTTTTTGTCAGGTGACAGAAATGTCTGAACACAGCTGTATAGTTTTGATGTAGTAGAATTATCCTATGAACTGCAGGGATCTTGGTTTGCTGTTTTTTACTCTTGGCTTTCTTAACTGCTAAGGAACAAATAGACAAACGGAGGAATTGAACCTCTGAAAAGTTGAATCAATTAAAATTGATAGAATGAATATTTGTCTTATAAAAAGTGTATTTATAGCTCTGTTTCAAATAGGAAAGGTAAGATTCATCCAAATGAAAATGAGGACTTGAATGGATATAATCATGAGGGTGTTCCCTGACATGTATAGTTAGAGCAGGGCCCAGCACTGTTGGCTGTCATTTAGTTGTTCCTAGTTGGTACAGCTCACAGTCTTAGTTTTATAAAAACATTTATATGATGTGAGCAATGGAAATTATGTCCCAGCCTACCTTATTTTATATTTAAGGGTGTTTTAATCTATAAATTTTCATTGTTAATGGAAATGAGAGAAGAAAAACTCCTGTGTTTTGCTTACTGAGTTGAATTGGGCAGTAACCAGAAATACACCTGTAAGTTCATTCTGCTGATTTTCTTAAAGTTTATGAATTCAGTAGAGAAGGCATGAATTCCAGGCTTGTGGTAGTGTTTCCACAAACAAAATGCTTACACTACAGGTAGAAATGGATCTCTTCTCTGGGTTAACCATATGATTTGTGAAATGGAGGCAAACACTAGAGGTAACTACACAACATGACTTCTTTACTGGCCATTTCAAAATACTATATGAATGTCCTTTTAATCCTCCCCAGAGATTTGTAAGCACATGCTAGAAATAAACAGCTGACCTAAGGAAGAGAATTCTCCCCTGTGCATCTGCTTGGGTTATAGGTTTATGGCAGTAAGGAGCTGTGGAAATCAATCTTTTGTAATCTCTGGCCTTTATGCTTTACTCAGAGGGCTGCTGTCACATCTATAAATAATCCATTTGTGGATCTGTTTGAAGATAAAAGAGGCTGGCATGCAAAAAAGCTCTGCTGTGCTCTCCAGTTACTTACCCAAAAATGAATATACAAAACCTAGGGTGTTTTGGGTTCACCTTATTGATTTAGATGTTCCTTCCTCCCAAATGCTGTTAATGAAGATTGCATTTTCAAGACAAGACTTACAGTACAGGCAAGGCTTAGAAATTGATATTGACTATAAAATTCTAACAGAGTAAATCTGTCCAATTCTATCTTGTAAGCAAGGACCCAGTGAACAGAGGTAACACAATTGAAATATAACAACTTGCGGGTACAGCTGTTTATGTTCATGTACTGTATCTCCTCAAAACTGTCCAAGATAGGGGGAGGGAAGGGTGGAAACAGTTTGTTATAACGATTGTGTAAGATTCTTAAGATTCTATATAACTAATTTTTACAGCTTCAACCATGTTTACTAATTGAAAAATAGCAATCCTAGATTGAAAAAAACAAAACCCCCAAAATAATCTGTTGCAGTGGTTCCCTTTTCAGAAACAGTTACATTATATGCTAATGCTCCTCTTTTTAAATATTTTTTTTATTTTTTTTCCCATTAACAGCACTTATTTTGATGTCTGTTGTTCTTTCACCTCATTGTACTCCCTCCTCCTTTAGCCAGGTGGGACTGCTTCTCCTGTGTTGCCTCTTCTCTGGGAGAGCAGAAGTTTTGCATGTGATAAGCCATGGATGGAGGATATTTTTTATGACTTAGCAGCTCTTTATTGTTTCTTATCTTTAGGGACAAGAGTGTTAGGACACTTCAGGGACCCGAGTGTTAGTTAGGCCTCCCTGTCTTTGCAGTGAAAAGCTGAAGAGCCCTATGCCTAGGTATGGAGTGGGGAGAGGACTATTACAGTCCAGAAGTACAGCTCTCCTGTTGTGTGCATGAAAGGTGGGGGACATTTATCTTGCAGTCTTATTGCTGATTGAACTGACCTTCTGATGAGTCTGTGTCTTCCCTTGTGTTGTCACTGTTCTGTTAACGCTGTATCTCTGTAGAGACAGAATTTGTTGTTTTTCTGAGGTGATAGGGACTTATACTGATGCAGAAATCCAACTCTTCTCCACCATTTCCTTTGAGACTCTCAACTTACCTGTTTGACTATCCTCACAAAGACTAGTTATCTTTTCCTGACTTGGGGTCACTTATGAACATATCTTGAAAGTTATGCTAATACAAGTTTTCTGATTTTACTATAGTTCCCTTCTGTGAGCTTGCTTTTAAAACCCCAAACAGAAAAGCAATGTAGCTGTTTAATGCATTTCTTTCACTGGTGAGTAAGGGCTGGAAAGGCCATGTAACCAAAGGCCGATGTCCTCTGTGAATCACAGAATAACTGCGAGGAGATTGAGTTTGAGACACAAGTGGTTCTGTGAGGTATCTCGTTTTCAATTTAATTATCTGCTGTTTTCAATACCACTGTTACTTTTGGCATGGTTAAGATCAGCAATCTTGGTTAAGAGGATGTCCTCAAGTTTCACTGACTTTTGAGTTTGCAGGAGAGTTTAATTTTTCGAAGATTTTAGAAATTGAGTGATTGGTGTAGCAACAAGGTCAGAAAATCCTTTACTGGAGAAGATGGAAAAAAAGAAGATCTTTAAGGCTGAGACAACAAAAAAGATCATGTAGAAAATAAGTACAGTGCTGAATACAGGGAGGATCCAAATTATTCAGGCTGATGAAATGGCTTAAGCTACATGCTGCGCTTTGTGAAAGTGTATTGAAAGCATGCATTTGTCTCTATTATCTGAGGCCCTAATGAGAGGTCCACTGAAGCAATTGGATTTACCATTGCTAGGTTGGCAGCAGCACTATCCCCCTGCATAACTATTGCGTTTAGCTAACATTGTGCTGTGATTACCATTTTGTGAGGCTGGTCCTTCTTCAACCATTGCATTCTTCACATCAGGCAATTCTACCAGCTCTGATTTCATCTTTCATTCCAGTAGAATTCCTGCCCCACTTTAATCTTGTCACAGAGAAACCAGAGTGCCTGACAGACTGCATGGGTGGTTGCCTTCCAGAGAAGAGTGTTACAGATGCATTCAAGACTTGGACAAAAAATTCTTATTTGAGTAGAGTTCTGAAAATTAAAACTACAGTGTACAGAATTTTAAAGGAATTTGTAGGAACTATGGTTTAAAAATATATGCTTTCTTTCCTTGTTGGTGGTGGACTTGTTCCTTTTAACATTCTCAGGAAGCGTAAGAATGGCCACTGGTCACATACCTTACTTGGTTGCAGTGAGCTATGCAGTGGCTGTGGTATAAACATTGGGATCTCCAAAAAAAACAGGAGTTGCACCTGATTGGAGTAGCTGAAATATTAATGAACAGCTGAGAGCAACTGGATAGTGCAGAAGGAATTTACAAAGAACACACTCTCCAGATCTTCCTTTGGTACAACGAATTGTAGGCCAATGTTAATGCCATAAGCACCTTCATATGGCAGAGCTGTCCATGAGTCTATTTGCGTGCAGGAAAATATCTGATAAAATTGAACTATTTGTAAGAGCTACAAAATCCCTTCATAAAACTCCTCCTCCTTGCTAAGTATATATGTGTGGCTTTTCTAGATTTGTTAGCTCTACAGATATTCAAATATCAGGCATCTCTGAAATACTGGAGTTGGATCCTGCTAATTAGAGTTCTGTGTAAAGTTGTCAGGAGGCTTGATACTGACTTCAGAAACTTGGAACTTCAACCCTAGTTTTCAGCTACAAGAAGGATGTTATTGACCTATTAGGATAAACTGCAGATAAGAAGTACCTCTTAGTATTTGATTTATAGTTGAACCTCTCAAACCCTGCAGAAGTTCATTTAGCTTTTGCCTTGACCTTTCTGAATATTTAGGATAGGTAATGGTTTTAATGGCATATGCACCTGAAATAACTGTTTAGAGACCTCATACTTCAGAGACTATATAATATCCAATAGTACAATAACATCTGGGAATAGAAGACAACTGCAAAGGGCTTTAGACAAACATGTTCTGCTTTACTGTTGATGTAATGAAGAAACACTTATGGAACTTCATGTTCCTAAAGGAAAATAGAAATTCAAAATGGAGAAATCCAAGCAGTTAATTTCCATACTACATTATGAGATTAGAAATGTGCTGATCTGAATAGAAACTGTAAAAATACATAATCCCCAGAGACAGAGATCATGAATCATGTTCTTTTCAAGGCTATTAAAACAAATCCCGTCCATATTGGCAGAGCTGTTTTTAAAATACTTTTGTTAAATAATGACTTGTGCTATGTTTTGAAAAATATGGTCTGCCTTATCAAATTATTCAAGTTACTTCAAAAACTTAATTTCATACTTAAATTTTCTAATGCTATGCTTCTAAATTTATTGATACATAAAATATAATGCTTTTAAAATCAGGATGAAATGTTAAAGATAGAAATTGTGTATGCAATGATATTATGATATCCACAAGACTGTAAAACAGAGAAGCAACCGCAAGTGTTTATGGTTTTTTTCTCCCCTCCCCCCCCCCCCTTTGGAATTAATAACGTGCCTTATTTTAGATTTAAAAACAGGTTTTGGATTAATTATTTTGGAAAGGGTCCATAAAAAGTTCTGACACTAATAATCTTACTTGTTCAGAATCTTATGCTGAGTAATGTTTCCTGCTGAAACCTACTAAGTAAGTGTTTCTCAGTATTAATAAGAGTATCAAAGTTTTCTCCAGTTGTTGTATAGAACATCTTTCATGACTGAAGACCGTTCAAATGAGGAAAAGGTTTGCAATGTTGCTTCTTCAGAAAACTGGAAAGAGCTCTGACTATCCCGAAAGCCTACTGAAAATCTTCCATTTTTTCCTCGAAAATGAAAAATTAAAAAGCTTTTATGTGGATTGTAGGAAGGTAGACAAAGTTTCTTAATACTCTTGAGTGACTCTTTAGGAGTTCATGTTTGTAATAATAAAAATTTCAGTGTAAAAGTAAAGCTTTGGCAACAAAACAAGTATAAATGTCTTATTTTTAGTGGTAAAAAAAAGGAAATAATGATTAATTTGAATTTATATATATGTGAGGATGGCATTTACAGACTTTAATGTTTTTCCCAGAAATGTCAAAGCATTTTGCAAATGCTCATATAACATAAGCTTGCAAATAAACATTGAAAAAACAAGTGTGTATTGATATCTTTACTTTACAGAAAAATTAGAGACTAACAGAGCAGAAACCAATTTCCTTGGTTCCATCTCATTGTCAGAGTAATGGAAATAGCTAAAACTATTAATTTCTTGTCCTCGGTTTTAAGCATGAAACCACAGCTTCTCCAGTGTGATTGAAATCTAAGGTTAAAAGTGGCAAATGGCAGACAGAATGAAGAAAAAGTAAATGTTATTTGTATTTCAAGATAAAGAAGACTCATTTTAGTGAAAATTAATGTTGAAAAGTTATATTTTGTGATTGGAGTAGACTTTCTGTGGGGGCTTTTGCGACACTGAATTTGAGATGCTGTGTTCAAAACAATCCTTGAGTTGCTGAAATTTGCTCTGTATAAAATGGTTCATGTGACTATTTGTAAAAAAAGTAGCCTAGAAGATTACCCTGCATTTGAGATACTGGTTCGTAAGACCATACCTGTTCCTCCTAATAAGAAGGGTGAAACTGCAACGAAACTATCTGCTGGCTAGAAAGGAATGCTTCAGGTGACAGGTTTTATAAAGTTGGTGACCATACCTCCACAGTTTTATTTTCTCTCAGCCCACAACTATGTTTATAAACACTCGTAGATGAGGGAGCGGATCTCAAGCTCATAAAAAGGAGTCAAGGAACACTGGCTTGGCATAGGCAGGAACCAGAGCATATGCAGAAGTCTCTACTTTTCCTCTTTATTGCATGATCTAGACCAAAGCTTACCTGTCTTTCCAGGAAAAAGAGGAGGAAGGACAAATGAAAGAACTCTTTTTTCGCCTTACTCCTTAATACATCTGTCTCTGAGTCATTTTATAAAAATGGAAAGTTTAGCTTAGAAAAAGTTTTTTTTATTAATGAAGTTCTTGGTAGCTGCAGATGTTGGTGTGACAATGTCTATGCAGACCTTCAGATTTCAGCCACCTTGTGGCTACAATACTCAGACCAAGCCACTATGAGAAATGTTATTGTCACTCTCAGTTATGTTATGTAGTTATGTTACTCAGTTATGTTACTTAATGTATGTTACTATCTTGGCTGACAGATACCACTCACATTACATGTGTGGCTATTTACATTTTCCCCACTCTCCTTAGCCACCAGGCCAGGCTTGCAGTTCCTTTAAGCAACTCCTTTTCAGCAACTACACCTTAAAAGCCTGCCCTGGTACCTACATACATATTGCATATATTCTCCTGGTGTGCCTCAGGAGAAAATGCCACCTTTCTTCTTTTCATGTCAAAAGAGAAAATTGCTTGAGTATCACAAAGCAGCTGCAGCTCACAAGGAAATGTGTTCAGCTAGGCCAGTGCATATCATGTTGCTTCCTGTCATGTTAATAGTTCAAAGAACATAATCAGCAGAATAGTTAAGCAGAACAGTGAAGTTTGAGAGTCAACACCCAAACCCCTGCAGTCCAAATGATCTCCCCTACTTCATCCTGAGTAAGTGCTACTGCTGGGTGCTACAGCATGGTTGGCTTTTTTTTTTTTTTTTAGCTGTCCTCTCCGGATTGGTGAGCTGTTGCTGTTTCCAGTTTGATTTAGTGGATATTTAGGCACTATCAAAACTTAGGGTGAGATTTTTTTGACCTGTTTGGCAGTCACTGCCAATAGACATTCTTTGATTTCTCAGAAGAGATTTCTGAAAGAGTTAAATATGCAAGAAAATGGAGATTGAGTGATTTTGTAACACTAAAATTAACTGTGGTGCAGCATGAGTGCTGTTTAATTGATTATGTTACTGTCTACGCATTGCCTAATATGTCCTGCCTTTCTTAGCTTCTTTTTAATAGCTTAGAATATATTTATTCTGTAGTCTTGATAACTAAAAATATCTGCAGATTTAGGATTTAAAAATTACATTTAAATAAGATTGTAAATTGTTTAGGGGGAAAGAGTTTCCTCTGATATTCTGTGAGTGCAGTTTATGACTTCTCTACCTCTCAAGCTGATTTTAAAATTTTTCATTAAATTTAGTATATTCTTTCTTCCCAAGAGCCCTGTCTCTTCATTATAACCATTTCCATCAATGACAAGATCACAGAGCATTTTTAATGTTAAATAGGATAGAAGGGTAGAAATTAGTACTTAAAGGGTGAGACTATTAGTATTTCTGAGTGCTTCTATGTATTCATCACTGCCTGATACAGATCAGTATTAATAATGGGACCAGCCAGACATAATCCATCTGCTGGATATTCCTTTTCTCTCTATGCAGTGACTGCCTTGTCTTCTTTCTCAGACACTGCCTGCTCCGGTCTCCAGACAGGAAATCCAGACATGGCCATTCATCAATGCTGCTATAATCTGTCTGATTTTATTAGCTTTTGAATTTTATCACCAAAATGAAAAGGAAGGGGGGCAAGGAGAACCAAGCAGTATGATCCTCCCATACATATGGATTCACCTCAGTACCATGGCCTCAGAATAGACAGAAATTAAGAAATGAGAAATACTTGGGGAATTAACTACTCCCCTGCCACCTCCCCCTCCCAGCACCCCCCCCCTCTGCATTCCTCCTTATTTTTAAGAGCTTAATCTATTTTATTTTATCTCTTCTTCAACAAATACATGTGATGTGCTGCAGTTTGGGTATCTGGTTGATTGATTTTTTTCCCTTTATTTGCGTGCATATTGAGTATTCTGTGTTATTATGAGACCTGCCTAGGATTGCATCTTGTTTTGGAGAGCAGACACAAACAGCAGTTGGAAATTGAGTTGTTTGGAATTGCTATATGGAGTGAGACATTCCAGTGCCAGTTGTCCCAGTTGAATAAATCTCAGCTGGAATAACTGGTTGAGGGAAGGAATGTTAAACTACATAGATTCCAATGGAGAGAAAGCAGGAGTGAACTAAAGCCTTTGATTGTTTCTGGCAAAGCGGCACAAACTGTTTCAACTCAGGGAACTGCAACATGAAATCACTGAAGGAGAATCATATTTTAGTTGCCTTGACCCCCAGTAGCAAGTTTCTGGTGAGGCAGAGAGGGCAAAATTTAGGTTGTGAAAAAGCATCTGTCTTGAAGCTGTATGGAAACAATTAGATTTTCTCAAAGTGAACAAGTTCTTTACAGACTCCTATGGATATTCTGCTATGGCAGTCTAGCTGGAAGTTGAGTATGAATTCATAGAAGTGTGGTGTGTGCATGAAATGAAGGAATTCCCTACTTACTGTCCTTTGCAGGATTGTACAGAAGTAGTAGTTGCCTGAGTTCTTCTCCTTAAGCCTTGTACTAAGCAGGAGAATAAATACATGCACTTTATGCTCCTGCATGCTTTTCCCACAAGATTTTTGACACCTGTGAGCCATCTGCCTGGCTGCTTCTTTCAGTGAAGGCAGAGATTGGCCCAGAGATCCTGTGACACTTTTTTATTGACACTCTGAGTTGTTGGTAGGTTAAAGGTGTGCATGGTAAAATTTCCAACATGTGCTCTGTTCATTGGCCTAGCCTTCCTACATGCTGTTTGAAAAGCATTTCTTAATATATACTACTGTATATCTGAAATATTATCAGCATTTTTATATTAGGTTTTAAATCACCTTTTTCACTCAAAAATACCAACCAAGAATGTGGATATAAAAATACAAGGAATGTTGAAATTCAGTTTGTAAAGTATTCCTCAGTACCAAAAATATTAGTACAAGTTTAATGAATTTCTTGGAATTTACCCTTCATTTAATATTTGACCATGGAAACTGACCATATTTGCCCCAAGTAGCTTAGATACCAGTTTCTGCTTCGCTTTCTCATGAGAAAGAGAGTCACCTACATTGGCCAGTAATGCACTGATCATGTTTATCACTCAATTGAATCTTTAGGAGTTTTTCTATGTTAATTTTCTAAGCAATTCACAATAATTTTAATTTGATTTATATGTATTCCTGAAAGAAGGCAATTTAAACTGCTCCCTCAAGAAATTGTTTGAGTAACATCTGACTACAATTAACTCTTTCGTGTATACCATAGATTTTGGGGCAGAGACTTTGCTGTATTTTTGAGTGCTTATGCAAATGGACACTGAGATTAGCTCAGTTGGTTCGAGCATGGTGCTAACTCCAAGGTCATGGGTTTGCTCCCCATATGGGCCATTCATTTAAGAGTTGGATGCAATGATCCTTGTTGGTCCCTTCCAACTCAGAATATTCTGTGATTCTGAAATATGTATAAGTTCAGAAGCTCTCATACAAGTCATAATTTGGGACTTGCAAAGTAGAATGTGTGTGCCAGCTAGCAGAGGTCTAAGGCTTTATTTTCCCTAGAGAAAAGTTCTATACGGTTCTGCCTGAAGCTGGATTTAAAGATTAGCCCATTTTCAGATGTATGCAACTTTTAAAGAGTGGTTATCATTCTGGGAGAATCTGGAGCTGTTTCAAACTCCACATCTACATTTAAAGTATTTTTAGTAAATTTATATGACATTGGTGTGATAGAGAAAAGGTGATTTTAGTATTTTTAGTGTAGATGCACATTGAAACAAATATAATTGTGTTTATTTCTTTGCCTACTGAGGCATATAGAAGTGTATAGATAAATACAACTGAAGAATTAGGCACTTCAATAATGTAAACAGTAAAGACCATTGGATCTTTTGATATGCAACCTGTACAGTGTAGTCAACAAAGCAATATTTTCCCTATTTTTCACTCAGAAAACAAATCTGTAGGTAATAAATGTAAATTCTTGGTAAACTTCTGTTGGTATTTGAAGGCCATTTGACTGCCCATACATGCCCTCAAAATTCTGTATTGTCATTTATTTGTATGGCGTATAATATTTATTACTTAGCTGAATGAATACTGCTTTGTAACTGCAGAGTAAACTGGAAAGCAAGGGACGTTCATCTGGGAACTGCTTACTCTGTGGAGCTGTCCATTTGTTTACTCTATCAAGATGCTCAAAGTCTTGCTCCTTAGAAGTGTCCTGGTTCTGTCCAGGACAGGGTTAATTTTGTCAGGAGCCAGGAGGCAGCATGGCCAGGACCTGGGGGTTATTCTGTACCACCTCAGGTCATTTCCAGATGTGAGGGGAAGGGAGTCTTTTCCAGGACAGCAGCATGGCAGAGGGAGCAGTTGGATACTGACTATTGCCTGGGGGTGTTCCATGTGAACTGTTTGTTTCTTGTGTCCTCTGTGATTCATATTGTTGCTGTTACTGTTAATTTTCTTATCTCATTGCTGTTTTCAGTAAATTGTTCTTATCTCAGCCTGTGATCTTTACCTTTTGTGCCTCCAATTCTCTGCATCCTGATGCAGGGGGAGGGGAAGTGGAGAGAGCAAGAGGCATGGGGTTTGGAGAGTCTCAGTGGGAGCAGTAAATTGGGGAGTACCATTCCTAAAGCACGACAAGAAGCAACATAAGGTAATAAATTAACTTTCAAAACCATACTTATTTAGATCTCCCTCTGCAGGGTATTTGAGCTCTAGCCCAGTACACATCTGCTCTATTACATAAAGGTTAGAAATGTCAACTTATTGAAACAGAATCTGGAAAAGTCAAATTGATGTCTTTAAAAATAGGCAGATTCATTTTGGAACTTCCTTAATTCTGTGATGAAATTATAACATTCAAAGGTGTAGTGATGTTAATGGTATTTTTCCAGAAGAATATATAGCAGTCTGTAATAACAGCATTGCTATGTGGTTTGCTGTTTTCTATAAATTCACTTGGCATCATAGTGTCAAGTGCCATTACTGTGGCTTACTGGTTTTGCACTTTGGTATGGTATGTGGAAAAGAGCAGTAAGGATTCTACAAGTAGGGATCAAAGCAGCTTTTGCAGTACTTGATATGTCTGGCATCTTGGTATGTCTGTAATTCTGTAGAAAAATGTTCACTGAAACATCTGTAAAGAGTCTAAAGTTTTGTATTGGCATAGCATTAGTCCAAAAGCAGTAGAATTGCACATTTATATAAGCTTTGCATAAAATGGAGCCTACAAGAGAGAATTCTTTCTGTATTTCCAATTCTTCATTTTTTGGAAAACCAAGACCTGCTGCATTGCATTTTATCAGAACTGGCAATACAGAAAGTATAGTTATTTGGAATATAAATCCTGATCAGGGGAAAGAGAATTTCTTTCAGAAATGGTACAATTCAAAACTCAATTCTTTTTAGGTTCGTAATGCAGCCTGTGAGGTAGAACTTTTGTATACATTGGCTTTGTCCTCAAAATAGCCATGCAGAAATCGAAACTCACATTTAATCTTTTTGCCCTAAAGTGTTCAAAACCTACTCCCCTGTCTTTCAAGAATCATCTCAAAACATCATGCTGCAATGTGTTCTCAGAATTTGCAGCCTCCACATCTCTTGAAGTTAAGAAAGGATTTTAGAAAAAGAAGGTAAGATTCCAGGGACAGGAAGACAAGCAGAGGAATAAAGTGAGTGCTTATGTTAAAGAGCACCTGGCTCTAATTTGGTTGTCAATAAAGTCCTCTATGGTTGAAGAGCACTAGGTCACAGGTCTTGCTCCCAGAACTGCTCATTATAACTGAAGTACCATCACTACTCCAACAGCTCCATTTTGTGTCAAAGCAGTGCTTTCTAAGAAACTGAATGTATCCAGGATGTGCAAAGTGTACTCTAAAAATGCCTAGCTGTTATTCTGAAGTCAGGCATTGGATAAGAGTAACTGTGTTACTGAAAAAGGTTTTAGAATTATAAAAGTACATTATAGGATTACTAAAGGCTATTTGAAGTAATTACTGCCTAAATTGTGGTTTTAAGCTGTAAGTAAAGACAGGTGAACAAAGGTCAAGGTACACCTTAGAATGCAGACCTTAGAAAACAATATGATTTTTGTTTTTGTTGTCTTTAAGCTAATTCAAAAAGATATTAACATCCTTTATGGAAAAAAAGTATTTGAAGCAATAGGAACCTCTAATCAAGTCAGATGGTCTTTGTCATGTATGAGGGAGTGTGTAAGACTGATGATTACTTTGAATTATACAGAGGATTTCTCAAGGCATTGTTTCAATTTAAAAAACTGCCTGGTTGTAGTGGTTTGACCTTGGCCAGCTGCCAGATGCCCACCTACCTGCTATCTCATTCCCCCTCTTCTCATTCCTCCTTTTCAAAAGGACAGAGGGAGAAAATTGGTTGGAAAATCTTTGGGTTGAAAAAAGACAAGGAAATCACCAATTACACTCACAGCAAAACAGGCTAGACTCAAGGAAAAGTAATTTAATTTTTTGCCATTTAAAATAAATTAGGATGATGACAAATAAAACCAGAAATTAAAACAGCTTCTGTCTCCTCTCTGATTTTTCCTTAGGATCAATGCCACTCCTTTCTTCCTGATTACTTGAACTCTTTCCTCCCATGAGCGTCACAGGGTGGGTGAGGAATGGGAGCTGTGGTCAATCCCTAACAGCTTCTCTTGGCTTCTCCTTCCCTCTCACATTTTTCCCTATTCTAGCATGAGTCCTCTCCAAAGGCTGCAGTCCTTCAGCAAATATCCACATTCTCTGCTTTGGGGTCCTCCATGGGCTGCAGTTTGATACCTGTTCCACTGCTGTCTGTGCCACAGCTGCAGCAGAATCTCTACCCCAGTGCCTGGACACCAGATCCCAGTGCATTAGTAATCAGAAGAAAGTGAGGACACAGCTATGTAAGAATACATATTTATAAAATCATAGATTCACAGTGTCCCTGAGGTTGTCTGGCAGAATTTTTTTGTTTTGACTGAGAGATCCGTTAATGACATAAAATTGGTGGAGTTGGGTCTCCTATGAGCAATCTAACCTGCAGAAATTCAGCAAAATATCTGAGTTTAGAAATGGGTGAGCATGAAAATGAAGCCAGTGAAATGCCTGTCTGGTAATTTCTATTGTATATACTTAGTGTTTTGTGATAGATACTGAAGCACCCACCAGTTTCTCTTCTAAAGAGACTAAGTCAGGTGCCAAGGTACTGTCTAGAGCACCATGTTTTCAGTGTGAAGGTAATATTCTCTACAGAGTGCTTATTTCTCTGCCCATGCATGATGTGCATCTAGGACCATCAACTGGAGTAAACTTCTTTGGTTAATATGCATTGTGGCCACAAGGGCCTAGAACGAGTGGATAGCAGCAAATCAACCTCCAAGGCTACCCCCTTTGCAGCACCATAAAAGGTAGTGGTCACACTCTGGATCCAGCGCTTCTTAGTGAAATCCTGTTGCCAAACAAAGAGTGCACATGGAGCTCTCTTTCTGCTGAGGCAGTAGGAATAAAGGGAAACCAATTATTATTAGTCAGAAATCCCAACCCCAAGATGCAGATCTGAATCATGATACTTTATTTCAAGCCTTTCTCAAACTCATTCTAGGAAATTATTCACATTAATTTCTTGGATTTTTGTGTTGCTTTTAGTCTTCTTACATACATAATCGGTACCTTCATCTCCTTTTTAAGTCTTTCTCAAGGGAATATTCCTGCCTGAATGGCTGATTTTTGCTTTAGGCCATATAACAGCAATATGGCTTCCCTTATTTCAATCTAGTTTGCTTAACAAGGAATATAATTGATTTGACCTACATACATGCCAGTCAGAGATTAGACAGATAAGATATTCTTACTAAAAGAAAAAATATCAACAGAAAGTAACTGTGAATGATTTAATATAGGAAGAATAGACATGAAATACATATGAATGGTCTGCTTCACTTCCTTGAGACAAGACTATTTACTTTTGTCAAGCTGAGAGAAAACATGATTCTTAGCTTGAGGATAGAGGAAAAACATATAGCAAAGAATGTTGTCTATAGTCCAGCTGCAATTCCTCTAGATAGCTCCATTACCATCTTCTTACTGATCAAAGTGATATGTACAGGGCCATTACAGCAGACTTGAATAATCCCTTCTACTCCCAAAATGCAATGAATTATGTTAAAGGGAATGTAAATGTATTGTGGCTGTATTGTTTCAGGAGCAAAGTTTAAATAGACATCTCTGTCATCCCCTGTTGTATTGCACATATTAGCTTCAGTAATTTCATATCTTATGCTATTTATAAGCAAGAATTCTTCAGTACAATTATTATATATCCCTAGCACAGTGTCCTGCATTCAACCAGGATAGGGTTAATTTCTTCTCAATAGCTGTAACAGTGCTGTGTTTTGGATGCAGAATGAGAATGGTATTAGCAACATACTGATGTTTTGGCTTTTTGCTAAGTCATGTTTATCTGAAGTCAAGGACTTTTTTCTTGTCTCATGCTCTTCCACTTAGGAGGTTCTTGAAGGAAACTGGAAGGGATCATAGCTGGGACAGGTGACCCGAACTAACCAAAGGGATTTTTCACATCATAAAACTTCATGCTCAGTATATAAACTGGGGGGAATTACCTGGAAACACGGTCAATTAGGGTTTGAGAAGTGGGGTCTGGCATTGATCAGTGGGTGGTGAACAATTGTACTGTGCATCACTTGTTTTTTTCCCTTTTTATTATAAGAATTACAATTATTACTGTATTTTTACTTTGTTTTTGATTATTAAACTGTTCTTGTCTTAACCTAAATGTTTTCCTTTTATTCTCCTCCCATTTCCACCAGATTGTGGCAGGGAGACAAGGGGGGGTTGAGCGGGTGACTGTGTGTCACTTAATTTCCAGCTGGGCTTAAACGATGACACAGGTTTAGTACAAAAAATTCCTTACAGAATTTCTTAATCATGGAATCATAGAGTGGTTTGATTTGGAATGGACCTTTAACAGTCATGTAGTCCAACCTAAGTCCTTGGGCAGGGACAGCTTCCACTAGACCAGGTTGCTCAAAGCCCCATTCAAACTGGCCTTGTACAGGGATGGGACATCCACAACTTCTCTGGGCAACCTGTTGCAGTGTCTCACCACCCTCATTGTAAAAAACGTCTTCCTTATGTCCAGCCTAAACATACCCTCTCTTAGTTTAAAACCATTGTCCCTTGTCCTGTCCCTATAGGCCTTGGCAAAAAATATTTTTCGCATAAATACTTTTTATATATTTAAAGGCTGCAGTAAGGTCTCCATGGAGCCTTCCATTCTCCAGGCTGAACACCACCAGCTCTTTCCTCATAGCAGAGGTGTTTCAGTCCTCTGAGCATTTCCATATCCCTCTGGAGCAACTCAAACAGCAACTCTAACAGTTTTTCTTATACTGAGGACACCAAAGCTGGACACCAAAGTACTACAAGTGGGATCTCACAAGAGGAGAGTAGAGGGGAAGAATAATCTCCCTTGGCCTGCTGGCCACGATTCCTTTGATACAGCCCAGGATATGGCCGGTTTCCTGGGCTGCAAGCACACATTTCTGGCTCATGTCCAGTTGTTCATTCATCAGAGTCCCCAAGTCCTTCTCCTCAGGCCTGCTCTCAATCCATTTAACCCCCAGTTTATATTCATACTGGGGATCGCTCTAGCCAGCTGCATCACCTTGTGCTTGGCCTTGTTGAACTTCATAAGTTTTACACTGGCTGACTGCTCAAGCCTGTTCAAGTCCCTTTCTGTCTGTCTGGATGACATCCGTTCCCTCAAGTGGATTGACTGCTCTCGGTATCATCTGCAAACTTGCTGAGTGCACACTGAATCCCACTACATCATTGATGAAGATTTTAAAGAACACCACTCATTATTGGTTTCCACTTGGACATTGAGCCATTGTGTAAAACATTTTGGATGTGTCCATCAACCTAATTCCTTATCCATGTAACAGTCCATCTGTCAAACTCATATGTCTCCAATGTAGCCTAAAGAATATTGAGGGAGGCTGTATCAGAAACATAACAGAAGTCCAGAGAGCTATGGTGATATCCATAGCTCTCCATTTTTTCACTGATGCAGTCATTCCATTGCATAAAACCAGTAGATTAATCTGGCACCCCACCTGGCTTATCCCACCTATCTACTAGGTAATGTTTTATTCTGATATTTTTTTATCTCTCAAATGTTAAAACACAGGATTTTCTATAGGTTGTCCTTTTTTATGTCTAAGAGGTAGAAAGAGTTACCACTCTTTCTGTAAAGAAATTTTTACGTGTGTGCTAACCTGAACTGAAAAGGTCATCTCTGGACTTTAGGCAAGTCCTTGGAACAAAGAGGTATAATCCTATGACAGGTAAAAACCCCTGTTCTGATTTTAGTTTCATCAGCAGAGTGGTCATTTGGCACCTTGCCTCAAATGTAGGCCAGTGGCCAGCAAGGGTATCCCTCTTGCTGACGCCTGTACTGGCAGCTTTTTATTACTGTTATCTTGTGCTAGGAAACTTAAACTTGGGGCAGATATGTCTTCCTGTATTCAAATGCAGCATCATAGGCAATGCAGATAAATCTTTGCTGAGAGACACTGATTTCTACTAGTGTGTTCTCTTGGAGTTACCTGCCTCAGCACCTTCAGGAGGCAGTGGAGATGTACATTGGTAGCTCCCCAAGGTACTTCATCCTACTGGGCTTAGACCAATCTAGAAAGCTGCAAAGCACTCTCCGGAGGGATCAATATCTCTCAAATCTTTTAAAAAATGTTAAGTTAGAGAGTTCAACTTTTCATATCAATAAATGAATCTTATTAAAGCAATTTTTAAATTTTTTTTGAGATTCAACTAAACATTGAGAAAGCTTGATGACTGTATGAACAAGTATGCTTTATGCCCTTCATAATTTTTTCTTGTCATTTTTAGTGAATTGAGGGTACCTTTGTGTCAGTTTTACATAACTATTTTCATAACATATTTCACATAACACCAGTCTTTCTTTGCCTTGGTCTATTTCAGAGAGGAGTTTTGTTATTGCAACCCCTTTTTACCCTTAATTAACAGCTTAGAATATTGTTTAAAATAAAATGTATTGGTGGAAATTTGTATTAGTTATCATACATTTTTTTCCTTTTTCTTCTCTGTAATTTTGAGTCTTACCAAAATGTAGATGACACTATTGGAAAAGAATCATGCCTAATACATTTTATTATTACTGTGTGCTCTAAAACACAGTAAAATGGTAATCCAAGAAATCGACAGAATGGCAGACTCAATTCTTATTATACACATTCCTGGGTAGCATAAGCCTTGCTTAACTAGCTCATATTGGCTACAGTTATTCACTTGTGAGCCCCTGTTTGTAATAATTATTGTATAATTATTATAAAATGTTTATTTTTAGAGAATAAAGTATATTAATTAATTTTTTTCAGAACATGCCACATAGGAAAAAAAGCCCCAAACTGAAGGAAATTTGGATCTATTGTGAATCTGGTCAGTACGGCAAAAGAACTTTTACTAGTACAAATAGATACTGTGTTCACTGCTGAAAAGCATTTAAAAATCTTTCTGCTACCTGACTATCACAATATGGTAACTTGCTTCCTCTTTTTAAATTGTCAAAATGTGAATTAGTGAGTTAGTCTTAATGGGATATTTAAGGTAAACATTCTAAATCTCTTACCAAGTATGGCCTTCAGTAAGAATTTGGTAATAAAGCAGCTGGTTTTCTGTGGATGTCTCTTCACTGAATTCTGTAGTTCAGCAACTATGATTATGTAAAAATCAACAATAGTTTAATTCATGCTCTGCCTTCATGTCACAATTTACACAGCAGATGAAACTTTCTCAGCAAATAAAGATTTGAGTGAGCTTTAGCTGAAAAGACAATCAGATTTCTTATTGATTTCAGGATTTTGGTTTTGCATTTTCCTTTACTCCTGTAATTTCAGTACCTGAGCCTTTGGCTGCTGAGAGCTTCATATCACTCCAAGGTTAATATGAGTAAACAGAATTGTGTATATATTTAGTAGAATCAGTCCCCAGACACCAAAAAAAACCATGTGGAAACAACTATCACAAAACCTTGCTTTGTGCTGTATGTATCTGAAATGAAATCCAGAATTCTCCGTAAGTTATAGGAAGGCACTGAAAACAAAAGAAGAGGCAAAGTGAAGACCTTATTTTGGTTTTGACCCCTTTTATTTAGAACACGTTAAGGGGGATGGAAGATTAAGTGGTCAGCAGCTGAGCAAAATTAGTGGGGAGAGCAACTCAGAGAAGGAAAATTAAGGAAAGCAGAAGTGATTGGTTGAATGAGATAGAGGTTATTGCAAGAATAGAAGGGAAATGGAATGAGGAAATCCATAGCTCATATCATGTATTGCAAACGAAAAATGGAGAGAACTAGAAAGTGAAATGAAAGGGCTAAGTCTTTTAGCAGCTGATAGAGATTATTGTTTTATGATGACTTGCACCAAAACTAAATTGTAATTCATTTGGCAATGGAGAGATACACAACTACTGTGTATTTTCTTAACAATCCCTGATAGAACCCCTGAAAAAATGAATCTCAAAAGAAAATGACCTTGTCTAGTTTGTGATGTATGACATCAGGTCAGCATGTTCTTTCTGAGAATCTGCAGTGCTCTGTACTCTCCCTCAAATGGAACTTCCAGACCTGAAGTGGTCAGGGTAAACATTAGGGAATGATACTACTTTCCAGAAATAACCTTGGTCTTCTGAAGACACACAGTATAGATTGACAAGCAGTCAAATTCCTAAAAAATCAAGCAAACATGAACTTGTTTTGTAGGTGATGGAAACTGAGCTAAAATTAGTACTCCCTAAGCAGAAAAATTAAGTAACAAATTGGACTAAAACTATGTTATGGTTCATGTCAATATCTACTCCCAGTTTAATGATGATTACCTCTTACTGTAGACTTAAAAGGTCAGGGTTGAAAAAGAGCAAGACAGTAAGGTCAACGTTTCTTCCAGCAGATGAAATATGCATAGCTTGGCTGGCCTTTGCCCTGCAAATACAGAGAAGTTTAAAAAATGTCAGCATTAAGTATGACAAATACTATTGATTTTTCTTGTTAGATGAACCATCTGCCTTTTTGATTCTAGGATGAATTATGTCTACTTCTTGTCAGTAGCAGTGGTGGTATTTGTTTTTTTTTCCTCCTGACTGCTCAGAATTTGTCCTTATTGAAAGTCTGCATTCCTGGAGCACTGGAGGTTTCTGTAGCCTTGTGGCATGAACAAACCACCTGGATTTGCTGGTGGTAAAGGTTACTGCCCTCAGCTCCTTGTTTTGCTGTCAAAGATGATTGCCCTTTTAAATCTCCCGCACACTGCTAATGTGAGCACTCACAGTTTTTTCCCTGAAAAAAGATTGGACTAGGCTAGTTTAAATAGTTTAAAACAATAGTTCTGCTGGACTGTCTTCTTTATTGATGAGAGAATTTTGATGAATGCAACCTTTTAGAATCAGAATGGTTTAGGTTGCAGAAGACCCTTAAGGCCCTCAAGTTCAACCATTAACCCAGCACTGCCAAGTTCACCACTAAACCATGTCCCTAAGCACTATATCCGCATGTCTTTTAAATACTTCCAGAGATGGTGACTCAACTACTTCCCTAAGCAGTCTGTTCCAGTACTCCTTTTCAGTGATAATATTTTTCCTAGTATCCATTCTAAACCTCCCCTGGTGCAACTTAGGGCCATTTCCTTTTGTCCTATCACTTGTTTCTTGGGTGAAGAGATCAAGTCCACCTCACTACAACCTCCTTTCAGGTAGTTGTAGAGAGCGATAAGGTCTCCTCTCAGGCTTCTTTTCTCAAGGCTAAACAATGCCAGCTCTTTCATCTATTCCTCATCAGACTTGTGCACCAGACCCTTCACCAGCTCCATTGCCCTTCTCTGGACATATTCCAGCACTTCAATGTCTTTCTTGTAGTGGAGGGCCCAAAACTGAACACAGGATTTGAAGTGTGACCTCAGCGTAGCCGAGTACAGGGGGATGATCATTGCCCTAGTCCTGCTGGCCACACAATTCCTGATACAGGCCAGAATGCCATTGGCCTTCTTGGCCACCTGGGCTCACACTGACTTCTTCAGCCAGCTGTCAAGCAGCACTCCCAGGTCGTTTTCCCCTGGGAAACTTTCCAGACACTCTTCCTCCAGCCTGTAGCGCTGGCTGGGGTTGCTGTGATCTAAGTGCAGAACCTTGCACTTGGCCTTGTTAAACATCACAAAACTGGACTTGGCATTGATCCAGCTTTTCCAGATCCCTCTGTAAAGCCTTCCTACCTCCCAGCATATCAACACTCCTACTCAGCTTGATATTATTTGCGAACTGACTGAAGGTTCCCTTGATTCCCTCATCCAGATCATCCATTAAGACATTAAACAGGACTGGCCCTAGTACTGAGCCCTGGGAAACACCATGAGTGACCAGCTGCCAACTGAATGTAACTCCATTCATGGCCGCTCTCTGGGCTCAGCCATCTGGTTGGATTTTTAGCCAGTAAAGCATATACCTACCCAAGCCATGAGCAGCCAGTTTCTCAAGGAGAGTTTTGGGGGAAATGCTGCCAAAGGCTTTATTAAAGTCCAGATGGACAACATCCACAGCCTTTCACTCATCTGCTAAGCATGTGAGGTTAGTCAAGCAGGATCTGCCTTCCATAAACCCATGTTGGCTAGACATGATCTGGTTGTCCTACATATGCTATGTGGTCATACTCAAGATCATCTGTTCCATGACTTTCCCCTGTACTGAGATCAGTCTGACAGGTCTGTCGTTCCCTGGATCCTCCTTCACACCTGTTCTTTAGATAAGCATCATATTTTCTAATCTCCAGTAAACTGTGATCCAATCAGCAAGGATTGCTGGCAAATGATGGAAAGTGGTTTGGTAAGCACTTCCCACCAGCTCCCTCGATATGCTGGGATGGATTCCTTCCAGCCACAGGGACTTGTGTCTAAGTGGCATAGCAGGTCACTGCTCATTTTCCCTTCAGTCTGCTCCTCATTGCTGTATTCCAGCTCGGGGACTGGGTACCCCCAGAACAAGCAGTTGTAAAGACTGAGGCAAAGAAGGCATTAGGTACCTCTGTCTTTTCCTCATCCTTTGTCATTACAATTCCCCCTGTACCCAATAAAAATGGAGACTGTCATCAGTCCTCCTTTTATTGCTGATGTATGTATAGAAACACTCTTAATGTCTTTTATGGGTTTTAGATTAAGTTCTATCTGGGCTTTGGCCCATTTGATTTTCTCCCTGAATAATCTCACAACATTCTTGTAGTTCTCCTGGGTTAATTGCCCCTTCTTCCAAAGGTCATGAACTCTACGTTTTGTTTTTTTTTCCCTGAGTTCCAGTCAAAACTGTCTGTTCAGCGAGGTGAATATTGCTTGCAGGGAGCAGCTCTGTGTATATCTGTGAAGGACACAACCACAGGCATACTTTACTCTTCACCCAGAATTTAACCCATTTTTTTCCCACTGAAAAGAGTATTTTAATATACGTTCTGCTATCTTTATTTCTGCTATCACATTTTGGAACCTTTCCCCTAGAAAAAGATGCACTGATGCATCTTATAGTCTGTGTGATGTGCATTTCCCTTTTATAATTACTGAGTCAATCATCTGTAACTTAGGTAAAGTATAAGCTGTCTTCTGAAGTGCATGAGCCTTATGCATTCAGAACACTACAAAATGATTTATAACACTGAATTACTGTAACTTGTTCAAAAGGAGTTTGAAAGTAAACAGATTGTTTGCTACATCTTACTAGCACAGTGGCCAATAGTGTCATAGGACAGTAGTCTGTATGTGTATAATTGTGCCACAATGGATAATGAACATAGCAAAAATAGAGAATTTGATCAAATAAGCACTTAATGGAATTTTTTTTCTAAACCATTTTGCAGACTGCTGTGAGAAACTAAATTGTCCTGCCATTCCTGGCTTACAAAAATGCTCACACTACTCATACTTTTCTAGTGCTCTGTGAAATACTGAAGTGGAAAAGTGAATTGAACTGTCACAGTTCTTGGAACACTTCTTCATTTGGGACATGGCAGGGTGTTTAAGCAATCTCGTTAAGTCAAGGACTAGGCTACTGCTGGAGTTCTATTTCAATTCAAATTTTCTATTTATCTCAATATTATAACTAATTTTAACCAAACTGTGAGTCAATGATACATTTGCTGTAGATGTCTTGGCTCAGGCCTTCTTTGTTTTATTGTATAGTCAGAGATTATATTAAACATTACAGAATTTTATCAGTTATGAATGCTATTATTTCAAGGAAGAACTCTTTCATTGAAATAGTTCAAATGATCTGAAATTCTTCTTCTTCTGTAAAATCATGCCTGCTGTCTGAATACCAAATTGGCTTATCATACCAATTTTTTGAAATTGAAACTTTTGCCTTTCTCTAGGTTTGTGTAAGGTATTGGAGAAATGTAAAGGGAAAGAACTTTACAGAAGAAACTTCACAATGCTCAAAAAGAAGGACAACTGTTGTTTACTTTAAACCCATAGTTTAAATGCCTAAATCAATGGTGGTTTTTTTTATTCCCCATCTAATGACATTTGACTTCAGAATTGGTTTCAAAAATTCTCTTTAATCCATTTTCATAAGACAATTTCATTGGACATACTATGGTATTACTGCAATGAAAAGTTGTCATCACACCACCTTCCTATATTCTCTCATGCACCTGTGATTGTTATAAAGTGTTGTTTGGGTTTTTTTTTACATTATTTCCTTTTTTACTTTTGGTGATTTTTCTTACTTCAAGTTCCTGAAGAATTTTTGCAGTTAGATGTACCTGACAACAGAGTAGTTTTAAAAATAACTTTGAATTCTTTATAAATATTTCACAGGTTTTCATACAGTTTCATACATTCATTCAGTGTCTGTACAAGTATATAAGAAGTAGCCAAGGAGCCCTGACTTTGAGGTTCTAGTCCAGTGGCAGTGCAGGATCTTCTTGGACCATGAGCTGCCTCTGAAACGTTGAACTCAACAACAGCTGATAGTGCTGTCTGCTCTTGATTTTTTCAATAACGAGGAGGCCCCTTGGGTTTTTAGCCCTCCTGTGACAAAGGGTTCCAAAATGTAACTGTGTTCCACATGGAAAAAGATATGTCCTTTAATGCATGTCTCTTAGTCCAAGAAATAATCACAGTTTTGCTTTTCACTAAACCACATGTATATCTAACACCCACACATTCAATGTTAAGGGAGCTCTGGGTCAGAATTTAGATAGAAGTTTAAATGAGCCTTTCTAATACCTTTTCTGAGAAATAGAGTTTGTGTTTTTACAGTCTACCCAGGATGATTGGGTTATATACCATGTATGCTGACTTTTACATATCACCTGAAGGTGTGAAACCTCAGTTTGGTGGGTTTCATGAAGTACTGCGTATATGATTTGGATATGCTCCAATTGTTGGAATCAGAAAAGCTGCCAACCACTGTTCCATTCATGCATTTCAGACCATTACATCTTTGATTTAGCTTCAGGCTGGGATGCTCTGACTGGTAAAAAAAGTTACACAATTTTTTCTTTCTTTTCTAAATTTTGTGGTTTTTTGCACAGGCTCTCTTACCATGCTCCTTCATAAGATCACTCCTCCTAAGGTAACTATGAATGGAAGTTTGTGCGGATACACAATAGAGAAATGCAGATTCTTAGATTCTTCAGTTCTCACTGAGCTTCTGTGGAAGTTAGCTGAACGTACTTCTGTACTTAGTTGTATGTACTTCTCATTTTGCTGCCACCTTTGAAATCCTGATAGTGGTTGCAAGAACTGAGGCAGCCATCTGTTTTGAGGTGTGCTGCCCTGGACTACACACGGGGATATGTGAGAGTGCTCCAAGGCCTGTCAATATGTACAGTTTTCATTGTGATCCAAGATTACTAGTGAATAGATGCAGCATGCCTGTTGTTGTGTCAGTCCTCTTCCCTTCACTGATCCCAAGTGATATACAGAAGTGATCCTATCAGTGCTCTGCTAATCACATGACCATGACAAAGAGAAGTCACCTCAGGTGCACAGACATCCTTCTTCCTACTAGCCAGTAAAAGCAGGAGAGGTAAGTGAACAAACAGAAAACCTCTCTGTACATTATTATTCACAGAAAGACCTGATAAAGAAGTGGGAGTGCAGTGGGAAATCTATTTTATCCAGCTGAGTGTTTTTTACCACTCAGCAATACCTATTAGGATCACCTGAATTCACTAGATTGTTTTAAGACTCTTAAGAGAATCAATGAATTAGGAATAAACTTCAGTCCTGGTAAAATCTTTGTGATTATTAATTTTTGTTTAAAATGCTACTGAAAGTTTAGATGCAACATGTTTAGATTTTCTTAAATTATTCTGAATCATGTGCCTGGGTAGTCCCATTTAAGATAACAGAGCTTCTCACATGACGGTCTGAAGTGCTTTCTTCTTTAGAGTGACATTTTGATGTATTTAGTCTTTTAATGGGTTATGGTAGTGTTTTTCTTTGATAATTTGAGAATATTAGCTTTTACTTTGGCTAAATATAAAATTATACTTTTAAAAAGGTTACTAAGGTTGTTCCAGTTTGACATTGCTGAGACTCTTAAAAACAAACTTGCAATTATTTTATCTGCTCTAGAGTTTAACTTGAAGGAATCATAACTTTAACAGAGAGGTTCAATTTATTCACTGAACAATTTTGTTTAATAATATTTTGCAATTTTTATAATATAGAGTTGTATATTGATGTTTACAATTTTCCCAAGAAGATGCAGTATTTTCCTAATGAATTTATGGTGCATTTTAATAAGTAGGCAAAAGTAGTTGTAGTATATGCAAATTAGCCTGGTCTGCATTTAGGTTTCCCATGTCAAAAAATCAGTCTATGCAGACTGTGTTTCAAAATGACATTTGGATTTATTTAAAAATAACAGTAACTGAAAGCTAAAAGAAACCTTAGTTCTAACAAAGCTCCTTGTATCAGCCAAGGGGAATTACCCCATTCCTCTATGCTATGTTATGTGATTAAAAAGAAAGGCTCATCTCCATGAATAAAAAGAAGCCCAGAGGAACTACAATGTTGTCAAACTTTGCTAAACAGTCTTAGTAAATTGTCAGGAAAAGTTTGCTACACAGGGAACAATGCAGGGTATCATCCTTTCCTCTGTAGGCAGTTTTAAGGAGCAAGGATGTACTGGACCATTGTTGAAGGTGCTTTGGAGTTATGATGCAACAGTCAGAGACTGTGAGTGCTGAATATCTTATGATCCTAGACTTTTCCAGATGCCAGTGAAGCTCTATGAAATCCATCTATCTAAGGTTTCAAGCAGATGGACTATCATGTTCTCCACTTTCAGTCTGATAAGAGTTGAATAATATCACTGAATCCTGTTACGTGTCTGCCAAGAACCATCTCACAGCAGGCCTTGTTAGGTGAGATAATGAATCAATATAGAAAAAGGGGTTTTAAAGTACTTTAGACTTCTCTGGAGTGACAGAAGCTGTAAAAACAAAACAGTATTGTTAATTGCAGTCATTCAAATTTTTCTGTTCCTATCCATAAATTATTTTGGTGCTGCTCTTGGGGAGTGTGTGGGTTTGTGTGTGTTTTGGGGGCTGGAGGGAGGAGAGAGAGAGATGGAGGGAGAAGAGAGAGGCAGGCAGGGAAGGAGAAAGAGAGAAGGAAAATTGCTTTCCTCAGGAGATCTCAGACGATTTACTGTACAGAAAATATGCTTGCAGCTGATGAAAGGGACATTGGCTAAATAAATGACATCATTCTCTTTTCTACAAGTTTTTCATCGGGGAGAATGGCTTTAGTATTTGGTGACTGGTTTTAAAATAATGTTGAGGGGCTGTAATCTTGCAGAAAATACAGCTACTTTGAATGGACAGACATGTGGAATAAATGGCTTATAGATAATCCCCTGTGAATAGACGTGGCATGTCTAAGGCTGGTTATGGATCTGCTATGTTAATTGGTGAGAATGAAGTTGAGCTCTCCAGGAATAAATCAGAGCTGTCAAACAGTATCTAAAATGATAGTCATTTCCTGGTTGGCACAGATAATAATGCTAATGGTTGTCAGTGGAATCTTCGTACAAAAGATATTACATTTCCCTACTATTTTATCTCCTTGTAATGTCCTTATTTTCTTTTCACTGGTTACAGTCTTAAAAGATGCATAGTATTAACCCTATTCACAACAGACCCCACTAGTCAGCTACAAATAAAGCAGTGGAGAGGTTTTTCTGGACTGGGTTCTTTGTCAACAATTTAAGAACATGTATTTTAGAGTGGAGTTAAACTGAGCGCGTTTTAGACCAGGACACTCTTTTCAGCTCTTCTTGAAAGCTGTTTTCCCAAGCTATTTCTTTCTTCTTTTGGGAGATTAGTTTTGAAGACCTCTAGCCTGCAAGATGTAGTGGGTGTACCTCATATCTTCTTAAAGTACTGCTAATGGTGGGACATTTATCTCTAAGGGAAGGACACCAAATCTAAAGTAAATCAGAAACGACAGATAATTCCTAATTACAAATTATAAAATTATATATTGAGTGAAGCATTAAACTCCATGGAAACACATAGAAAAGTATAAGTGAGCTTATGCTTTCTTCAGGATTCTTGCAGATATAAAATTTTATTTTGTCTATGACTGGTATTCATGATTAAAACTTCAGGTTCTGTTTTCCATCATGACATTTCACTAGCACGGCATTTTCTACCATGAATTCACAGTCTTCAAATTTATTTCTTATTTTGATTATTTTGCCCTTTTGTACACATTGTGAATAGAAATTTGAGTCTACTGACTGCAATAGTAGGGGAGACAATTAGGAAAAACTCTTAAGGATTTAGAAAGAAATTTGTCAAGAATTCTAATGGGACTTGCCCTCCTAACATTTTAGAGACTTTCTGAAATCCTTTTATTGTGTCTTGTAATGTGCCCAAACCCCTGGATTTATTTTACTCTTTGTCTGTCAACTATTGTAATTTGACCCATAATGTCTCGTGATTACTAGCACTGAGGCAGGCTTGGGTGACTAGAAACAGATCCAGAAAAAAATCCAACTTCAGACTTGGGAAAGCATTCAGAAATTTTTGGTTTTTACTTATTTACGTAATCACCTTAAATTGGATAAAAATAAAGATGTTGATATTTCAAATGTATCTGAAATTGCAGCCATAAAAATTTGAAAATGTCTTCATCAGTCTAAAAAATATATTTAACAATTGCGAAAGAAGGAAAATAGAGTGGGCCTTTATCTTATTCGTGTATGATATCCATACAAGTCTGGCTTAAATGGAAATAATGTGATTTAGATAACCAGTTGCTCAGCATGAGTAGGAGATAACAAAGTTATAGCTTAAAGGTTTGATTTTGGATGTTTCCATTTTCAGACCCCCTTAATTGTTTAATTCCCAGACAATAAAAACAGCAGTTTCTTGAACAAGCAAATATAAAGAAACAACACTTGACCAAAGACAGTAATTTACTAGCCATTCATGTATGGAAATGTGCCTCAGACCTGCTTAGGACAGAGGGGTTATAGTTAAGATGCCACACACCTCCCTTCAGAGGCTGTTGAACCAAGGTGTTGAACTCCCATTACAGTCAACGCAGATGAAATCACAGATGCCTGTGGCCCTTTGAATCACTTAAGTCATGTTTGGATGTTACATGAGAAAAACTGCACTCCTGTGGAGTGGCTGCTAGAGACGAGGCAGAATAACTTGGACCATCTAGATGGAATGGTACTGCTACATCTGGGTAACTGAATTTAGCACCTAGTTAGTATGATGCAAGGAGAGACTACGAATGGTTCAGGGGTTGTTGTCCACCACTGGGGATACTACATACTAGTAATACTGATAATGTGTTAAGGTGTTTCCAATGTAGTGCTTTGTAGACCAGTGTGTTATGACAACAAATGTGTATTAAAAGACTGTGAGTTGTTCTGATACTATTGCAATGGAGGCTACATAAATGCCTAAGTGAAGCAGATTTGCAAAAAATCACTCACTGAAAATAGTTCCCTTTGCCCTTATACCAAAATTGATTTACACAAACAATGGAGCATATTGTAGGAAGAGGTTCTGTTCTGCCACTTACTTAGGAAAGCATCAAAAATATTTAGAAATTAAATACTTTTCATACAGAATGTCTGACCACTCTAGTAACTAAAATGTGATTTACTCAAAGTTCCGTTTAGTAAAGGTATTGCCTTGACATAGGCAGATGAAATACATATTTTGAGAACCTGTTCAGGCTGTTTGTATCTGACCCTTCTGGGTATGCACCATGAGTCATTGCTTCTCAATAATTAAGAGTTTGCTACTGAAGAAGAAAGCCTGTATTACTCTCTGAATACTGAGTCCAGCCAAGGCAGAGTTGAATGAGAATGGAACTGGTTTCTCTGTGCTAGTATTTGTACCTTCTGTTTTGGACAGATGTCTTGTAAGGTGATCTCTTCACAAGTGCATCAATAGAAGTACACAGGCTCAGGATATTCCAATATTTTCCTATAGATACCTAAAGCTGATTATACAAAACCCCCAGGCCCTATTTGGGTTTTCAACCCTTTATCACTCCTTTTTAAGGCAAAACAGATAAAAGGTCCTAGAATGTTTAATTTTCTTTCTTTTAAGGTTAATAATTTCAGGGGTGAAAAAACCAAAAATATTTGAAAGCATAAAAAAGAAATTACAGATATAAATATCAAAATTCATAATACCGAGAAAATGCATTGTCTTCTTATAAACTAAAACTTTAACTTTCTAATATGACATATGTGAAATGTAAGCTCATTTTGCATTAACTTATTTCTAAAGAGATTATGGAAGTTTTATTCAGACAAAACCTGACCTTATTTATACCTATCCTATGCATATTTATAACTGTCATATACTTATTAGCTCATTAAAACATTTTTTCCTCAAAAAGATTTTTAATTAAAAGTTATAAATTCTAAATGTTGTGGGTTTTTTGTTGAATTTTATGGTGATTATCATATAAAAATATATTTAGAATCAACACAATTTGGAAATACATTCTTAATTTTACTCTAGTATGAATTGCTACCTTTGATACCTTAAGATCCTCATGGTTTTTTATATATTTGTAGATTTTAATATAGCTGTATATTTTCTCACACTTAATGTAGCAGGTGATGGTTTTTATACCTCCCTTTCTCGTGGTTTGTGCCACATTCTTGAAATTTGGTTTAACATTCCTTTCAAGAAAAAGATTTTAGCAAGCACATATTGTTTGGGGCACATACTTAGAAGGACAAAATAAGATATCATTGTAGCAGAAGGCCCAGAAACCTTGGTGAAGCTCCAAAGCAAGCATGTGATGTGAAGATGGTGATGTGAACAGGAGGTCTTGAGACCTCTGACTCAATTCCAAGGAGGTGTGCCAAGGGGCAGACCTGAGGGAGGTTCTGGGGGCAGATGATTCTTGGGTTGGATGTATCCATTAGATATGGTAACTAATTAGTGTTATAAATTTGTAAGAGTCTTATGCTGTGGTGTTCACCCATGTATTTTGCTGCACCTGAAAATGCTTTCATTAAAGGACCTGTTCTCTATTTTATCTAGACTTATATTGTCTGGAAAGTTCTTCAATTTTAGGCAACACCTTCAGTAATGTTCTGCTACAGCAGATTGCTGGTGATAGGCCTTTCTTCATCTTGGGATACAAAATACTATTTTTGGTATTTGCCTTGAAAAATTCTTTTCTTTAATGCCTTCATGCAGTTTTCAATGAAAAGCTACCCTGTGCTGTGCAAATTGCAAGAAGTTGAATGGATAACACACTCCGTTAGGAATGTACTGTAATACACCTGATACTCTTGAAGTGAAACCATGAAAATGAAATGTCATTAGCCCTAAATCCCTTCAGTTAGATAAGAACTGTCATTTGAAGAAAAGGAGTTTCTATAATCTAACATTATTAAGCATATATTATGCTAATCTCTGTATAGATATTTCATTTATGCATTGTGTATTGTATTTCCAGATGCACCATGTAAAGCTGGTCTTAAATATCAGAATATGCATTGAAAGCTTTAGGGTATAAACATGGTAAGAAAGCTGAAATCATTTCAGAAGCATATCTTACTATTAAGATTAATTCAGAGTGAGGAATTCAGAGCAATATTCGAAATATTTGAAGATGTAAACAGGGATATTTATGACATTGGAGGGAGCAGGATCCATCTCTATATGAGCTTTATAAACATCTAACGTATCCTGAGTCTTGTATTATTTCCCTGCTGTGTTCAGTGTGATGGTGCACTACACGAGCACCCAGTCAGCCATTGTACCCTGGGAAATACACTGCACCTACCCATTGGCCCCCAGGGCGGGGAATTCCCACCAGCTTTAGTCAACACTGAGGGAGTGCATGTGGGCAAATACAAGCTCTGTAACATTTGCTATGTAAAGGTGGCCATTTTAGTTAAACTGAGAGTACTTTTAAAACTTGTTTCAAGTTTTTTAACTTGTTTCAAGGTACCATTGGAATATCACTGAAGTTTGAACAACGTAATTTATAGGGCCACAGGTGGATGTTATTGGCTTGAACCACTTGTGTACCTAATACATGCCTTTTTTACTTTGACATCTGACATAAATAGGAAGATAAGCAGTTGAAATTCTATGTATATTCTTGATTAATACATTATTAGATCTGTTATTCAAATATGGTACTACTGTATTGTTCATTTTCTTAAAATGAGTAATTAATTTGCAACTTCAATTTCCATAACTATTCAAATATACTAATGTGCTCCTAGAAGACAAGGGAAAAAATTATTTTCAGATGCTAGTCATTTAGGTATCACTGATTAGAAGCTTTGTACATTGTTAAGATCATATAATGAGTTCTTCAGTTTTAAAAATGATTTTACATCTACATAAATTAGATGGTTAAACATCTCTGTATTAACACCAGGACTTGAACCAGATGATCCACTCTGCTCCCTTCCAACCTTACCCATTCTATGATTCTGGGATTCTGTGACTTAATTTGAAACCACACTCTATTACTTTTATTCCTGTTTCTAGAAATACTTATTCATACCTTGAAATTCCATGTCTTACGATGTACTCAAAATATAGAAAGATATCTATTATTAATATTTTTATTTTCAGCACAAAAATGAAGCTATATAGATATATATTATGTTTTCAGCTGCAATTATAAACCTAAGACTAGAGATCATAACTAAAAGTCTCAAATTCTCCAGTTCAGAAAAAAGATTTAATCATTGTACTTTCTAAAGACATGAGCTGAATTAAGGACTAAGAATAGCTTCAAATGTGCAGACATTTTTGGTACCAGATAATAGCGAAAAGTATTAATTAAATGAAAGTGAGAACTGCAGCAACTTCCCCAAGAGGTGATTTCTAGTAGAAACATGAATGCATAGGGAATAAAGGATCTTCTTTTGCAGGTGACCATTTCTAGCAATGTTCTGTTTAAAAAAATCACATAGATTGTGTTAAGCCTGTGTTGCTGAGTTTTTATTTGAATTAAGACATTAAATTTGTTTTTGGATAATTATTATTTAACTAAAAATATTAAAATGCTTGAAGTAACTGCTCCACTTAAAATTATCTGTAACAGCGTTGTGAAATTTGCAGAGAAGTGAGCTGAAAACTGAGTGATGACTTGACATTGTCATTTTCTCTCAGATTTAAAATTTAAAATTTTCTGGAAACTCAGAATCAGCTTTTCAGCTCTAAAATGTAGATTATGATGTAAATAACTCCACCTAATTTTTTAATTGATTCATTAAGCAGTAGTATTTGGAAGGGAGTGTATTCCTGTATTTTAAGATTCAGAAGAGAGGTCAAAGCAATCAACATTCTACCTGTAGTGTTGTCTCAGGATTGTGTGAAGTAGATTTGTTTCCTTATTTTTAAATACCTTATCCAAAATACTGAAGATTCAAATAAGAGAAAGTGAAACCTAGAGCATTTGCAGAATATGACAGAAGTAAATTTTTCACTAAAGAATTTCAGAGTTCCTGTAGGTACCTAAAATGGATGCTAAAATGCTATAAAGAAACTAATTTGATAAGAGAGAAATTAAAGACAGCTGTGATGAAAAAAAACAGCAATACCAAAAAAGTCAGTAAATCAGCTTCCTGGAATAACTTGGTTTGACAAGTGATAATTTAGAAGATTTATTTTGATTTAAAAACATAAGTACTTAGAGAAACAGAAATGTAACTGTCTCATTGGCCATAAAAGAGAATACAATCTGAAATGAGCTCATTAATTATACTGTAATATCTGAGATTATTTGGTTAATAGCAGAGAAGCACTGATTAATTATCTAGTTACCATGAAACAGACTCCTGTATACCAAGTCCTAGAAAAGTCTGCAGCTTCATTTAAACTCATTAAAATCCTGTTTTGTAGACACATTTGAATGGCTCTCTGGAGGCTGAGAGCAGAGACAAAAGGAACCAAAGAAGTTTTCACCTCCGTACAGCTCAGGCGCACCATGTCCTTTGGAACATAATAGGAAAAGTTACTGAATGCTGTATTCTTGGCTTTAGCACTTCCCAGTTTGTGTTAATGTGAGGTAACAGATGCAAAAGGTAGGACTCTTCTCCAGATGAAGGCATGAAATAAAAGCCTATACTGCATATACACATGGGCTGGATATCTGAGCTCTCACTGTAGTCTTTGGACAGCTAGTCAAGGGAGTCTAGAAATAGATTTAAGCCATGCTGACACTAAGTACTGCATTGCTTTCCCCGTAAGCATCCATAGCTATAGATTATAGAGTAGGCTGGGGTCCCTTAGGGTATCTTGCCTGGATTCCACTTGCCACTCCAGAAGGCTCCTGAAGGCTTTTGATAGATTCCATGTTGTATCTGACAGTTCCCTGAGGGCTGGTGTTACTCATGTCTTGGGGTACCCTAGGCCCCTTGTCACATTCAAATTTGTGATGTGATTTGTGAAAAAAGGAGCACAATCTGTAAGAAGCCAAGAATTTGTTGCCTGTCCAAGTGAAATAGGACCACAGCAGGTGCTAGTCCAGTGAAATGAGATGCTTCTGCCAACAATACAAACTGAACAACTTAAATAATTTAAATTATGAAGATGAAGTTAGGATACACAGGCTTTATCTACTGAGGAGCAGCAGAGGCAGAGCAGCTCTGTCTGGAGGTACAAATCAAGTGCCACAGGTGAGTGTGCCTCTGGCCATCATGTGCTGTCTCACAGCACATGAGCAGGGTAAGCAGAGCTGCAGTGGTGACAACAGAGTCCAAACTGTAGAAATTTTACTGCTTTGCAATTAGAAGAATCAGAAAAACTTGCAGTGTATGAGCTGTTACAGTAACCTATTTCCTGTGTGGGCAACAGAATAAAGCTTTGTATCTCAGCTGACAGTGGCTCATGTAAACTCTTAGATTTGAGAGTCTTTATTTAAAACTGCCCCACCCAATGTTTCCATGTGATGGCTGACAGCTCTCATCATAGCAGTAGTACTGAGATCATTACTAATACTAGTAAATACCGCATAGTATATGAGAAAAGATGGGAATATTTGGCAAATGTCTTAAGTAAACCCTCAAGTGAATTTTCTTAAACTTCTCTTAAAAAAGAATCTGGAAGAAGATTTTTTACATCAGATCTAAGAATGGAGATCAAATACTCGGAGATGTATGCCCTATTCAATTTACTAGTATTAATTAATCTTCAGTGTAATATGAAAGCCAGTCCAATTTCCTTGGAAAGTCATTCCAAATTCTAGATGAATTAACAGTCTGGGCAAAAACGTGTGGTTCTGTAAACCAGTGTAATTATGTGAAATTCAAGAGCTTTTAGTTATTGAAACAATTGTGTTTTACTTCAGTACTTTACATAGCTGTTTGATATACACACAGCATGTGTATATGTATATATATTCCCATTATGAACAGTGTGACACACATTCAGGGAATGCAGTTAACAAAGAAATAAACATGCCGTGCCAACATTTTTCCTGCCCTCACAGACTTAGCATGGCATGTATTTTTTATAGTTTATTAAGATTCTCTATTAAATTTTGAAAAATGTATTTATTGTTGTCATACTTGAAACATATTCAATTAGTCTTGATTTGGTATATTTGATTTAATGGTTTTTGATTATTTGTTCCATGTTCTAACTTGACGACTTAGAAATGGAATGAAATTAACCTGTCAGGAAGGATTAATGAACAGATTTTGTTCACTAGTTTAGATGATTTAAAGACTTTCACTGCAGCTGATCTTACCATAGAACCAATATGCATTTCTGAAAATGGATTAAAGGTCCATGTTATGATATCCTATACTTTTGTATACTAATTAACATTCGATTACCAGAGGGGTAAAAGAAAAATATGTAAAGCAGTGAACTGCTCTCTCTTTTAATTAAAGCCAAATTGTTTCTTGTATTAAAGAATGAATAGATTTATAGATTATTAGTATATACATCAAATACAAATAACCATAATTGATGGAGTAAATATTTAATTGAATGTTAGACGAACCTATTTTTATTGCAATAAATATCTTGTAAATGCACTGCCTAGATGCGATACATTGCTATTTATTGACAACGTGTGTTTTACTGAGAGATTTGGTGAACTATTCTTATTATGAAAAAACATATCAATATGCAAAATAAGGCACTTCTGTAGTTTGCTAATAAGATGTGAATAATTTCTTAATTCTCAATGTTCAACATTTTTCAAATTCAGTTTACTCTAGCTTTGGTGATCTGATGGAAGCAGCGAAAGGAGCAGGTTTTGAGTGTGTTTAAAAAGTAAACTGTCTTCATTCTGCCCCATCTCAGGCTCCAGCTGAAGAGGGGTCAGGCCAACGCATGGACTGTGCAACTTCTTTTGTTGTAAAACACATTTGCTTAGATTGCCAAGAAGGAAGAACTATAAGTTGTAACTTCACCTGCAATAATTTTCTTTGTTCATTCCATATTTAAATGTAGACAGTAATAAAAGCAGGAAATAATTGGAATAAATTTAATCTTCTGTAAAAAGTAATTAAAAATATTGGAGTTAAATATTAAAAAGCACATTTTCTGCCTGTTCAAATGAGACATACACCACCTGACCTCTATTTGAAGAAAAGTTCTTGTTCTAGTGATCGAATGAAATATTTTTGCAGTCTGATTTTGACTGAGGTAACTGATTGGATTTACTGAGATGCCCCAGTGACTTGGATGTGACTAATGTGAAATGAGTATCTTATTTCTTTATTGGGATCTGTTGACTAGAGATACATCTGCTTTTGGTGGATGACACAGTCAATCAGGTGGTTACACACATGTGACTATTAATGCTCAGATTACTGCCTAGATGCTATTAGGGGCTACATCAATTTGGTTGTTGTGTGTGGTCAGGCCCAATTACAGTATAGAAAGGTGAGGAAGAGATGGTAGAACCCTGGTGAATGAGTTGTTTGGGGGGCAAAACAGTGGACTGTGACTGGTGTTAGAAAACAAGAGCAAATAGAACAGTGAGATCTGGCTGAGAAGCCAACAGGGAGATATTTTGTCAAATAAAGGCTGTTTGCTCCTATTATTTATTGCTATTACAACCTAAGTATTACAATTATTTTGTTTTAAACAGAAGTTATTATTTTCACACTTATTATTCTGACACAGCCATTTCTTGAATTGTGAAGATGCATGCAGATTTAATTTCTATCTTTTTTAAGTCATGCAGAATTTTACCTAAGACAGAAAACAAATTTGTATTCAAATTAAAATTGCATCCAAGTAAAAGACTTATTCTGGTTATAGAGCACAAGAATCGATCTCTGTGTTTTAAAAGGAAGGTAGACTTTTCAATTCTTTAGAAAGCATTGTGTGTCTCATGGATTTGTGTAGATAATACTTTTTGATTTCACTGTTGCAAGGTAGTAGATCCCTTCCCTTATCCTGCTGTTCCCTGAGGTATTCTTTTTACAAACCACACCATCTTAAACAATGTTGTACAAACCCAGTGATTTCATTATTTAGGCAATGGTTGTAAGTTCGTCACAAACTGCATGTCAAAACTTATGTTAATTTTCTTTTCATCTACGTAAGAGTGAATTCCATTTTATGTGAAGCATTTTCATTTTGGAGTGATTTTTAAAAACAGACAGTTAATTAGGTAAATTCAGTGTATTGACAAATGGTCAGGATTAAAGACTAATAAAACAATGGCTCTTAAGTATGTCATTCCCACCACAGTGCATTTTAATATTAACAAGACAACATTGGCTCTCTTATGATGGTAATTTTTATATACCGTGATTTCTTCAGGACAGTATGCTTGTAAATATACCTTAACTAGCAAATTTTAAGTTATTCTGATCATTTAATTGAAATGCAATATAACATATTAATAATATCAGGAAAGAAAACCCTTACATCTAATGTATTTTTGCATGCTTTCCGTATGAAGATGACTTGGTCTTTAGCCAAGACAGTTTCTGTGACTTTTCTTTAATAAAATGTAAGTAAACTTTGAAGTAAGGAAGTACCAAGTAAGGAACTTGGTAAAATTTCAGCAGGAATTTGCACGTGAGACTTCAACTGCTTAAATTATAGTCATTTTAGTAACATGTTTTATCTTGAATAATCACAGGTTGCTAAAAGTTGCTGGACAAGCATTGCAATAAGCTCCATAGAGCCTATCTACTTTTTAATATAATGATTACGGTTTATTTTTAATTAACAGAAATATCTTCTAATCTTTGTGTGTTACCTGTTAATCCTACACATGGTCCAAGTTCCCATTGGTCTCTTTAGTTCTGTTGTCATTTGGCCGAGCAGCTTCATCTTTTTTATGTCTGTGTAAGTGTCTGCTGAACAAATATCAGATGCAGAACATGGGGCTGGATCAAGCTTAGGCAGATAGGGAGACTGAAGGGAGAGCTTCAGTTTACCATTTCCCTCTGTAGGCCACACTGGGATTATTATCTACAATTTAACTGCATTTCTGTGTACCTTCATTAATCACTGTGGATCTTGCCTGTGTGCATTTCTGAGCCAGCAGCACCCTTCAGTTCCCTCTAGTCCTGGATTACCTTCACTTCATTGCTACTAGTCCCATTGTGGTAGTTGAGAAGAGCCCTGGAGGGAGACTTAGTATATGGACACACAACATCGTGTTAATGCTGGAGTAAGGCCTGGATAATCCTTTCTTCCATTTGCCATCTCACCTTCTAATTGACTTATATTTTTTCCCACTCAGTACAAACTTTATGCACCTTAAAGTGTTTTTAACTGCACTAGCCACGTCTGAAATGCTGAAATAGCTTATATCCAATAGCAAGGCTCAAGTAAAAAAAAGTATAGATGATTGATTTTGTGCTTATTTTACTATGAGATGGTTTTGAGGTACATCAGATTGCTGTTTATACAAAATTAATGGTTTCAGTGTGATTTTCCTCTGGGACTAATCAGATATGTAAAGTTAAATATGTCTGAAAGTCTGTTTTCAGAATCAAGACCTTGCTCTGAGATTTTTAAATTTAAATAATTTCTGTATTTTCCTATCTTAACATCAGGATTATGAAAATATGGGTCATGCCCATATGCAGACAGCAATAGCAAGGGCTATTTTCCATAGCTTTGCCTTTGGTGTTTATAATATGGAAAGCCACAATCAAAAGAACACTGCAATAGCAAAAGTTTTTTTTGCAAAGGGAAATAATAAAAGTGTTTACTGTTCCTTAATTTTTCTGCTTGGGGGTCTGCAAGAAGACAATGCAAGAAAGATGCAAGAAAGATAGGTAGGTAGGTAGGTAGATGGATGGATGGATGGATGGGCGGGTGGGTGGGTGGGCAGATAAATAGGTAGATAGGTAGATAGGTAGATAGATAGATAGATAGATAGATAGATAGATAGATAGATGAGATTAGATAGAGTCTCCTTTATTAAAATTGTGAATGTTCCTGGGGCCAGGAAAGCAATTTTGAAGGCACAGAGGTAAACATTTTGCGCAAAGGAAATTAATTAAATGTTCCCCAGTGGTTCTGAAACAGGCTTGCAAAAATATTTTCCTTGGTGTGCATGGGATAATGAAGTCACCATAGCAAACAGAGAGTCGCACATTTGAACCACAACGGCACAATAGTTGTGTTTCCAGCAGCATCTAACAGCTTTTTGCACCTTTCCCTGGGGCTAGGGTGGCCTGCAGAAAAACTGGCTCAGGTCTTTCCCATGAGAGTGCTGCCATAGTTATAACCATAGGGATTTGGAGAATCTTTCCATGGGTATGGACCACTGGAGATTTACACCTCTGTGGCCAAATGTATTACTTGCATGTAGGCTGAATTGAGAAAAATCTTTGTCAGGCTTCTTCCTCTTGCCACTCCAGGTGTAAATATGTTTTCTTCCATTATTCCCTTACACACATGTGCAAAATGAAACATGCATTCTGTTGAACAGATGCTTTCAAAACTATTCACAACAGTGCAGCTATGCAAAATAGGACCACCTCTACAAAAAGCAGCTGGCAATAAATGTTAACGAAAAATTGTGGAATAGCATACAAACATGTAAAAAATGTGAGAAATTTCGGGGTAATAGAGATTCAGTCCTACTTGCTGGCTGTCAAAATCTTTCACGATATGTGTGTTGAGAATTGAGGTTGCTCAAGTATATTTCTTGTCAACATATTCTCTAATAAATGAAGACACTTAAAAGGCTGATTTTAAATTGTAAATCTTACCCTCTAACACAATTATGCCAAAATTGATGTTTGTTTCGTTTTTATCTTTTTTGCATGTGGGGTTCCCCCCCGCCCCCTCAGAAGGTAAAGACAAAATTGCGGTAAAGGTCTTAAGTTTTTTGCATTTGCTTGTTATAGCATTCACAGAAAGAGAAAAGCTTATTTTCCCATTTAGAAAAAAGGGTACAAGTGTAGTGTTGTTATTACTTTAAAATTATTATAATGTAAGTAGACTAATGCTATCTGGGGAATAGAAAATGAAAGAGTTGGGTGGGTGGAAACTGATAAATTATATGAAAAGAAGTCTGCTTCTGCTTTAAAGAAAAAATACATAAAAAGGAAAATAAAAGAAAATGCTAAGTGGAAAAAAAAAGAGAAAGTAAAATGTGTGTAAAAATGGCGACAAAGAAAGATCTGTTAAACAGAAATTTTGGGAGAGAGGAGCATGAAAGCTTTGATTGTTTCTAACTTGCTGTGGAACCAGTGTGCTGGAGATCAGGACTTAGTTCTTTGCAGTCCCCCTTTGGGCCTACTGAGCCTGTTTGGACAAGTTCAGAACATTTTATGAGTTCAGGCTTTCCCTGCAATCATGTTCATTCGAATAATGTGTAAATCACATCTCAGAATTTCAAAGCAGTAACAACTGACTTCTTTATTTAGTACTCATTTCTATGGACATGCTAAAAATTGTGCAGGGGGGTTTCAGTATTTCACAGAAGTGAGAAATAATAATTCGACTAGAAAGTGTTATAATTTTTGCCTGATCTTATCTCTTTTACCTTGCCGAGCTGCAGGCCAAATCAGTGTTAGAAAAACCCACAAAACCCTTATTGAAACCTATAACAAAAATTACATTTGTTCCTGTTTTACCAAAAGGACACAAAAATGTGAAGATTCTCTGGACTATGCACTCTTTTATATAGAATGCTTTAGTATCTTGCATTTTCACTTCCTTCAAACTAAAACTGTAATTCAGCCTTAATTGTGATTCCTGTGGGTGTGAGGTGAGAGGACATTCAATACTACAGATCTGTTAAGAGGCAGCTGCTACATTGCTGTGGAACATGATGGCACGGTACATATTTCTAATCAAAATGTTTGGTTAACAAGAAGGTCAAAGAAGCAATTAGTGGTGGAATACAGTTCTACTGTGTGCCACGGACTATTTGACTAAAATACAAGCTGACAGCAGGGCGATTTCTGCTGTTGGAATCACAGAGGTGACCTAGGGCACTCTATCAAGCTTAGTTTGACCCTGACAGCTTTTGACCAGCTATTTGTTGTCATATCTTTCTGACTGAACAAGATGACAAATATACACAAGACCTCATGCTCAAATGCTGCATTCTGTGAAGTGAGACAGATTTTGACCTTTAATTGGTAGAGGTCTCTGGGTCTTGTGACTCCACATCTGCTATGTTTATTGTCTTATAGTGGACAGAAATCCTGTTAACTACTGTAGCAGGATGTGCTCTCAGAACAGGAAAAATGTAGCTGCAGTTAAATGGCACTGGAAGATGTTATTCCACAAGGCATTTTTTTTTCTTTTTTTTTTTTTTCCTTTTTTTCCTTTTTTTTTCTTTTTTTTTTTTTTTTTTCTTTTCCCAAAAAAAAGAGATTGCTCTGACTTTATGGAAGAAGAGAGGTTTTGCTCTGAGTAATAAGACTCTAATGCTTCATGTTATTCCGCACTGATGCAGAGGCCTAATCTGACAAAACAAAACAAAGGATTTGGGCTGAGTTTGAAAACAGTTGAATAAATAAATAAATAAGAACTTTTTCCAGGGCTAGAACATTTGAGTAAATAAATATTTATGCATTTTTATAAAATGAAAATATACGCAGTTTTAGAAGTTAGCCTTTCAAAAGAGGAGGAAGAAATTATTTATAGTATTTTTTTGGCAATAACCAAAATATGAACACTCTATTTTTTTCTAAAAAGGATTAGAATTTTCAGTTGACCCTTAGGATTGGTAGATTGCCACAATCTTTACCACAAATGCTTTCATTTGCCATCAAATATAAGTTGGCTAAGCCTTGCAATATCAATTCTTTGCTTGATTTTCCTCTGTTTTGTGTGCATTTACCTCTTTCCATGCATATAAGGTCGGTACCTGAGTGTGTTCAGTTTGTGGATAGCTATTCTGTCTTTCTGAATACTAAGAGTTTGCAAACTACAAACTGAGAAAAACTGCACTGGATTAATGAAGAAGTATAAAAAGGCTCTTCACTGGAGCTGACTGGCAAAAAGAGAGTCAAAAATCAGTGAGCAACAAAATAATAGAAGGTAGTTTATAAATTAGTACACAAGAGTAGCAATAACTATGTGGCTTCTCATTCCTGCCCTTGGAATGTTTTCGTAAAGACTTTAGTGGGTGAGCCAGCTAAATAAATGTCCTGCTATCTCAGTTCCTTTTGTCTTAGCCCTTCCACACATCACAGCTCCAGGAAGGGACCAGACGTTTTCAAGGTACCACTCAGCTGCTGCTGAGTACCAGAGTATCTGGTTCCTGCTCACACCTGATCCTTTTGCCTGGAAGAGCCCTCATCAATGTGTTATTTATTGATTTCCTCTGCTTGCTCTTCTCAAATTTTGCTGTTCAGTGCCCACTTTTATTGGTCCTGCATTCAGCTACCTGCTGCCTGCTTCCCATTCCAGTGACTATTTGTTGGGCATCTGCCTGTCACTAGAATCTCATCTCACACTCAGTCACATCCTTTTTCTCCTGAAAATCTCCCTCACTGGATTGCTACTTTTTCCCTGGTTCGGCAAGCACACCCTAGAATGGTGCTTCTGTCCTTCCTATCCTATCTGGGGAGGATGACAGGACTACCAGTATATTAACATGTGTATTACAATATACGTGGAAGTATATAGACTTATTTTATGTAAAAATATAGCTGCATTATTTAGGCTCTGGTGAATCATTTAAGAAGATCTCATAAAACACTGCTTCCAATATTAATAGAAATCAAGAGAGATTTGAACATCTTCACATTACTTCTTATTTCAAACTATTTTAAAGTAAAATATGTAAAGATTAAAGATTAAAGACTTGCAATGGGAGAATGTCTAGTGGGTACCATTCCATCAGCTAAGTATTTTTCTCTTAGGAGACTAGTTCTTCTATGGAGTCTTAAATCATATAGTTGATTTTAGTAGGCATAGACATGAGGACTATTGTTTGGCAAGGATTTTCAGGTCCAGGCTGTTGTCTAAAAAGATGTTAATGATAGAAGAAAGATAAAAAATGCTTTGACAGTAAAACTCTTTAAGTATCAGCCTGGGAGTAATCTAGGTAATACAGAGAAATCTGCAGAGATCTGCAGAAAAAGGGACTAGAAATATAGAAGAAAACTACAGTGTGAGATGGAATGAATGTGAGGAGAAGTAGCCTATAAACCAAATATTTAGCAGAATTTAGAAAAAGAAAATAAGGCAGAAAATAAGGCATTTGTTTGCAGCATGATAAAGGCATGTAACTGGATTTGTGTCATCAGAAATACTACAATTCCAAGTGAAAGCTGTGGTAACAATCTTGATGAAGTGTATGCTGATGAATACTCTGTAAATAGTAATCATTTGCAATTATTGCTAGTAGTTGGATGTTGTGTTTTTCTGTTTTACGATTGCATTCGATTCCAGAAGGATGTGAAAGAAATCTTGTACTCCAGCAGCTTGGCTTCTTGTCCCAATTAAAGCTGCATAAAAATAATTAAGCTCCCAAAACTTTACACAGCTTAAAAATGTTAGTTGGGATGATTTTATTTATTTATTTTTAAAATTAAAGTCCAAGCAATTATGCCATTTTTTCTTTCTAATACACTACCTGCCTCCGAGTGAACATGAGGGATTATTGTTCTGAAATATTCAGGGCTTTGATTGTCTAAAGATAGGTTTCTAATTAAGATACCCTGACTTACTCAGGCACATGGACCTAGTGGATGCCTTTTAGATCTATGGAGTACCTGTCAGGCAACTAAGGGGTTACTCAGAAATGCTAAATGTGGAGGCAGTCAAACAAACAATACTTCTCCAAACAAAATTAAAAAAAATAGATAAATTTTTATTTCACTTTCTGTTAAAATTCACATCATAGCAGATAAGATCTACAAGAGACATACATTCCCTGTGTCGGTGTGAAGGTATATATGGAAATACATAAGTCATATGGTGAAGTGACCTCAAAAGGTGGGTCCAAGCTGGGCTCTTGCTAGAGCGCTTCATCCAAGTCCATTCTCAAAGCACCCCAAAAACAATGGAGCATTGAGAACAGACTTCATGGCTGATTGCTGACTTCTTTCCTAGCCAGTCTTGTACCTAAAGCAACAATATTTCTGTTCAGCCCTTCCCATATGTAGCACCTTCTCATATCTTGCAAGCCACTGAGTCTACAATGCCTGTACCAGTAGTTCCCATTGTGATGGACTGGGAACAACTTGGTCTTTGCAACAGTAAAAAAGCTTGAACAGATCACATGTGCTGGTAAGACAACAGATAGGAGTCCAATTCTTCTGTTTGTTCAAGAATTTATTGGCCCAAATACTGTCATTTACACAGTGCGAAGAAGGCTTCATTGAAAAAGCTTTGTTTTTACACCTTTCTTTCTGAGATGTTCGTGTTTGCATAAGGTACAAAGCAATAGTTAATGGCACTTTTAGAACATACCTTTTAGTTCTGCTCAAACTGATGGTAAAGCGTATCCCTATCCACAGTTTTATGCTCTCTTCTGAGTTCTTGTTGGATTTCCCACTCTCTTTAAATAAAGGATTTTAGAAATTGCTGCAATCCTAGTGCACACGGCAAGGATCCTGGGACAAATTTGCCATCTGCTGTTTAATATTTCAGTTGTGCATCTATATTTTGCTGATTTTGTATTATGCATCTAATTATAGCAAGTTCACCAAGATCCCAGGAATAATAATATTTTTTTTAAGATACAAACCTGAACAAGCTTCTTCTCTGTCCTCTGGTAACCTTGATAGAAAAATCGCTTCCCTCCCCACCCCCTTTTATCTCCTACTTTGACTTTTCTGTTGGATGTAATTTGCTGGTCCTGTTATACCATGTGCCAGGCCCTACACACTTTGCTCTAAAGACTGATTCACTTTCCAATAAAACCATGGAAAACAAATAATTCTGCCTTGATAGTTCTCAAGAGTGGATGTTTTTATGACTTAATCTTCCAAAATGTATTTTAAAAAAAATTATTTTTCTGAGACACCACTGTTAACTCTCATTTCCCTTTATATTCTTAATATTACTGTTCTGTTTCATTTAGCCCATGAAAATGAGTTGCAATAAGAGATGGTGCACTTTGACTTATGACTTGCCTCTGCTGCTTATTCCATTTTATCTCACATTTTACTTACATTCAGCAGAAATCCGTTTAGCAGCCCCAAATGGTTTTGATTCAAGATCGGCACACATACATGTTTCCAAACCAGCCTAATGCCTTTTCTCTGTGCTGCAAGAAGTAAAACGTGTCTGCTTGGCATTCTCCACCAACAGGCACTTTACAATAGAGTAAGAAGTGTGCAGAAATATTGTGGTGCTGCTTTGCAGTCAGCATATGTAAAATCAGATTCTGGCTAGTCAGGTTTAGACACTGAAAAAGACACCTCTTTTGGCTGTGACTGATATTCAAAGATTATGTAGTTTTGTGTTTATCCTGATTTTCTTTCACTTTGTGCTCCCACACCAGCTTCTACTCTTTCCCACTTCCTCAGGTGTTTTCAAAGCAAGAAAGCACTGTAGATTGCTCCAAGAAGAGTGAAATTAATTTCTACGAAATTACTTCAAAAGTAATGGCTAAAATATTTGGAATTTCATCAGTAAATGCTTTTAGCTTTTAGTGCAGGATTTTGGGAGCTCGTGGCTGGCTGTGCTTGTCCTGCCCAGAGGCGGCCCTGCCCTTGGGGTGGGCGCTGGGGCTGTGGGTGCAAGATCCCAGCCTTCCCCAGCCCGAGTCCCCAGGAAGGAAGACTTCAGGGCATCAGGATGCAAACTGCTGTTCACTTCCTAAGTGCAATCACACATGTATGTACAATTTATTCAGGGTTCAGAGCCTCTTAGGCAGAACTGATGTGGCAAATGAAGAGAAAGACAGGAAGGGCAGATGCATTGCTCACTACTTGATACTACTCTCAATTTCTGGCTAATCAAAATCCTGCAATAAACAAGAACAGTTTCATGCATACATCTGTTCGACATTCAGTCTAGATTGTCAGTGGTGTCTTGCTGAATTCTTTGTGGCTCAGAGCCTTTGCCACCTGCAACATCAGATCTTTGACTGTAACCAGATGGTGGCATTGTAGCATTACAGCAGTTTTCTAAAGTTGCCGTAATTTCACTCGGGGCAATTCAGAAAAGCAGAGAATCCATTTCAAAGTGGAATTCACTCTAAAAATTATGCACATACATCTAGAGCTGAAAGAAGATGCACAATCCAAGGGTTCTTTTAATCACCAGTAATAAATTAAACGTTATGTATAAAGAATAATCAGTCTGTAGAAAAATTCAAGCAGGCAATAATAATTTGTTAATGAAGATCTTCAGTATTTAGAAATGTTTATGAGATACTGGTTGGGAAAAAAATTTTAGAAAAAAGTAAAACACTGCAAACCTCTAAAAATGCATTAAATCTGAAAAGGTCAAATCTTATAACTGTTTTTTCTTTTAATTGGGAAAACCATGATATGTAGATTGTGGTACAGAAGCCTGAAGTGAAAATATAATTCTAAATACCTCTCTATCATGTTATTTCACTGTTATTTCATCTAAGTTATTAACTTCCCCTGCTTCATTCTCTTCAGTTCTGAAGGGGATAGTGCTGTCCTGATTAGTTAATATCTGCCAAACACGTTGAAAAATTCTGTGAGCTAAGAACATTGTAGCATGTTGTTCACAAATAAGGGTTATAGGGAAAGCACTCAATCTCTTCTTCAAAGCAGCTGCTTTCTGTTTCCTCAGTACTTGCATGTGCTTAGTGTTTCACATGAGGAGGCCAGCATCCAGTCCCTCTTCTGCCCAGTTCAGACTGTGACTCTTAATACATTCTTAGAATACTTTTCTCACTACCAGCCTTTCTTTTTTTACTGCACTTTCACCCTGATGAGACCTGAAAACATACCACAAACCTCAAAACTCAGTTTGCAAAATAAAGCTGGTTTTTTCAGGTCTGAGAGTGCTCGTGGGTCTAAACCCAGGGAAGTGATATGGCGACCTCTGGGCTAGGCACTGCTCTCACCACTTGGGTGGGGTGGTGTCTTTCCTAAGACAATTTTCTCTGAGTGTTTTCTAAGCAGTAATGAAACCTTAGCCATACTGTGTGAAGAAGTCATGGTTGCCAGCTCATAGAGATTTTGTGAATGGTGGGATTTTGCACAGGGACCTGATAAGAGAAGAAACTTTACCTCCCCTGCTCAGCTCCAGTCCTACCTGTCTTCTGATCTGCTGCCTTGCCAATGCATCACTTGTTTGCTTCTAGGCAGTCGAGCAGCTGATCGAGGATGCTCAAAATCAGCTACTACATTAGAAGGAAAGAAGGAAAATGTAGAACAGAAGTGCTAGAAAGACCCCAGAAATTTTGAGCAGCTCAGCCCACTGTTACTCTATCTATGAAGTGTCCAACTGCTAACTGGAAAAAGCAGAAATCTGTTGTCAGCCTCTGAAAGCTGTGGAAAGACCACCATAGAGAAGTGGGATTGAACTGAGAAATGGGAATAACTGAGATGAAGGTTAAAGGTAGAGAGCTCATTTTGAGCTTGTGATGTCCTATAATGAAATAAAAGGCCTGCTGCAGCATCAAGGACTCAGATCTGCTGTCTCAATAAGTCTGTGAGAGAGGACAATGACGGTTCTTACTTGCTTACAAGGTGGACAGGAGCAAAAGGAAAAAATGAAGAAATGCAAAATTTTTATGAAGTAAGATGAATTGCTAACTGAAGTTACTGATTCTGGAAGGGATCATGTTCTTGCCATCAACCCTCTTACTTGTACAGGAATTCAATGCAGTAGTGAGGTGCACCTTTACTGTAGCTAGCTTGAATTTGCATACAAATGAATAATTTTTCTCAAATGAAATTAGCCTGAGTGAAAACAGTATCAGGGTGAAATACCACCAGTCTTCATAGTGGGACTACAGCTACTAGTATATGAAGCCTCTGAGACCTGCAGGGTGAATCCCACAGCTTTTTTTCAGGTGCCATATGTTGATTTGCTCTACAGGTTATTTCCCCATGCCCTGTGGCACTGGGTTGTGCAGCCAATCTGAATTTGCATGGTGGATGTGGGATTTCACTAAAAACCAATCAAGCAGAAACAACCTCTTAGGATCTGGCACGTTAGCATGAGTTTTAGCCCATACCCTCAGTGGAGAGTGAGCTTGTTTTGGACGCATTACCTCATTAAGCTAAGGCGTATACTGCATGGAAGCAACTTGACACAGGGACTACTATAGCTCAAGATAAGTTTAAAGTGAAGACAGTCTGCAGAAATGGTGATTTTGGCCAGGATCATATTGTAAGGAATTGTGACATAGCCCTAGCTTCTAGCTTGAACTGGATTGCAAAAGCATTGTCTCATAAATCATACTAAAATAAATGAGAAGGGAAAAAAGGAAAGTGGTTTTTCCATAATTTTAGCAAAAGAAGAGGTTAGTATATGGCTTTTGTTTTACCATTGATTTCAAAAGAAGCCCACTGAGCCTACATTGTATCTGGAGCTGAAAGCTCACCACTTGTTAAGCTTTTTGTGTCTTGTACTGTGGATGCAGGACAATGTTACGTGACATGAAGGCGTAGATGGGACCCAGGTGTTGCTTCTGACTAAAAGCCTCTCTGCTGGAACTTCCTGACTAATTTCCCTGATTACAAAGACAGCAGGTGTCAAACATATCAGAAAAAGAACAAAAGACTTTATCTGTCCATACTTAATTAAAGGCAGAAATGCACTCAAGCCTGGCTGGCTGAATCAGAAGGCCATGAGAGTGATAATGTTTTAATTTATTTTAACTGTGCAGGAAAAAATTTAAGATGATTGCTGGGAACAGTGTAATTAAAACATAGAATTATTTTCCAAATTTTTGCTTGTTTCTGTTTTGATTTTTGTAGAAAAGGATTATATTTGGATATAGTCATGGTTGCTTTATTTTTATATGTATTTTTAGTGAATACAGCACATGATATAAATTTAAAATATACAAGGTAGCCTGATAAACATGCAGTCTTATATCAACTTTAGTTTAAGTGTCACTGAAGGAACAGGCTTTCGACTCTGTCTTCTTCAGTGGTTACATTACTGGATTTTTTTAGCAGTTTAAATTTTGTATTACATGAATCCTATCTATTCATCAAGTGAAAACATGGCTCACGTATCTTATGCTTCACCTCCCTACTGTATGTTCTGCATGAATTCAGTCATCCTTTCACTTCTCTAAAGGTTTTCAGCATAAAGGATTAGAAAAAGAGATGTAATCTCTGTTTATAAAAGGCACTTTCCAATGAAAGATGCATTCCAATGAAAATCCCTGTTGTATGTTATACGCTCAACTATGTAATATTGTTGTGGAATATCAGTGATTTTCATATCTAGCTTGAAAAAATTTACACAAATTATCTTACAACTAAACCAGAACTATGCCAGCCCTGGAAACATCCTAGGAAAATACAGTTATAGTGTATTCATATTATTATTTCACTGACATTAAAAGAATAAAGATCACTGCAGTATATGCCATTTTCCAGGCAATTTTTCAGAACTCTTATATCATGGAGTGTTTTTATAATATTAATTAAAATGTAAAGGATCTGATAAACACCAGGGGCTTAGCACAGCAGCAAATGGAGATATTGGTGCAATAAGGTTAGCAAAATACCATGAACTGACTATTCAAAGGCACAACATCAACCTGAGGTTTTAAGATATTTTGAAAATGACGATTACTGTATAAATAAAGCTGCTTAACATTTAAATATATAATTTCACTAGTTTTCTCAACACTCTATAAAACTCTGATTCTGCTTTCTATACTTAAATAGTTCTTCTATCTATAAAGTCCTTTCTGAATGTTCAGTTTCTTTTCTTTACTGTGCTAAAGAGTTTAGCACCAGTAAAAGTCACAGTCTGAAATTCTGATTCAAACTTCAGTGACCAGGCTGGAAGGGCTCTTGACTGGCTTTAAATCCAGTTCCAATGTTCTGATACAAATTAATGAAAATATTTCAAATGTATCCTTAAAAATGTTTTTATATCAGATTCTAGTAATTTATATTGGACTGAAATAGTTACTGAACTTATTTTCCAAAATTAAACTGCAATTCACAGTTATCCCAGGTGATATTTTATGGTATCCTCAGTGAATTTTTGCAGTTTCTGCTACCAGTCGTTAACATCTAAAGCCTTAAGCTTTCAAAGAGTTGGCATAGATTTCATTTGCCTGATCTAAGTTTAGTAAGTAGTTGTGGTTATGATGCATTGGTAATACTTTTAGTTGTACTTCACCATCACTTGTGGGAATAACTAGGATGAAAAAACAGACTTGTCACTGAGGTAGTTAAACGTGCCATAGAGAATACTCCTAAAGAATCTCATTTACTTGCAATAGAGAATTTTATGCTTAATATATATTTTTATTTTTTTTAATGGTGAGAACAATACTAACAGCACTTTTGTCTTCTTTCCAGCAATTTTAAAAACTTGGGCTGTTTGTCCATATTGAACACAAAAAATCCAACCCACTGGTTTTCTAGAAATTGTATCTGAAATAGAAAAAGTTATTATAGACCACAGAACATTGGGGTTTTTTGTGGATGAATAGCCTTAATATGAAAATTCTGGATTTCCTACTTTTTGTTCTCTTTTAATAATGTCACCATTTAGGGTCTTTGATCTGAGACATAAAACACATAAATGGTGATGTACACTTCTTTTTTTGAGTTTGTCATGGTGACGAATGCAAAATGGGCAAGCAAGTAATAGCAACAGATTTCCCTAATGATTGAATGCTACTGGTTTCCATAATATAATAATCAAATAAAATTTAATAATCTACATGTCAAAATGACAGCAGAGATTGCCTAGAGAGAGAAAGTGAATGCTGTTCCTCAAAATATGGACAAGAAAAGCAAAGTGGCTTTTATTCAGAATAGGAAAGCTGTATGAAACTGAAATGGAGAAAATGGTTAAGTTTCCTATCATTTTGAATAAATTTCATTCCTCTTATACTTTGGCTGAAGGTAAAAAGCGACCACAGTTATTAAGAAGAAAACACAAATCCCAACAGATTCCCAAAATATAGTTCTAGAAGAACAGTGTGAAACCAGTAAGGCGATAAACAACATGCATTAAGGCATACGAAGATAAAGCTTGTGACTAAATTTTCCCACTAGGGTGCCTGTGGCCAGGCAGCTGAAAATATATTTAATTTAATCTCTCAGGCTACAGTTCAAGGAAGCTCTTCAGTACATGCTGAATCAATTCCTATTCAGGAAGACTGTATGCACAAGACTAAATTTAAGCATGCATTTGTACCCCATTGATCTCAATGGGATTTAGGCACAGACCTAATATTAAACATCTGTTTAAATATTCTCTCAAATAGGGACATTATCCCAAATGGAGACTCAAGTTCAAAAGTATTAGTTTTGCGTGTTTCCTTAACTTGTTTAAATTCAAGAGACAAATAAGGAATTTTCCTTGTGCAAAGTGTTTTATGATCGCATTAGATCGCAGTCTGTTCCACTAAATAACAGTTTAACCGTTTTCCATTCAACAGTTAAAACACTTGGTTTTGTGAAGCTGAGCAGGACCCTGGAAAGTAGTTCTGGAAGCGTGGCTGCCAGCTACATGATCGATGCATTCCAGTGCACACCTATTTTCAGATCTGCATTGCTGTAAGGAAAAATATCTATATTATAAAGTTTGGAGAGTGGGTTTCACCTTGGTCACCTTTAGTTGGGGAGAGCTCTGTGAAAACCCTTAATGGGTCATCCTAGACTCCTCTTGTAACAAACAAATGGAGAGATGTGGCTATCCATAGAGGATGATTCATCTGACTTGTCTTAGATAAGCATTTTAGGTGAAATAAATTGTCCCTGGGAGGTGGGGGCCATTTAGTTACTTTTTTTTTTCCTGAAATTTCAGGGGAATGTAAGGTGGTGCATTTTGAGACTCACTCCTTGGATGTCTGCGTACGGTCAGAGGACTCCCACTTCATGTACATATATATATATATATCCACACAACATTTGACATGGTCATTAACTTTGTGATGTCAAAGTAAGAAAATGATTTTTTATTAAATATGGATGTGAAACATCTGTCTGGCTTTAGCTTACTTGGTGTTTTTTGAATATTACATGTTGCTAAAATTCCAGATGCTGGGAATTTCTGTAAACTAACTGCGTTCATTAAGGGTATGTACAGAAACATTTTCTCCTGATCAGTTATAATTTGACTTCTATTGAAGCACCAAGATGTTTGTGTTTTTTTTTTTTTTTTATTCTTTATTGTGATTGTCATTTTTTCCTGAAATGTCTTTGTTTTGTACAAAAAGGTGTGGTATTTTTTTTTTGCAAGGTTTGACTTAGAAAGCTAGGCCCCAATCTAAGCTGGATTCTCCCCTTTTGCTGTTACTATTGGTGCTCAAGTTCTGAAAATGGAAAGTACAGCCTTCTACATATTGTTGGGATAAGGGGGTGGTGAGAGTGTGCCACTAAGGTGAGCAGGTAGGCATGCACTATTTCTAGCTGTTTATCTTCCTTTACCTGCTAGTCTTATATTACTCTTTCTCACTTTGACTTGATGTTTTTCAAAATCAGAGCACAGAGTACTACGTGTACATTCTCTGATCCATTATAATGATATAACAATTTCTTCTAGGAGTCTTGCAGTCTAAAAGTGATAAATATATTTACTTTTGCTAAATGAATCAATTAATCAGAGAAGTCAGAGACCAGGGAATTTTCTTCACTCTTGCCAGCATGGAATATGTTCACTCATAAACAATCCCACAATAAATTTTAGACAGAAGCTCAAGAGGTAGGTAAACATTGACACATTTTTCAGGCAGCAGAATAGTTTGGTTTTTTAATGTTGACATTCTTTCAATTAAACACTATCATTGTTTTAGGAAAATTAATACAAGGAAATAATGAGAAATATAAAGCTTCCTCAAATTCAGTTTGGGCCCATTCAGCCACATCATACAGTGTGTATTTAAAAACAAACCATTTTGATGTTGCCTCTTCAGTATATACATTCAATATATGTATTTTTTTTAATTCAGTTTAGATATATTCCTTAAAAACAGAGTACTCTTTTATATCTTTGTATCCCTGCCTAGTAAGTATTTAATCAAACCACATTACCTTTGATTTTCAGAGCAAGTACATTACTTTACTCGAGCAAAGCATAATGATGTGTTACTTTTTTTTGAGGGATTGTCACCTGACCCTTTCTGGCATATTTCACTCCCAAGAGTTAATATCTATTTTCCATTGTAAAAAGCTTACATATTGTAGAGGAGTATGTATGAAGTGTGGAGCCACCATAGAGGAGCATGTAAACCCAAGATTTCTGGTAAACGATCTGTACTTATTGTTGTGTAAACATGGTAAAATATAATTAAATAGGAGAAAAGATAAAAACCATTAATTTGTGAGCAGTGAAAAGAAAAACTAGCTAAAATTTGCAATGGCAGACACTTTTCCTTGTGCATGCAAGCATAATCCTGAAAATTCATGGTAAATTGTATCTGAGCAGTTCTGTGAACAGCAAGAATAGATGTCTGAAATCAGCACTTTAATGGTGCTTCTGAATTCAGCCGAAATAAGATAATGTTTGATTGCCATCTGTTACACACCAGACCAGTTATTATTGGGTCAGAACCATCCTGTGGGGCTATTGTGTGTGTGTGGAGGGGAAAAGGATGGGTCAAACCTCACAGAGGTGGGGTGGTGTCATATCCCTCATGGTAGCCCCTGGAGCCCACTCGACGAGCACTGGAGTGTCTGTCAGTCACAAACAGCCCGGGGAAACTACAATACCCCACAGCTCCTGGAGCCCCTGACCCAGCTTGGACAGCAGGGACAATGAGAACATGGCCCTTTACCCTGGGCTGGGACCCCAGAGTGGCCAGGGGGTCAGAGAGCCGACCTGGGCAGGTTGGCCATAGAGACCACAGCAGATAAAGAGGCAAGCATGGAGGTCTCCATTGTGGGTCTGGTGTCCTCTCTTCAAAGCCGTCAACATGTGATCTGCTGAGTGCTACCTATATTTTTTCTCTCCTTTTTTCATATCTTTAGTCTTTCCTCTTTTAATCTCTCTTCCCTTATTCTTTTCTTCCTCTTGTGGCTAACTTAGTTAGGTTGCATGGAGCTTGTTTGCTGGGTGTAACAAAAGTTCCTTACTATAGCAATGCTTGTTAGTCCTGTTGTAATGCTTTTGTGAAGTTGCATGTTTATTTCTGTAAAAACTTTTTTTTTTGACAAAATGCTTATTTTATCACCTAATTAAAGAAATCTTTTGGAGAAAAATGTGTAGTTATTCTCTGGGAGTGAACTCGAGGTGCCAAAGAACCAAAGGCTTTACAAGGGTTTGTGTAGGCAAAATCTCTTGAAGCCTGAAATTAAAGTGTAACACCCGGTAAAGGTTGGGCCTTTGGGACCAAGGTGTAACATCACCAGAACTCTGGGCTTGTGGCTTCTGCAGTTCTCCTCTTGTATGAACTGTCTTCTGCAGGAGAATCTTGCCCTTACTTAAATAAAGCAGGAGTTTCATTTTTCTGTTAATTCCTAAATTTTGTCTGTAAAACACTCTACTGAAAGTTCTCATTGACAGACTAACTGGAGCACTTCACGCCCAGTATGCTTTTCTGACTCCATTACAGGCAGTTGGAGGGGATGGGCTTTCTGGTAAGTAGTGAAATCTTTGCTAAGTGGTAACTGAATCTGTTTCATATGGAAGTATTAACTCCTTCAGTGTTTAGAACAGCAATGAAACTTTGTGGCATAACAGCAAGTGTTCCTACTCTCATTTTCTGACTGTCAGTATGTGACCAGGAAAAGCCCATGTCAACTACGCATGCTTCCACATGTAAATACCCTCGGTAAGTATTAATGGATATATAGTATATGAGCAAAAATTATTTCTGTCTGGATCTTCCTCTGTTTAGCTAGAGCATTTTAAAATGGTGTTCAATATAAAGGTCAAGTTGAGCTATGCTTTTTCCTAGCATGACCAAAGAAATGTTCTTTATGACAGATATTGCCTGAAACAGCTCCAGGAACCATGGTGTAGATCTATAAACTTTAGCTTCTCTTTTATGTGCTTCTACAGCTTCTCTTGTCAGAATTGGAAAGAATTTTTACTGAGAAAAATATTTTACACTTTCTTTAAAACATTTCAGATAATTTGACTTCCACAATTCTTGTGGATACCTGATCCAAAGTGGGAAAAGGTTAGACCTTGTCATAAAGATGAAAATTTAGCTCACACAATCCTCTGCACTCCAGTAATTATTTGCTGAAGTTAATCTCTTCCTCCCTGTTGCCTTCAGGAAAAAGTACCACAGACACAAATCCCAGACCCAGTGACAACTCCCTTCCTCTCTGAACAGATAATATTTATAGATATAAAAATTAAAAGCATTGGGGAAGGGGTCTTTATTCTGTATGTTTTCAGATAGGATTGGCAACACCTGTTCTCTCTGAATTCACCTACAAAATCAACTCGAAATAATAAGCTGCCCAATATAATTAAAACTTCTGATGGAACTTAACAGCTGAGTATGAAAATCTTTCAACAGTTCAGTAGTAATAAGATATTTTTAACCACAAATACTTCGGGGTTTTATTTAGTTTCAAAAATAGGTACTTAGAAAATACAGAGAAATGTTTTCGGGTTTGGTCATTTGATATGTACTGTTTGGTTCAGTTATTACAACTAGTTCCAGTTTCCATCTTCAGAAGAAGGTATTGACGAAGTATTTGTAATACCACCTCTACCTAAGCAAGTTGATAAGGGGACTGCCATGTTTTTTTTTTTTTTTTTTTTTTTTTAATGCAAAGAATCTGGAAAATATAGATCGGAAGAG
>JAWWMP010000041.1:18490950-18527548 GCA_035047865.1 Dendrocincla tyrannina | reverse complement strand
GGGGCTGTCATGTTTTTTTTTTTTTTTTTTTTTTTTAATGCAAAGAATCTGGAAAATATTATCTGAAATTGAGGAAGCAATAATGTTGTGTCGAGGCATTCTAACTAGCTGGCTTATGCTGCCAATTACTGTGGGTGCTAATTTTGCAGTGCTGCCGGGATTTTATGTTAATGTTATTGAACAAAAGGCTAAAGTATTTTTTAATTTAAAACTACTGAACTATAAAATTGAACTATTAGACTTTCCACAAGTTTAAGTGGACAAAGAGAATATTATGTCAAAGGCTCAATTCAGTCACCTTCAAGCCATTACACCTATTGAAATGTGAAACAGTAAGTTGTAGTGGTCTATTATTTTAGGCTGAATTCCTCCCATGGTTCCTACTGCTACCCTTAAATAAACTTTATTCTTCCCTACACTCATTGCCAATATTAATATACAAGACTTCAAATGAATACATCCCCTTCTTCTTCTGTGGGATACTCTCAGCATGCTCAGAGAATTTGTTTCAGGGTAGTCTAATCACATGAAAATTAAGAACTTGACCACCAGTTTTAACCATGCATAACCTTGCAGTTCTTCACATCCTAGCAGGCACAGAATTCCAACATAAGGTAGAACAGGCTGTGGACACCCCATCCTCTTTCTTACCTTCTGGGTGGAAAGCTGAACTAGAGCTGCACTACCTGGGCATTTGCATGTAGTTACTGCTTCTGTTCTTTGTTCATCGTCTACAAAATAGACAACAAAGCAGTAAGTGTGTCAGTGATGTTGTCCCACTTGTGAATCCAGTTATGAAGTCCGGTGACTTACCTGACCTTGTGCTAAGACCAGAACAAAAGAGGAAGGGAACTTTGATATGACATGGGGATTGGCACTGTGCACTTTGCAGTGTGACCTAAGTCAGTCTTTTTCAGAGTTTGAGAATGGAAGTTACATCTCCAAAGAACAGGACATGAAATTGAGGTGCCCTTAGCACTGAGGGCTAGGGCACAGAAGACTTCTCTAACTTTTGCAGCAGACTCCGAATGACAATAGTAAATATAGAGCCCTATTTGTGGAGCTAGACAAGTGTGTGTATGCAGTTGTAAGGAGCTATGGCACACTTGTGGGAGCAAGCTGTGCCCCCTTGCACACGCCACCAGGTAACAGCTGTGAGGGGGAGCCGGCTCCTCTACTTCCCCAGGCTTCCCGGGGTCTGGAGGGGATTCCGAAATCCCCACGTGGTCAGGAGGGAAGAGTTATACCACTCCGAGATTGAGCGGTCATAGGAAAGCCCTTAATTACTTGACTCAAGGGTATTTAAGCCCTTCGGGCGGGGTTTGGGAGGTGGGATGTGATAGGGTAAGGGTTCAGGGGGAGTGGTGTGGTTTGGGGGGCACAGGGGCCAATAAGGGAGCAGGAGGACCAAAATCCAGTGGGAACCCAGAGATAGGGATTGACAGGTGATACATCCAATGAGGCCGGGAGGGGGGCGGGGCTGGATACCCGGGGAAAAGGAACACTCCTTTCACATGTGTGCAGGGGATTTTAGGGTTTACGATCTGAACAGGGGAAAACCCGCACATAAATGACGTAGGTAATGCTGCACTACAAAGTCTCTGTTCCTTTGGAAGTTGTCACAGCGCTGGTCCAGTCTCCAGGGGCTTCCTCCTCCACCCTGCGCAGTCTGGATGCTCCTCTGTCTCTGCTCCGCATATGCTGTGGCAGAAGTCTTTCCCAACAACCAGGCACTACCTTTCCCCTTCTGGCAGAACTGAGCCATCAAGTAAATTGTTGTGGTTTAACCCCAGCTGGCAGCTAAGCCCCACGCAGCTGCTTGGTCAGTGTCCCTGTCCATCACCCTTCTGCCCTTCCCACCTTGGTGGGATGGGGGAGAGAACCAGAGGATTAATAGTGAGAAAACCTGTGGGTTGAGATAAAGACAGTTTAATTGGTAAAGCAAAACAAAGAATTAATTCACTACTTCCCGCGTGCAGGCAGGTGTTCAGCCACGCCATCCCCAGGAAAGCAGGTCCCTATCGTGCGTGACAGTTACTTGGAAAGACAAATGCCATAACTCTGGATGTCCCTCCTTCCTTCTTCCAGCTTTATGTACAGAGCAGGACACCGTGTAGTATGAAATATCCCTTGGGTTCATTGGGGTCAGCTGTCCCGTCGGTGTCCCCTTCCAACTCCTTATGCACCCCCCACAGACTGCCTGCTGGTAGGGTGGGGTAAGAAGCAGAAAAGGGTTTGATATAATGTTAGCGCTGCTCAGAAGTAACAAAACCCTCCCTGTCTTATCAGCACTGTTTTCAGCAGAAATCCGAAACACTGCACCATACTAGCTACTGTGAAAAAAATTAACTCTATCCCAGTCAAAATCAACGCATGCAGTAAGTGATTTTTCTGACCTTTATATTTGTCTGAATTTAGGGACTGCAGCTGCAACAAGAAAGATATATACACATATACATTTTTAAGAGCCTACCTAATTTGCTGCTACATGGTAAGTTTAAAAAGAGACCTAGAAAGATTACAATGCAGGCACATGTGAGGATGGGACAGTGGACAGGATCAATGATTTAATCAAAATGTTTGAGGTTTTTATGGCATTCCGGAGGAGGAAAAATGCTTTTGAGCACCATGTGTTCAACACTTGCAACCAAATGAAATATTTGATTCATTTGCCGCCGACCTTTGGTTGCTTTCCAGAAAATGCTCAACTGTTTTTTTTATGAGATCACTGCTAAAGTTGGTGTTGAGGACATATTGTGGAACAAGCTGAATGCCATTCCTGCTGCAGTTTTGTACATTTTCTCCTCTTAAGGAAAAGAAGACTAGAAGTTCTATTATCTTCTAGCGATGTAAGCAGTTAATATTTGAATCATGTGGAGCTTAGTGTAGGGGATAAAACCTACAGGAGATCAACCGGCACAAGCTGGCAATTCATACAGCATTGGATAATCTAGAAAATGTTTGTCTCCTCTAGAAAGAGGCCAGGCTTCTGCATATTTTGTCCCTTGAATCCAGTTCTTTGTGTTGTATTTTTAATTTTTGGTAGAAAAATGCTTAATCCTGGCTCTGTGCCTATTGCTGACATCAGCAAGAGTTAGGTGTAGATGCTCAGTGCTTCATCTAATTTGGACAGGAAATAGTGCATCTTGGCTTCCTTTATGAATCCTACTTTGGGCTGCATGATTCTCATAAGAAAAAAGTGGCATCCCTCTCCTTTAACTGTCAGCCAGTGCATGATTTGCATGTGATTTATTTGGGGAAAGAAATAGGATAAAGTAAAAGTAGGGCAGCAGAAAGTACACTGTAGACATAAACTCTAATGATTACACAACAAATCCAGTTAAGAAGAGATCATATGATATGTGTATTTGAAAAGACACCTCTTTTGTCTGAAAATTTAATACAGAAAGCTATGTATGAGTAAAGCAGAAATCAGCTATGGCCATGTATCTTATTTTTCTGTGACATTTCTCAGTGAAAGAAAAGATTTGTTGTTTCTTTGGCATATATTTGTTTTGTGAACTAATGATTTTGCAAAGACGTTTCCTCCTACACAGTTCATCAGGCAGAGCTCCAGGAAGGTGATGTTGTACATCTCCCATTCCTGTCTGGCTTTGCATAGTCATAAATTCAGTAACATGTGGAAGAAAGTGAACAGAAGCATTAAAAAGCATAATGTTACTTCTCTACCAAATAGCAGCAGATGGCAGGGACTAGCAGGTCAATTTAGTTTCCTGTTGGGGGAGAAAAAATCAATGATTCAGAGTCTTCATAATTTCTTATTTCAATTATGTTCTCTGGCTCCCAGAGAGAGTTGGTTACACTTGTTTCCCATTCCTTCTTGCAAGAATGAATTTCAGTAATCATGATGAGCAAGTCAGCTCCAAGAGTAAGGAGAAACTATATCTGCCTGAACTGCCTAAGCCATTCTTAAACCAAGTTCACCTTACATCTTTGTGTAAAATTGCCTAAGTTTTTTGTAAACTGAGTTCTATAGAAAAGCTTTGGCCAGTCAGAAATATTGGGCACTGTTCCAAGACAGAGGGTTGCCAATCATCCTCCTCTTTCATTACCCATGTACTCAGTATCCTAAACATGTGAAAGTCAGAGACACAAACCAAACTACCAGGAAAAAATTATTTCCCTCTCACTCTTTATATCCTTCTGTTCACATTTTTAAATGACAGTTTTAACACTTCCTTTCCACAATTTTTCTAGAGTTGCACTATTTCTAAACATCTTTGTTTATCTTTGCCTCTCTTCACTGAGTTTGCCAGATATTTTTTCACCTAGCTTTTCAAAACTATAGCTCATAGTGGAGGCTAAGGAAAGGAACACACAATTTCCAGTTCCTCTGCAGGGAATGTGTCCCTCCATGTCCAGAGGAAAGCTGCACAGTGCTGCTGGTAGAAAGAGCAGGCTGCATGCTGGGGGGTCATGAATAATGGAATTGCTGAGTGGCTGGAAGGGACAGGTATAAAACCAAGCTGTGTTAGGAGAAAGCTAAGAAGGTTACAGCAAGTTTAAGTGTTTGAATAGTAATTTGAAGTTCATAATATGGAACAGTCCTGTAAACAAAGTATGAAATAATGGTAGGCTTTCCTAGTAGAGAAAGGGAGTCACAAAATTCGGATAGACTTTGCTCTATAAAGGTGAAGAACAGAACTGATCTTGCCCATTAAAACATCTATGTTCAGGTGTCTCCTTGCGGGTGAGATGTCAAGGCCTCCATTACAGATAATAGCAAGCCAGTCAATACAATCCAGGGAAATATGAGAACAATTTGGAAGACCAACTGACCTGTTGGTTCCTGTTTTAGAGCAAGTTGACAGTACAGACTCAATCTCAGTTGACTAGAGTGCTCTCATTCTGGATGCAGTCTAAGCTTCCACCTGAGCTCTCTTTGCTGTCAACAGAGAGCAATCAGTCTTGCAGAACTCTTATTCCTAATCAGGCTGTTTTCCCCTATTTTAGGCTATCTGTCTCACTCAAACTAGTCTTGATTCTGTTGCTCATCCATGAACATTCACTGACATTTGAGATACCTAAAGGTATCTTGTCAAGCTGCCAGCTATCACACCAAAAAGGCACAGGTTATCTATAACTACTATGTCATGTCTGTTACGTTTAAGCCTTTCAAATGGGACTAAGTAACCATGTGTAGGCAACAAAACTGAGCCTGAAGGTCTAATTTTAAATTATTAATTGAAATGGCTCTTGTCCTAACTCCTCACAGCTTGTTTCATGACAAGGGTGTTGATATTACTCAGTGCTGAAAACTAGTTTCCTGCCCCATGTTAGAGTCCCATTGATAGACTGATTATTTTATCTCAGTGTATATCAACTGAGAAAAAGCAACGTCTTTTGTCCTAACTAGAGAGATCACCACTGCAGTCAACAGTTTGTAGCAGGCCCTATGGTATAGACACAAGTTTGGCATAAGTGAAAGTGGCTGTGGATCTTAATTTTATTACAAGTTCATGTAAATGCAGTCCACAGAGTGAAAGCAAAGTTATTGTTTATAAAAGGGTCTTAAGAAAAATTCCAAATAATTCTTCTTCAATAGTTGTGATATATGCTTATAGAAAAAGAATTTGTTTTACTTTGTTTTATATTCATCACTCTTGTTATAAAAACAGTAGATGTAGAGGTATTAAGTGAAGATACTGTAGTATACTTATATTGCATTGTACGTAGACAACATGCTGGGTTATGCAGCAAGAAATGACCCCTTGAGAACCTGTGTGCACCACTGTTCTACAATATTGCTTGGTTTTCACAATGACATAAATGAAAAGATTTGATTTCAGTGTGTTAGAAAAAGGTATTGCAAAATGATGAAAATAAAAGAAGAGTGACCATTCTGTTTTAAATAGAAAGTACTTGCATGGCAACTTTCAAATGTTTCACTCATGAACTTGAAAACCTCAGATCAGTGCTGTGCACAGTACAGGGAATCATAGATTATTTTTCTTAATATGGGTTCGTTGGGGAGAAAAGAAGCCCGGTTTTAATGGAAAGGACTAACACCTCAGCCTTAGTGGTTTAGGTGTTGCAAGTGACAATGATCATATTCATAATGATATTCTTCAGACGTTGTATTCAGATCAAAAATTCTCATCAAAGAAATGAAATCCTACACTTACTTCAGGCAGAAAATATGAATTTCCTTAATAAGTTAATTAGCTCCAGGCCAATGAAGGCTTAAGGATATTGCTCTGCCTGCTGTTCCATTTTAGTATTTCATCATATTATTGTGCCTGAGACATAACTAATTAGGCAGAGATATAGCATATTATTTTCCCACCAGACATCTGAGAGAAAAAAATAAAGGGGGCTTCTCCATGACAGTTTCAAATGAAGCTACAGCCACTATAGGTCTAGAGAAGGAAATGGATGTCAGAGATAAGCAAATCAATTTCCATACTATTGGATACTCAGTGCATTACACCTAAGTAAATAACAAGCCAACTAACAGAGAGTGTAGAGACCACAAAATTCCAGATTTTCTCCATTTTTGTTTTGTTCTATGAACAACTCATCAGATATCAAAAAACACAATACAGTCTATTTTGATTAGGAATGACTGTGCACTTTCTTACATTTCACAGTGGGTGACTTGTAATTAAAATAATTCTTTTAATGACAGTGAAAATAAGCTATATATGTTTACTATCAGCAGAATATAATAAACATTTTTACTTCAAAGTACACAGAACAAGACCTGGTCAAAATAGAAAAGAAGACTGATATTTTTAATTAAGCCGTAAGTTGAAAATCATCCAAAGACGACACTTATGTGGTAATTGACAGGGTTATGAGACAACAAGCCAAGGAGTCACACAAAATGTTGATGCAGCTGTGTGCGAATTGTAGGGCATGTTCCATGCTAAAAGAATACTCCTGAGGAAAGCATTCAGAAAAAGTATTTTAGAAGACAGAGGGACATGCCTCATTACTATATATTCCATCTTTTTGTTTCTTTGTCCCGGTCTCTTCAATCGGACTGTCACAACATTTTCATAACTTTGTCATTATTATACACAAGTGGAACATCAAAGATGAAAGAAGGGATAGAAACTAGTTGACTACAGATTATGCATGTCATTTGGTCATGTCAGTAGTTGGTAATTAACTTATCCCATGTCTCATCACTGTACAGTATGAGCCATACATACAGCCCAGTGATGAGCTGTTCATTGCATATTCTGTTAAAATTAACTGTGGCATCTTAAACCACAAAATCAACTAGCTTGAGAAGAGAATATTTGCAATAGTAAGTTCCTTCCACCACTGCACTTACTTACCTGAACCGATAACCACCCAAAATACTATAAGCTACATCCTACACAGCTTGCTTGTTCTCAGTGCTTGTCTCAGTTCTGCCCCACAAAACAACATATAAATGTATTGCATATTGAGCTCTTGTACTGACTAGGTTCTCCTTTATTGATGTTTCAAAATGTGCATACTTTTTGGTATGCCTTGGCGTGTTTGATCTCTGCTATCTCCTGAACAAGGAAGGTCTGAGATTGTATGGACTTATTTTCTTTTGACGGAAGAGATCATGAAAACAGAGAGATTTAAAGTTTATTAGATTATAAAATGGGAATTTCTTCATTAAAAAATAGTAAGGGGATTTCTGGTGTCAATTGAATTGAATAATCAGTTCTGTATTGACATAATCAAAATGATGTGAAGTTCTTAGAAATACAGATTCACCTAATCCTTCATATGAAGACCCTACTGGAAAAATAATCAGGCTTTTCAAACTACTATGGACAGGATAGCTGTATTTACATGAATGATAACCTCCTAGAATATCACTGAGTTTATACTCCATGTGGCTGTGCCTGAGGAAGGAGCAGGGAGTCACATGCTGTTCTCCTGCCTTTGAATGCATCCAGAGTTAAGGCAAGCATGTTTTTGTCTTTCCATCTAGCAACTCAACAAAACATTTCTGATGATGTTTTCTTTGGGCAACACTAGCTCTGTAGAATGAAAAATTTTTGGTAAATAGTGCCAATTGTGTCAGATCTCTGAGAGGAGTCAGTATCTGGAAACCAGGACCTGGTGGCCCAAGGGTCTCCACCTCTCCAGCAGCTGCAGTACCAAGGGACCACCCAGGCAGCCACAAGCATGTTTTGGATTTTTCAAACTGTAATTTTTAAAGTTTCTGTTATGTATCTAAATTCCTATATATTTTGCTCTTTGAAAACATATTTTTTCAGATTTCTCTCAGGGTATGACTGCACTGGTTGAAGTTGAGGAATTGCTGAGTTTAAAAGGAGAATTTGCACACAGCTGCCATTGAGTTGTGCATGTGCAGTGATGGGGAGTCTTTGAAAGCCTGTCACATCAGGAACTCAGCTCTATGGCAGAGTTTCAGTGTAGGAGTCAAACCAAAAAATGTTTGATGCTTCTGAGTCAAAGACCGTCTTAACTTTTTCACTGTATTACAAAAAAAAGCCAAAACCCAAACACAAAACAGGTCACTATTTCACCTTTTCAATCATAATTCTCTCAGAGAAACATTAATAATTTTTCCAGTATGGGTGCAGACTCTTTTTCCCTCCATACTAACATGACATTTTTATATATCAAAAATATAGACACAGTAGTCTAAAGATGTTGACAGTAAATAATGAGCAAAATCACCACCTCCCACTCTCCCTACTGCTCTAAAATCATGTCTGGACAGTTTTAGTGGCATGGGGATGAGTTTAGAGGGGACATGTGGTTAGAATAGTCACGGATGTGCAGGTCCCCAGATCTCATGATGCTCCTGTGAGAGGAGGACAGTGGTGAGCTCATTTAATACCATTAAAGAGCAGTTTTGCTAAGAAGGCTGAGGAGAGTTTCTGAGGCAGCATCAAATGTCTTAGAGGCTCAGAGTGAACTATGAGCAAAAGGCCTTCATGAAAGTGAAGTTCGTTTTCTTTCATCAGTGGACTGTGAGGTTGTGAGATCCAATCTTCCTAACTGATTTTCTTCTCATGGGTGACTGAGGGGAGTGTTGGGGTTGCTAGAGGATTACCTGAAGTAAATGCACTCATGAGCTGATTACTCAGATTGTATCCCCTCATAACACGGTTTTCAATTGATGCTGGGTATCACCCAGCTCTCACTGAAGTTAGGGGAAAGGTGCCCTTTGAATTCATCTGCCATTGGATCAGACTCTGTGTGTAGTGCACTGGCACCTATTTAAACTGTCAGAAATTTCAGTCCCTGTCATACAAATGACAAGAGATAAAGCATGATTTAAAAACTGACAAGAAAATTTAAATATGTTTCAACATTTGCTGCATTTGGAAGCTGAAATGCTTCCAACAATTTGATGTGTGTTTTCATATGCTGCACAAGCTTACATTTTTGTTTGTTTTTCACAATAGAGAAATAATCAACAGACTGTGGCCTTAGACTTGGGCTCTGACAATTCTTTCTGCTTTCACTTTACTGTCATATGGAACTCTGGCTTTGCACATTTGGTATTTCATCCTTATCAGAGCGTAATTATTCAGATATTGGTCTGAGACCTGCTGGTAATAATGCATTCTGGCATTCATAGTGCTGTAGTGCTGTGGTTTTGCCTAATTTCTCCTTTTCTTGTCTAATTAAAATGGTGGTAGCCTGTGGCCACCGACCCATTGTTCTAGGAACTACAAGCAAATACATGTGCATGCACATGTGTGTAGTTATAAATGCATAGTGCAGGCAGCCAGTGTATGCACCCAAGGTTTCACAATGAAACTATGAGTTGAAAAAGGTGGTGGTTGCAGTGAAGAGATAGGAAAAACACAGTGTGACACAATTATTTCCTCTTTTTCAACTCCAAAGGAAAAAAAGAAAAATGGTCTAGCTGTTTCGTGTATGGGCAGGTGTGACATATTTCAAAGAGGTACAATTGTCATCTGTTGATTTACAGAAAAATTAAGAAGACAATTTACTTTCCATAAGCTTGTAAACCCTGAATCCAGGGGCAGACATTATGGAGTTTCACTCTGAATTTTTCACTACACAGAAATTATGGAAACTTCGTCTCCAAGCAATCTTTAATTTGGGACAAGAAACACAGTTGAGGGAATTGAAAATCAGTTTTGTGAAACAACAAGTAAAAGAAATCCCAGCAGCAACAACAACAACAAAAATTAAAGAAGGTCTGAATATGGGGGTTGGCTAGTACTGGAACTGGTAGCCTGGATATTATTTTATGAAAATTCCATTGTTTTTTTATTTCTGTCTAGAGCAAACACAGAAAGCATTAGAAATATCAGAGAAACAGGACCCCTGCCAGCTGGGAATTTATTAAGAACAACATTTTATTGTGCTCACACAGCTTTCCTTTGGTTTTCTAAATTATGTTTAGAGACAGATTGATTTAGGATGCTTTCTTTAGAAACTAATGGTAGGAAGCTTATTTCATTTTGCCAGAAAAAGTTGTATGTGTGGGAAGAAGGGGGGAATCTTGTAAAGTACGGAGACCAATGTATTGTACACAAGGACCACCCTTCAGTGAATGAAAAAGCAAAAGTTTAAAGCCTTTCAGGCCTTTTTTAGGCAGGGTATGGAGCTGTCAGTATTGTCAGTACAATTTATTCACACTGTTCCAGTGCTTATGAAAGCTACTGAGCAGCTTGATCTATAAGTGATTGAACAGAACAATAGTCTGGAGCTTTGAGTACAAATAAAAAGCCACTATTTCAGGCTCCATGCATCACAACTAGTGCTTTCTAGGAACACTGCCAGTCTAAATAGAACACAATCTTGCTGTAATTTTGTGCAACACTTGAAAAGAAGACTAAGGCTGCGCTGTGCCCTTCGTAAATGCTTCTATACCACATTTTTCTATAACCAAATTATAATTTGACTTGATGATATGCATGCCAGATTTAATTGTGCTTTCATATTCTGCTTTCCATCAACTATTACACTTTCCTTTGTTAGATGATTATGATACAGAATTTCACTTCATTATGCCAGGATTTCCTGATGGCTCATTTACTCAATTGAGTTGAAAAAATAACATCTAGCTGAGATGTTTGATCCATTATGCATGTAAGGAGGATATGTGCTATACAAGAGACGTTTCATTCATCAAGTCTGACCATACTTCACAGTGTAAGTCTGAAAGTGCAAATGTTCTTCAAGGCTGAAACTAAGACACCAGTGTCAATCCTCTTACCTCTGTTGCATCCTTAGAGCACTCTCACTTGAGATGAGGCTGGAAGAAGCCACAGAGGGCAGATCTTTAGTTCTCATTCACCTATACTGGGAGAACACTCTCTCTAATGTACACAACTTACTCTTTCTGTGATGCCTTTCTGTCCAGGAGAGCCCCAGCAGAAAGTTTTTAACAGAATGTTCAGAGGATATTAACTCAGTTGATGACATGCAACAGTTTGACAGTTAATGAATGTGCTATATTTTGAAAGATGTACATTAGAATAGAGCTGTGGCATTTATTAATTTTATTGTGATTGGTAATATGAAGACTTCACTTAGAAACATTTCTATTAGATTTAATGAAAGGTTTCCTAAGTAGAGGCTCTGTGAGGTTCTCAATATTTTGTTCACTTACATTTAACGGTCAAGACTTAAAATGTTGTCAGTATCATGTAAACATGCATTTCCACTGTTAGGTAGTAGTGTATCTATATAATACACACTTTACAAAAATATTTTAATTCTAGTTTTTTGGAAATTCCAAATTTTTGGGGTCTAACCTGTCCTATATATTCTTACTCCAAATATAGGTCTTCAAAATAAGTAGTTTAATCTATGCTATCATTTATGAACATATGTTGATAAAACCAACACATTTCTTAACTTCTTTTTTAACTACTCTTTCCAATTGCAAGGGTTAAAAAACTATGGTACTGACAAAAATTATAAGCTGAAAACATAAACAAATTGCAGACCATTTTTAGTCAACTTTTGTGTTTAAATCATTTAAGATTCATATTTTCAAGAATTTTTTCTGAAACCACAAGTGTAAATGATTCATTTTATTTTAACAGAAAAAAAGATGACAAGAGATGACTTCAGGAAGAGAAAACAACAATTCACATGAAGCTAAGATATAATCAGGAAAGTTTGCACTATTAGATTCTTCAAAAAGGTTGCTTTTTATTATGATGCTGAAATAAAACTCTTTAACTGTAGCAGGAATGTAGTTTTCTCTGTAAACCACATTAAGCTGAAATTGGCTTTCATTAAAGCTGGTAATGAACATCAAGACTTACTGACATGAGAGTTAATATTTTGCCGACATAAAGCCAAAGTCTACATTTACTCTGAAGGGCACTAAATCTTCAGTTTTCCACAACATTAAGTCAGGAAATGTCATGTATTAATTTCCTTAATTTATCTTATTACCACAAATACTGACTAAAAAGAAAATATACTGCATAGTGAAATCAGGTATTAAAGTACTTTACAAGCACTGAGCAACAGTGATGTAAATAGATGGTCTTTGAAACAAGTAAAAAAAATCTGATTCTACCATACAAATTTCCACATAATGGAGCCAGATTTTCTCCACTGGTGCTTCCTGAGCTTGATAGCTGTTATCTGTCAGTAAAAATACACTTTTTTATATTAACTCTTGTGCAATTCTGATGACAGGATATTTCTCAGGTCTCCAAGAAGTCAGCATGCATACTGTGATGATCAGTAGCACCTCATGTTCACTAAGAAGGCAATACAAACTATGGCAGATGACCATTTTAGTTAGGGGAGATTCAGAGAATGTATCAAGTAGAATAAAGACTGTAATTCTTAGGTTAAAATGGGTATTTAAAATTGGTCTAAAGTGTGCTCATTATTCTCATTGTTTTTAAAGGGAGCCTAGAACAGCTGGATTGTTTCAGAGGCCACTGTTTCTGCAAGTAGATATATGAAGAAGATGAATACCCTTCTTGGTCTTCCCATTCTCAATCTCTTTTGTTATGGTTTGGTTCTGGAGGTCTGAGCAGCTGAAGTAACTTGGCCACTAGCTAGCTGAGCTTATATGAACCTGACATGGCTGGGCCAGGACACTAGCTAGTCTTCTGTATTGTTTAGTGTTCACCTGTTAAAAGAATTGTCTTTATGAATATATTTAGTGTTTAAATTGACTGAAAAGAGTCAGTACAAAACAAAAATCTATTGTGTGCCATTTGAAGCTTCTGCCTCAAACTAATAATGGGCAAACAAATTATTTCTCATAAAAACCTGCAAACATTGATGGGCTAGTATCAAAATTTCTCTACCTCCCATTTCTAAAGAGAAACTTATTATTTACTATTGACTTTTAACTGACTTTTTTTTATTGCTATGTCATGACAATAACAGAATAGAAGCTATTTTGCTATCAAAATACCCAGACTCCATTCTTGTGAAAAAAGTTCTTTAGAACCCTGTGATAAAAAGAAAAAGAATGGGAAATATTACTTGACACAATCTTAGCTTTTTAAGTAACATGTTTTCAAAGCAATGAAATTCTTAAAGATAAAAGGCCCATGTCATGATTTCACCTAGTTTATTGGCACACTATTTCAGATGTTTATAATTTCACTCACTTCCATAGCAGTAATTTGTACTACTTGTGCACTATCTCACTGCTAGGACCAAAATCTGCTTCTTTGCTCTCTTTCCTTTTTCTGTCCTGCCCAATGATGCAAAAAATGATAGGCCATGGGTAATATAACTCAATTAGTTATTGAAACTGTGAAAAGTAGAGATAGAAATCTCATAGCAAGTCTTAGACCCTGAAGACTGAAAACAAGTTTGTCTTTGTCTTCTGTACGAAGACTTGAAAACAGGTCTGATTGATAGGCTTGATAGAAAGGGAGATCCTGAGGTGATAGAAATTTTACCAATGATGTTAATAATGAGTCCATATTTCCTATGGGATTATGGAGTTTTATAACAATGTTAAAGGAGGATTACCATTGTCTAGGTTTCACCACTGTTGCCAAAATTGTACATACTCTATAGTGTTATACTCTAAATTGAAGGTGACCTTAAGGCACCTTTTGAAGAAGCATAATTAGTGGGTAGGAGGGTTGCATTGCAGGCTTTAGTCAAACTACAAATGCTTGAGTAAGCTGATTGATGGCATCCTTTTACTCTCTGGGGTTTGGTACATCTATCTGAACATCTGCCTAAAGAAGTTCTGTGAGGAACCCATTCTGTTCCTTGGAAAAAAAGGGTATGTTTTGTCCCCCAGCCAAGTTCTTTGTGCTTTGTGGTTGCTATCTGTGCAATTCTTCATGTGTGTGTTTCCATCTTTGTCATGAAAGTCTCTTCTTTACAGCATAAAAGATTTTGAAACCTGGGGATGTGTGTGAGAATACCAAGTGTTTCTCATCCTGTGAAACTTGATTTGGAGAGGTCTAGAAAAAGGAGAAAGAGGTTTGAAATAAGAAGAAACCTGAGGATAATAATGAGGTTTAGATTAATAACAAATTGCTGAGAAGTGTGGCACTGTCGAGAAAGGAAGCACAATGACATGAGATATGTCTTGGCATGGGACTAGAAAAAATTATCTGGAAACTTTTCCTTGCTGAGAGTGCCAAAGAAGGTTCTGAGAGAGGCGGATTTCTAAGTCCTCCTCATCAAGAAGAAAGACTAAAATTTTGAAGAAGACACTGTGGGCTGTTTTGATTTGTTTGCTTGAAAGTATGTAGATGATTCAATAAACTTGGTTGAAAAAACTAAATGAAGAAAACCATTAAAGTGCCGAGGCATAACCATAGAAATTTCTGTAAGGCCTGTTTCAGACAATACTCAGGGATTGGCTTAGGGCAAACTGTACTACAGGCTGTACACTCAGGAGGAAGGTTTATTGCTAAAAGGTAATTAAAAACATGCTATCATCCCAAACTTCAGAGGAGCTACATAAGTAGGCTGACTGAGAACGTGGTTGGAGGTAACTGCCTCTCATCAAACACTCATGAACACTCATTTTAGGAGGTCATGGCTCTTAATACCTCCAGAATAGGATTTCTAATAATGAAATATTCCAACAGAAGAGGAAAATAAAAAGTGTTGCAGGCAATCACACAAGTTAATATGGAATAAAAGGAAATGCACTATAATAGGCATGGTTTAATAGCATCAGTGTACTCAGTGATGTGAGGGCTATGGAGGAGCTAAGCAGAGAATGATTATTCAGTGTTTCTTATAATATAAAAAATATTTGGATTATTCAATGCAATTATAAGCCATCAAGCCTAAAATAAACAAATAGAAGCATTTTTCCCCCATAACATATAATTAAACTGTGGAACTTGCCACAACTGTGGCCACAGCATGTTGTGACAATCAGAATATAAACTGATTGAAAAGGGGATTAGCTAAATTTATGGACAAAATCTTGGTCACAAAGGTTTAGTTGAAACATTCAGCTCAGGAACTCGTAAACCTCTGATTTCCAGAAACTGGGTAAGCACATGAGGCAAAGGGGCATTCACTACCAAATTTCTGCTTACTTTTTTCTGTTCATCAACCCCTGGCTACTATAAGAAACAAGATATTAGAGTAAACAGAAAATTTGTTCTTAAATAACACAAAACTCCTTATATCTTAAACTAAAAAATGGTAGACTACTTTTCTCAAAAGAATAAATTTGTAAAAACAGAAACAGATCATTCTTAGAGATGAAACAATTGTTTTTTTACTCAACAACAGTTTTTCATTAAGATATTACAGTAAGAGTTACTGACTTGACAGTATATAATTATCCTCCTCATCTGTGTTTAGAAACATCAAAGCTGGAATAAGTCATCAGTTAAAATATTTTCTGTGGATTTATGCTCTGATGAGAAAAGATACATGAATTACTGGTGTCTATTGCAAAAATACTGGTCAAGTAAGACAAGTAGCAAAAAGTGACCATCTGTCACATGTTATTTTAGTGTTAACCTCAACCTCATAAAATGGGGCCTCCCCAACTCTCCTGTGGCAGTGTAAAGCTATTTCAATTCTATTCACACCCTCTGGGCATTAGTGTGATTTGGAAACCTAATAAAGTAAGTCATCAAAGAACAACCCATGTGTCCAGAATTTGTATTACTACACTATGGGGAACTCAAACCATCCTATCCTTTAAGCCATATGTCTTCCAAAGCTTCATTTAAGGACATAGGAATCAATGTAATTTTGTTGAAAAGCACCAGATAAGACTGAGTAAGAAATGTTACACAGGATGCTGACTCTGCACTAAAGTACTTCTCCCACAGGAGCAGAAATGTACTGGGAAGCTCAGAGGGCCAATTGTCTCATCTTCTTGAATCAGAGGAACCATTATTTCTAAATTCAAGAATGCAAAAGTGAAACAAGGATTTTTCTCCATTGACCTCCTTTTAAAGTTATTTCTGGAAAGAGAAAAATGAAACCCCTTGACTTCTGCACTTCTGTGTGACAGTTAAAAGAGTCTTTGTCCATTATCTTCATAACATACAGTTGGAAAGTCTGTTAATAAGAAATTTGGCTTGTCAAGAAGAGACCTGAAATAATCCTGTGTTGCAGACAGTAGTCATTTAATGTTAACACATAGGCTTAGGTTTCCTTGATAGCCATGGGAACTAGTCATCTTAGCAAACTGCAATAATTATTTTCACCCTGAACTAGCAGTTAATAAAGATTAGATGAACTACATGCCAAAGATGTTAATTTTCCTTCATCAGATGTAATGGCAACTGGGTAAAATGGATCTGTATATGCTCTGACTGTGTAAGAATGGATGAGATCTATCTTATGAGTATTGTTCCCCAACTATCCATGCCCACCTCCAGTAGCAGGTGAAACCTTCTTGTGGAACTGTGTAAGGATGCAACATGAAAGTTGCTTCTTGATATGAATACAACAAATAATAGATAAAGATATGTCTAGCAACAAAAGTGAGATGATTTTGGGTGACCAACACTCTCCCTTTCTGTGACCAGTGAAATGTTAAAAACCTTAACATTTGGGAGACACTCTCTTTCTGTAGTGTGTCCTCTGTCACAATTGCTATAAATAAGAAGATTGTTATTTCTTTTAAGGTAATACCAAAGAGCCTACACACTTTTTCACTATATGACAAGAGTCACTGGGCAAAAAGAGGTCCAGATTCATGGGTAGTTCACCTGTGACAGATATGAAAGACATAACAGTACTTAGAAACCATCCAAGTCTCAAATGATCCTTCAAATTAATTGACTTAGAATTGAAGACAAGCATAGATCAATTTAATAGGCAAATATTAAATATGTAAGTGTACAACATGCCCTTTAATTCTGAACTAGTCCTCAGAATATTGTTCCACTTTCATTACAAATTCAGCTGTAAATCTTTAATGAAAACATGTACATTCTTCAGATTGGCATTATACCTGAGCTCTTTGTATAAACTCATTTATACAAAAGATCTAATTCCCAAGGAGAGTGTTGGACATGTTTCATTCCATTTGTATGGTACACAAGTATTTCTGAAGCAATATACTTCAATTTTCTTTATAAAAATTAAAGGCAAATGTTGAACATTGCTAGAGCTGAGTCAGCATTTTAAGCTTTTGTTTGAACTCCTATGCATGTCCATATTTATAGGTTCTTCTTAGTAACATTTTCTTAAATTCTTTTGTCTCCCATGTATTAATAGAATTATGCAGGCAGAAAAAAACTCTCCCAGTTCCTCAGCTTTCAACTACAAGAAAGCCATGTGAGGGGACCTTAAGGTAGTGCTGAGTTTAAGTGCTGACTCTAACTGGGGTTCATAATTTTGTATCCTTTGATCTTATGCTCATTGAACCTAGTGATTTTTAATATGTGATCCTTGGATGAGGTCAGGACCTTCTCCCTGAAGATCTTCAGAGATGCCAAGGTTTCTGTATTGTCTACAGAGAGAATTAAAACAAACATTTCAGAAGATCTGGTTCATTAGATACCTAAAACTTAAGGGCAAATTAAGTGTCTCTGTTAAATGAACTGGATCTTATCCTTGAAGTTCATCTCACTTAAAGACTTTGACAACATTGCTAAAGAAAATTTCTTGTTATTGAAATGCTAAGTCACTACTAAAAAAAGGAAAATTATTTTCGTCACCATAGATAATTTTAAAATCCCCAAAATGTCTTTGAGTATGTAAAATAATTAAATTGAAATACAAAATCATCCAAAACAATTCCTGAGAATAAAAACAGTTGTTTTCAAAATTGCGTGAAACTACACTTCAGTACAAATTGGAGAATCTTCTAATTGTGTGAAAAATGTTTTCATCAGTTTTTCCAAAGGGTATGAACTTATTAATTCTGAACGGCTGATTATCTGACAATTATTACTGATACTCAGAGTAGAAAGAGTAATTGAAGAGGGTAACAACATGGAACCTTTTTTCCAAGATGGGGAAAAGTTGTGGCGTTAGCTTTGTTACTTTTAGGTGGAACCAAGACAGTTTTTTATAATTAAATCATAGGAAACTAGAAAACCTGTATGCCTGTGGTGTTTCTGCTTTTGATTTCATGCCAGAAAACTCACAGTGATACAGCATAAACAATGAAGCTCTGACCAAACTCTTCTAAGCACTATGATTCTATAAACCCTAAACGTTTCCTAATCAAAGCAGTGAACATACAATTTATCCTGGGTATTTTATCCCTCTTTCTGTGGTGACAGATTACCAGGAGCTGATAGAAAGCCTGCTGAAGTCGATATGGATCTTTTAAACAGGATATATAGACTTGGAATGGGTTCTTACTTCAAACCATTTGTAGATCAGAGGAATGTGTTTACACTTTATCATCACAAACGTGTCACAAGTTTGAAAATTACATTTCCCAGAACTAGATCTTTTGTGTCACAAGATAGAAAATGTGATTATATTTTGGAGAAAATGCACAGATTGGAAGAGTTTAAAAAAAAAAAAAAGTTTTTCCAAGAGATGGAGTTTTTGTTTAAGGGAAGTGGACTAGCACAAGTGGAGCAGGAAATAGAATCAAATACAGCATGATGTGTTAAAATTATGCAATTTATATCACTGTTTATTCCAACATCATCTTTGAGCAGCTGTGACTTCTGCCAGTCAGAAATGATCAAAAGTTTGTAGATAATAGCAATTCATTTTGGTACAGATAATAATAGCAATCTACACTGATAGAGATAATATAGTTATAACTAGATTAGTTTATATAGAAACATTTCCTCTATAGATGAACCCTGCATAATATGTCAGAGCGACCCTGGCAGGTGAGACTGCCACTACGCTTTCAGCTTGATCTCTTCTGTGTGAGAGAATGCTTTTTCATAACTGTTCAAGCAAGACACTCAACCAACTGTGAACCACTGGGTACTCCAAAGACTCACATTATACAAAAGATGTGCAAATTATAACATAGTCTTAAAATGGTCTCTAGGGCTTAATCATAATATCAGTATAGGAATCAACAGCCTCTGCTCTGTATTTTCAAAGCTCCTTATCTCTTCCTGCAGTCTGCAGTATATTACCGACACAAAGTAATTTGTGTGGTTACAGTGCGAACCAAAGTGAGGAGGGAACTCCTTTTATTACAGGAGGAATTCCTTCTACCAGCTTTAGAAGCTGCAAGTAGAGCTGATAGATGCCCTTTAACATGACTAAGTTCCTTATAATTTCAACTTGATGTGCACTGTTTCTTAGATAAAAAATACAGAGAAGTGAAATTGTAGAGAGAAGTAGCTTGTGCCTAAGATAAGTAGCTTGTTCTAGTTTTTGATCAGAAGAAGCTAAGAAAAGTCCCTATCTAAATTCCAGGATTCAAAGGAGTTAGTTAAAAATACTGATGTCTGCAGCTTTTGCTTTATTTTCTTCCTTTTTTTTTTTTTTTTTTTTAAAGCTCTATGTGTTTAATTAAGCTATGTTGCTTTAAAAAGATATTTTCAAATTTCATTATAATCTAAAGTAGACAGTTATATCTCTGTAATTATATGAAATTGTGAGTGGGAGAACAAAAGCTTAATGCTGTTTTGGGGGAAGCAAGCCAATTGTAAATTTATCCCTGCAGCTGATTCCTCAAGGGCATTGGCACGTGCCACTGTGTATTGCAAAAAGAACACGACCCACCTAATGCATGCATGATCTCCATAATGGAAAAGAAAAAAGACTAAGGTCTAGTGAGGTCTAATAGAGGGCAGGGACCAGAATTTTGAGCAGATGGTATTCAGGGGCCCACCGGCCGCTTGAAAGCCAGGGAGTGGAGAGAATAGGCAGATAGTAATTAGCAGAAGGTGATAAAAAAAAGGGCAGCCAGGATCCCCCAAACATCTGTTTAAAAGAATAAAGAGCCTGCTCTGACCCTGAGCCTTAATGATCTTAAAGGATACAATTTAATTGCCTGGAAAAAAAAAATCACACACATCGCACTGAATCCTATTTTGAGAGCATTGCAGGAGTTTGTATAATTATTAATTTGGTGTTTTTGTTTTAGAAAGATTATATACAACATTAAGGCAATAAATGAAGAAGTTATAATCAAAACGCCAACTGTCTTTTCTTGGAATCGGCAAGCTCTTAACAAAATTTGAATTTCAGATAGCTTACAAATTAATATTACTTGCTTTGCATTCTAAAATGCCTATTTTGTCTGTTTGTCATGTATTTATATGGTTATATTTTTTTTTTTTTTTTTTTTTTACATAGAACCTGGATCCTTAGTTTGTTTCTCTGAATTGAAGTATTTTGACTCTGCAAATAACTGCTACCTATAGCACCAGAGACCTGATTGCAGATGTCATGATTTAGTAGCGACCAGTTACTTAAGAATTACCACTGATCATAACCAAGGAAAGTCCTGATTCACAATGAGGTTTCTCCTGGTTTTCCCTCCATTCCATTCTAGCAATAGCTGGATACCAAAGTCCATGAAGCAGGTATCAGAAAGAATTGTTTACATGCTAGTACCTTCTTTGTATTAGACACTCTTTGCAGAATGTAGCTTATAATAACTTAAAATGACCTGTTTGCTTTCCTTGCTGTTTCCCCAAATGAATTGCTTAATTCAGAGTTATTAAAAAAAAACCATAAAAACAAAACAACACAGACTTGCCCTGTGCAAATGAATGGCAAGCAGCAGTGCATTGCAGTAGGAAGATAAAACTAATGATTTTCTGGAAATGTGTGCTTACGTATCAGTGTGAATGCATATGTGTGAACTGATTGTACGAAATATTTTAAATTTGTATTCTGGAAAAGAGGGTAAAAAGCACTTTGAGAAAAATCACAGGTGGCACTAAATTGGAAGGTGCTGTAAACATTAGTAAAGAGAGAAAAAAGTCTAAAGGGATCTGAAAGAGATGAGAAACAGGAGAAGAAAATAACAGGGTATGCCCTAAGGAGGTTGAAGTATAGTATGATTAGTAGATGTAGTGCAGGTGAAGTAATTAAATGTGCATGGTTAAGACAGCTCTCACATAAAGCACAGAAGGCTGCTATTTCTCTGCTTAGTATGAATGAATAGTGCACAATAGTAAAAATAAGTGCATTTTAAGACAAACATGTAAGAAATCTAGAAAATTTCAATAGCACACATGTAAATTAAGGATTAACAAGACAGCAATTTAAGGATTCTTCATTAAAGCACTGTGTTGAAAATATCATTTGTCCCTGTTTCAGAGCTGAATGTATATTGAAGATTGTGTACGAAATTTTCTTCAAGACTGTGGCATATCAGATTTATTTAATCTAAGCCTAGATTTAAAATCAGCTTTAATTATAAGCACATCTTGAACCCATAAGTATTGTGATCAGTTTGCTGTGGATCATTCAAGCACACTTTATTTGTTAATTGATAAATCCAGGCAAAACCAACCAACCAAACAAACATGCAGAGAGACAGACAGACAAAAACAATGAAATCCCACTGTTTTAGACAATTCTTAACTGGGAGCCTAAATATATTAAGGAAATGTCTTCAAATGTGACCATCTTGCTTGAAAAATCTTGAACTATGCACTATTTCTTTTGGATTATATCTCTGAAGTGAATGGAAAAATAGAAATAAATTCTTGGATGCACGCGGATCTCAGCAAAAGGTAAAAAAGAGCCCAAGCTCTAGAGGACTCCTCTAAATTAACAGTAACATCAGATATGAATGGGAATGGGATTGTGATAATATTATTTTGCTCTGTGATTCATTACTTTTGTAATAAGCTTTCACTACAATCAAAGGAAAATAAATGGGAGATTTAGCAATACAAAATGTTAATGAACTGAGACATCAATTTTGCATTGTTTTTTGTATGGATACATTCCACAAAACATCCTTTCCTTTCTCCATTTCCTTCCGTCTCGGGAAGGAATCCTGCTTGGTAAACTGCAACACTAGACCAGAGGTGCTATGAAATGGTGTGAGCCATACATTGGTAATTAAGTGCAAGTCAGTCTGACAGACATTATAAAAGGACTCACATCAATATAATTTACACTTTCTTGTACTGTGCCCCTTGGCTGAGTTAAGCATGGGCTGAAGTGACAAATATAACAGCATGGGTTTGCACAGCAGTCAGTACAGGAGTGCATCTGGACAAAAATGCAAATTGTCTAAAAAATTACACCATTTTTGTTTCATTTCATTTGTCATTTATTCTTCTGGGAAATTTTAATCACCTTAAAGGACTAGAAAAATACTTTCTTTTTGAGAAATTAAAAGTGCAATTCTCATGTAATAACTTGCTTGGAAATACAAGGCATAAAGAGAAATATTAGGAATGGTGAAACTTATTAAAGTTGTGAATCTGACCACAATGTGTACATTGTACAAGGGCTGGAGAACACACACCAGCTCCTCTGTGTAAATCCTCTCTGAATTTTCTTCATATTTTATGATGCTTTATTTCCTCCCTATTTTAATTTTTCCTACTCTTTCTAAGAATTATTACATCTTTGGCTTGCAGTCCTTAAATATTCAGGGTTTATAACGAGAACATAAAAAGAACATAAAAATAAGATATTATTTGTATCTCTAATGATATTGCATTTATTTGGTCCTATTGCAGCACTACTGTCTAAACATATTTCCTCACTTTAAAGAACTTGCATAAAGCTCCCGTTTTCTCCTGGAATGTGGCCTTTCGTGATTGGACTCTGTGTGTGAGCCACAGAGGTATATTTATCACATCCCAGAGATACAGGCAATGGAACTGTAGGCATAATCTTTATAAACTTGGCAGTGCTTACATAATGATCCACATTTTTGGTATAAAGTACCTGGAGTATATTTTGATAGTTATAAGAATACTTCAAATGATGAATTGCAAGGCTTTGATTAAAAAACAAAATGTAAGAGCCCCTGATTTTCATATTCCTTTTTCACTTTGGTAGCGAACAATTACTTTCAAGCCTTTTTCTAGTTGCAAAGCACTGGCAAAGGGCATTGATGTAAATCTGTTTCAGAGGATTCTGGAATTCCTGTTTGTGTAGAAATACATGTGAAAATGTGGACATTGCACAGTGTCAAAGGCATATGTCCCTTTTGGGGTGCTATTCAAGCCATGGCTGAAAACAATCCTGTTAGTAGGCAGGTGTGTGCCTTCATCACCTTGGTGTGTCAGTCAGAAGATATGATCTGAGGCAGGGGAAGAAGCGATGGAGAGGGATGGGGAGAAGCGGGATCACACCAGACTTCAGGGACATGTTGGCAGTGTGCAGGACATGCCCACCCTGCCAATATGTGTCTGGAGACTGCAGGGGTGTGAAGAGCTGGCCTGAGGCGGGGCTAGAAGTTTGCTTCAGCACCCCACAGGAGGAGGCACAGCCGAGAGAGGCACCTTGAGGACAGCAGGATGTTCTTAGGGAGACCTCTGGCTCTGCCAGCCAGTGCAAGGGTTAGTAAGAAAGATGCTTTGTAGGTTCTGGGTGGACTACCCGGGAAAAACACTAAAGGCTGCTGGATGGGCTGGCTGGCAGCCAGGCAAGAGCCATGGGTCAGTGAGGGCCTTGTGTGCCCCCAGGCTCTGCTCTGCACCCCTACTGCTGCCTGCTCACTTGCCTGCCTGCCTGCCTGCTTGCCTGCCTGCAGCTTGCCCCTGGCTCCTGCCCAGTGGGCAGCAGGCAACGTCCCTCTCCAAGGTAAGTAAATTTTCAATTTACATAATCCTCCTGGCTGCCTTGGTGAATTAGACACACGTAATACAAGTAGGTGAGGACTGTCTCTGTCTTAGTGAATCAATTTACTGTCATTAGCTAATGACCAATGATTTCTCTAACTTCACCTTTTTGCCTTTTTTGCTGCACATGACAGGGAACCCTGTGGTCAGAGCACCCCTGGCAGGGTGGGCAGCATGGAACTGACTCATCAGAGGCATGAAAGCTAAACACAAGATGACAATGCTCAGGCACTCCTGGTTAGGTGAAACACCATCCGCTTGGAAAGTAGGTCGCACATAATTTGCCTTCCCTAAATTCATTAAAAATCAGTGGGTCAAAGTCAAATGTGACAGGTAAGAGGTAGAATGAGTATAAATCATGATGAAAGGAGAATCATCTCAGAGATCGACTACTGTAGCTCATGTGTAGAAGGGGCTTTTGAAAGCTGTTTATGCTTCATTGTCTTAGTGCAGATGGGACCTAGCATGAATTATGAAAACAGACAAGGAAGAAGCTAACAGTAAATATTATTAAAGCACAGATGCTGTTTGCACTCCAACTCTAGGATTGGAACTGATATAATATAGTTCTGCTGTTGTTTTATACCATATATATGTTGAAAATATATATTATATACAACTGAACATTATATTTGGCTATATAGCAGAAATATATCTATATATTTTCGTGTCAAAGATGTGAATAGTTCTCAAAGAATGAGAATGCTGCATATATTAGGACAGGAGAGACAATCCTCAGTTTGAGCATCAGTTATCCTTTCCTGGTGAGGCACTAAGTTGCTCCAGCATTCCAAAATCCTGCTTAGGAGCGAGTCACTATCTTTGCATTTTAAACAACTGTAAATGCAGTTCCTGCTTACTTATACTGAGTGCTTAGGCTTCTGTATTTTCCCCACACCTGCTGATGACAGCACTAATCCATCTTAAAGGAGGAAAACAGTCACAGAAAAATGCCTGTACTCAGACTTGTTTGGGATGTCATTAGTCATCAGAAGAAAATGCAAAATATCCCAGAGTGAAGGTAGATTTTTGATTAGTCCTTAAATAATCTAACAGATCTAACAAAATCTAACAAATTTTAAGTGCTATAAACAGTATTAGGATGCACACACTGGAGATTAACTTCAGGGGTTTCAGTAAGCTAGGATCTGAAGAGTCCATTTATATTTCCTACATTCTTATTTTACTCCACATTACCTGTTTTTTTTTAATGTGTTGAAATCTGTGTCATGCTGAATTACAATATATTCCAAGTAACCTACTGTACACTACTTTGTGTAGCTGTATTCAAGAAACCTATCTATACAGATGACCTTGGAAATATACTTGGCTGAGTCCTGTCACGTTGGGTTTATGTGGAAAAAAAGAGAAAGAAGGTAAACCCACCATATCTGCCTACCCTTGGCAACCTGTAGAGAATGACAAAATCATGGTTCCATCATTGTTCCGTCTAGACTGGGGATTAGTGACCACTAGCTTAGGTCAGGTATGAGTGCATGTTTGTATAGTGACGTATTTCTGTTGAATTAGCCAGGGAGCATGATGTGATATTTATGCTGGCTGATAATACAGCTGTCCAATACACCAGACTGAGTTACCTTCTATAACTTCAGCTCACTCAGTTGCTGTCTTGTTTCTGTAATTGAGAGGTTGTACCTGTGCATTGGGAATAATGACTGCAGCAGACACATCAAGCTCAGTGGTGAGACAGCCCCTTGTGAACAATGTGCATAGCCCCATACCTTCATGCAGCATTAGAGCAGACACTGCATGTCCATCTTCAGTCCCATCCTTGAATGTGCTCCTTGGAAGATCAACACAAGGATGATGCATTCGCCTCTGCCCTGCACTGCTGTTCATAGCACACCCAGATTGGCAGTTCTCCACATCTTTGATCCCTACTCCAAACCTCAGTACTATGCCAGGAGTCCATTCTTGGCAAGGCCTGTGAAAGTCCATGTTTCCCAGTAGAACCAAGTGATGAAATTGTGTGTGAACAGGCTCTGCTTCTGGGAGAAGCATTGCCTCCTTTTCACGGAAGGCATGCAGTGACAAAGGATACAAGCTGGGAGAAAGACCAACAGAAGAGCCAGATGTCCTGCTACGCTCTTGTTCCTCTGCTTTTGAAGCAACACATGCACTTGCAAACACAATTATTTGCCAGAAATCCGGCAGATAGATCTCTGAAAGAGGTTTTGACAGAATATATTTGTGTTATTTTTAAGATATTTTTACAGTGGTGTTGGAATACATTTTCAACCTCCTGAAAGGGAGCAGAGGGAACACAGAGTCAAATTAAGCCTGATCATGGCTCCCACACCAGGGAAGTGGTGAACTTGCTGAACTGAAGCAATATGTGTGTGATCAAAGAGGTGAATGGAAGACGGATGCAGAAAGCCAACACAGCTAGCATTGCCTGAAAAGATTAACTCATCTGTCTCTGATCTGGCAGATAATTTCAGTGTTAAGTTCTTGATTTCTGCATTTGATTTTACTGATAAATATACCCCTAAGGTGCCACAGTGTTCCTCAAGGCTCATCTCTAACCACCCAGCTCCATGTGCATTTATTCCCCCAACTCTACCTGCCCTTGGCCAGTCACCAGCAATTCTACTCATTTATTAGATCCCCAAATTCCCCCTATAGGGAGGGAAATAGAAATGTTTTAACAAGTGAAGAAATAGTGTATTTGGTTCAGACAAAAAAAAAATCTTTATATATGGGGAAGGTATTGTCATCCAGTCTAAGAAAGTATATCTCTATCTTTTTAGCAATGGAGACCAGGGCAAGAAAAACAGGGATATAAAGAGTAAGAAGTGACATAAACCCAACATACTTTTCAGGGTTCCTACTAGAATTAAAGAGTAGTAAATTTTTCATGCACCTCTGAAATTTTTTAATGACTGTTTAAAAGAACAGCAGAATGCTGGGATGCTCTGCAGAGGATATGAATTGTTACAAATGTGAAAAACGTTCTATAGCAAGAATTACTTTAAAGTATTCAGTTGCATTTCTGAGAGATGCTTCAGAGAAATTGTAAAAAACCAGTTCTTAATCTAGAATTTTAGAGGTTTTTGAAATCATGTTCTTGACAGTAGCCACTTTATATCTACTTGCTTATGAACAGAATGAATTTTTGCAGAACTGGGGCTGAAGGCCATAGTTCTGCAAATGTTTAGGCATGAGTAGAGAGTAAGGACTGAGTCCTAAAAATCACAGTATGCTGTGGGTGAGGGAAAAAATGTAGAGGAAAAAAAGATGAAAGTGATATATTTCAACCATAAATAATATGGTATCCTTCAAGACAACTTTTTCATAGAGGTTATGTGTTGAAAAGAAACTTCTGTTTTCATAACTGAATGGCATTTTAGGCTTATTAAAATATGGAAGAGAAAAATGTGCAGATATTCAACAACTCTACAATGTTATTGAAAGAATACTTTAATTAAAAACTCAGAGCATCCCCCACTCACCTGCCTTGCTCCTGTCCTGAAAAGCACTCTCCTTGCTTTTGTGAACACAAGCAAATCAACAGTCTGTTAGCATAAGGTAGCTCTTGTTTGAATTGTGTACCCTGGAGATGCATAATGAGTGCAAAGGAACTGTTCTGGGGGGGTGTTTCAGATTCTGAGAAAGGAGAGAAATTAAAGTGCCTTACATATGCGGTCTGGATCACAAGAAGAGGGTGGGATAAATTAAAAAGAAAGTATTTTTGTGAATTTAAACTCAATGCATAGAGGTTAAGTCATAAAACTATAATTTTCTTAACCCAATATTTTTTTATAGCTGAAATTTCCATCTGTGAGGGTGAATTTTTATGGATAGAAGGCTAATGACATTCAGTAAAGCTGAAGCAGTATGTATAGATCCAAAGCAGTGTCTGTGATTCCTCAGAATTAGAGGTATGAGAATATTTAAATTTTAATTCCTTTAAATTAACCAGTAGCAAGAAGGAGAGCTGAAACAGGAATTGCCAAATTGTTTTGGCAAAAACCTACAACAATAATTGCCGTTGATGTAAAATCTTTCATTTTAGCTAAAGTACAATTTTTGTAGTAAGAATTATTTAATCCTTTTAAACCTTTACTTGTTTTAGATTTATGAAACTTTTAGAGAGAGAAAAAAAATCTGAAACTAGAATTCAAAACTTCATTTAGAAAATTTTAGAATATAGAATCAAAATATAATGAAAATAGATTTGCCAGAGCTTTTTGTGAAATTCTAGCTCTTTACACATCAACAGCAAAACACTGATTGAGCTCACGTTTTAACCCTATCACTGCACCTGCACATCAGAGCCAAGAATAGTAATTTATATGGGATAATTAGGCTGTGAGAGGAGATAACAACTCAATTAAAAGAATTGATTTTTAGAACCTGTCAAGGGAAGGGGAAATTATTTTTAATAAATTAACTTGCTAAATAACAGCAGAAACTCTTCTATTTGTTACCTGACTGGTGACTTCTATGGTAGATTTATTGACTTTAAGAGTTCAGGCATCAACATCTTTACACATCAAGGATACAGCAGACACACAGGATACAGAGAACTGACTCAAAGAAATGTCAGGGTGAGCAGAAAAGCAGCTGTGGGGTTCCACATCTGATGTGTGACAAGATGGGCAGGCAACTGTGTCCCATCATGGGACAGCACACCAGGCTGCTGGCTTATTTATTCCACATCCTGTGGTTCCATTCAGCCCTTACTGAGGACTGCCTGGGAACTGCAAGTAAAGCAGGAGCCACTCTTCAGCCAGCCCTGGTTAAGTCTGGCAGAGTGTGCATGTGTCCTTGCTTTGCTCTGCTACTCTTCTTTCTTGAAGAAGTTACCTTTGGACTTGTGGGATAATTTTTGATGAGGGTCTAACTGATAATGCAGTTCTAGTGAATTTGTTTGCTTAGTTGCACCAGTCCATGAAATATTCTTCCCTTGAAGACAGAACAAACAGCCAGCCTGCAAGTACCAGTCTGCCTTTCTGCGCTTTTCTTGTTCAAAGCCTTTTGTTCTGATTCACTGCCCTGTTCTTTATATTGCAAACTATACTTTACCTCAAACAAACAGGTATGTCTTCATTACCAATCGACCCCCAAATTCCTTTGGTTGTAACCAGTTTGTGACCTTTAGGTCACCAACTAAAGATGTCTGGATATTAATTTGAATGAAGCAGGCACATGATACTTTCCAAGGAGATTGTTGCAGGCAGTATTTAGAATTGCCCACCCCTGTCTTCTCTTAAAGCAGCCCTATTCCTGTCCTAGGGACATCTCCGAGCCCAAACAATGCAGCCCTGCCTATGGCTGGTTAAATCAGTGGCGTCTTACAGCCCCCAGTTCCCAATAAAACCGGAGGACATTTAATTACTTTAGCCTGAAAGAAAGTTGTTAGGAATTCTTTGTCTCCTAGAGGTGTGAATTGCTTCTAGATGGTTCATTTCTGTAGCTTAGCCCCTGCAGTGTGTTGGACACTTCAGCCTGGTGTAGCTGGCTAGACAGTGCAATCTTGCTGGTGTAGTGACAAAGGCTGCATTCTGCAGCTGGGGTAACTGCCCAGGCAGTGGCCCTGCACTGACCCCTGTGGTGCCATAAGTGTCTGTGCCATGGCAAGTCAATTATTACCAGAGAACTAACATGAACATACTGACAGGAATCACAGTCTCAGCAATGATACTACCTGCACATCTGATTCATGGCAGTCAATTATACCTTGCAGTTGCATTTGTCAAGCAAGCATGTCCCACATCACCATCTTAAATGGCACGGCTGAAGCACCCCTCTGGTAACTTGCATCACCTGATGCAGCCATTTTCTGTTAATTACTGAAAAAAAGTCATGACCCACATACATAGTATGCACTAGTGTAGAAATATCTGTTATGGATGGAGTGGTAAGTATGGTGTAGTGCTGAACTGCTCATGTTTGTCTGATTCAGCACAACCACACAGACTTGGCTCTAAAAGAAAGTATGAACCAAGCAGAAAAAGCAATGGTAGAGTGTATTGTGAGAAACAAATTTAGCACTGGAGGCAGCATATCACCTGCCCTGTTGCTGTATTTTCATCTCTGGCCATCCTTTCTCTAACATCTGCTCTACTAAGATAGTGTCTTAATGTGTGTCATTAATAGTGACTCAATTTTCTTTTAAAGGAAGTGTAGTGAGTAAAAGCCCCAGTGGTCAGATTCTCAGCATGAATAAGCATTCATATACTTCTGTTCATTCCACTTTGGGATGGGCAAGTGCCTTCTCAAATACCCAGCCTGAATATTCCATGACTAAAAGTTCAAGGTGATGACCCTGCAGCTCTCGATATGTCAAATGACACAGTTCTGACTCTGTTGAAGGTTAGAGTACAAAACACACTAATTGGCATGCTACAGCTTGTGTTTCTCTATATACTTCTTATCTAGTTATTAAAAGGTACAGGCTTTCACTATTCTCTGTCACTGAGTTTGTGATTTGCAGAACAGATTTTCTTGCTCTGAAACTGCCCATTTTTATTGCTCACTTTTATGTGGAAGAACTGGAGAAGCTGGTGATGTCTCCAGGGTTTTTGTAACCCTCAACACACTGGAAAATGTCTGCTTCACCCAGCTTATGATCACACAATAAGCAGTCTCTAAACATTTTGCCATGCCTAATGTTTTGCTGCCATAGGCAACCGCTTAATCTGCCTACACAGGAGCTAGCCCTGAGGGGATGCAATATGTGTTGGAAAGGGTAGATTTATAGTAAAACATTAGTTTTCAGGGTTGGTAGAAAAAATAGCTGTTCATTTGAGATTTCCTGCTTTATTCTCAGCTGTTCCAATAACAGAAGTGTTAAAGATTTCTACAATCAAGGTTCCACATGGATTGCTTCTATAAGCAGATTTGTTTCTACCTCAAAATCAGTACCCTATTTCTGCATTAAGTTCTGCCCTTTTATCACATAAGCATCTTCTGTATAAACCAGACTTGAAAGGTACCCTTGTGAACCATGAGGAGACCAAAGTGAAACCCCATGACAGCCAGTTGGAGATGAATTCAGCTCTCATGGTTTGACTCTCCCTTTTGTTTACATTTGCATTAAGTAGCACAGCAGAAGGAGGCACTGTGCCCAGGCTAGAGAGTGAACCCCTCTCCTTTGGGAGGCAAAGTAGACACCGAGTCTCCATTTAAACCTCATTATGACATCAATTCATGTGAAAAAAGAAAAATCACAGGTTTGCGGTTCATGCTTGTAATAAGCCCTTTAGAAATGAACTGCCCTGGCAACGTAATTTAATCCTTGCTACTTCCAGGGTTTTTTTATAATTATATATTCCTCTGCCATAAGAGAACCAGGATTTGTTGTGAATCCGGTCACCTTGTAGCTGTTTTACTTGAATGAAGAACTCAACTCACACTGCTTCTTAGAGTCTGTTATGACTCCTCTAATTTAAGACTATTACCTGAAACAGACATATTTTATTTGGCTTTTTCCATGTTGACAGAGTGTGAAAGCTTGCAAAATGATCTTCAAGTGCCTCTATAGAATAAGACTCATAAGGCTCATTGTGATAAGTGAGAGCAAAGCAACCATAAAACTTTTCAGGTTGTCTGTGTTCCACATGAGATGCTTGGGTCTCAGTGGAACTGAGCGCCCCATTCCTCCCACCAGGTGAAAGAAGAGTGGCTTGCTAAGGCTCTTTTATAAAACATAGATTTGCCAGGAAAGCCTTGTTCTCCCAGAGGTATAGTAAACCAGTCAAGCATGGCCAGAACTACTGCATTCCCATGTCTTAAGAAGGGCCATGGTTGTTGGAAAAATTAGTTTTCAGCTCCACAATGTTTTATGTGTCCTATTCTTATTCTAATCAATTTTTGTTATGATAGTTAATGAGCATGTGGAATGGACAGGAAAGGTGTTCACTAGCAGTGAACAGCCTCAGTTCTGGGATTTGAAAAGAGCAGATGAGCCCTAGGTAGTGAATACACTTTCCTCCCCTGCTCCGCAGGCTATGGGCTTGATTTTTAGTTCAAGCTGAGATACAGACATTACAAATGAATGAGAACAAGTATGGTTTTAGGCCACCTTTGTATTTTGTTGTATTTGTGCTCTGGCTGGTGGTGGGGTTGGCCTGAGTTACAGCAGCTCCAAGGCGAATCTAATTTACATTTGGATTGCCAAAAGTTGTTCTGGCAGTTGAAAATTGTGACATCTGCCAAGGGTGCAAATGCAACCCTCTGTGTTTTTTTTTCTGATCACATTGCATGATATAAGAGCATATGCCACATCAACTGCTACTACTGGCAGCTAAAGCAGTCACATTTTCCCTTCATCAACAAACCTCTAGACTCCTAGGCCTCACTTGATGCACCTTTTAGCATGGATGTAGTAGTCATGAGTATGCTGGCTTTGTCTCACTCCGAAAAGTTTCACATAAGCAGGACATTTCTAATGTTCACACTTTTTATGCAAATTGTCATAAAAGGACCATCAAGATATCAGCAACTAGGTAATTATTCTCCTGTCTTGATTTATGAGTAATGTGACCAAATCTCCTATATGGCAGTAGATAAAGCTGTTTGTATATATTAGCAATACTTTGATGTAAAAGAGAAATTAAAATCCTTTCTTCAAAGACTATTGTTTCTTTTTTGTCTAATTCTCATTTTTAATTCTCCCCCAGAGTCCAGGAGTATACTTTTGCCATGTATTTGTGGCTATCTGAGGACTTGATTTGGTTATTATGGAGAGTTAATTCATCTAAGCTCACGAATGCTGCTTGCAGGTGTGGATCAAGCTCAGCATATGTGTTAATACAGTCACCTTCATTTTCTGAGTAGAGATTCTTGTTTAATATGGTAGAGATCTGTGAAACCTTAAAAGTCATGAAAAATCTGTATTGGAACCAATCACCTTCTCTTCCAATACAAGAAGTAGGAGTTCTTACATTTAAACTTACTAGTTTATGTGGAGGAGGCAAACTAAGTGAACAAATGAGTGTCTTTTTCTCAGTCTCTAGCTAAGCTGTGGAAATCATTTCCACGTGACTTGGGTGTACTAAAAGCTTACAGAAGTTCAAGAAGAGTCTGGTGAAATCCATTGAGGAAAAAGGGAATTATTAATCACATATTATTTACATTATTAAACACATAAACATCAAGCTCAGGAAGTCATTGAGGCCTTGGTAGCTAGAGGCTTGGAGATTACTTAGGTCAAGAGGTCAAGTGTCATTTGTGTTTTCTTGTACTCTTCCTTAGGCATGTGATTTTGGCCACTTTTACAAGGAGGATGTTGGACTGCATGTGCTTTTGAACTGATCCATTGTGTCTGCTCTGTGTTACATTAGGTTATTTGCTGCATTACAGATGCCTGCAATATGTTTGTAAAATACCCTGCATTCCTTTTCAAGTCACATACAATCTTCAAAGGGCCATCTTCTTCTCCAGGACTAGCCTGAGGTGACAAGCTAAGATTTTTAACTCTTAATTATCAAATATTAGATGAAGTGAATCCTTCCCTGCATGACATAAACATTTCCTAGAGAAAAGAGTGTTTCTAGTTAAGGGAGGCTAAGAAAGAGGTTGCTGTCTTGCTGTGTTCATGAAATTCATTTGCACTAATAAAGCTTTGCAAGTAGGAGCCTTCTCAAGGAATGAGCCCTAAATCAGTCTGAATAACCTGGATCAAAACTTATATTTTAAGTTAGCTAACTATTTATAAGCAGATTTATATACTATCCAGTCTAGCTCTAGACTGCTCTGAGCTTTTGAATTTTGAGGGATATAAGGGATACATAGATATGAATGTTTTTAGTTTGTCTATGTCAATATAGTATCCATCAGCCAAAGATGTTCATCTAGCAATATGAAATTGTCTGAAGGAACTGCTCGGATAGTCTTCATTTACACATATATTTAACAGTCTTCAGACTTATAAACCATTTTATATTAAATAAGTAATTATATATAATGTACAGTAGAATAGAAATTAAGTGAGGTTACTAATATAAATCAGAAAAATCCCTTTCACTATTTTATTTCTCTATGGAAATAATTAATATAAAGTTCACATGACAATGTAAAAGTGGAATATGGTGTCTTTGAATAGCTTGATTGCCATAATTGTATGATATTTAATGTCAGCTAAGAGCAGAGGAGCACCCTAGATCTTAGAGTATCTTAGAAAATGCCTTTTGGTACACCTGGCTGACCATTTGCTGATGGCCCTAAGTGGCAGAGAAGTTAATGCTATTGTTGTTTTCATCAAAGGTCTCATAATAATGGTCAAATGATGACATATTAATGAGGTTTAGATGTAGGTGGAAAGACTTCAGGCTTTGGAGGCAGCATGAAGGGTTATTCGCTAATTAGGATGTGTCTTACTGTAGTCATGCAGCCTTAAAGCTGATGCAGGACTGTGGTGGAATAGGACGTACTTTGATACAGATTTCTTAGCAGTAATCTGCTTTGCAACTCTTCCAGATGGTTTACAGCTCTTGCTCTAGCTCTTTGAGCATAAGAAAGTGTGGGATTAGCAGAGACTATTACACATAAAAAGTGTGTTAGAAGCCTGTTTAGAAGGCAGGAAAGACTCAAAAGTTAGAAAATGCTGGAAATAAGGTTGTATTGCATATTTTTGCTGCTCTTTCTCTCTGTGCACATTATACCATCCTTAATTATAGGAACACATTTCATAAAATCCCAATCTCAGTCACTGCTCACTTACTGAACAGCTATTCAGTATATTGCTTTCATTCTTCAGTGTCTGACCTCTCATTTATTTCACACTACTCAAATGCCCTGTGGAGTTTCCTATTTTGCTTATCAATGAGATTTTGTTGTTCTCTAGACATCAATAAGTCTGTTCCACTGTGTTTGTGAAGAAAGAGGTGATGCTATTCTCCGTTTCACAGATGAAAAACTGAACATGGCAGCTGTATTTGAGATAGTCAGTCCTAAATGCTGTGTGTGCTCTCAAGGTCTGTACCCATGACTTTCTTTTTCTCTTGAAGAATACATGACTCCCATGTGAAACATCTGTTTATTCTCTTGAAACAGGAAACACAACCCTTCTAGAAGAATCTGGATGCAGTTGTTGCTACTCAGTGCCAGTCATATGTCACTGCTGGCTATGACTATACTAATCAACTCAGCAGAATCAGAACATAAAATAAAGCATGGGCTTGACTTGGCTCCAAATACCCAGTCTTTCAAGGTCATGGGACTGTTCCTACCAGGGAGGTCATTCTGTGGTGTGAAGGAGAACAGAGTATAGCTCCATGGAAGCTAATTGTACCTTGGCATTGGGTGTCAGAGTTAGACAATGGGCCCATTTTGTCCACCAGAGTAGCTGGAGATAATGGAAAGGATTAATCTCTTATATTTTTGCATTGTAATTTTGCTATTATCTCATATAATCTTGTAGTGGAACTTAGGTTACTTTTGAATAAATCAGAAATATTAACCTTAAACATATTCTTGACAGAAAAAAGGTAGATAGTAGCAAGACAAGGCTTGGGGCATCGAGACTTGAATAAAGGCCATGGATCTAGTCAGGGATAATTGACTTAAAAGGTCTGTGAGACACAATTATTATTCTTTTAAAGAAAATTAAAAAAGTATAGTGTTAAGTACTTTTACAACATTGTCTCTGTATGCAGAGTATAAAATCAAACTCTTCTCATATGTGCATAGTGATAAGATGAGAGGCAATGGAACAGGTTTCTTTCAGGGCAGAGCCCTGGGCTGTTTCCACCACATGATGCACTCCTAACCCTTGCAGTACAAGTATGGTTGTGAGGAAAAACTAGGAAACCCAAGTGACACTGAAAGGACCAGGGAAGAAATGTTGTAATGGTGCTTGGAACATGTGTCTGCACTGTCCTTCTCGTTCCGACTCCATTTCTTAATTTCTCCTCAGAGTTCCCTTGTCCATCTAGCTTTTGGCCTCCTGTCAGATAATGAATCAAGTGCCTTCTTCCCCTTCCCTTGCAGCCTATCTCAGCAATGAAACAGTCTCTCAATTTCCATTTCCTTCTCTTGTGTCAAGATTTTTCGTTGTCTTGCTTATCCTATTTGCTATCCTACTTCCTAGTTTTTTGGATTTATTTCCATGTTCCACATTCCGAACTTCTCCTTTTGATCCCAATCTACATTGTTTTATCTCTAATGTCTTCTAGGATGGTCTCAGTGTTGAAACTTGGGAAAAAACCAAATTTTCTTGGAAACAGAAGAAGACACAATCTGTGACTTGCTTCACCAAATTACAAACATGGATCACCCCCAGCTACTCAAAGACAGTTTAGCAGAGGTTTTAGCATAAGCAAAAATGATATATTTTTGTCCTTGAAGACATATCTAATATACTCATTATACTTATGAGGTTTTTTTGTTTTGTTTTTGTTTTTTTTTTTTAACAGTGTGGAGGTTTAGGTTGGCTCCCTGCCAAGCCCAACTGCCGGCCACACAGATTCCCCCCTCCCAAGAGAGAAGGGAAAAAAAGTACCCAAAAAGACAATTTTAGTAAAAGTATATAT
>JAWWMP010000041.1:18430087-18483014 GCA_035047865.1 Dendrocincla tyrannina | reverse complement strand
GAAATGATGATTGGTTATGGGTATCTCATATGTTAATTGTGTAAAAGGGTATAAAAATGGTAACCCTACTGAGGTCTTGGTCTTCGTTCTTCGTTGACCCGCACGCGTTTGGTGGGGCCCAGCGGAGACACGGCGTCTCCGATCTCCCGAATAAAGGTATTGTCTATCTTTCTCCAACTGATGTTTGTCTGAGTGCCTATTTTCCAGGATTTTAGGCAACATCTCCATGGAATTTTCTATTGGATTCTAAAAGGCAGAAATTCAAAATAAAAATGAACAAATTGTACCTAAAGTATTTGTCCTTAATTTATTAATTTGTAACAGGTTGATGACATTTCTTATATCCTAAAATAGCTTTTAAAATATAGTGAAAATACTTCATTAATTCTTTTGTGTCTGAAAGGCATCACAGATTTGACTGAGGAAATAATTCCCCTTATGTGTATAGTCACCTCTTTAGGGAAGGTGATTTTTTTGGAAGTAATGTTTGTCAGCTTTCTACTAAACCATAGTTTGTGCTATACATCCTGCTTTGAAATGATACCAGTTGAGTTTAAAACAAAGGGGAATATTTTTTTCTGCTGCTAGTTTTTATTTGCACATTAAAAAAAGGTGGAGTATATGTTTCAGAGAAGTTCCAGGTGAAATTCACTAAATTCCAGGAATATTGAGAAATTACAGGGAAACAATATAATGACAGTGAATTTGCATGTAACGGTACAGCAGTGGAAATGGGTATAATCTCATTTAACAATTTTGATCATTTTGCAGGAAAAATATTTCACAACTTGAAACATATTTTTGATTTGCTTGAGTTGATGGTCAATGAATATTCCTGGAAGCTGGCATTGTGTGGGTGTTGCTGTTGTTGTTTGTTTTTTTTTTCTCAGAGATCCCATGGCAACAGTCACCAAAACTGAAAATATGAGTGACTACGTGCATGGTATAGACTGTATGCTTTTACTATTTATCTATCATTTCAATCATAGGTGCTCCAACCTGGGATAAAAATAAATTTTGTAGTAGTATATTAATGAACCTGTCCTGAACAATTATCTTAAAAATGATGAGGATATAAATTAAATTCTTCTCTACTGTTTTGGAGGAATCTTTCAGTCAATTCAACTGTCAAATCAAGTCAAATGTCAGCATAATTGGTTGCAAAGTAGTCCTTAATAAGTCCTTAGTAATCAGTACTTCAACTGTCAGTCTAATTTAGTGTGACTGCAATGTTCATAATTACAAGAAGTTTTAGAGCTGCAGTTAACCACTGAAGAGGCAGGGGGGCCCACAGAATGCTTCGGTGAGCTGTCAAGAGATCAGAAACATTTTAAAATTTGAATGTGCTTTTAACCACTTTACTGTGTAAAAGGAGTATGTTAAATGTCATCTTTAAAGGCATCTCTGTGATAATAGCATGGACCCAACGAGATGTGAATAATACAATAATTTGCTGCCATTTTACTAAGTGATATGATAATAGCACTGTGCCATTACTTGGAATACTTTTTATTAAGTGCTTGCAGATTAAATATCAAATGCCCTATTGTTCTACCTAAACAACTTATCCATCAATTTTCTGATATCTTCATCCAAAAGAAAAGAAAATTTTAGATGTTACCATAGGGTTCCTATAGTAACAGTTTTGAATGGAACACATCCCCTGTGCTGATAATGGGAGAAAACAAAACAAAACAAACATCTCTGAATTAACATAATAGGCACCAAACTGCAGGAAGATTTGCTTGCGTGACCTTGGAATCCCTGACTGCGACTTGTCTCAGAGAGATTAAGTATAGCATTTAGCATAATCTTAAAGATGGTGATTATTTTACAGGATTGCTTTCTTTCTTTTGGTATTATTTAATACTGTTTAACAATTCCATGGGATAGATGATTTCAGTAGAATATGGAGTGTAATTCTTTGTATGCATTTCCATAGCCCCTAGGACAGAAACATTTAGTTAACTGTTGTCAAACTTTGCTGAGAATTGGTAAGTTTTTTGCCAAATCCACTGGCTGTTTACGAAATTTCACCTGACACATCTCTTTCAGGGGTGGGGAACTGGGGCCTCCTGGTTCCCAGGCACCTGGTAGAATATTGCAAATAAGGTACTTCTTAGGGCACTAGGTACAGAGGATTCAGCTGACCAAACGTTGATTGCTACAATATATAACATCTTTAGATTCTGGAAAATAACTCACAACACTTTTGGGGTATAATTAGTCTACCTTCTTTAGGTGTCTACTTGCAGATACAGTGGACAGTTCATTAAAAGTGCATATTCTTTTCATCAACCACAGGTAAGATGATTTCTGGACACCTGTAATATTTGTGATGCCTAGACAATATTTGGATTGGTCCAAACCTTAGTTTTCCCCAGATGCCAGGACTGTATCACAGAAATGCAAGGGAACGTCCATAATTTAGATTAGACTACATTTTGCTGGATAGGGTGTGACATAGTGAAGACAGACTGGTATCTTTAGAGCAAGATGTAAATAAATTAGGCACCAGGCTTGTTCTCTGAAGGTTTTTTTATTTGGTTTTGTAATTTTGCTTTAGTTGTTTTGTTACTTTGTTTTTTTGTTTCATTTTTTTTTTTTCTCTGAGCAAGCCTACCTTACACCATTGAGAAAAACCTAGAGAACTCATTCTCTTAGTTTAGATACTTGGTTCATGGTCACAGGTTATGTGATGACCCTTGTATTAAGAAGTTAGTCCTACGTAGAGAAGCATCTGGTTTGCTTCCAGGATTCATACATACACATCTGTGTTGGAATTACATTTTAAACTTTCTTGAAATTTCTGAAGAGAAAGTAACAGCGGGAGATAAATATGGAAAATAAAGTTCTGAAGAGAAACAATCAGCTGTAGTGTAAGCAGAATCATATTATGTCTGCAGTACTGACACAAGAAAGATTCTGCACTCTGAAGGTGGAAGACATGTTTGCAGCACTTTCTCCCTATAAGTTTCAAATCAACTTCAAGAACAGATTTCCACATCTAAAAATGTAGGTACAGTAACTCTATGTATTTCATACATGTAGTAGTCATAAGCCAAAAATAGGCAAATAGTTTCCATTCCTAGCTTTCAGAAAGACTTAATAAACAACTTTTAAGATTTGGGTTATGGTTTCAAGAAAATTAAACCCACAAGCTCCTTAATTGTAATATTTTTTTTACATTTTTTTAATAAGTAAGCAAAACCCCATGAATTTTTGCTACGTCATAGGCAGCAAATGGGAGTTGCAGCTAACGGGAGTCACAGCAATGTGAATCAGGCTGATGAGAGCTGTAGATGAGTTATGACGATAGTGCCAGAGTGGACGAACTTTCCCTTTGAAATCTTATTCAGCTTCTGCAACAATGATGGTAATTTTTAAGTGAGAGCATCACCATTCATGGTTGGTAGAAGTAGGAGCAGAATCTAGCTCATCTCTTGCTTTTAAAAGTCTCAACCTTTAAAAATTCCTAGAAATTTTTGCTTTAGTCTCTAAATTCAGTTTAGGTCCTGTAACTTCTCTTGAATATCCTGAAAAACTAAAGTTAGGTAATTAGTTCCACTAACTTTGTATTTCATAATTAGTAATGTTTGGGGCATCTTTTAATCCTTTCCAGCAGTAGGTCATGCTCCTATTCGAGAGTTGTCAGAGCAACTTTAGCACATACAGAGAGTAGTAATAATTATAGTGCATTACAGAACTCCGTTTTCTCCAAGGAACAAAATCTCACAGACTGTGGAACGCACTTACTCCTATTAAAAAAAAAACAAAAAAACAAACAAAACCAACTTTCTGATCTCTAAATTACAAAATTAAAAAAAAAAAAATAGGATTTCTTTAGGTGACTATGGTGTATCCATACAAAAAGTCAAGAAAACTTTGCTTCTGTAGAGTTTGATATTTTCCTCCCAAGATTTTTGTATAGTTTTAGACTTACTAACCACATTACCATTTCACTTTAAATGGTAAAGTGATGTAGCCTCCCCTCAAATACTATGGGCAGTTTTGGATGCCATGATATAAGTGTCCAAAATGTCCAAGTGTCCAAAGCAGTGCTATGGAGATGGTGCAGGGCCTGGGAGCTGCTGGGGTCACCTGACTTGTTCAGCCTGGAGAAGAAGAAGATGCTGAAGGGAGACCTCATTGCAGCCTGCAGTTTCCTCAGAGGTGGAAGAGCAGGGGCAGACGCTGATCCCTTCTCTGAAGTGACCAGTGACAAGACCTGAGGGAATGGCATGAAGCTGGGTCAGAAGAGGATTAGTTTGAGTATAGGGAAAGGATCTTCACCCAGGGGATGGCTGGGTGAAGAACAGGCTCCTTAGAGAAGTGGTTACAGCACCAAGCCTGCCAGAGTTCAAGAAGCATTTGAACAATGCTCTCAGGCACATGAGTGTGATTGTTTGGTCAGGAGCTGGACTTTGATGATCCTTGTGGATCCCTTCCAACTCAGGTGCTGTGGTTTAAAATAAGCTGGAAGTTAAACTCCAAACAGTCACTCCCCTTTGTCCCCATGCACTATGGTGAGGGAGGTTCAAAAGCAGATATTATGGGTTGAGATGAAAAAAACCCAAACAACCCAGCAATGAGCAAGGAAAACAGTAACAGCAACAATACTAATAACAACAGTGTATAAAAGAGGGTGATCACATGCAAAAATGTTCACCAAGTCTAACTCAATGCAACCACACCACAGCCTGAGCCACATGGCTCCCAAGACAAAGAAGAAAATGGTAGACGAAGGTGCCCCAAGCCTGAGACAATGAAAAACAGTGATAGACAAAGCCCATGGTAGGACCAAAGCCACCCCACCACTCCAATAGCTGCTTGCTCCCCTGGAAGAAAGGAACAAAATGGCTTCTGTGGGTCCACACATCTGCTTTTTCTTTCACCCAAAGCTACATTCCCTTTCTTTATGGGTAGAACCCCTTAATTCTGATCCCAGTGATGATGTGTGTGATACAGAATACCAACCTGGACATGCCCACACAACTCCAGACAAGGCCTCTCTTCCTTGGATGAAAACTGGGACATCAGGACATTCTATGCTTCTATGACTTATCTGAAAACTTGGTAGGCAAGGATTTCTTAATGTTTTTGAAACACAACAGTTAACAAAATTATAGTTTTATGAATGTTGTTCAAGTAAAAACATCATCTGTTATTGTCTATCACAATCCTTTTTTATTGCAGAGGTGGTATCTATTGCAGACACATTTTACTTGCTATGTCTTTGTGATTTGAATAGCTATAGTTATGCAAAGCTTTACATGATCAGAATATGGAGGGACTATTTATTCTAAAATCAAAATAATAAGCCACAGGAAGTAGATAAGCAAAACTCTTGTCCTCAGTGGTGACTCATGCAAATGAAAGTCTGTATTTGCAATAAATCTTAATGAAGCCAGAAATATTTTTATAGTCAGGATACAGCCTACATGGTTCTCAGTGAGATTTTTTTTTGCTAGATTTTAAGCTATATAAAATGTCAGTGCTGTAGAAACATGACCCTCTTACAATTAACACTGCATAATATTTATATACTTTTTTTGCATGTAAGCCAGAATTTTGTTTCATGCATTTTTATTTATTTTGTGCCATTGTAAGTAACTTGTTTCTGCAGACAAAAATAGTTCTTTATATAATTAAAAATGGAACCAGAGGGCAGCTCTCAGGGTGTATGAGCTTTTGAATAACTGTATAACTTACAACTCCTTTCACTTTCATCTGATTTTTTTTTCAGACATTTCTATTATGTTACCTTGAAGATATCCGGGATGACACAGTGGATTACTGACTATTTAATGGCTATCAGGGAAGCAAGGTATATTGAGGGTATATTGGGGGTTAGTTTTGCCCATTCTCAATGCTATGCCCTCCATTGCTAGAAAGCCTATCAGTAAAATGTTCAGGGTAAGGCAATAGGTTCCTTTTAAGCACCTAAATTTGAAACCAAAGGGTTTCCCTATTCCACCCAGAGCCATAGCAATGCTCCAGCCCTGGCATCCTGCACTGGGCTTTCTGATCACGATCCCATCTGCTGGGGCTGTGCATTGGAACTGAGACCCAGCACAAAACATTGCACTGCAGGGATGAGTAAACCATATGCCCAATGATGAGAGGATGTGACGAAGAAGGCAGGCATATGCATTTTGAGGTAGACAGGTGAGATTTGACCATGACAGAGCATAGCTTCAGAAGTGTAGCAGCCACTGGAGGCATTGTTCTGGACTCAGGTCTGAAAAATTGTTGCTGCCCGTCTTGATCAAAGGAATGGTAGGATTGTGGGACAGTTCAGGTTGGATGAGACCTCAGGAGGAATCAGCTTGAGTTTAGACTCACGTGGTTCAGCATCTTATCCATATGGGTCTTGAAAATTCCCAAGGGTGGAGAGAGACTGCACAGCCTCTGTGGACAATTTCTTCCAAGACTTAATCAGCCTCATGAGGGAAAAATATTTATCTGGTCTGAACCTCTCTTGTTTCATTTTGTGCACAGTCTCATCTGCCCACTTTGTCTCACCATGAAGATCCTGGCCTGTCTTCCTACAGCCTCCTTGTGGGTACCGTGGGACTGCTCTTTTCTGCACCCACAGCCATTTGCTTCATACTGAACGGGCCCATCTCCCTGCTATGATGGCAGCCCCATGCTGAAGCTGATTCAGTCTATTGACCTGCTGCCGTGTATTGGGCAACCAAAACTAAGCACAGGCCTTTAGCAGTGATCCAAGGAATGTTGAATAGAGGGGGATAATCTCTTCCTTCAGTGTACTGGCTCTGCTCCTGCTAATGCAGCCCGGAGGGTGGTGGCCCTCACTGCTGCCAAGGCACTGCTGGCTCACGCTCAGCTTGCTGTCCAGAAGATTAATTTAAACACCAAAGAAATATAGGCTGGGTTTCTATTTTTAGCCAAATAACTTATTTTTAGCTCTTTCCCTTACAAATGTGGTCTTGCAAATACAAATTAGAGACAGATGATGTCTGAAGCTGAACAAAGGAAACATTAATTTTTACCTCCAAAGCCTGGCCAGTGTCCTCTATATATGTATTAAAATGTCTTCCTTTGGGAATGAGGTTATACGTCACCCAGTTACCTATATGTTAATTAACTTGGGAGGTTGTATTAACCAGACATCACTCTTCCACTGCCTTTGTGACAATTTCATGGGCCAGTTTCAGGAAGCCATTGAAGAAAACCTGGTAGAAAAAAGTAATTTCCCAGATCACCCCAAATCCTCAGACCAACTTTGCCATTTGGAACCTTGATCTAGGTCCATCCAGAGAAATATTAGATGTCATGACAGTGCCTTGCATCATCTTAGATTTGTTGAGTCTATTATATAACTAATATTTTATATTTCATCATAATTGAAAATGACAGGAGCATTTTCATTGTCTTTGTGTATATTGTTTTTACAATCATTATGTGTGACTTCTATGCTTTTCCTGTATTTTGTAGTTTCATGTGTCTTCTGGGAAAATTAACTCTGTAGTAGTAAAGACTGCTAGAATATATGTCAACAAAAATGAGTATTTTGGAGATGATTCCTTTTATTTTTCTGAACGACATGGGTTGTTTATCACAAGCTTTTAAGACTTCAGAGGTAAAATCAATATTGATCCCCCACTGAAAACTAGAAGCATCCATTTTGTTAGAGTCTAATCTACCATATTTGACACAACTGCCTATTTAATGAGAAAGCATCATTGATACCAATGAGTTATTTTTAAAAATTGTGTCTTGAATTGGTTAATGTTCATATTTTGGAGAAGAACACTTAAGTTGTCATATTCCATGGTTTGGACACAATTAAGGCTTTCTTTTGTTGTTTGAGTTCTATTGCAAAATGAATTTAAGCTACATCAGCAAATAAATCTTGTAGCTGGATGAAAGTGATAGAACTGCAACATATCAAACATGTAAATTTCAGAAATTATTTTTGCATACTTCTAAAATCTCTTATTTCTGAAATTAATGCTATGTACAATCAGCATTTTTTTAGCTCTTCTGGAGAAGTGGAGAGTTTGTGGTTGTTTGGGATTATTTTTTAGGACTTGTAGTACAGATGAGAAAATCAACAAATGTTTATTGTCTTTTTAATTTATCACTTTTTTATAATGGAGATTAGGAATGCAAAACAATCTTTTTTTGTTGCTAATTAATGTATATGTTTCCAAACTACTATGATATTCACTGTTCTGATGCCTCCAAATTTAAATGAAATATTTCTTTTTATTTATCAGAAAGTCCTACATAGTTACCTATATGTAAAGTGACTATAATAATTTAAAATAACCACTTTTCAATTTCATACTTAATACAAAGGTAGAATATACTTTAATAGGTATGAAGTGTGTCACTCATAATGCTAAATATCAAATCAAAATACCTGGAGTAACATATTAATGTTTACTGAATTTTAATAAGGTCACTGATCTAATCTAATGGAAACAAATTCCTTAATGCACATCTGCATCCTCCTTCTTTGAACCCTGATCAACATTTAAACATTTTTTAATAAAAAGACATTTAGCAATTTTTTCCAGGTAAAATCATACCTTTTGTTCCATTACAGCTAAGGCATTCTGAATTAAGATGAGCTTTTGTCCTTCACACATTTTGTTGAACCTGCAGGTTTTTTGTTTAGTTAATAGAATATCCTGAACTGTTATTTTTAAATCCCATCATAACACTGCAAAGTGCCACTTACCATGCTATTTTGCACTTCTTAGTCTTCCCAGTGTCAGATCCTCCCAGTGGAGATCCACCAAGCAGTATAGTTTTTAAATAAAAACAATCAAGTTAGAACAGCTTTCAAATGAAAATCCTAAATGATGGATTGCTACTAGCAGGGAGTCTATGCAGGCATCTCTTAAGCTTATATTAATGGCCTTCAATGTCTTCCATGGTTCTAATTACATGACATATAAATAGGGTGTAGATAAGAGCTGCAGAACCTTTGATCGAGGAAAATGGTTACCAAGCTTTAGAAAAATTCTCTAATATTAACAAAATTAAAAAACCAGTCTTACTCCTGCAATTCAAAATAAACTGGTTTTGTTTCTTCACATCCAAGAATGGTTTTAAGATCCCTATACAGAGACATGAAAAATGTCATGCTGTTTGCAGGTTTACAATCCACTTTACTTATTTCCAGTATATAATGAAATACTAATTTTAAAAGGTGTCTGATATACCCTGCTGGAAGGGTCACTGTTGTGTATTTTCAGTGCTGTGGAGTAGGCTGTATAAAACTAAAGGAGGCCAAAACCTAATGTGAGGAACAGACTCCAAATACCTGCTCAGTCCTTGGTACCCTGGAGCTGCATATTTTTCTCAAGGGACCACAGCCTTTTCTTTACAAACTTTTGAAATGGTTTTGTTCTTGGTTAGATGGATCATTTGTTTTGGGGGTTTTACTTTTTTTTTTTTTTTTAAGTGGAAGAAGCAAAAAAATCAATATTGTAATCAATCAGAAAGGCACTGACTGATTCCTCTGGCAACCCCCTACAACAGCAGTTGATGAGGTCAGATGAGGACATGACAGACTGTCAATGCTGGATAAACCATTTCTCTTGGGTGGATTAATACAATATTTGTAGCTGCAAGGAAAGACTGCCATTTCTGAGTCGTTCTTGAAGGGGTTGCAAGAAGGGTCAAATAAAAGTTATTTCAATCAGCCCTGTAGTCAAATTACGAGTCAGTTAGGTGACCTTAAGTCAGTCAAGATAGAAAAAACCCAAAAGCAAATAAACAAAAAAGCAAATCTAAGTGTGAAACTCCATTTTCTCTGAATTTTTGCATGCCCTCGTTTTACTTCTGGTAGTCAGGTTTTCAAGTGCGGTGTCTATTTGCTAGTTATGACATCCATGTATGAGCTGTGCCACTCAGTTGCACCAGCTGTAGTCTCTTTCCCTACAGGCTGCCTATTATACTATGAAATGCGAAGATCATGTATTAAGTAGTAAAGATATCTTTCCTATCTTCTCCCTTTGGTAAGTTGAATTCTTCCAAGTGATGAGAATGATAAAAGGACAGAATCATTTCCCCCATGCTATAACTGAACCTACTCATAAGTTGTCAAACTTTCTCACAGATAAAAAAGATAAAAGAGAATCCTGCAACATAAATAGGAGGCTTTTATAAAACTCTAGCTAGACTGCTACAGCTTGCATCCCAGCTGACCTTTATAACTTCTGTGCATTTTTTTAATGTGTCACTGCCAGAGAGTTACACACTGGCATGCCAAACCCCTGAAGCCGTGTGTGCTCTGTGGAGTCTAAAGGCTCCTGATGGCCCAGCTGAGCTGACATTAGTACAGGGAGGTTGTCATGGGGCTGTTTCACTCAGATCCGTGGTCATTACTGAGTAGGGCCCATTTGTCCCTAGTTCAGTGAAACCGCTGCACTTAAGAGCCTTTTAGGTCATTGGTATCAGGGGATTAGCTGGTAGGCAGTTTTATCCTCAGCTATCTGGCTTGGTGAAACAAGACATAGAAGTAGTAGATCATCTCTCACTCAAGTGCAGGTGTTGCAAGCCTGGTTATGTGTAAATGGTGTCAGTAAGCTCCTGTACATCTTTCTCATTGGTGAGACTAAAAGATGTGCTGAAGGCTTGCCAGAAGAACAGTGAGTTTAGCACATGGTTTTCTGAGACACCATATATATGAACACTAAGGAACTGGAGTATTGATTGCACAGAAGAGTCTTTTCCTGAAAAAGAAGCTGTATTAAAAACCTACATTAGGCTGTCACACATAAATGTTTGGACAGAAAATGCCACTCTGAGACTATTTTAATTTATACTTAGAAATAAGAATAAAAAAAGAATCAACAAAGAAAGTGTGCAAAACAGTAATTTAAAATTGGTGTTCTGCATTTTTCTCTCTCTGCATAAAAAGACCTAAGGAAATTGGATCCTTAAGCACCTGAAGTCTGGTGATATGAAAGTCCTTGTTGGTGCCCAAGGTGGGAATTTCTCCCTTCTGTCAGTGACATGTAAAAATGTGGAGGGAAGTCATTAAGCTTCTTTCACAGTTGATGAAATAAACACCTAAAGAGAGTGATCTATCTTATGCTACAATATCTGATCCTAAATTAAGTCAGGTGAATCACCCTCTGGAGGTGACTGCTTCACTAATGCAGTGAGACAAGTCCTGCTTTTGAGTCTGACTTTACCTAAAACCCCCTATTTTGCTTCAAGTAATTGTAGCTAAGTGTCTGCTGATACCTCCATTATCTGAGTGCTCCCTAGGCGTCATAGTAATTTTGTACCTGTGTTTGTATATGTGCCAGCTTGAACTAGACAACTAGTTTAATGAGTAATCACGGGAAACTGTGACCAAATCCTCTGATGCTCCACAAAAGGACCACTACTGCTAAGAGATTATGCCTATTTCAATTTCTTTATAAAATCCTACTTGCTTCAGGTGCCTTACTTTTAGGTCTGTCTACCCCAAAGCTGGGCATACCTCAGATTTGTCTCTTGAATACATTTGGATATGAATCAATTGCAAAGATCACAAAGGTTTATATGGAAAGCACACCGAGAATCCAAAGCATGTGAGACTCCCTGTCACATCTCATCCTTAAACTATTCTTTATCCTTGACTGTCACTCAGAGGTGTAAGATAGATCATTCCTGCAGAGGTCAGTGATATTCAGAATAGTATTTTTTTTTTTAAATTAGGAACTGAATTAAAATACCATTCCAAAAATCTTGCACAGCATTTGGTGGTTAAAATTCTGAACTAAGTATAGGGAGGAAATATGCCCTTCACTGTCAGCGAGAAAGAGTAGTTTCTAGTACGTGACAAATTATATGAGCTGATCTAAGTAGCTCAGCAATGAGAAAGTGCTTGTTACAATAAGAGAATCTGATTATAAATCAGGAGAGTGTTTTCTGCCTGTCCCTCTTGGTACCATAATTTTGCTGCTGTCAGCCTTTCCTTCAAGAACTGAGCTCTGAACTGCCCTAGAGAAAAGGGTTATGCCAATACTAATGAGAACGGTAGGAATGTTTGGGAGTAACTGGGGAATAATTCCTTTTTGTTTTGTTAGCTTGTGAAATAATGGCAATAAAGATAATGCTAATGAGGTACAAATCTTCCAAGCATTAGTCCTATTTGACCTTGGCTAATGAAGACCAGACAAATCCTCTTGGAAACTGAGATATCGAGATTGCTGTGAGATAATGACCACCCCAGTTGGGTAGCCTGAGTATTCACACAAGAGGATGCAAATAAAATGTGTGACACAGACTGGGTATGAAATCTAAACATATTTTTTTAAAGTTAGTTATATTTCATGCAATACCAGAGAAGAAAACCAAAAAGCACTCAGATCAACACATCATTACAAAATTCAAAATCCTGTGTCGGGGTGCGTACAACAGGCCCTCAGTAAGGCCCGTCAGGCAGTTCCCCACCCACAACACAACTCTCTTGTACAGACTGGGACAGACAGATGTAACACATCAGTTTCTCCAGGAGGAGATTGTGAGAAAGCATATGGAAAAACTTGGAGAAATCCAGGTAGATGGTAACCACCACCCACCGCACATAAACTGAGCAGGTTACTTTGTGAAAGGAGATGGTGAGGTTTCCCAAGTGTGATTTGCCCTTGATGAATCTGCACTAGCTTTTACCAATCATGTGCTTCACCTGACTTGTGATATCCCCCAGGAGGATATGCATTCCATAACTTTCACTGGGACTGAAGTAAGATTGATGGCGTGTAATGGATGTGTAATTTCCTGGATCCTTCTTTAAGCCCTTCTTATGGATTGAGGTGACATTATCTTCTTCCAGTTTTCTGCTGCATCCCCTGATCTCCAAAACATCTAAAAAATTATGGAAAGCCCTTGCAATGACATCAGCCACCTCTCTCAACACCTTTGGCATGGTAATGTCAGAACCCATCAGTTTGTAGGGGTCCTGCAATAGTTCACACCCCCTCTCTTCCTTCACTGGCAGTGTGTCTGTGTTTCCAAAGATGTAAGTCTGCATTTTAAATCACTGGGCTAAGACTGGCACTGCCAGTAGATGCATCAGCTTTTTTGAAGAATATGGCACTGATGGCACTTACACTTTTGACTAGAGATTTTTCCTTCCTAGTCTGTGTTTTTATGAGCATATTCCAGTCAGTCTTAGAATGATGTCTGGGCTGGGTTTGTTGTAGTTCAAGGGAGTGTGGAGAAAACAGAAGCATCGGTTCAAAACTGAAATTATTATGCTTTGGTCTGTGACATAAAGTAGCAGATTACTACATTCCAACTCGGTCCTGTTAGAATTATGTTGATATTTTGATACCTTGGATATGCCTGCTTTTTCTCTTCATTATATCTGTCTTTATGGCAAGGTAGAGAAAGTAATGTCAGAGTCATACAAGTTATGTTGCACATTTTAATGATACTTTCAATCAGATAATTATCTTCTGATCAGAAATGCTGGCTTCATGATTTCTTCGTCTGTTGCAGTCACAGAGAGCTATCATAAGCATACAAAAATGTATTTTTCTGTCTTGTGATTTTTGGGCTATCTTGCTTTTATCATTTTGGTTAGGTATGTAAGAATGGGTTGAAGAAGACATCAGTGAACTTTGCCTATGCTCCAGGATGGTTATGCAGGATGCAGAAACCATACTAATAAGCAATCCATATAATCCTATGTCCTTAAGGTGTCTTGTTGGAGATTGCTCTCAATAGTTTTACTTTAGCTCCTTACTCATGAGTGTATAAGCATTTCTGAGCCCTGGCTGGCTGAGACTGACTATTTATAAAGATAGGCCAAAAAGTTCACGTTTAGACATATATTAGCTTTTGTTTGTTTTCTGTGAAATCCTTCAGAGTATTTGAAAAAAATTAAAGAGCCCAGATAATCCCTTGCCATGTGTCTTAAATCTAGAGTTCTTGATTAAGCCTGGCACAAATGATTGTCACTGAAGTGACACATGGGAGAGGCAAAGTGGATTCAACAAATTTCCCTAAACTTTGTGGATTTTACTATAAACATAGACATTTTTAGCATATAGGGTTAGGCTTTTATCCAACAGTTGTTAAAAGAAAACACCTTTATATTGAAGAACTCCACATTTAAACCCATGGGGGAAACCATATCCACCAAAAATTTAAATAAGCTTTGTTCCACATCTTTTCCTTGATGCCCTTACTATGGCTCATTCTCTGTTACTGTGAGAACTTGCTGTATCACCATTTATTAATATTATTTGAACAATAAGGAAGACAGAAATGCCAATTGACTTACAATTGTATATAGAGAATAGAGGTTTCAAGACACTCTTCTATCCTATTTTTCAATTAGTAATTTTAACCTCTCCTAAATCAGAAATTTCATTATGCATATTTGTTATCACTGATTAATTTCACAAAAGCACATACTACAAAAGGATTTAAATCTTTTGTATACAGATCATCACATATCTTAGTGTGAAAAGGCAAAATTAAGGAAGTGAAGAGAATCTTCCAATTATTGCTTAATTATGAAGAATCTTTTGAGAGGAAATATTTTAAATCAATGTGACACTTGAAAATTGCTTTAAGTTACTTCCTGTATTTTGATGTATGACATTCTTCTTAAGGCACAACAGATGAAAAGAAATATTACAATAAAAAAATTCAAGGAGCTTATTGTTTCATTAAATATTTACCAGCCATTCAAACTTTAGTGGATTTACTCTGCAACTGAACAAGATACCTTTGGGTTTATGTCTGTAAATCTTTGTGCTGGTGCCTTCCAAAAGTGATTAAAACCAAGGAAAGCCCCTGTCGTAGTTGTAAGTTATTAAACAGATGAATTTAGAGTGCAAGTGCTTTCCTGTAAGTTTTAATGGTTGAAATAATAAAACTAGACAGATAAAAATTAATAAAAAAATGCTTGAACTCAGCAGAATTTATGCACAGACTGTATTTGCATCATAAAAGAAATATGATAAGCACATTTCACTGGCTCTTCAGGGTCACCCACTCCTCCTTGGAAAAGGAAGAAGACAGAATACAGGAAAGGAGGGAGCTGTTTTTGCCAAGGCACAACTTTTCAGATATAGCTGTGTTGAACTGGTCAAATATCTTAAATCTTTGGTTCAGAATATACCTTTCAATTGCAGTCAGATACTACATTTGCTTGCCTCAAAAGATCTTTGAACCATTTTTTTTTTTTTAAATTTTCTATAGGCTTCGAGGCCTAAAATCATCTTCGAAATCAACAGCAACTGGCGTTTGGGCTGAAAAAACTCTTCACATATACTACAAGTCATAGTATATACATAATATCTCATACATTATAAATAGGCACGGACACACACTTGAGTCATCATGGGACAGTTTCTGTGCTGTTGGGAGTGATGTAATTTAATTAACTGAAGAAAATCAACTGAACCATATTGGAGTCTAGCTCAGGATTTTTCCATATGTGTGTCAGTTGCAGGAATGTTGCTTTGATTTTAGTAAATATGGTTTTATATATGTTAAGTTCTTTTCTTAATGTTTAATATTGCTGTTTGATCTCCAGCTCTGGAGATCACATGCCATGGAGACGTCACACTGCTTTACCCACAAACTATAATAGAACTCCCAGGGTGGGCCATGACATACCTTATTCTGTCAATTCTCTGTCTCCCATCACTTCTGCTTTCTCCCTCTATTGCTAGACACATTAATATAAAACATTCTAATGTGAAGTACCATATAAATACATAAGGTGACTTCTAGTTATTTAAGTATTTCTTGTTTCAGTTGTTGGAGAATTGTTATTGACTTGAAATAATTGGTTTATTGAAAAATAATTTTATTTTTCATGAAATCTGGCATAATAAGGAGTGAACAGGGCTGATCAGAAAACAGCTTTTTTCTTTGAAAGTTTAGAGTTTTATGAATTCCTTAGATATTTTTATTTGGTCTTTTCCAGAGCTTTGGAATTTTGCCAAAGGAATTTTGCAGATGAAGGGGTCTATTTTTCTGGAAAAGTTTAATTGGAACTTTTAGGACAACTTTAGGAAAAAAAAAAAAATAAATAGGAGGTCAGCACTGCTTTTGGAGAAATAGAATGCTGAGATAATGAGATAGCACTTAATTCTGCCAAGGGAAAAAGTGCAGCCATTACACCTGCACTAGTAGCCTTGTGGTGCTGAGGAAACATTTTCCTGGAAGTGCCCTATACAGATGCAGATCTGTGCAGCACCCCCATCAGCTATGAAAGAAAAGTCAGATTAAAAATTGATGATGCATGGGAGGGAGAGAAGGAGTGCTTGACTGGTCAGTAAAGAAGTTTTGGGGAAAAAATTGCACAGCAGGTCTTTCTCTAATCCCTTTATGTGCCTTTAAATGTGAGAAACACGGGCCTTCTGCATGTCCTCATGATATTATAGGGCAAAATATTTAGCTTTTGATTGACTTTTCTAAATGCTGCTTGCTTTCAGTATCATCACATTCAGATGCAGAAATGATCTTGGTCTGAATCTGGTTCTTTTTGTGTTCCACACAGCAGGCAGTGTCTCCTGTCTAGAGGACACATGTGAGGAATTGTGTTCAGTATTCTGGTGTCTGCTCTTTCACACCCACAAGCCCTTCAGCTCTTCAGATAAAGCTGAAGGATCAGATGCACTAAGTACAGCCTGTACTTCCAGCTGGTTTGTCCATGTATTGTGGTTGGGATTCCTCTGTCCTTATCTTGTCTTCCAAAAATTTGACATCTGTCACCAGCTGATCTTTATAGGTAGAAGAGAACAACTCACCCAATTTTTACATGTAGTGACAAGACACATGGTGTGATTTACTGTCCTGTGCAGGGCCAGGAGTTGGATTTTGATGACCTTTGTGGGTCCTTTCCAACTCAGCATATTCTATGATTCTGTGATTCATCTCAGCTTAAGTCATGTATCTAAAATAATTGAAGACAACTTTTTTTTTTTTTCTTTTAAATGAGAGTCTGGGGAACTAAATTATCTCTAAAAATCCTACTTTTGGTCATCTAAGTTGCCTGAAAGTGATTTCTGTCCTTCAGCTGGAACAGCTGGTGCATCCTTGGCTTTTGTCCATAGAATGTACTATGACTTTATTGACAGTAAGTGGGAAAAACAGTGGACTCAACCAGGTAACAGAAAGCAGCTTCCTGAGCTGCCCTTCTTCATGACAAGGGCTCACAGAGTTTGCAGCTTGTGAGCTTTTGCCCTCTTTAGTCTTGTCCTGCCTTCAGTCAAAATGATTATCATTGAAATCCCATTGAGGTCCAGAGGTCCAGCACTGTAGAAGCAGAGCAGTACCGGGGTGCGACGCCTTCCAGCAATGCCTCAGGCTGCAGGAACCATTTCCAAATTACTGTGAAAGGTTCTCTTTTTTCTTAAGAAAGGTGGTAATGATGACAGCATGCTGCAGGTGGCTGCCATGACTTTAGTGTCCACCACACATCTGTTATCAACAGCATCCAGCCATTTCACCTTGGCTGACCCCCATGTGTGGCAAGGAGAAGCTGTGGGGTGATGTTGCCAAGTGTGGCTGCAGCTTCAGGAGTGTCTGGCCGTCATCAGTGGGGCAGGCAACAAGAACTCCGCTGAGCTGACAGTGTTAAGTACAATTATCATAACTGTGTTTCTAAATTTTTGTTTCTCAGCTGCTGTAGTAGGCAATCTGTAGAAAAGCAAATGTTGTGATAGCAGTTCTGTCCAAGCTCATGAAGATGTTTGATAAATTAAGTGCATTACAGGCTATTTTTTATCAGTTTACATAATAAGACAGGGATTTTTCCTTTTTTCTCTAATTTTGATTAATTTTTGGCATATATTCTGTAATTTAATTCAATAGTCTGCTTAAAATTTCTGGTTGACTTTTTGCTCTTGATTCATATTACTCCTCTGAATTGTGGTGTGTAAGCTGTGGTGACGAGGACTTTCTTTGGGGGCCAATTTGAAACTGTAATCACATTTTCACCTTATCAGGTCTTCATATTCTCACTTTTGCAGTGTGCTGGCCCCTGGCAGTTGATTCATCATGTGTCCCTAAGCACAAACATGGATTGGGACATAGAAAGCAATAATAGAGTAGAATAAATCATATTACAGCCTCATGTCTGGGGGAAAAAGATCAGAGAAGGCATGTCAGCTGTGAATGTAAATGTATTGTATGGCTTCTGGTTTGTCAGTTCAATAGTGTAGTTGTGAATTTATTGAGTCTAGGTTTTGAAAAATGCAATGCTATCTGCTTTGGTCAGAATCAATACCAGTCAGCAGAATGAACCAGATTTGACTGGTCAAGTACTCTGGCAAATCGTTTCATGTCTGAACTCAGAAAAATACTGTATATGTTGCTCACACTGAAACAATCATTGCTGATCTAAACTGAAATATTAAGTGTGTGCCTGATGCACCAGCACATGCTTAATATTTTTGCAGCAAGTACAGGCAAGAATATGCTATTAAAATTTGAATGAAGACATGAAATGGATGGACAAAAATATCACAGTTATTTATTTAGGCATTCATTTGTTTGCAATTTTTCCCCCACACAATTATGTGCCTAATTGTGTGAGGAAACCTACTGGATGCCCATGTGTGATTTATTGAAGAATACGCTTGCTCTAAGCGTTTGTGATACGTCTTCTGAAAATCTGATGTGAAAATTTGCATTTCCAGATTGGCTTGAAATAGTTCACAATTACAAAAAGAATTCTTTCATTTGAAAATTTCCACCCCTAAATTTAAGAATGTCATAGGATTTTGTACTGGACAAAATATAATTGTAGATAATATGGCTTATGAGCTGTTAGTTTCTTATCTATGTATCTAAACGTGTAGCTGTCTGATATGGTGCAAATAAATTCAATGCAGCCTTTACTTGTCACATTTTTCTTACCAGAACAGTTCCCATGCTATATTTCACTTCTAAAAGACATAGAAAAAGAGGCAAGATTTTTTTTTTTTTTAATCTGTGTTTTTATATCATGGATGCACATTTGCTTTGCTTTAGAAGGCTAAAAGGCAAAGGACTCTCTCCAGACAAACATGTATTTCATGAAAGTTTGATGGCATACTATAGTACCTAAATTATAATGAACACAGGCTGCATAAAAATAAAATGCTAATACAGTTTGTTGAGATGACAATGCTTTCAGTTCAAATAAGTAAACATAACTAGATACTGCAATTATGCAGAATTGTGAGTAGCCTTGTTAGGAATATTTAACCCTTTTTTTTATTTTACTGTAGGTTTATTGCCTTTTTTATTTTTTTAGTTAGTGATTTTTTTCACTAATTTCAGTGTCCAAAAATCCTCATGTACCAAATGGAGAACACAACCGTGAACAGGATATGCTAAGACATACAGAAAACACATGGGCATATTGGAGAGTCCAGTGGAGGGTCACAAAGTTGATTAGGTTGGAGCCTCTGGCACAGGAGGAGGGGCTGAGACAACTGGGATTGTTCAGCCTGGAGAAAACAAGGCTTATCAATGTGCACCTGATGATATGGGTAGTTAAGACAGGATTTTCAGTGGTATCCACTGACAGAACCAGAGAGGTTGTGGAGTATCCATCCTGTAGATGGATCGTTTGGACATGGTTCTGTGCAAACAGCTGTGTCTGATTCTGCTGTGAGCAGGAGACTGGCCTTGGCAAATTATGGAGGTCTTTTTGGCAACCTCAGACTTTCTCTGATCCCGTGATTTGTCCAGATTTTTAATTTCCCATTTCCTCTTAAGTGTTGCTGCATAATGATCTTGATTTTTCTATCCTTTCCTTATTATTTCTTTACATGATTACTTGTTGTATGCAGACTAATTTAAATTTTTCTGGGGAATTATAGACGTCTTCTGATGTCTCTTTCCGTAACTTTTTGCAATGTAGCAGAGAATGATACTTTTTGTCTTATAAGTCTTTTTGTAATTTGTTAATTTCTGTAGTTTTTGCACTTCAAAATGGATTTTATTTTCCCCAAACAAAGGTTATATGGAGCAGATGCCAGAAGCTACAGGGTAGAGTCTTGTATAACATCTTTGATTTTGGGAAATACAAAGTAAGTGATTTGTGTTTTGTGGGTGGAACACAAATCCTGTTTACCCTATTAGCCTGAAAATATTTACATTTGCTTTGGAAGAATTGGCAATTTGTATTATTTCAGTATTTTGGCCTACTGACTCTGGAAATTCATAGGGGTTAATAATAATAACAAATGATTCACTTGTTTCTGCTTTGGGCAACTGCTTTTTGTCATCTAGTATATTTTAGAAGCAAAAGTCTCTAACTGATAACTTGAGATTACGGGTACACCTAAACCTAAACACCCCACACAGGTTAAAACCAAACTTCACCATATGCCAGAATCTTTATAAAAGGTTTTTAAATTTTAGTAAGACAAAGTTGGTAATGTCACTTTTCTTTTAACTTCAAATACTGATGCTCCTCTTTGCACCCCTTCCCTCTTTCCCACCAGAAATGATATTAGCCTTTCTTTTGATTTGCTTTTACCTTTAAAAAAAGGCTGTATTTTTTCTAAATATTTCTTATAATTTTTAATGATGATTTTTGCTGTTCAGAGGTTTTTTTAATTTTTTTCAGAACTGAATTATTTATTTGAAAAAGAAGTTTAGACATTTATAGTATCTTCATGATATTCTTTGTGTCAAAATAAAGAAATGGAGAGAGAAAAGGCAATGAGTAAAAGCACTTTATGCTCTCTTTCTCAAGACAGGCTGAATCAATGGGCCAAGGCAAATTTTATGAGGTTTAACAAGGTGAAGTGCTGGATCCTGCACTTGGGCCACAACAACCCTGTGCAGGATGGGGAAAGAGCGGCTGGAAATCTTCCCAGGGGAAAACGACCCGGGAATGCTAGTTGACAGGGGATGTTCATCAGAGTGTCCAGGTGGCCAAGAAGGCCAATGGCATCCTGGCCTGTATCAAAAATAGTGTGGCCAGTAAGATTAGGGTAGGAATTGTCCCCCTGTACTTGACACTAGTGAGGCCACACTTCAAATTCTGTGTTCAGTTTTGGGCCCCTCACTATGAGAAAAATATTGAGATGCTTGGAGTGTGTCCAGAGCAGGGCAGCAAAGCTGGTGAAGGGTCTGTTGAAGTCTGATAAGGAACAGCTGAGGGAACAGGGGGTGTTTACCCTGGAGAAAAGAGCCTGAGGGAATACTTCATCACTCTCTACAACTACCTGAAAGGTAGGGGTGGGTGTCAGTGTCTTCTCCCAGGCAGCAAGTGATAGGACAAGAGCAAATGGCAAGTTGTTCCATGGGAGGTTTATATTCAATATTTGGATTTTTTTTTTCACTGCAAGAATTGTCAAGCATTGAATCAGGATGCTCAGGGAAGTGGTGGAAACTCTATGAAAGTGTTCAGAAATTCTATGGATGTGGCACTTACGGACATGGTTTAGTGGTAAACATGGCAGGGCTGAGTTAATGGTTGGACTTGATGATCTTAGAGGTCCTTTCTAGGCTATTCTATCATTCTAAGAGAGGCAAAATAAAGAGGTTAAAAAACAGAAGGTAAGGAATCACAGGATACAAGCTTTCCTCTGACCCCACCCTAAGTAACTACTCTTAGCTGACCATGCAGGCTGTAGATCAGACAGTAGTTCTTTTGTATAAACTATTTGTTTCCTCAGAAATCCCCAACAACATACCCAAACTCATGGTTTCTTTCACAATCCTTGGTGATCCCAGCTGGGTTCTGAACTACCTGAAACCTCTAGGATTGTAAATGAGGGAAATGAAGACTCCAAAATGCTGACAAAAGTCTTTCATACAGAAAACTAAAATTTAGTGGAGTTAAATTGTACTTCTTAACAGTCCATAAGGAGGTACAAGAGAATTCAGTTTTAATAAACAGGTGCTGGAAATACGTGTATTTGCATTACCTCCCTCAAAATCCACCAGATGTGGATTATACTAAGTTTAATATTTCTTTTTTTCAGTCCCTCACCTCAGAGTGAATTGTGTTCTGCTTTTCATAGGACCACAGATACAAGGAGCAGGGACAGCAGTGAGGCCCAGGAGCTGAAGCAAAATGTTCCTTAAGGCAGGTGTGTTGCAGGTTTCAGGATGGAACTAGTTCCATGTTTATGTTAAAATATACAACGCCTTTCAGGAGATTTGGTGTTAGACTTTGCAACATTTATTAAAATTTTGTGATAAGCTTCTTTTGCAAAATTGAATGATTCCTCTGAATATATTAGCTCAGAAACCAAAATGCCTCTTTATGATTTCACAATCTATATGCAAAAAGAGCATGAATGGAAGTTATAAATACCCATTTGGTTTCCTGGATGGTGAAACTTGCTTCAGGCTCTACTGGTTTAATCAATGGATAAAATAGATTACATTTGTTTATGGTGGTGATGGCCTGACTAATACATTGCCTTCAGCTGGAAAAAGAAATACCCAGCAATACTTAGAAAAGGAACAGTTAATCCGCCCATTAAAAATGTAGCATTGTGATTTTGAAAGAGAGTGCCTTGAAATTGATATGCAAATTTTGTACATATTGCTTAATGTGAAACAAAAAATAACTTGTCATGTTGTAAGCAGTAATAAATAAAACATTATCATAATAATGGCTTGCTCAAGTGTCGAAAGTACTGTTTTAAAAAGTTTCCTCTCCAAATTCCAAATTCTCCAAATTCCTTAGACGTGTCTAGATAGAGAAACTTATATTCTTATATTATTCATCTTCTATTGCTGAGGCATGATGAGGTTTTCTGATTTACTTGTCAAGTGAATAGCAAAACCCCTGGATTATTTGTGATTGATTGCTGCAGTTAGGGAGATAAATTAATAATTGAACTACTGTTTCAGGAAATAGAAACAAAACTTATGTCTTCTGTCTGGTTCAAGTGCCTTTAAAACTGATGCTATTTTCATTAGGATTCAAGCCAATAATGTTACTTTCCCAACCAGTTCATGAGTCCAGAAGTGGTTTAATAAAAGAAATTAAATATAAAAAAATATTAAAATAAAAATATTTTGATTTCAAAAGGGACATGTGGTATGGTCAGGCATGCTTCTGAGGCTTCAGCCAGGGGTGGTTTCTTCGTCCCCGCTGGGAAGTGGGAAATATTACTGACAAATGAGGAATCACAGCCTCTTTGAAGCACCCTGAGGTTGGCATACAGTCTTGTGTAGCTGAAGGAGGGCATCGTATAATGTTACACTCCATCGAATCGCTCCACAGCTCTGGGAAACAAAATTAAAAACTTCTTACCTTTTTACCTGTCCCCTCCACTAGACTCACCCCTGAATATACACATGCACAGAGACATTAATGCTTTAATGCTCACGTAGTGAGATTGCACATGGCTACTGGGTAAGAACAGGCCTTGGGTATGCTCTTGGGTAGCTAGACATGGGTGTCCACTATAGGAGACTAGGAAACAAAGATCCTACTTGTTAGAAGCAGCAAAAACTCACTTGAAATATCTTCAAATAACTGACTTTTCTAGTGTTTACAGAACCGTAATGAACAGTAAAAATAGTGAAAAGATGCTGGCTTTTCTTGGAGATTTTGTCCATGAATGTGGTGAGAGATAGGGATTAGGGCAGGGAGCTGCCAAGCAATGTAGAGAGTCTCAGAGCTGGAGATTCCTCCACAAAGATGTCAGGACCTGGTCAACATGTTTGTCTGAACTGCAAGCCAGAATATTCTGAGAGAATGGCAGTGTTGAAAAAAGTCCTCAATGTAATACTTGGAACTCGGTTCAGTTCCAGTTTGAGCTAAAATGTCTTTGAATGATATGATAAGCCTGAGTTTGCTTCATATCCTTATTTTGTTTTTCTAGAAATTTTATGCAAATTTCATTTTTAATGAAAAAGCAAAAGCCTGTGTCTCTGCTCGTGGTTTCAAGTCACATTTGTTAAAATTCTGTGAGAGCATGTATTTCTCTTTAAACTTTTTTCTTAGAGGTCTGTGTTTTTAACCTGTGCCTCATGCTTCTTTGCAGAGAATTTTCATATATTTATTTATTTTTCAAGTAAAATTATTCCAAAGCTGCCAGCACATTAAAAAAACAAAGCCAGTGGAAACAGTGGAAAACCTTCTCTCATGTCCTTTTTTTTTTTTTTTTTTCTTTCCCCGGAGAAGCAAAAAACACCTCAGTTGAAAGCTTTTGTTGGCAGCCATGACAAATTTAGCTTAGGATATTGCATACATAATATGTAATAATATGTAAATATCTCAAATTTGTCTTATATATAAATAGAGAAAGCTGTATAAAGAGGTGTCACAAATGCCCATATATTAGATTTTGTGTATGAGACTCATGGGATATGTTATGACTGAAATCTGAAGTTTCTGCCCTTTGACAAAGAGAAAAATTCAGCTCCACTACCCATTCCCACCCCTGCCATGTGGAAATGTTTATACTTTTTTCATGGAATCATTCTGTTTGATGTCACACTGTAGTGATACAGGAATAGCTCAGGCCTCCTGTGAGCTGGATCTACAGTCTCCATCCCCTGTGGTGCTTCCATGAAACAACACAGTGTGTGCACGAAGAACACTATAATACTGAGTGATGTGTGTTTCCATTAGGCTCACTCATGGGAGAAAGTGGGGACCTAATGTGTGTGAATATTGAGACATGTCATGGTACCATAACCAGTTTAATATCACGTTGAAGTGAAATGGTTTCATTCAATTAAAATGATCAGCGTGTTTTTATACGTGTTCCAACAGAATATTACAGTAATGCAGTTTTTCTTAAGAACTTTGCAAATTAATTTTCATGAAATGAATAATTACCATGAAAAAGGTAATACTCTTATGTCTGATTTAAAAGCCAAATTCTGAAGCAAAGTCAGAGCAGAATTTATAGCCAGTAGGGCATATAAAGACAACATTCTTGCTTTTTGGAGGACTTCTAAGCATCCCCCCATGACGGATTAGATCTGGTGAGTTGGTTGAAGGTCAGGTTAAACAAATAGAGTAGTTAAAAAATTTAAGAGGACATGTGGGTAAGGTGAGGGAAAAGTATAGAAAACAGTAGAAAAAAGATCAGAGAACTATGCTAGAGAACTATTTAATTTATTAAGAGGTTGTGCTGGTTTAGAGGTAAACTGGTGGAAGAAATGAACCAGACTCGAGACATTACAAGTCAGAGTTACAATTTAATAAAAAGATTACAATAAATGCAACGATACAGAGAAAAAGTTAGTTTTAACCCACAAAACCCAGACGTATAACCCACCACCCTGGGGCATGAACAGAATGGTGTTCATTAGCCCCAGTGCTGCGTGTCATGTGGTCTCCCGGAGTACAAAGTAAAAGAAAAGGAAAACCTGTTGGTGAGGATGATGGTCGGAGTCTTGTCAAGAGTGGCAATCGCAGTCCTATTGAGGTTCTGGTCCTCCTCTGGATCCGACCAGTGGTACCCCAAGTCCTCAAAGCCAAAGATTATATATGCTCAAATTCAGGAGGGAATGTCCAGTACCTCCCCCAAGGGTGGGGAGTTTTACAATAGGTGATTTACTCTCTGAGCCATGGGTGTTCTCTGTGCTGATGGTTTTGAAAGAGTTTTGGTATATCTCTGGGTTTTTTGTTTGTTTGTTTTTGTTTTGTTTTCTTGTTTTTTTTTTTTTGTCCCCTCCCCCCCCCCCCAAGAATTTGAGTGCAATGAGTAGTAAGCAAAGTAGGAAGTAAAAGTCAAGGAGCCACACAATGGGGACCTCCCCAGCAGGGTCCTCCTCATGCATTTTGCATTCGCTTTGTGTCCCCGAAAATTGCCAAAGGGAAGGGAGAGGGCAGTACTTTCTCCACCCTTTCTGAATAAATCTTTGTCTTCCAGTCTGTGAACTGGGGCCCTGCTGGTGAAATCAGCACATTCTCAAGAACTAATCCCCACCCTTTCTAAAGCGTAAGAGTGCAATGAGCACATATCTCATACTAAGCTGACACAGTCCCTCACAGACTGACTTCAGGGTGGGTTTCTCTAAATAGTTCCAGGAACTTGTGTGGGTATTTATGTGCTTGTAAAGCTGAAACACACAAAAATCATTTCAGTTCAATTAATCACCTTCTAATTTATGGTGAGTTTACAGTTCCATGAACACATGCTTTATGAGAACTCAGACTTTCTTCAGGAAAATATAATATTAAGAAGTGGAACTTCTATCCAGAAATGGACCTCTGGTTGTAATAAAAGAGAACGTGTTGATTGTTCTTATTTCACCCTTGTCCTTCTTCTGCCACCCTCCTTCCCACATCCTTTTATGTAGATCTTTCCCAGTCACTTTAGATCTGCTGCATGCAGTTTTGTGTTAATTTACTCTATTAAATTAGAGCTGCTACTGCTCAACAATATTCTGACTCCCCTTTTTTGGTTCCTCACACCTGTTGACACACCTTCTTTTGGAAGATCTTCTTTGATGTGAAAAGCTTCTTAATTCCCATATTATGAAATTTTTCTCCTTCTGTTCTTCCTGTGAAACACAGCTTCTTCTCAGAGCATTTTTATTACTTTGATTCTCTCATAGGCGGTACACATTCCCATCCAGAATTGCTTGGGTACTATACTTTCCTGATTAAATTACAAACTCGTTAGCATTGGCAGGTTATTTGGTTATGCATTATATAAAATACCACATGTATCTAATATTTGATTTGGATTTCACCCTCATTTTCCCATCACAATTTGGCTAGCTGTGCCTGCTCTATCTGATTACTAATAACTGTTATTGTCACAATATAGAGTTAGCAGAACAAAAGCACCTTTTAGTAGAGACAGATGTGATGTTTCGAAGGAATTATCATCTATCTATAAGACCTCAGATGAACCTTCTCTTTGCACAGGGGGAAACCTGAACTGTTCTAATCCCTACAAGTCAATTATCATCTAAACTACTCATTTCCTGCTGCAATTCAAGATTCATAAAATGTGAATGGGATATGCATTTTTAATGTTTATGGCAGGAACCATAAATATTGTTGGCCTTGTTTGCCAGACTCTTAATACAATAATGACTATAAAACTGCAGGAAAGAAAAATATCTAAGATGCACTGATTCAGTTTCATAACCCAATAATTCTGACAACCTTTTCAAATGATTAAATAGGCTTGGAGAAATCCAGACCCTGAAGTATTATCTCCATTTGTGAAACTCTAATTTTTTTTTTTTGTCTTCCCCCACTCCCCCTTTCTTCTTTTAAATAATGTAGGAGCAGGTGCTGGCATTTCAGTTCAACTAATTAGTTTCTAATTTACTGTAAACATCTTAGAATTCCGCTAACACGTCTCAGTGGTATCTGAGAGGAAACAATCTACTGGTTCAATAAATCTTTCCTGAAATACCACTGAGAATTGACTACATGAAGTGTATGGCCTTACTTAATATATCTGATTTTTTTTTAGAAAACACTGAAAAGCAAGATAACAATTCCAGGCTTTCTGTGATATTATCATTGTCTATGTGAGACAGAATCTGAAGGAACTTCGTGTTAATGACCCATTGTTTTAATTTTAAAAGCTATGCAGTATTGTCTTATGCTTCAGTGCACTGCTGGAATTGGTCCAGACATTAAATGTGTTTGTCCTGATATTGCCACAGGAATCTTTAATAATGCTTTGCATTATTTTTGCATTTATATGATTTGTGTATCTAATTTGGGGATCAAAATGTAGAAGTATCAAAATATTTCTCTTATTTGCAGGTTATTGCCTTCATAAAATGGTTATATTTACAATGAGGAAATTTAGTTGTAACCATGCATTAAAATAAACAAGGAACTTTATTTAAATAGTTTAATTTTTAAAATGTTTATTAACATTATATATATCAAATTTCAAGTTTGATTTTTTTCAAGCTAAATAAAATTGGTAGAAATACTGACTTGAATTTCTGTATTAGTGCTTTTTAGTCATAAGTTCGATACAGTAAAACATTTTAAAACAGTCCTGTCTCCTTCTGTTTTTTCTTTGTTAATTGTTAATTATATTTAAATTAAGATGAAAGACACTCTAAAGGTACAGAAGGGTACTAATTGATACATGCTTATTTTTTTGGCTTCATCTTTGGAAACCAAAGGCAGTTGTCTTAGTTCAGGTGGTAAGATTTACCTTTCTTCATTTGGCTGGAGCCCTAATTTACCTCTCAGTGTGTTGGCAGATTCCTTAGGAGTGTGCAGGAGCAGCCTTGCTGAACCAGCACTGATGACACTAAAATCCCTCTCTTAGTATTGCTGCACTTACCAACCTCTTGGCAACAGTGCCAGCATATACACCTTCCCTTTCTCAGATGTTCATCAGCATCATTTGCATTGGTATAACTGTTATGGCACTTTGCAATGAAATGAACAAGGAACTGGATGAGGCTAAAACTTTGTTTTTTAGTTGCAAAGCTATTTTTGTCCAAGGGTTCACTTAGTGCCATGATCTAGTAATCACAGTGGTGTTGGATCAAGGGTTGGACTTGATGAATTTGGAAGTGTCTTCCAGCTTAGCTGATTCTATGAGTCAGTTTTTTTTTTTAATTGTTATTAAATTGTTATTGCAATTTTTTAATTTTTTTTTTTAATTCTGGAACCAGAAACAATTTCCCCAGGACACCTGAGAGGGCAATGAGGCAGAACAAAGTGGCTTAAAACTTTGGTGTCACCAGAAGTATATTCATAACTGTACTCACAGGCAAAAACATAGAGTCCTGCTGAAAATGAGGCAAAACCTCTTAATACGGGAGGATTTTGGTGTAACTATTGCTCTTTGAACTTTAAAGGTACTAGTTTTTCGTTATATTTGATGAATTCACTCTTGCAAGTACGACTTTTTGTTTTCTGATATGCAATTTTCTTAACTTTGCATTGAATGTTATGTGGGGAAAAGTGAATGTTGATATAAACATTTAGTGTCTGTTTATCTAGACATAAATATTTGATAATTTGGTTCCTTAATTAGCAAAGAAAATCTTTAAAGTACTTACTAGAGATCATGTGAGAGGCTAAAAAATTGATACCAGCTGTAAAGAAAAAAATTATAGAAAATGCTAATGCATATAGTGATAATTCCTAGGTCTTTATGCAGGTTTTTTCATCTCTGGTTTCACTTGATACCTAGTTTCTTTAATAAACTCTATTATTCTTAGTAATAAGCCAGCTGAGGGTTTAGGATCTGTTTGGAAGAGGGCTGAGAAAAGACAATTAAAATGGACTTATGTTTATGTGCAGTAAAAAAATGTTAACTTAAAATTGTATTGAAGTAGATAGAAGCAAACCAAATTGGTCTGGAGTGGAAAATTACATAACTACTACCCTTAAGTTACAGGGCTTGATGCACAAACTCATAAAATCCTCAAGTTGTTTAGTTGAGTTTCCAATTACCCTGAAACAGGAGCTGCTATGCACTGTACTGTCCTTCTGCCATTGAAGGAAGCTTCAGCTCTCTGGATGGAAACTTTTCTGGGATTGCTTGTATCTTTGTTTCAAGGTGTTCTTAGCAGATATATCTGCCCTATACCCTAATATAAATTAGTTTATTAAGATAAGTATAATTTTATTAAACTGAGAGCGATGTGTGTTTTTTCAGTGCATATGCCAGGGTAAAGGAGGAATCTGTCCTACTTCATAAGTTTTAAACTTCCTCTTCGTGCTGATAACTCTGTTAAAAGAACCAGAAAACAACATCCCCACTAAGCTTAATTACATAGATGCAACTGTTTATGAGAAAAGGACCTTTTTTTTCCCCCTACAGTTCTATTTTAGAGATTTTCTTTTTAATATGCTGCCAAATTCCCTGAACTGTTTTGAGACTGAGCTGGACTGCCATCCAAATAGTCTCAGGAAATTTTATAGCTATGTATCTTTATGCTGAAAAATGGAAGCCTTTGGTTTTTGTGAGGAAGCAGGATTTTGTTTCCAAGCATAAAGGACCAGAGTGGGATGTCAGAAGTTCCTGTTCTTCCTATCACTAGCACTGATGCGAGAAAGTAATGATGCTTTTTTTAGAAATCTGAGTCAGAGTGGGTAGAATCTCTTCCTCTCTGTCTGTGAAACTGGAACAAATAAACCCCCTTTTGTGGCTAATAATAAACTACTCTTAGTGTTTATAGAGCTACTTAGAGTTCTCATAAGGAAGATTTTATTGATGTGAAGTGATACTGGGATTCTCTTAGTGACCCTTTTTGTTTCTCGTACCAAATTTTCTTTTTATACGTAGGAAATGGAGGATCCTAGAGTGTGATAGACAAGTTATATATTCATGGAGAAAATAGGAGGGTCTGAAATTAAGCAAGTCAATTCTTATAAGAACCTCAGTAAACCTGAACTGGAAAAAGAGGCTAGCTGGATCTTTGGAGCACTGAGATATATCAGAGTCATTTAGCAGAAGGATGGTGGATTGGCTTGATGCCTGAGATTTAACTTTTGCATCCGACTGCAGCGGATTTTTTTGTGGTGCTGGTTGTTATTCTCTCCACATGAGTAGCTTTTGGCTACATGTACCTCTGTTATTAAGTCCTCAAGTTATGGCTTGATGGCAGTGGACAGAACAATTTCTTAGCAGAAAATTCTTAGCAAGTGCACAAGTGACTGCTCAGTGAAGCATTGTAATTAAAGTAGTGATGGCATACCGTCCACTAAATTACTTCAAACTGTCAAGGTAGTAAGGCAAATACCAGTGAAGAGTAAGAAGCTGAGCAGTAAACTCATAAAATACCCATTCTTTGTTCTGACATGGATCATTTAAATCTCTTTTTCGTCTAATTCAGCACCTGGAGAGAATCCCATAAATAATTAGGGGAAATATAAACATATTTCTTTAATAGAAAACTATTGGAACCTTTTACAGAAGGCAGCAATTGATAGTACTCAGTACTACATTCCTATTGATGTTGATTACTAGCAATGGGATAGTGTTAACCCTAACACGTTGGGTTTTGTGGTGTGAATGTGGGAGGTATATGTGTTCAAATATTACAAATTTCTATTACACTGAAGTTGGTGGACTTTTTTGACTGTGTTTTGATTTTTTTTTTAACTTTCAAACATATTATCCTAAAAGTATCCATATATATGTTATAATATTGTTAATAATTTACAGGGCTATAAATTTATTACTTTATTTTTATATAATGAATTGGCTTTTTTTTGTTTGTTTGTTTGGTTGTTTTTTTTTAAATCAAGGGACATTGTAGGAATAAAATAAATCTTGTAGGCTTAGTTTTCATGTCAGTTTGTTCAATCACTGTCCATGCTAATTTTTTATATGTTCACAATAGCAGAAGTTATTGAGCATAGAGTGGCTAAAGTGATTGGATCAGGATATCTGCCATTCGTAACTATGAACATGTACTGAAGGTTTTTAATCTGTTTTAAATTGATGGTGAGTGTGGCAGAGAAATTGGAAATGGTACTTCTCCCTCAGGACATTCAATTGGTTCCATATATTTTTGTATATTTGAACTTCTGGCCATTGCATTTTCACCTTTTAATACTATCCAAAGGCAATGCTTTTAGCACTTTTTCCACATTATTAAGGACTCATATCCACTTGGGTGACATACAGGTTTGAAAGCGGAAACAATTATTTAATGAACAGATGAGATCTTGGCCGCCCTTGATTTTTTGAAAGCTCCTGAAATTGTGGCAAGGTTTCTTCTGTCCCAAATTTAGTTGTCTAAAAATTACTCATCTGATTCATATCCTAGGATACCCTGACAGTAAAAGCTACAGATCCCTCCAAAAAGTGAGTCACCTTATTTTAAGACTAGATGTGGAATTAATCTGTTCAGATGACTGTAAATCTCCACAGAGACAGGCAGTTTTAGGGTAAGATTCATCTCTCTCAAAATAGGCATCTAAAATAGATCAGATGAATCCACATCAGAAGAGAAGAATGATGCCCTAGCACAAGGAAAAAAAAACAAACCCTGTTTCTGGGTGTTCACTATCTGGGGGCCTAGATGATTAGCTTAGACTGGAAATATAGCTTGGAAATACATTGAGTTGATTGATACTTGCAACATGGACTGGTTGTAAACAACCAGCTCCGCATAATGTGTTAACTGGTTTGTATAAAGAATGTAAGTTCATAGAATTCAAAGGAACTCTGAATTTACAACACTGCCTACACTTTCCTTGGCAGAAACCAATGCAAGTTCATAGAACTGAAAACTACCATGCTGTTTTACAACTGCTGAGAGGTCGACTTATTAAGTATATCGGAAATTTTGGTTAAACTATTTTAGAAAAGCTTAGAATATGCTTGCTGTGCCATTGGACCAGCCATCCTTTAGCACAATTATCTGAATACTGAAAATGTTGAGCTGTATCTTCAGCAAATAGTCCTTAAAATATGTAAGTACATACTGATTTAATTAACTTTACACTAAGGTATAAAATAATAAATGGATACTCAGATTCTGGACTTCTGGAATTAGGACAGATTTCTACTGTCTTTCTATTGTTGAAACCCGCAAGACTCTGCACTTTGGGCCTTCTATAGATGATAAAGGCAATATGAGCCATACGTTTAGCAGGGACTAATCTATGACACTAATCTGTATCCCTGTTCACCATTCTCTCCCCTCCTCCATACTATTATTTCTTCTTTTCTTTCCTTTTCCTGCAATGCATATGAGTGAGGGTGTCTTCCTCCAATGAAGATACTGTCTTTCAATAAGAGGTAACTCCAGAAAAACAAGCAGCATATTACTGTCATTTCAGTTTAGACTACCTAATTTATTTCTGGTATTTTCTGGAGAGACATTCATAGGAAACATTTGGCTCATTTGTAGTAAATTCCAGAGATATTTGGCATACTGGACTTACTGTGCATGCACAGACCACCTGTTCTGTACTCAGCATATCTGAGACCTTGGACTCCTTGGGTAAAATTTGTGTGCACATGAACAATGAGTATTATTCCTGTGGGTATGGCAGCACATTTTGACTGAGTGCTCTGGCTGTGCTGTCCCATTTTTCTAGGAGGACCAACTCTCAAATGCAAGTCTACGTTGATTGCATTACATGGAAGTTCTGTCCTACCTCCTGGTAACTCCAGTGAAAAGTTATCAAGTTCAGTCTTCCTTCTGGATTTCTCTGTTATACAAACGGGCCCCAATATCTTCCTTTTCCTTGCAGTTTTTGGCTGACAACAGCTTCTCATCTTACTATAATTATCTTTTATCAGGCTCCATTCATCTGAAAGCCATCTGAAGTTTTGATTAGGATGCGTTGAAGCTACTCTTCCCTTGAGCAGGATAAATAAAGAAGAGAATATTAAACCTGTAATCTGATTGTAGAGTGCCTGCATTTTTCTTTTGTTTGAAAAGCAGAACATACTGATATATATTCTGGGAACAAGGTTCGTGGGACTGCCTCTGATGCACTGACATTTACAGCATCTCTACTAAAGAAACTCTACTATGGAGCAGGAAAACGAATCAAGGAGCTTTAGGAAAGCTTAGTTAGATGTCTCTGTTATACTCAATTATAATCTGTGTCATGCCAGATCTGCTTTTTTTTTTTCATTCTATAGTGTAATAAGCTTGTCTTTAGCCTACATTTTAGATAAGAGCCTGACTATGTCCTGGTTTTTTCCCTTTGAAATTGGATAAATTCATTTATATAAATTAGTTTTTTTCTTTTTGTTTTCTTTTTTGTGCTTTGAAAGGGCATGGGACTCAATTCAGCTAAACTGAATAAAGGACATTCAAAATTGAGAAAAACTTGTGCCTTAAAATATTAGAATAGAAAGTTTTCCTACTTTTTCCAGGTGACACAATCCATGATGGGACTGATGTTCCTTGGGCTATATTGCCTTGCCCTTTCCCCTTTCCCCTTTCCCCTTCCCTCCCCTCCCCTCCCCCCCCCTTTTTTTTTTGGTATTGCATTAGCAGAAATCCTGTTTGTACATTAAAAAACTTTTTTTAAAAAAAATTTGGATAATACATAACTTGTAACATACTGTGCAGTGATTAATGTGTACAGCATGCACATATGTGCCCAGCTGAGAAAACTTCACAGTGTATGTGGGAAAAGTCCATACACTAGTTTTTAGTAAGACCAATCTTTTCAGTATTATATTTATACATTCTTCCATATGTTTAAAATATTTTCACATACAAAATGGTAATGAATATTTCAGCTTCCTAGTTGTAAAATGGTAATATAATATTTATTTATATTTAAAATGTAGGAATTTTTAATTAAAAAAAAGATTAGTCAGGCAATTTGTATTTGATGTCTTTACTAATCAAAGTGCATATAATATGTTAGTTAACATCTTTTCTTTGAATCTTTTAAAACACAAAATTGTTCACTCAGACCAGCTTCATGTGATTTATCACCTGAATTATATTCAGTCCTATAAAACCTCCCAGACAGACAATAAAAATAGAATAGATTATCTACAGGGTGAACATCTCTGCTATTACACTATTGACAGCAAAAAGTGATTACATACTTTTCATTGCAATGGTATTAGTAATGACTTGCAAGAGATACATTTTCTCTCAACACTCTGTGAAGACTGATGAGATGTCATTAATATGGTCAATGGTGTGACTGGTATCTAGATAGATACACAAATATATTTACTCTTTGAGTGATGAAAAGGTTAAGCTAAAGCTTTATGTAGTATGTAACAATATCCAGTACTTCTTCAGGGTAAAATATTACTAGTGATGTTGGACCTGTGCTGTCTTTTGACACATCAATAAACTTTGTCCTTTATAAATTATCCATAGCAAATATATCTTTAAATGAATGAAGGATTCCAATTTTGAAGCAGACCTTTCCCTGCAGCTGTCCTCACTGAAGCAAGCATACAACTGAGAAGTGTCCTCTTTGTTGCTTTGTCTACATGTAGAGAAAATACCTGTTATAGAGAGGCCAAACCTGATCAGTTGTAACTGTTCTCTATTACCTTCTCCCAAGGGCATCACAATTTTTTAAAGAAACTTATGCATTAAGGGAATAATCTACCTTGATTTTCCTAAACACAGGTGAAATGGCCCTTACTACAGAATTCAGATCTTCATAATGCTAGCACTTTGTACTGCACAAGAACGCTCCTGACAAATCCCAAGCACATGAAAGGGGAAAACAGGTGGAGATGACATGTCAGTGATGAAACAAAAGGCAATTAAAAGGCAGCATTGGTCAGAATGATAAATAGCTGTCACTGTAAACCATCTGCTGAAAGACTATAAAAAAATCTGTAGTCATAATACTGGAGCAAGTATTTGTCTTATATGTATACTGTTCCTAGGCACTCAATATCATTTGGAACTTGGGCATCCTCCCAGTAAACAGGGAAGTGAGGATATAGTTTTAGGTTTTGTACATTGACAACATAACCCAGATCTCACTCTCACTGGTGTATATTTCTGTCTGATCATTGAATCTCTGAAGCTAAAAGATCCTGCAGAGATATTACACTTGTGTGAAGTGTAGAGGTGTTGCAATTTTATTTTCATCCATTACTCATGAAATAAGGATGGAATGGTGTTCAGTTTTTGCTTCCTCCTCTTCCTGCTAGCTTTGCCTCTGTACCAGGCCAGCCCCTAGACTGGATTTTATTGTTAAATTGTAACTGCTTGTGGTTAAATCATATAGTTGACAAAATTAAACAGGGTAGCTAATTTTTGTAAATGTCCAGATATTAGATCAGTGATATAATTAAAAAGAGTTAAGCTGTAGAGCATTATCTGAAGTACAATAATAAGGAGCCTGAATGCAAGAAGAAATTTTCTGAACTTTGGTCATCCAAACATGGACTATTAAACTGAGCTTGGAAGCTGCACAAACCAAAAAAGGCAATAACAAGGGACTTGGAGAATTGCATGCCATATAGGTTAGGAAAAGGTCCTGCCTGCAACATCTGAGGCTGAGGCACTCGTGCAACATACAGTTGCTTCTCAGGCTTTTTGTCCCAGGGAAAGCCCTAGCTCAAGAGCTTGCTTTTGAAGGTGTTTCAAAGTGCTTAAAGGAACTGTTCTTTGAAGCTCTTTTGTAATTTGTGTTCCTGAGGTGCTGATTATGGTAATGTGTGGTCTTTTTGTTTTGTGAGTTTCTTAGTGCTTTAATTTCAAAATTTAAAAACACATTTTAAATTACTTAAGTACAAAATGTAGATCTATGATACTGTGTAAATGTCCTATAACTACATGGCTCTTTTAGAATTAAATTTTTACTGTTTTTTTTTTTTTTTAATGAAAGAAGCCATTCATTAAAATATCCACAAGATCTGCATGACTTTCTTTTTTTTTTTTTTTAATTTTTGATTCCCTATATTATTTTCTTGATAATTAAACATTTTTTTCTGTAACTAAATACAACTTATGCATTGAAACTTTTCAAGATTGTAGCCTACTAATTCCAACAGTAAAGTTTTTTAAGATTTGGAAGGTATTCAAACTGTACTTATTTGCAAAAATAAGGTTTCATATATTTTGAGCTTTTAAAATGCAAACTGTATTACTAGAGATATCTTAAATATAGTAGGTTTTCTGAATACAGAGAATAGGCTGAATAAAAGACATTGGTTTTACTTTAAAAATGGATTCAATGTCATATATTTTCTTTTTTCCAGGAAAATGAACGTGCACTGAGTGCCCATTTGAAGCTCAAATCCTAAGCAGAAATCTGTAGTCCTGGGATCAGTGTACATGCAGATTCTTTCCATCTAGAAGCTTCTTTTTTGAGGTAAGGAGTGTGCAGTCTTGCGCAGATAAAACCATTCTGCTGATTGCCATCTGTGACCTCATACTTGTAAAAAAGTGGGCAGGACAACAGAATTGGCTTTGCATATATTTATTGGAAAATCTGTTCTGACAGCAGGTGTGAAGATGGAGTTTCTAGGAGAACTATGTATCCCTAAGGTTGCAGGTTGTGAGAAAGCCAGGTCCCATTACTCATTCTCATTCATGGGAGGGTTTTTTCCCCTGTGTTTATCCTTTATCATGAAGATTTTCCTTTTGGTCTTATACAGTGAGAGCTGATATACCAACTTGACTTTTTCCTAACAAATCTGTTATCTATCCCATTGCTATGGACTGTCTGAACTGTGACTTTGGTACAATACAGACAAGGAGAATATCACAGAATGATGAAATCCTAAAATGGCTTGCATTGAAAGGACCTTAAAAATCATCTAGTTCCAACCCTGCTGCTGTGTGCAGGGACACGTTTCCTAAGCCATATTCCTCAAAGCCCGGTTCAGCCTGGCCAGGAGTAGAGGGGTGAGGCATCCACAACTTCTCTGGACAACCTGTTCTAGTATCTCAAGGCCCTTACAGTAAAGAATTTCTTCAATAGTTTTGTTATATTCAGATACCTTGACAAGCAAACATCCAAGCTACTTCCCTTCCCCCCGTGAAAAGCCAGCTTTTGAGACTATTAGGTAACTGTGTAATGAAAAACAAAATCTTTGTCTTTACATTAAATTTTAGCATACAAGCAATTTGTGTGCAATTTCATGCCACTAGGTTACCCATTCCAACTTCCATTTACAGATTTAATTTTCCAATCCCCCCCTTTTTCTTTTAAAATTATTCAGTGTTTTTAAAGCAGTTATTGCAAATCTGGCTTTTAAAAACATAAATTATCACACACAATTGCTTTCAACTGCATTATCAGCAAATGGCTAAAGTGCAATCAAACTAAGTGCTTCTTCCTGTTGTCTTTTGCACACACGCACTCACACATGCAACTCACAGATGAAATCACACTTGAATGCTCTCGGCTAAAGCAGCCAAGGGAACTTTTTTCTGGTCTTCCCGTGTGGCAAGTGAAGCGATGATGGTGTCCCTGTGTGGTAGTACCATCGCTTCCCCTGTGGAACTTTCTTATTTTTGCATGGTTGGGTTGTCAGTCCCACTCAGGGGACTGAACATCACTTTAGAGGGGTCATCTCTCCCTACCTCAGCAGCTGCTGCTGTGCTTTCTCCCTTTCATTCTCTGTATTCAGTGATCCTTTCATTAGTGAAAGAAGTCAGACACTCCAACACCCGCAACTGTGTAAGTCTGTACACAGATCACAGAAACTGTGATCTGTGCACAAGCTTGTGGTCTCACCTGCAAGATAGTTCTGGTGAGAGCTATTCAGTTAGGAAGACGATTTTCCATGCAGATCATTGTTATGATAGGCTGCTAAATTGTAGGAATCTGGAAGAAGAGAGAAAAAGTACTTCTCACCTTGTCTGTGAGAAATCAGTGCCTCACACAATACTTTCTGACAGAATACTTCAATTTTAGAAATGGTCATATTTTAAGAACAGTCTGCTTTTATTCACTGAGACAGAGCATTATTCCTATGGGAGAGTAATATTCCTGTGGGTATTAGTTCATTTTGTTTCACTGGGCACTGATGACAACAATTAGGTTTGTGTCAGGCAAGTGGTTTGTAACCATTTGTGGTGAACTCAGCTGTGTATTTTTCTCAATGATGGCGCTGATCTGATCAATAAGGAAGTCTATAGTCAAAGGGACTCGGGATATGATGCTTACATCCACAAAGGTACTTAAGCATGGCCCATTAAATGCTGCAGTGCTTAACACCCAGCATATCCTGAACCCTTTTTCTTTAAAGTTACAGTAGATACGCATATTTCTCACACAGTACATCTGTGTTCATTAGTGGTGATATTTAAATAAATAATATAATCACAGAATCATGGAATATGCTGAGTTGGAAGGGATGCACAAGGATCATCAAGTCCAGCTCCTGGCCCTGTGCAGAACACCCCAAGAATCACACCATATGCCTGAGAGTGTTGTTCAAAAGTCTCTTGAACTCAGACAAGGTTGGTGCTGTGACCACTTCTCTGGGGAGTCTGTTCCAGTGCTCAACCACCCTCCGGGTAAAAAAAAATTTCCTGATATCAAAACTAAACCTTCATCAACTCAGCTGCATGACATTTCCTCAAGTCCTGTCAGTAGTCATGAGACTGAGGAGATTGGTACTTGCCCCTCTGCTTCCCCTTATGAGGATGCTGAAGATTGCAAGGAGATCTCCCCTCATTTCCTCCTCTCCAGGCTGAATGGACCAAGCGACCTCAGCTGCTCCTCATAAGGCTTCCTCTTCAGATGCTTCACCATCCTCATGGCCCTCCTCTGGATGCTCTCTAATGTCGTTTTTATGTTGTGGTGCCCAAAACTGCACACAACATTCAAGGTGAGCCTGCACCAGTGCAGTGCAGACCAGGACAATCATCTCCTTTGACTGGCTGGTGAATGCACTCCGGGACATGGTTGACCCTTCTGGCTGCCAGGGCACTCTGACTCATATTCAACTTACCATTGACCAGGACCCCCAGGTCTCTTTCCACAGCATTGCTTTCCAACCTGTTGTTCCCTAGTCTATACACACAATCAGAGTTGCCCTGCTCCAGGTGCAGAATCTGGCACTTGCCCCTGTTAAACTTTATACAATCAATGATTGTCCATCTCTGATTTGTTGAGGTCTCTCTGCAGGGCCTCTCTGCCCTTGAGGGAGTCAACAGCTCTTCCCAATTTAGTGTTGTCAACAAACTTACTTCGTATTCCTTTGAGTCCTTTGTCCAAGTCATTAATGAAGACATTGAAGGGAACTGGGCTGAAGACGGAGCACTGTGGAACCCTATTAAGACTGGATGCCAGGTTGGAATTGACTCAAAAGATCATCTAGTTCCAATCCCACTGCCATGGGCAGGGATGCCATCCACTACACCAGGTTGCTCCGAATCCCATCCAACCTGGCCTTGAAGAGATCCAGGGAAGTGACATCCACAACTTCTCAGGTCAACCTGTTCCAGTGCCTCAATATCTTTCTAAAAGTTACCCCAAATGTAGGGTAACCTTTTCTTACTTCTGTGTTTCTAATATCCATTAGATATTTGAACTTTTGTAAAGATGTGACACATCCACATGTCCACCAATGCTCACAGCTGTCAATAAGGGTGACCTGGAACATTTTCTCTGAAGCGGCAGCCATCTTCTCTTGCAAAATTTTTTCTTTCTTTGACCCTCTGTCATGATCCAGTATGTCTCCTCTTCTAGTACCTCTTTTTCGCTTTTCAAGCACTTTTCTATGTCTTTCTTCCTTTTCTTCTTCTATATTTCTTTTAAAACTCATAAAAACCATTATGTTTCTTTTGTGATCTGCCTTCTCTGCTGGCCATCCTGACCCTATCTAGTCTGAATCTTTAAATGTCTTCTAGGTCCTCATTTGGCTTCATGTGTTCACTTCATCCTGCATTTTTCTAGTAATGTATCTTCCATTAACCTTTCCCATTTTTGAGATTGCTTGACACAATCTCAGTTGCTCCTCCAAGTATTGCTTAATCTGTACAATTTTGTGTCTAAGATAAGTGTAGCTTCTAAATTATTAGGTGTATGGAGGTATTGAGAGCTGAGAGGCATGAGGTGGTTTTCAAAACTGAGATTTGCAATGTGGCTGTACATCCCTTGTGCTAATGTATCAAGGATGGAAATGACAGTTTCAGGTACACCTGAAGAAGTTCTTAATCAGAATGAACCTGCTTCCCTTGTTTCCCAGGGAAAATTTTTCTTACTGGTATAGTTAGCAAAACAGTACAACAGTTCAAGTTTTTCAATTACAAATTAATGAAGTTTACCTTTCTCCAGAAATTTTCTTGCCTTATTTCATTTGGCAGTGTAGCAGCAGTTTGCCTTTTTCTTTTGTTGCCCTCACACCCTCTGATACCTAAACCCTTACTCCTCTAGCAGATGACTAATTTAATTTTGTAGGGTGAATGGAATTATTTCTTTGTTTTCAATTCACAAATAGGTTTACACTACTCAGGTTGTGCTTGTTGAAATCTTGCCAATTTCTCATAGAAATAGTTTTTAAAAAAGTAGTAAAAACTGTGGAACTAATCTTCTACTGATATATACTGTTACTGTTTCACTGAGTTGAAATCTATTTGAAGGACTCTAAATTCATGACTTTATTTCCATTCTTTACTTAGCAGTGCAGACGACTTGACTTGCCAGATGCTGTGCAAGGGAGATAACCATGCAATATTCAGAATGTTGAGTCCCATGTTGATGCCCAACCAAAAGCCAAAGCTTTGCATCTGTTCAACGGCCTAATAGAAATTCAAGCTGCACTGCCAAAGATGGCACAAAAAATGTTAAGCTTTATCCATTTTTACCACGGGACTATAAAAGAATATATAGTGTGATTTTGCTTGAGCTGGTGTACAATGCAGTTTTTCTGGAAATGTTTGCTTTCTGAAAGCATTTATTTGAAAATGTCCATGTCATGGTGGAATGCTGGAAACAGGGCTTTATACTATTGTGTTTTAAGCTTGGACAATGGAAGAGCAATTCTGTACTAATCAATCTATCTGAGCTGATCTAATGACGTATTTTAGAAAAGTAGCATGGCCTACGTAAGAAGAGTGAGTGCAAACAATACGTGTATGTGAGGAACACTCCGAACTGCTTGTTCTGAGAAGAGTTTTGTCCCAAAACTGATGATGCCAAAATGGAATGAACAAATTTCAGATTTGCTTAAGAGGACGATTTGAATTAAACAGTAACTAAGGGACTAGCAATAAAATTGAGGAAAAGAGTCAGCTTGTGAAGCAGTATAGGAGAATTGCAAAGATCTCTGACAGGGAAGAGACCCCAGAGGGGAAGTGGGGCAGGCGAGGTGGGCGGGAATGGCCCACTCTGTGTGGGTCAGGCAGTGCCTTTTCTATTGCTGATTCTTATCCTGAATGTATAAATCTCTGATTGCTGGTAAATTATATAATTAATAAATCAATAAACTGCTTCCATCCTGATTTCATTTAAACTGTGTGAGTTAAACTGTTTCTTCCCATGACAAAGTACCAGTTATGCTATATGAATAGAATCCAACTCTAGGGTTGGACTTACTGCATTGGTATGTCAGTGACTGGCCATCAAATCTGTTTCCAGTACTTCTAGCAACTCAATTCCTGTGATGATACAAATGTGGCTCAGTGGAAAAATCCAGATAGCTTTTTTTTCCACTCTCCAGCTCCCAAAGGCAGTGAAAGATATCCTGGGTTTCCCTGAGCAAACCTGGACATTGAACACCTGCCAAAAAAAGCCATTTAGTCTGACATTGCAGTGGAGATGGAAATACACAAGAAAGAAAGGCAACAATGCTGAGTTATGTGGGGGTGCCCACATATTTCTGTCTGTGAAATATGCTGGCTTGACAAAGACACAAAGGCAGCCAAGTGTACTCTAACAAAATTTCAATGTCAGCAACTGTGTCCGGGGACAATTGGTACCAGTAAAAGTTCCTCATGTGGAAATCATAGCTCTAACATCTTGATATTTGCTTTCATTCTTTTTCTGATCTTTCATAATTTTCTACTGTCTTGTCCAACTACTGTTCATTTTTGTAACTCCCTGGCAGAAGACTACATTTCAAAGCAGTGTCAATTAAAAAGTGCACCAACAAATATACTGATGCTAAGTATGTGCACTCAGTTAAGCCTACGCAATACCAGTAAAAAAATACTGTAAGAGGCTGTAAGAGTACTGAGGTAAAGTCAAAAAACTCACATTCCTCTTAAGAATCTGTTTTGTCTGAATGCCATTTGACAGATATTATTGATTTTTTTGTAATTAAGGTTTGGTTTTTTTTTTTGTGAAAATTTGCATTTGTTCTTAATTTAGAGAGCAGAAAAACCATCTTATATGTGTACTCCAAAACATGTTATACATTATTCTCTCTGTAGAGTAAGAATCAGACATCATGATTGTATTAATTCCCCTAGAATTGCAAACATGTTCGAGTCTTCTGCACTCATCTTTTCTTCCTTGCAATTTCACCATATCAGGGTTTATTTTATTTCTGTTTTTTCTTTGGTTTTTTTTTTTTTGTTTGTTTGTTTGGGGTTTGTTTTTTTTTCCTTCTGTTTTTGTGGTTTTTTTTCTGAGTTTTTTTTTTGTTTGGTTGGTTGGTTTTGTTTGTTTTTTTTTTTTTTGCCCAAAAATAATTTAATTTCTTCCTTTTTCTTTTTTCTTTTCTTTTGTTCTATTAATTTATTCTATATTAATTCTGTCTCTCCAGATTGCTGTTGCAGCTGAGGATCCTCAAAAAATCATTTCATAAATACATTATGTGGACTGTGGGGGCTCTATGCCCAGCTATGGAATCTGTGAGCTATGACATAAATATAGCACCTGGTTAAATGGTAAATATCCTTGTGACTCTGAAGATGCCAAAAGTTTCAATGGATTCAAAAAACAGTACGATAAATGAGGGGAGAAAATAATCCATCAGAGGTAGTTGAAAAGAAGAGTATTAAATTGGGTGCAGGAACTTCCTAAACTGCAGATTGGAGTAAGCTAAGAGACTTTCACCTGAAATACATAACTGAATGCCTGTCTGGTTCTTATATTCTCTTTGGGATTCATTACTGATTATTTTTGAACATGAGATAGGGACCTAACTGGCTGCTCGACTTGTTATGGTATGGCTGTTTTTATATAATCTTATGTAGTTGCTTATGGTGACAGATTTCAAAAGTAAATTAATGCTCACCCATGGACTAAGTGGAGCCTGGATTTATTCACTTGGTCAGAGTATATTCAGGTTTTCCATTCTTTCTTAAATGTAGAACTGCTGTAGAGGAATATATAGGGGTAGGAAACTTAACATTGTAATTCTTTATCGCAAGCACATGACATTAAATATGCATTTGCATCTGTTTTTTTATATTTTGCATGGTGACTATGCATATGACTGGCATTCAGAATTGGCTGGTGCAGTCAACAATGGTTTTGCTGTTGGTAGGGTACATGAGCACAAAAAATAGCATTGCTCTTCACTTCCACTTTAATATACATTGGGTGTAAAAGATTACTTGTTATATTTCCATTTTGGAAATTTGTTTCCCCAATGACAGATGATGGGTAAGTGTACAGACTTGTTAGTGCTTGTTTTGATTTTATCTAAGTCTTATTAAGGGCTGTCATGGGCTTTGAAAACCTTGGAGTATCTGCTGTCTTTATGTCATCAAACTGAGAAATCATTCTTAACTGTAGTTCCATCAAGAATAAAATATCTTAAAACAAATATAACAGGTTTCTTTAGTGTTTTGCCTCCTTTTGGCTGATCTTTCCTGGAACACAGAGCAGTTTAGCACGAATGTGTTTCCTCCTTCTATTGATCCAATTTGTTTTGTTACTATTTGTTTTTTTTTCAAGAGAGAGCCCTAACTCAGGTGTAGCCAACACAAATGTAGGAAGGTCTCAACAATGCAATGTAAGATACAGTAAAACTCAAGAATAGCAAGCAGTGTGGATTCATACCCACTGTTAAAATGCAGATGCATTCAAGTAAGGCTTATGGTAAAACGCTGACATTACCTAATCTATGTTGTATCAAAAACTTCAATATCTTCAATTCTTTCATCTTTAGGAGTTCAAACTATGTAGATGGACATGACATGATTATTGCTTTTCAAAGTTCATGAACTTTTTTACTTCTGTAAAATGTAAGTTATTCTTCTGAAACCAAATGATTTTGTCTATATTTGCAGCTGTCAGAGAAGAGAATCTGGTTCTAACTTGTTACAAGAGCAATTGAATTAAAGGGAGGTTTTGTTCCAGAAGCAGCTGCTGAAGGGTCAATAGAGCTTTTGAGGAGAGAAAAAAAAATTAAATTGTCAGGAAAACAGAAATTAGTAAAATCCTGAAATATATTAAATTGTCTGACTCTTACCATGCCATCCATTTCAATGCATTTTGAACCAAATTTTGTGAATAGTGAAGTTAGTTGACCAATTTGAACTGGAAAGAAAACTGTTTGAAAATTATTCGTCTTTTCTTTAAGAAATAGCTTACCTGTGGAAAGTGTACTTTATGTTTCCACCATTACTAAGAGTCCATTACTCTTCCCTCTCTCTCACATGCCAATTTCCCATTGTGGATTTCATACTGGTTGAGAGAAAGAGTTCATTGAAAGAATTATTTTTTTCCAAATCTTTCAGAAATTTATTTCTGCAGAATCCAACAGATTAAAGGAGTCAGAGCTGAGAGCAAGCACTCAGTCATAGTGTCAACAGCCCAAGTCTCCCTGCCAGGAAAGGAAAAGCCTGTAAGCTCACAATCTGAACAGGTTTTTTTTCAGTTGAGAGGAAATCTCTGGCAGACGCTCACTGCAGCTGTAGTTTTATTGACAGTAATGATATTTCTGTTTTCAAATGGCAGAAAATATGTTTGTTACTTTCAGATTTGTCTGCCTTCGGGTCAGAGGTCTTTTCTCGCCTTTCATAAATTATGGAAAAAATACAAATTAACTTGTCTAAAAATTAGACCTACAGATTATCTTCAACGTTTGAGTAACAAGTTTATCCTTACCAGAAGTTGATCCTGAAACATTCTGCACAAACATTTTATATTTATGGGTAAAATCATTCTGTACTTTTCACTATTCATTTCCTATCTGATTATTGCAATAAAACATAGCCACTATGGTGTTTAGTTGTCATGCCTCATAGTGTGACATTTTTAGTGAAACAATATAAATTTTACCAGCTGATACAACATAATTTTTTATTCCAAATATCAACATAAACATATAATTTCCTTGAAAAGGGAAAAATAAATGATTGTAAGCTCATTTTAGAGAGGTTTGAAGCATAATTAAATTGTTACCTAATCTCATGAAGCAGGAGTTAACTGAGAATCTCTAGTTTAGAGTCTACTGCCTGAAATCCAACAATATGCATACAACAATCCGTTCATCCATCCATCCATTTTCTTTTTTGCTTTACAGTGTACTAAATAGTGTCTTATTCACAAAAATATGGGAACAAATTAAACTGGAGAAAGAGAAAAAAAATGAAAGGATAATGGTAAGGACAGAGTTACCACAAAGACTTTTGAAGTCCATTAGGATTACTTCTTTCCAGGTGTTTGTCTAAACTGTCTCAGCAGTCCTGCTATGCTGGAGATTCCCATCACCTTCTCAGGCTGTTCCAGTGCTTCATTACTTTCAATGTTTGAAATTCTTACAATGTCTGTATTGCAAATTAAGTAAATTATTTCTTTTTTGTTCTTCTATGTGTGTTTAAAACTGTCATTTCATGTTTGGACAACAGCTTTAACAGCTGAAGGCAGTTATCATCTCTCCCCTCTGTCTTGTAGTAAGCTTGTTCTGAAGAGGATATCATGAAGTGACAAACAGCTACCAAGGAGGAATACTGTTCTTAAAAGATAAAAATATGCTAAGATGCTAAGAATGAATAGGTTAATATATTAAAAGGGTAAAACATTTTAAAAATATATCTTCAATCGCAGTGGTCTGTAATGCCAGTGAAAATCATCTGATGTATTTATAAGTTCTACTGCTGCACTAAATTCTAAAAATCTAGAATTTTAAGATAGTTGAGTAATTTAGATAATCCCCAAACCTTTATAGCTGCAAAGAGATGGAATATTTACGCTGTTCATCACTGTTAAAGAGGACTAATATTTTTAAAGAAAGTGTAAAGTGACAGATTTATACAGGAGACAATGAATTCAGGCTTAGTTGCATTATTTGAGAATCATTCCTTCTGTGGCTAAATTAAGAATAAGAGGTGGTCTGCAGACAATTCACATTCTAATTTTACTAACCATTAAAGTAATAAGTATTTGACTATTTGTTGCTAATTTTATATTTTAAGCCAAAACCCTATCATTATGACAAACATTTGGAACTCTGAGGCTGGATTCATATAAATCCCATACAGGTATAATTTTATAATTGTAGATTTATATGGGGGAAAGTAAAAATAAAAACTGAGTTCTTAATATCACCCTATAATATCATATAATATTGAAATGGAATCCTTTGCTGAAAGGATTCCTTTGCAGAAATAATTTCCAAAAGTGTATAAAGTCATGATGAACTGGTATAATAAAAGCAGAAATCTCCAGTTTTAAGGTCATAACATCACCAGAACAAGAACAAATATTTTTGAGGTAGGAAATACAGCTAACTTGAACTCAGTGTTTTATCTTTGCAGCTTAATTTACACTAGAAATGAAGCCAAATGGAGCAATCTAGCTATAATTTACACAAAGAAGGGAACACTATAATTCTGAACTTCTAGTTCCTCAGAAATATTTTGTTTTCAGTTGGTGCTGTAATGCTGAATTTCCCAGCCTATGCTGATTTATTCCTAGTGTGATCTGACACTGAGAATTACTAGAAGGATTCCTTCGATTAGAGTCCCCCAGGTCACAGCTTGTTTCATTGCACACTACTGCTTTTATTTAACTTCGACCTTTTTGCACAGCAGGTTTTTGTAGTAGGAACAAAACCTCACAAACTGCAAAGAGTAAGCCTCCCTGAAATTTGCAATCACATTGTCACAGTGAGGGCGAAAAAGGGACAGGAAAATGAGAGAATTTGCTGTTAAGAGGTAGCCGAATACTGCTCCATTTGAAACAATAGGAATTATTCTTATTTACCATTAGATGGCATACATACAGTATAAAATACATGATTAAACAGAATTCCAGTGTACTAAATGAAAGGTTAATCATCCTGTCGTATAAAAAATGCACACTGAAGTCTCCTAATAATACTTTTTTTCCACTCAAAGTTATGTCTAAAGAATTTCAGAATCTCTAAATTGAATACTTTTAAATAACAGGCCAAATAAATCTGTGCTACTAAAAGAAGTTCTGTGCCTGCTAACATTGTCACACTGCTGTGTATTCAGCTCCTGCAGCATTCTTTTACATTTGCTCAGTTCAGCAAAGATTTGCCATTGCCTCAAGTTCTGGAACAGACTCGCAATATTCTCCACTCCTTTCCAGTTGGTGTCTGAGAAAAGGAATAAAAAAATACATTTCTGTATCAGTAGCCTACAACAAATAAGTTAAATCAATACCTATGTATTTTACTTCAAAAAAGAAATGCCTATAATTCTTCTCCCACTGAGAGTGCGGTTCTAAATTTGTAAGTGCTTTAAGACAAACTGTCAAACCAATGTAGTAGTTACTGTGGCAAGGTGACCTGCTAAGCATAAGGAAGGTACTGCTCTAAACCGAGTGAGAACTTTACACATATTTTATGGCCATCACATTGTAAGATGTATATTGCCATGGTTTATGTTATGACGCACTCTTCCTGTCTGGGTCAGAAAAGAGGGGATACTGCTCAAGAGTGCAGTTTAGACAGAAATTTACTTCATAGTGGCAAATTGTTCACAAAAAAAAGTCCCATTGAATTTGTGGGGAATTTGTGAGTGTAATAAGAGAACTTTTGGGCTTGTATGTCCAGAGGCTTATGTATAGGGGATAAAAATAGATATATTCTCTCTTATAATCTTATTCTCTCCTGCCTCTTAGTTGGTGGTCAGATCATCCTGACTCGTCTGATAACATCTTAATAGGAGATGTCTGATGCACAAAATGTCAGGATCGCTTAAAGTTGTCTCTAAACTGTTTCTTCCCTTATTTGTCATGGAATGGAATTTGCTGAAAGTTAAGACAGTATCTCAGCACATTCCCATAGAGATGCAAGCAGCAAACTACATGACTTACTGATGTTAAACAAGTTGGCTAGTGTGATATATTGCATAGTGCCAAGTTCTAGTACTGTTTTGTTTAGTCCAAAGAAGCCCTTTCAATTAAGAGTACAGTGGATCTGAGAAATAAACATGGTCTCTAATAGCCTGACAGTGACACAGTGAAGCACATTCTGGACAGAAAAATACAAGCCTGAAATATTTTAGAATAAAAATGTGGGCATATTAGGAAGGAATAGATACCAGATTGACCAACATGTCTCGTTGCTTGGTTTGGAGAGTAATTTTTCTGAATCAACCATCATTTTGTTTGATTTATGTCACCCAAATGAGGATGTTAATACACATGACTTTGGGCATTTCTGAGGCACCTGAACTTCTCTATTGTAGCCTGAAAAAGTCACAAGTGCAGCAGTTGTTGCACTTGCTAAGTAATGAATTAAGGGAATCCTTCTAAGTGTAGGACTACTAGAAAAGAGATTGTAGAGGGCTTCAATGAATAGGAAGACTAGAAATATTTTGTAATTTTTATTAGATCTTGTTGCAAGGAAAATTTACTTAATTCATGTGTTTAAATTAGATCATTATCAAAGCAGTTTGTGGATTTACTAATGGCATGTAATTAGCCAGTGAATAGTGTCCAGTAGAGAAAAAGCTCTGCCTGATCCAGGCATAGGTTGGAGTGCTGAATGCAGCTTGTGCCAGTGTCAATCCAAGTTTTGACTGCTGTTATTTTGGTAAAAGATCTCTCTCCCCCATTACAAATGTCTACACTTTTATGCTTCTTTTCAAGTTGACTCTTCCTGTTGTTCAAAAGTATTTGTGATTCTCCTCTTTACCATGATCTGTTTGAAGACAAATGCTGTTCCAGGCAGTATTGAGAATTTGAGTTTACTTGCACTGGGGTGCTCCATGTCTTAACAAGTGCTGATGTCCAGGCCACTTGCAAAAGATCGGCTCTGCAATCACCTACCACAAAGTTTCTAGCTAGTAGATAATTGTGATGTCTTTTAACCAAATATTATAATCAGTGCTCCTTTCAGAGTTACCTTGGACTTCTCATAGACATATGTAGTGTTTGTTTCTCTTCAGGACAGATGAAGGTCTTGTCAATCATGTCAAACTTGATTAAAAAGTGGGAGTCAAACATTCATAGTATAATTTTAAAAATTGCTTACATAGACAAGGATGTTATTACTTACATCATTGCATGTGTTTATATTAAATCAAGAGAAAACTGGAATTTTTAACTCCTAGGAAATAGTTGTAATTTTTTTTTAAAAAATCCTAGTTTAGAGCAAAAGATTGGAAATATGCTTTCTTTTTCTTTATTCTCTTTTAGGTGCCATAGAGAGAATGATTGCCGTTTATGAAAGGGTGAAGAGAAGAGGAAAAGTTTATTTATTTTCTCTTATCAGGTCCCATCTGGGCACACTGCTTTAAGGCTTGAGGGCCTAGCATATGAAAAGCTGAAGAGTCCTTGCTTTCTGGGAAGATCTTGGGAGCCTGTGCTGTGGAAGAATACTGACAACTTAATTACAGGAGCACACTTGATAAGCTGCTAAAATGCTGGGGAGCTTCAGTGATTTTTTTGCATCATAAATTGAATTTCTGATGCAGGAGGAAAACATCAATGGTCATGAGTTTCCTGTTTAGCTGAGTTTGTACTATAATCCTTAGCATGTTCATCTCACTGCACTTACAAATTGTGTTTTCTTGGAGGAGCTGGAGACATTGAAATAGAATGGGAACTTTACATTTGTGTCTCATTACTTAAAAGACAGACAAAACAGATTCTGGGCTAATACTTGGTCATAGCTGAGCGCATAAAAGCACAGAGACTTTGGAAGATGAATGCGAATGGGCCCCAAATCTTCAGAGGGATGTGAAGCACTACAAGTATGAATGGGCACCACTGTAAAGAGTCTGGCACCAGCTGCTTGGCAGCCACCTTTAAGATAATTAAATGCATTAATGAGATCCCCTCTTCGTCCTCTCTTCTCTAGACTAAACAAGCCCAACTCCTGCAATCTCTTCTCATAAGAGAGATGCTCCAGATCCCTCATCATCTTTGTGGCCTCCGCTGAACTCCCTCCAGTAGCTCCTTGTCTTTCTTGAACGGTGGTGACCTGAATTGAACACAATGCTCCATATGTGGCCTCACTGAGGCTGAGTAGAGGGGAAGGATCAGCTCCCTTGACCTGCTGGCCACACTCTTCCCAGTGCATCCGAGGATTGGCCCTCCTGGAGTCAAGGTCACAATGCTGACACATAATCAACTTGTCATCCATCAGTACTCCAGGTTCCTCTCAGCAGAACTGCTCTCTAGTAGATCAGTCCCCAACCTGGGACTGGGTACTTGGGGTTATTCTTGCCCAGGTACAGGATCCTACACTTGCCTTTGTTAAACCTCATTAAGTTTCTCTCTACCCAACTCTCCAGCCTATCAAGGTCACACTGAATGACAGCACAGCCTTCAGGTGTAGCAGCCACTCCCCCCAGTTCCATATCATCAGCAAACTTGCTGAGGGTGCATTCTACCCATTCATCCAGGTTGTTGATAAATGCATTTGATTTTATAAATTGCACTGACTAAAATGCACTTTTCTGGCTGTATTTCCCACTTTAGAGACATCCACGTACCTTGGTTTTGTGATAGACCTTCTGGGTAGCTGCTCAAGAAAATATAATGGATGAGAAGATCCCCGATTTGTATTATTTCCCCTTCTTCCCACTGGTAAATTTGGCAGTAAACTAAGTATTCCCATCCTATCTTATATGAACCATATTTAACAGAAAATGCCTTTTTTTTTCCCCCAAGCTGGCTTCACTTCACTGAAATGTATTTTTGTTTACTTGTGGGAAGAAAGAGAAACAAGGATACTATTTATTTATTTATGGTTGGTACACTTACTCTGATCACTGCAATTACAGAAACAGATAAAAGGATTCTGGGTTGGTCTGATGTTAATGTGGGCTGCTTTAACACCTCCTGATAATTAGAATTCCAGTTTCCAAGTGTCTAGTATGCTTTATATCCTCAACATCTTGGCTACACTCTTAGCCCAGTGCACGCTCTCCTTGGAAAAATAAGGATAGAGAAAACCACTGCTTCTAACAGTAACCGGGGACAGGTCAATATTGAATCATTCAGGAAAGTACTTTTTCATTGAAATATGAAAATATTTTCTTCCAATATTTATTTAAAGTTGGATATTTTTTACTTGGACTAGAGTAAGGTCCTTGACACTGTCCCTCACAGCATCCTCATAGAGAAGATGTTGATACAACGTCCCCATGACCAAACGGTGAGGTGGACTGGAAACTGGCTGAATGGCTGGCCCAGAGGGTGGTGATCAGCGTTGCAATGTGAGTGAGACCAGTAACTAGTGGTATACTCCAGAGGTCAGCACTGACTTCAGCCCTGTTTTTTACCTTTATCAGGGATGCTGATGATTGGGCAGTGTACCCTCAGCAAGTCTACAGATGACACCAAACTGGAAGTAGTGGCTGATACACCAGAGGGTCATGTTGCTATACAGAGAAACCTTGACAGGCTGGACAAAGGGACCAACAAGAGTCTCATGAAGTTCAACAAGGAGAAGTACAAAGCTCTCGTGTGGAGAGGGACAACCAATATGTGCTGAGAGCCATCCAGCTGGAAAGCAGCTTGTCAGAAAAGGAACTAGGGGTCCTGGAGGGCACCAAGATAAACAGGAGCCATCAGTGTGTCTTTCTGGCAAGAAAGACTAACAATATCTTGAACTGCATTAGAAAGAGTGCTGCCACAGGCTGAGGGAGGTATCCCTTTACTCAGCACTGCTGAGGCCACATCTGGAATACTGTGTCCAGTTCTGGGCTCCCCAGTATGATAGAGAAATGGGTATACTGGAGAGAATTCAGTGAAGGGCAATGATGGTTAAGGGACTGGGGCATTTCTTCTAGCAGATGGACTGAGAGACGGACTGGGACTGTTGCTGGGACTGTTCAGCCTGGAGAAAAGAAGTCTCAGGGAACCTTATTAATTGTGAGCAAATACTTGAAGGGAGGTGGCAAACAGAACAGAGCCAGACTCTGCAGTGGTGCCCCAGTGACAAGACCAGAGGCCATGGGCACAAAGTGAAACACAGGAGGGTCCATCTGAACACCAGGAAAGACTTGTTTACTTTAAGGGTGACCAAACACTGGCACAGGTTGCCTGGAGGCCTTGTGGAATCTCCATTCTTGAAGACATTTAAAAACTATCTGGACGTGGTTCTGGATGACTAGCTCTAGGTAGCCCTGTTTGTGTAGGTGCTTGGACCAGATACCTTCAGAGGTCTCTGTCAATCTCATTCTATGATTATGTGATTCTGTGAAATGATGCTTTGCAACTTTCATTATTGCAAGACCTAGTGGCCAGAAACCGAGCTAGGAGTTCGGGTAGCACATGAGTCCCTTCCCTTCCCTTCCCTTCCCTTCCCTTCCCTTC
>JAWWMP010000041.1:18380827-18412258 GCA_035047865.1 Dendrocincla tyrannina | reverse complement strand
AGCAGTAGGAATTGCATCCATAAAAAGAAACAAAAATAAGGGACACTTCACTCCTACATGAAATTACATTTTGATCTCCCTGATTCATGTACTTGAGATCATTGTACCTCTAGTGGATTTTTTTGTTGTTGTTCATAGATTGCAAATGAACAGAAACTGAACAAATACCAAAGATTAATATATTGTGTGAAAATATATTTTCTAAGGGGATGTCTCTAAGGGAAATACTGGATTGTTTTTAACCAGGCAGGCTGCTAAGAAGTATAATCAATCTATATACCCAAACCTGCAGGGGAATAAAGCAAGATCCAACAATAGATCCAAAAGTGTTTTCATATTTTCAGTGTCTCAGCTGGAAATCCACCCATGCAACAGAGAAAAGCAATTAAACCCATTCTCATTAAAATGTTCACACTATTTCATGTTGTACTGATTTTGATTAAAAACAATCTACTCATAGTTTAAATGCTTATAGATCAATGGAGTTTTAAATCAGAAAGTTACTGTCTCTGCAGGTAACAATGGGTCCAACTGCATATATATATATGTGCAGCTGACAGACACACATAGTTCCCAACAGCAGCATTGACTGAATTTTTCTTCATTTTTCTATCAAGGCATTGTAAATCTCTTATGGCAATTAGGACAAAAATAACTAGGAATTAAGAATTTTCCAGCTAATCTCTTATTTAAGTTATGTAGAAGTTAATTGAGTTGGTTTCATTGTGCCAAAAACAGTACCATGCCAGCAAACAACTGTTGATATAAACCTTCACCTTGTGGAGGCAATTTCTGTTTCTCATAAAATATTGCTGTTGAAGCCTCATTGTCACTGTCACCTACTAAACCCCAAATGCCAGAATGTAAACTCCCCCTTTTCTGTGACTCTGTGTCATGGTGTGTCTAGTTCAATATAGTTCTCTGTACAAAGGACACAACTCCTGATCTGAACAGAATTCTTGAGTACACTAACAGAAGTTATTAACCTGTATCCTCCAGCACTAGCTTGTGTCTTGGAAGGGGTCATTCATTCTGCCTCTCCAGCCTCTAGGAGGGATCATCTGCAGAACTCAAATTTTATAGGGAACTTCACCTCCAGGCATAAGGATCTTGACTAGTTTACAGATCAAAAACCCAACAGCCTGTTTTGAATTTGCTTAAGCTGACATATTGACAACTCCTAAATAAAGCAGGTCAGGACTTGTTTTTTAGCTCTGAGGTTGTGTCCTTTCTCACATTGGTCAGACTCTGCCCCTTCCTAAACACAAATCTTTAGGAATAGTCTCTGACGTGTGCAGCACATTCAAACAATGTCCAAACATAACTGGAAAGAGCAATAGTTTATATAAGTCAAATCTGTGTTAGGGACTGTGCTGATATTTAACCACTGTGGAGGTTTGTGAGCTATGGACTGTTTACCAGTAGGTAGCCACAGAGCCTACGCTCAGTTCTGCTGCTATTTAAATACATGTCTGTGTGAATGGGCACCTATGTGGTCCTGCTCCCAACATGCTTAAATAATGAGAGTTCAAGCAGAGCTCCAGAGACCTCAGCTAGACAAAGCCTCTATGTACTGCACTCCACACAACTTTTTTCTGCTCAAAGCATGTCTCACCATGGTGAGTAAAGAGGATTAATTTTTGTGGTAGAGCAAAGAGAAACTTTAGACTTGGAAAAAAATTAGTGATGAGAGAATCTTGTGTCAGCAAAACCAAGTGAAAACAAAACTGCATTATGCTCAGTGGTATTAATGCAGACATAACAGTGAGGGCACAGTAACAAATTTCACTCCAACTTTGACCCTGTTAGTTAGCATGGACCTGAAAATTAAAGAATTTAACAGTCTCTCAGTGCAAGGACCAGAGCAAAAATAAAATAAACCAAAACTACAGACTTTCTATATTTGCTTCATAAGAAGTGCCAGTAAAGACACTGGAATCCTAAAGAGGTTCCCTCAGTTGAAAATATGCTAGTTAGTTCCTGGCCTGCAGGGGCATCCTGTCACTTGGCCAGATGGGGTGATTGTGCCCATTGTCCTTCTGAATCATAAAAAAAGTTAATCAATGCTTGCATCATCTAATTACTACAAGACAATTAGAAATAATTGAAACAATATATACAGAAATATCCTTCTTTGTTTTACTTATTCCAGTGATGTACATGTATTTAGCTGGTTGTTAAGCAGTTAGAGAAACCAGCAAGGTGATGGAAGGGGTCACCATAGTGAAGCTCCTCAGAAGTATAAATGGAAAAAAGTGGCAAATCTAGTCTGAAGGTCTCTTTTTCTACCCTTCTCCAACAGATCATCTGTCAGCTTGCCTTCTGCCTGTATTTTGGTTTTAAACTGATATATACAGGGAGCAAGTATATATATTTGGGTATCTCTACTCTGATAAGACTTAAGAAAAGAAGCTGTAGCTCACAAAAGCTTATAAACTAAAAATCAGGGCTGATGGGAACAAAACAGAGGTGATGTGGACATCATCAGTGATGAGAGAAATAAGATGGGACAACTTCAGTTATAGACATCCCTATCTGTGCTACATGTGCTGTGTGTTCTAATATCTCTTATTCAGTCTTCCTGGCACCAAAGGCGGTGTTTGCAGGAGAGTAACAGAAGCAGAAGTGGCAGCAGGTGGTGTCCTCCACATAGCATATTTTAGAAATTGCCTAAATGAAGTTCTGGGTGTGATGTTGGGTAGCAACAGCTACCAGGTTTGAAGTGAGGTAAACAACAAGTTGAAGAATGTGAGTCTAAAAAATTTTGCACTGCTTATGAGTGACAAATTAGCAGTATAAAAACTCCCCCATGAAACAACAAAACAACCCAAACCTGATAAAACTCAGTTTGGAAAGAATTTTCTCTGCCTTCCTTGGTCCAACAATTTGGCATTTTGCACTAAACTGAAGAGTCAAGCAATTTATGACATCTAAAGTGCTTTATTTGCTTGCTTATTTTTTTGCCTTTTTTTTTTAATTGTCCTTGGACCAGTTATTTACCTGATTATTTCTATAAGCTGAGCTAGAAGATGTTAAATATACAGGAAGAAAATTGGCCATCAGAACCTGCAAGGACTGCCTCCTTAGGAAATAACACAACACGGCACCATTCTTGGAAGACACCTAGTCCTGTATAACCTAGATTACAATTGAGTATGCAAAGCCTGCTTTTTCCCCCAGTGATCCATAGTGAATTAAATGCCAGACTCAATGCTGGTGCTTAGGGCCTGCAGTGAAAGTGGGCTTATTCTTCTTGCAAGTCTATGCAGTAGCTGGGAATTTTCCAGATAAAGTTAACATTAAAAAATTATGAATGCCATTTCCTTAGAAAGTGAGGAGAATGTGCATTTTCAAGAAAGAACAATGCAGTTTGCTGAATTTAAAAGCACTTAATGAAAAGTAGAGATTTTTAAAATAACTTCTCTGTTAACAAGTATTGCAAAGCAGTAGGAGCAGATGTGAATATGAAATAGTGATGAGGAACTATTTTACAAATATACATTTCATGCTTTTTCCTGTATTCATGCTTACTATATTCTGCTCCATTGGACTGAATGACCCCTGGTGACTACACGGCACTTGGTTTGCTCCTGGATCACACATTCAAGCTTAATGTTGTTCCGTAGATTCAAGCTCAAGCTCCCAGAGCTCTGATATGTAACCAATGTCCAGGTAACTGTCAAAAGTGCACTCCTTGCCTGAACCAAAACACTTCTGTTGATGTGTCCAAAGCTACCTTTTAGGTTAGGTTAACCTGGCCTTAGTTACCAGCTGCAGAACCTGAAGCAGTTCACAGTTCAGTGTCAGAAACTAGAATACTTTGTTTAACACTACTTCTCAGAAGCAATATTTTAGATAATGAAGCCCACTTTCTATAATTTGCAACTTGATTTTTCCCCCCCTCTTCCCATATAATGACTTTATGGGGCACATACTACAGGGAACCCCAAAACAAAAATGTACTTTGCAGATGGATTTTATCCAAGATAAGGATTATGTAAACGAGAAGATTTTTCTCAGACATGTATGTTACATCTCATATGTGCTATCCTGATTTTTGGATAAATAGGGTCATGTTTAAAATTATCTAGCCAAAGTTATTGTAAAGTTTACAATTAAAACTAAATAGTAATTTGAACTTAGGCTAGCAATAAAACAAATTTAGAAAGGAAAAATGCAAAGGCAAGGCCTTAAAATACCTTGAAAATATTTTTTGCCCTGGATTAGCAAAACTTCATAACATCTTGTCTGTACTTCAAGTGACATAGAACCACCTCTTTAAATAGGGGAATTGAGAAAGTACTTTTTTCAGGTGTCTTCCAGCTCTACTTGGTTGAACTTAGATACATGGGTTTCTTCTGAGAACTTCAGATTCAGTTTTTATCAGAATAAAATTGATGACCTTTAAATAAGTTTAAAGTATTCAGTGAGGGTTTTTACAGGGTATTAAATATAATGTTCTAGTTTATATAGGGGTGTATGCTTGGTCTTTAATTCCACTGGAAGATGCAGCAAAATCTGACAAGCCAGAACTACACAGATGTAATTTAACAAATTATTCTGATTTTCATAGAGATAAGTATTTAACTATTGAGTATTTTAACAATGCCCAGGTGTTGTACTTAGTTTCATGTGTATGTAAGCCAGAATCATGCATAGGTTTCACAAAGCACTATATGTGGTCCATATGGATATAATGTACATGTTTTTTGTACCTATACAATGATCACCTACCATAAGATAGCTCTCATTCAGTTCCCTCTGGAGTGCATGAAATGTTGACAAAGGAAGCAGCATGTGCTGAACATTAATTGGCATCAGACAAACTCATTATTCTCTGAAAGGTGTTGTTCATCAATAGGGAAGCATCTGCATTGTATTTACACAAGTAACGGTCGGTTTCTCTTTTAATACTGTGTGGATCCTTGACAAAATAGCAAGATATTCCTAATATAACCACTCCAATTGTAATTCCCATTTAATAAATCAGGCAGTAAAGATGTATGAATGTGAGTTAAAGATTAATTTAATTTTCTGATGGTCAAATGAGTTTCTGCCAAAAACAGTATGGGAAAAATGTAATAAAACATAAGAATGTTTGCTTTGGTGAAGTGAGAAGTCCTTCTAGGTCAGAAACCTATCTTTGGTTGTGACAACCCATACAAATTTTAGGAGCGAATATAAGACCAAGGCAGTTCCTCTTTCAGCTTTTGCTATTCGGAAGCTCAGAGGTTTCTTTAGCCAAGGTGGTATCTATGGTACCATATTTAATAGTCTGTGATACGTGTTCCATAACCTTTCCAACTTTGCCTGCATACGCTTTGTGATATGAATGAGAACCTAACCTTTTGGTGTTTTCAGTTTTCTAGAAAATTTCTTTTACTTTGCATAATTGTCTGCAAATTCAACTATATCTACTCCTGTATTATTTTTTGAGCAAAATGCCCTTGTGCCTAGTCTTATGGATCTTATTGTGTAAATAAAATGCTTGTTCAAATTTTGTCTGGTTGGCTTCAGTTCTGTCCTTTCCTCTATTGCTGATCCACAGTCACTTCAAACTCAATCAACTCTTATCTAGATAACCTATGAATTATTCCACTTTTTCCTCATACATTTTCTCATGTCTGGTCTTCCTTGGCATCAGAAACCCATTAACCTAACTGTACAGCTACTCTCAGTTTGGAATTGTCAGTGAGGATTTCTCATCTAGAATTAGTATAGTTTGATAGTAAATAGTTTGGTAGTAGAGAATTCTTCCTGTTAAGTATGCTTAGTTTTGTTTTCATCCTCAAAGTATGGATTCCTTTAATAGTAAATTTTAAAATTAAACTTTTTTCTGAGCTTTTATAATTAATTGATAGTGAGAAAAGAATTTATCACCACATTTTTTGGGAATACAAAATGACTCTTTTTTTAACCAGTTTCAGTATGGACAATTTCTACTTTAATTTCATGCCAGACATGGGCAGACATGGTGCAAATCATATAAGAGGGTCGTGTTGACATTTATTGACATCCTAGTTTATTGGACAGTTGGAAGAAAAATGTTGCTACTGAAAAAATACTCCACACTTGGCTAACACCCTTTTTGTTTTTTCTCTGAGAAATTATATATGACATCTAATGTTCAGGTCTATTGATTAGTTAAAACTATTCTAAAGTTCACTTTTACTGTTAAAATCATGTAAACCCTGTTACACTTCATGAGTTTCTGTCCATTTTTACAAAATATCCAATGGTTCCTGAGGAGAAAAAAAACCGAAGAACCTTTCAGAACATTTGCTTTTATTGTTCTGATGCTCAAAAAACTATTCATAGAAATTTTCTGAAGAGGAAGCAGTAGAGAAAAGTGAAAAATCCCTGTCAATGTGCATTACTTACTGTGACTGTACAGTGCTAATGAAACAAGTTAGATACTGACAAATATTACAGATGCAATGATGAGCTACATGGCAGAGTTCACACTGTAAAAAGCATTTCTTAATTAGCAATATGGGTACACTAACTGCACTTGATGGGCTTGGCATGTTTACATTTGCTTAGTGTTAAAAGGAGTGGATTGTCACTTACTACTAGTGACTGTATCACAGCTTCACAGTGGATCCTCATTTCACTGGAAATCTCTAATACCTGAATTTCTAAACAAAATAGCACCTATGGCCAATCATTTCCACACCACTTAACAGGAAAAGTAGTTTATTTCATTTAAGTTTGGAGTGCTAATATGAAATAACTAACATAACAGTTTTCAAAATTCAGGTATATCCTTTTGAAACAAAAAAAAAATGCAAGGTGGTCTTGGGAAGTGTTTTTTGGTCTTACACACATACACCCTAGAGTCATGACTTGATGTTAGTATAATACTGTATCTTGTCTCCAGTCAATACTGACACTATGAAAAGAAGTATTTTGTCCTAGACTTGCAGGAACAATGACTACGTGTAGGAGATGTTCTTTAATTAGGTCATAACTTTGTCAGTCTAATGTCCCTGGGGATCACCTCCTAGTGTTGCTTAGAATATAAGTCTTTGTTTCTATCTTGCACATTTCCATCTCCTAGCAGGAGGGGGCTGGGCAGCTGTCACTCTTCGCGACTCCAAACCCAATTTCGGTTCTTTATTTTGACCTCTACACTCTTCCCATCTATAGAGGTTAAGAGGTGACAGAAAAAAAAAGTTATTATTTAATTTTTCTGTGGGAAGTGGGAAGTGTTGCTGCATACTGTTATCTTGCCTGAATATTAATGAGTTATTAGAAAGAATTGCTGCTTTAACCCAAACTTACCTGTTTTAATGCATGTAATTAAATAATGAATATTTAATGGGAATAGTTAATAGTTAATGGGAATTAAACTACGACAAAAAAACCTGGGGTTTTTATCAGGATAAATTACAGATGGCGACTTCTGCTGGTCTCCATTACTTCTTTTGATGCTTCTAAAATTACCTTTGACAAGAGTGCTGATTAGAAAAGTTTTTTGCACAATTTTTAATGGAATCTAAGAATCAGAGAATTCAAGACTTCAAAGAATTATCCTTAGAGATTTCTTCTTCCATATATCTACTCTTCAGGAAAATTCAATACAAGTCAAAATGTCTAATCCTAGAGGAATGTACGGGTCCAATTCCTTCTTAGATGTGACTAGAGGGCAAATGACTGGTTTAGAGTTTGAGGAGGCTTTTCTTTTTTCTTACTGCAACGTATTAGAGTAAGTGATCTTCAAAAGGCTCATTGCTGGAATGCAAGGAAGAAGAATATTTTGTGACCATACCTACTCTTGCTTTGAATTTTTTTGCTAGTGTGTGCATTTCTATGAAATGGAAATATAGGGCGGGCATTGAAAAACTCTTTGTGGAAGAGAAGAAAAATATATTTACTTGTATAGTTTGAATTTTGGGGTCAGAAGCCTTGAAGGTCTTTTGCAAACAGGAAGGTTGTTGATGATCGTATCTGGTTTTAGTGGTGGTCATGAGTTTTGTCACAAACTCTTGTATTCATGCTACAAAGCAAAACTGTATTTGTATAAAAACATAATTTTAGTTTGACTGTTACATGCTTCTCTATGGACTGTGGGTTTTAATAATGTCTCTTTTCTCCTTGAAACACAGAAAGAAATATAAAGTCATAGAGAAATTGAACAAAATGTTACATTTTGATTCTGTTGTGTTGAATTTTGCCCAGAAGTTCATATGAATTCTCTATCAATCAACTCAGTTTGAAGAATATAGCAAGTATTTTTTAAAATGGGAATTTTTTTCTAAAGACAGTATAATTACAGAAGAATACAAATTCTGACTTTATAAATTATTTCCTATTTATAATATTCAGTGAGGAGCCAGCGTGGGTAATTTTTATAAAAGATGAGAAATTCTGTGTCACTAAATTACAAGTTATATTGAATTTCCAAATTATAGCCTCTTCAGTTGATTGAAAACTTGATGAATTGAACTTTTGATAAAACTTTGTTTTTCCTGTGAAAATGCTTTTTTATAGAGCTCATATAATGGAATTCTGATATTGGATTGTTTGGACACTCAAGAAAACAAATCCTGATGGTTATGGGCAGGATGGTCACCTCTGTTGTTGCAAAATATATTATTTCAGGCACATATGCATTATTCGTCTGTGATGACCTTCACTGAGTCATGCCAAATCAAGAGATGCTTTTCCCTCTCAGTGGCATCAGAAAATCATAGAATCATAGGATGGTTTGGGTTGGAAGGGACCATAAAGTTTCTCTAGTTTCAACCCACTACTAATTTTGCATTGAAGCTGCAAGGTTATACTGGAGAACATCAGTGGCCTGGGAAATTTTCACTGATAACTTTCAAACATGCTTGGTATTTATGTATCAACAGTGGTATTTGAACAAACAGCTCAGAAAAGTATGTGCTGCCCTTGCTGCCTGTATAGGAAGCCCTGTGCTGGCTAAGCTGATTCTCAGGAAGCAAGAGCACACTGCTGCCTTCTAATCCTGCTGACATTTAAGAGCCAGACTGTTGTGCACTTCCTGAGTGTAGAGAAACAGGAGAAGGAGTTTTGCCACATCACTTCCACTTCCAGGCATGTATAATTTGTGGTAACTCCCTTTTCCTATCTTCTCCTAAGGGGTAGAATGATGGACTTTATTCCACACAGAGAGTAACCTGCATACTTCACTCCAAATCTGTTCTGGATTTAAATAATAATAATTTTTAAAAGTCAACAAAAATGTACTTTCATTTAATTAGCTTTTTCTCATTACTTTTAGTGCTATAGAAAGCTCAGAAGAAAAGAGAAATCCCAGGGCCTGTATCTCCTAATTACACATCATAGGGAAGGCTTTGCTGAACCAGTGCTCTGCTGTCCTGGCAGAGCTCTTGTGGATTCAGCAACATGAACAACAGGGCCACTGACAGTCTTTCAAGCTCTTTAACGACCTCTGTCCCAGCATTTTCCATAGGCAATATTTTCCTGTTTACTTTGTGCAAGAGGCCAGACAGCAGTCTTTTATCATGCACATGCTGTCTTCTTCTTGCTGAATCTTAGGAGCTAAGAAGACTTGAAATAAAGGGTATTTCATCTACACAGCATAAGTAGGACTGGAGATTAAGATCTGAAAGTACAGTTTGAGCTGCATGTCTTCTACACCTGACTCTTTAGGGTAGAGATGATAACAAGGGTAGAGATAAGGCAAGTTAGGCTTGAGGCCCCAAAACCTTTGGTAAAACCTCTTAAAATGTATTTTCTCTTCTGCAAAGTGAAAAAGCAAAAAAGTCAAGCCATTGCTTTCCCTTTCTGGAGAAGAGAGCAGACAACGAGCGTAGCTGGAATATTCCCTTTCTGCAGTAGTATCTGACTTCCCACAATATCTTACCCATTCTATTCCCCTTCTTTTTCTTCTCCCCTTTTTCTCATCAGATTCTTCACATTCTTTCTCCCTTTCTTACAGGAAATTCAACATCTCCTTCTTCTTTACTGATGGAATAGCACCCATTCTGTTTTACCTCCCTCCACAGAATGTGTAGCGGCTGGAACTGCCACTGTCCCAGGAAGTCGTGAATTTACCAGGTGTAGTTAGACATATATACTGTCTTATTAGAGGATTTTCTGACTGGGACATAGGTTGAGACAGATCAAACAGTGTTCAGAGCCTCCGAGGTGCTGGAGAGACAAATGCATTGCTTTTAAGATCATGCACAGGCAAGTTATGTAGGCCTGTGCTAGACTGATGGCTAACTGATGTTTTAATGATGTTTTTGAGGGCTGAAGCCTGATACTGAGATTGCACTAAGGGACTTTAAAGGAGAAAAAAATGGTTAAATGTTCATGAATGTCTCTAGGATTCTTTTTTTTTTTCTTTTTGAGAGTGAATGTGTATTTCCAATGTAAAAATGCTAATTCAAACAAAAGTAGTACTGAGCATGCACTTTAAGAGTTGCAGTAGTTTATCCGCACACACAGACTAAGGACCTTGCATTTTGTTGCCTATCAAACATAAAGATATTACATGTTTTAAATAGTGGGTCTGCTCTGCCTCTAGGGACATTTCTCTTCATGTGTTGTTGCCTTTTTAACACTCAGATCATAGACTCTTGACAAATATATTTCTATTAAAAATTTGCAGAAAGCTAACCCTCCTCTAGATTGTTTCTCTTCCTCAGATATGCTGATTTTTCTAGGCCCTCTGTGAAAGACATCGGTAGGATTTTGACGTAGACTCAGAATATGCTTCCTATCAATAAAAGAGGGTATGTGTCCAGCTGGGTGTCTGGCTTCTCAAGCTTCAGGCTGATTCTTTACCTTCATTTTGATGTGTGATTAAGTTCATTGTGGGGGTTAGAGACTTTCCAGTTGCACATTTCAATCCAGCTAAACACAATCCGTGAAACAGAAACTGTGCTAAAAATAATGTTGGTTGTGTGGGGTTTTTTTGGTCTCTTTTTTTGCTGTTGTTTGTTTGGCTGTTTTTTTTTTTTCCAGGAGGAACAGAAATGGAATTATCTTACCCTCTGCTCCCATTCTTGCACAATGGAACAGTTGAAGTGGTAGTTCTTTTTTTTTCCAAAAAAACAGCTGACCTGTTGCTTACTGCACATTAATGATTGCTTAGAACCTTTGCTCCAGTCTTACCCAAGTAATGCAATGCTCATTCTTGTTATAAACCTAAAGCCACTTGAAGGCTACTTTACTGACCATTAGATATTGCAATGAGCTCTTGGACTTGATTTCGAGAGGCTGGACTTGTACCAGTTAGAAACAAACCTTACTCATCATTTTTACAGTGCTTCCAAAAAATAATGAAAGAACTTAATTATAAAGGCTTACTTTCTTTTCTTTGATTGAAGAAAATATTTTTAGAACAAAATATTTTTAGACAGTGCCATTTGGAATAGAACTGAGTGCTTTCTACTGATTTCCTCTGTATGTAAACTGATAAATATTTCAGCCTAAAATATGCTATACAAAAATATATATCTTCACACCAAATAACCTAGGACTTCATTCCTTGCAAACTGTTATTTTTTAAAAGAGTTATCATTTGGAAGAAAGATTGAATTGACAGTTTATCCACAGAAGTGCCTACTTTGTGTCTCTCAGTGACGCGAAATCTGATACATTGCTATTATATGACAGAATATATACATCCATAAGTGTGGTGTGGCAGCTTAAAAAACTTGAGACAAAAGCTTTTCTGATACTTCCTGGAATTTATTTGCATCATCTGAATAATTATATTGTTTCAAAAGAAGCCTGTGTGTACAATGTTATTCTTAAAATCCTGTTTATGGGCAAAAAGGAGGCACACCTGCATATAATGGAATGAAACAAATACAATAAATAAGTACAAATGAAATCTTAGTAGTCTAATTAAGGAAAAACTATTAGTTAAATTAGCCAAAAAATTCTTTGTAATTATTACCAAAAAATCCAAGGGAAAAAACCCCCAGTTACAGTTATGTGCATTCTTAGATTCTACCCCTCATCATGGTGTTATGCTCCTGATTCCCCTGCTGCTTTAGTCCTAAGGTTGCTGTTCCATCCCTGAAAAAAATATGTTACTCTTGTTACCAGTTTCTTCTTTCTCATTCTACAGTACACTTATAGTAATTTTAGATGTTTACTGATGGGCTTTCAGATCTTTTCTGTTTCTTCACTGTTCTGCAGCTGCACATTACACCTGAATTCACTATGAATGGCAGTATGGTGCTAGTTATGTCAGGTACTACGTGTTTATTTTCTTTGTTAATTAGAAACTAATTTTGTCCAGCTCCAGGTTTATATTTCTGTTAACTAACTACTGGGAAATTGGTTATAATCATGAGGTTTCCAGTGTCAAGCCCGCATCCCACTTCTTATCCCCTTATCTCCATTTTGTCAGATAAATGGCTAGGTAAATAGCTCACCAGCTTAAAGCAATTTTTTATGTCAAGTAAGGGTGCAAAAATTCTCTGTTGAAATGCTTGATACTCAGTTACCATTTTTAGCCCAATTTTCACTAGGTGCCAAAACAGTTGACTAGGTTTAAAATCATATAACTTTGACTTGGTTTTTCCTGCTCAGCAACACCAAGAATATTTTTGTGGGTTTTTACTACACAGTGAAATAGGAAAAGGAAACAACAATTAAACTTTTCATTTTGACACTTTCTCTATTCTTTTCTCTGTTGCATGAGCAAAAAAACCGTTGCAGACCGAAAAGCAGTTTGGGCTCTTCTCTGGGAACAGCTTGCTTAAGTGATTTTGGTCTGAATTCTTTAATTTCTGGAATATATCCGCTTATCTGGGCTTAGGTGTCTGCAGAACTACCTGTTCCTTTTGTTCACCTCCTCTTTTCTGCAACCGTTTTAATATGGTTTAATTTTGAGATGTTCCAATTACAAAAAAAGATTCAAAAAGGCACCTTAATAACCATAAAAAAGGATCTGTGTTTAACTGTGGTTTGCAACTGATTTCTTTTACTTGATAACTTCTTACAAGAAAGTATAAAATGAGGTTTCTCTATGACAAAGTAGGATCTTTATTTTTCCAAAAATCAAGCAGTCAAATAGCAGGAAAAAGTAAGAGATGAATAGGAAAGATAGGAAGGGAGGAGCTCCTATTTTTCTGCATGTATAGAGGTGATCTTCAGTTCCCCTTCCTCTTTAGTTTAATCAGTGTGCCTTTTACTTAAAATAAAGTCATATGGTTTGTGTGCTATAACTTAAATTCCATTTTAAGGTGGAATATATTTCCATGCCATCCAAAGTTTTCAGCTAATCTGATATATTTAGTTTGTTCCTTATAGAAAAACTATGACAACTTTTTTAATTATGAGAAGAGCCTGATGATTTTCACAGACACACTTATCAGAAGAGTGTTTTGGTTTGCTAACAAAGTTCTAATCTCCTCAGCATCAGAAAATCTTAAATTTCCAGTCAGTTCTCAGCTCAGTTACCCATACAGATGATTCATCTTACAACATGGTAATTTATTACCATAGTTATAAGTAAAAAATTGTCCTGTTCTTTTTCTACTAGAAACCAAGGGATAGCAGAGTAGCCCAGGGGACTGTCTCTTGTAGACCATGGACAAAAACAGCTAGTAACTCAATTATTTCTAGTCTGTTTGAAATGAAAAAAAGCCCTTTCCCTCAAGACAGGTAGACTTGAGTCCAGAGGAAAAGTTTGAAAAGCATGCTCTCAGATGGTTCTGTTCAATGAGGCATTTTGTTTCTGTTCTGCAGGGATCATGAAATGACAGGAGAATTCTGTTAAATTCCACACCAGAAATGTACTTTCAGGAAAATTAAAACCCAGTAGTAGTGACAACCTGGTTAGTGTTCATTGCTCAGTGGAACACAAGGAGCCATGGGGTAACTAATCAGGGAAGTTGCTCCTGAGGACCTGAGTGAAGCAACATGAAGGTCATACATGCAATCACCCTCCTACATTTCATCTGGATTTACAGCCCATTTTTAATAACTTTTAAGCTCCTTGGAAAAGGCCCCTATATGCTTATCATTTTAGTATAGGTCCTAGATTTAGTATTTTAAGGGACTTTTCAATTGTGTCAAGGGGAATAATTTAGAAAAGGTCTTTTTTTCCTTTTTGTTTGTGTTTTTTTTTTGTTTTGGTTTGGTTCTATTTTTTGTTTTGTTTTGTTTTGTTTACACTCTATGTTCAGGATATGATCTACAAGAATAAAACACTCACTATCTTGCCCTTCTGTATAATGAAATTTAGTAAAAGATCAATTAATCTCATTAAAGTAATATAAGTAATATACAGCAAGAATTGATTTCTTTCATAATGATTTTATAACACTGATTGAATACATTGGACTAGATGTGATAACTCCTGAGTAGTGTTTTCTTAACTCCTGATTAAGAGTCATGTGGAAAATCATTCATATAGCTAATGATAAACTAATTTACTCAGGAGGACAGAATGTTTGTAGCTAATTTATCAGTGACCTGCGATACAGTGTGAAAACAATTAATTAGTGGTGTGCAATGTGCAATGTACAGGAAAGGACTACAACTATTTTTAGATTCTTACTAATTTTCTGTGTTTAGAAATGTGTACCTCTTCAGTAGCTACTGAAAACATGTTTTATGGTGTGTCTGCGTGTTGCTTTTACACTCTCTCTTCTCTGTTTTTAATTATAGTACCATCATGTGAGTGTATCTGGAATTAGAACACTGTAGCTGTAGGCCAGCAATAGCTTGATTGTTCAAGATCCCACATAAACTAATTGTTGCTTGTGATGAGCTTTCTTTAGAAAAGATTGTATTCCCAGATTGAAGGAAGCAGGAAGTAAATGCAAGGATGCTAAAAATAATTATGATAAAAAATCAGAAGCATTCTAAATTAAGTTCTAGAATGCTATTTAAAATCACTCATTTGCTTTCTCATTTATCATGCCTTTCTTGCAACTTCCATTTGACTATCAATATAAATTATCATGCCTTAAGATTTTTAATATTCAGGACAGACTTTGCAAAGTACTGATTTTGGTCATGCAAATGAACATATATTTAATTTTTGGAATTATCAGATGCATCAAATTTAGTTCTTAAAGTTACTGAAATCAGAAAAGTATCATGAAAACAATCAGTATAGAGTTAACACAGAAATCTAAAATTTAGCAAAAAGATCTAAAAGCCTTTCCAAAATACTTAATTGTTAAAGAGCAATAAAAATAGGTAGTTGCTAAACAGCTAGCTATCTTCACTTTACATATTATAACACTCTGAACATAGAGTGTTAACAAAAAACATATAAAAATATTTACAAAACAATTTTTAGAGCAGGCATCATATTACACTTACTGAACATTTTGACACTTCAGGCAATACCTGGCATTACAAAATACTTATAAAACACATTTAAAAAAAGTTTTCCTATGAGAAAGAGGTTGAAATCACACTGAATAAACAGCAATAACAGTTTATAATGTTTGGAGGTAATAAAAGACATAATTCATTGCATAATGAATATGCAAATGTGGTTTTCTCTTCATAATTTTGACTGAGAAATGTTTCAAGTGCATTTTTCTGAACACCAGCACTGAATGTCAGTTTTTTGAAGCTCTCTTAAATTTAATCTTTTTGGTCAAAGAAAATAACTTTTAATAGCTTTTAATGTTTGCTATGGGCCTGTTAATTTCATTGTTTGAAAAGTTAGTGTTACTTGACTGAAATAACTAATTTCTGTAGCATTGTGATCAGCATACATGGCCACAGATGTATCTGTCAAAGCACATAAGACACACTTTTGTTTCTCGTCTTATCTAAAGGTATCCTGAAGTCCTTTCCTTCTTCTTCGCTGAAAGCTGTGTGTGAGTTAGAGGGAATTCAACATATACACTAACTACATTCTACTGAAGGACCACACTATCATTTGGAGAATACAATGATTAGATACTGTTTACATAGAAATGTTTTGGAAGACCAAGACAGCAGCTTTTTTTGAGTTAGAGGAAGATTACTGACTATATATGTAATACTGGTTTTCCACTTCAGTGCTCAGGTTTTTCTGCATGAAACTTCAGACAGAGTGGGAGATGAACCCTAAACCAATAAATTGTAGTTGTAGTGTAAATTGACGAGACAGACGAAAAAACACAAAAGAGTGTTAGTTTGAAGAAATTGCACTAATTTCTTACTTTTGGTATGAAAAGTAAGAAATTAATAAAATATTTTTTGACTATTTAGAAAAGGGAAGGAACTAATTTTGATTTGATTTGTTCTAATATCAAATAGAAAAGAAAACAAAAGGAGAGGAGGCATTCACAGGCAGAAGAGAAGCGAGGCAAGAGGACTCCCTATTGCAGAAATCTAACCTTCATCTCACATGCTGAAACTCGTCATGCAACCATTTATGTGAGCACACTTGACTAAACTAAAATTCAGCATAGTGGCCTCTCTGCATTTTTTCACCTGATCTATTAATCCTTCTCCTCTGAACTGCTTTGATGCTGTCTCTAAGGGAATGAATTTGTCACTGACACTCCCTCAACTGGCTGCCAGTTCCTTCTTCACAAGAAGACTTCTTCAGTAACAGCTGTTCGTCAGGTGAACACTTGCTCAGCTGGTTCAAATGGCACCCACTGCCTCCTTTCCTACTCTGTGTTCTGCTTCTCACAATTTTGAGTTCTTTTCCCATGCTTTCATTCTCTCAGCTATATTTGTCCTTGAGTTTTCTCTCCCATCAATATCTTCTGCAAGGTCTATTTTTTTTTTCATTTTCCCTTACTTTTCTCTCTAACATATTTGACTAGGGAGAAGTTTCCATTCATATAGTTCACATCACTGTGAAGTCCTGATCAGTAGCTTTTGAGGATCCACATTGGAGATGTTCATGAAGGACTGCAGTCTGTGGGAGGGACCCATTCTGTGGCAGGGGAGAGGTGAGCAGGAAGGATTAGCAAAGAGGAGCTGTTATGGACTGACCACAACCCCCATTTGCCACCTAGAATTAAAAGTGAAGGAGTCAAATTGATCCTGGGAAAAAGAGGGAGTGGGGAAGGTATTTAGTTTTTGTCTGTTTCTCACTTTCCAAATCTATTTTAATGGGCAATAAAATAAATTAGTTTTTCTAAGGCCAAGTCTGTTTTGCCTGTGATGTTGACCTCCCAATCTTCATCTTGATCCACGGGCTTTTTCCATAATTTTTCTCCCTCCATATTTTGAAGACATAGAGTAAGAAAATAGCTGAGTGGGTGTCTGGCAGCCAGTCAAGGTCGATCTATCACATATGCATAAACTACATAATCTTCCAGATATGTCTGTTGCCTGACATTAACTTGGTTGAAAATGATGCACAAGTTGCTGTTGCAATGGAAGTTGTTGGCTGAGTACTTTATAGGTGAAAAGATTGTTGAGTGCATGGACTGAATTCTGAGTCCAAATCTGACATTGAGTCTTTCCTGCCTTAGTCATGCCACTTGCCTTCAACAAAATTACTAGCTTTCAGGACTTACACTGTGCTGTATGAAGTTTCATTATATGCTACTTGCAATGTAAGAATGGAAATCCATTACAGAATTTCCCTGACATTTGTTAGATTTGTAATGTCTGACAGACTTGCACTGGGAGGACCTTGGATCACTCACAGTTGTCAGACTGATATTTTTCCCTTACAAACCTTGCTGAATAAAACACTACTCTTAAATTTTATGGCATTTTTTTCCTGCACAAGAAAAATGTAAAAATTGCCCTAGAGATGCGTGACTTAGAGTTTTCCTGTCACTTTCTTCCTATTGATTTGGATTCTGGACCAAATACAGCAAAGGTGGTAGAATAGCTCCTGTCAGCTGAAGGAACCTATGATCAAGACCTTATTGGGGGATTTGGATATCACAAGTCTTGTTAATTATAAATTAAAGTTACTTGAAATTAGTTTCAATATAGATGCATTTGCTGCTGTTGCCTTAAAGAGTGAGGAAAAAAAAACTTCAGGCAACTTTTAGTAGGAGATAAGATAAGTGAGCAGGAGCTTTAATGAGCCACCAGGCTCCAGGAATACATTCACACAGGAGTCCCACGTATAGACCCGCGTTACAAGATTTTATAATAATGTCCATCCAATCCCATTCTGTTATTTCCCCCAGTCCTGCCCTGTTCCACTCATGGCACACCCCGTCGGGAATTGGGTCTGGGGTCTCAGGACCCTTCCTTCATCGTCGTTGTCTTCTTCACAGCACATCAGGTCCTTGGAGGCCTTCCGAAGCTTCAGATTTGGAGGTCCTTCTGTCTCTCTCTTTATCTTGTGGTACAGGCTTCATGGCGCTTCTCTGCAACTCTACCTTGAAATAGAGACTAAACAGCTACTGGAATTCTAAGGGGTTGATATAGGATGGGGTTAGTATGTATAAATATGCAGCTACTGAAGTTATATTACTAGTACATTAGATCTACAATAATTTCTAACATCTATAAAATTGAAAAATCAAAAATCAAAGACTCCCTTAGGCATCACTGCCTAGAACCCCATGATCTTGGAAACCATGAGCACTCATCTTTTGAGATGACAGAAAAGGCCAGAAAAATCTACGTGTCAAAAATGCAGGTTCCATATGACAAGCCCTGATGTGAAATCTTATTTTATAACCTGCAAGGTTTGTCAAACTGCTTAAAATGAACATTTTTTGTTGCTCTCCTCTGAGGAAGGTTTTCCACATTATACAGCTGCAAGGTCTTATGATTAACTTTAAGCACTATAAACTTGCAGCAGGACTAGCATTCATGTAGCTAAATTTAGCTATCGTGCTGCTGTTGGTTGCTGATAAGCTAAAATTACATACTTTTGATTTGTCTGCCATTTAAAAAATATTTTAGAGGATTATTAAGTTCATAATCAGAATTATCACTGTCTTTCCACACTGAATTTAGGTCTTGTGGCTGAAATGTGATTTCATACTTGTCTATCTCTGTTTTTACAGACAATATGCTTCATAAATTTAACTCCCAATGAGTTGACTTTAAAAAGAGTGACAAAATACATTCTATTTTTTAAAACTGTTCGACATATTAGTAGAACATAATAGTGGAAAAATTAGACAGACTGTTATTAAATGTCCAGTTTTTCCACCTACATGGTGAATAGTGACATTAGTTCCTATAATATTTTCTGCATGGCTGCTTATTTTATCTGTATAAATTGATAATGTCTTTGATAATGGTGTGCAAAGAGTTTTCCTGGGCAGAGAATTTTGGAGTGTGAAATGTGTTTTTCACATCTCAAACAATTTGCCAATGATGGACTCATCTTCTATTCTTACTCTTAGGCCTTTCAAACATTTTCATAAATGTAACTCTAATAAATCTCTGCTAAATCCTATGTGTTTCCATTACTTACTGAGCTAAAAGGAGTTAGCAGCAGATGTCCTAGAGGTCAGATATTCAGCTTCATTGGAGCCTCATTTGTTTCCTGCCTTTCTGAGACAGAGTGATAGCAGATTATGCTACAGGGACATGTGAGGAACCTCTGACTTCCTTAAGATTAATGGACAGGTGTTGTAATCCACTGTGGAATCTCTGGGATACTGCAATGTTGTCCATGACTTTTCATCTCAGTGAACAGCCCCAGTTTGAGGAACGTTTAAAATGGAAACACCTAGGAAGATAAGGCATCTTAAATTCTTGTCTTCCTGCCACAAAGTATGCTAAAGTGGGATGGCAAAATAAGGAGGTTGCAACCACAGTAATCCTTGGCGATACACTCTTGTCTAAATTTCCACTTCTTCAGCCTTCAATTAAATAAAGGCATGCCAATATTCTAACATGGTAAAAGATGAAAGGACTATGCAATTTTTGCAGAACATAAAGGAGAATACTGAGGTCTATTTACATGAGAGACTTCCAGGCTATGCGTTCACAGCAGGCAGGATTTATTCAGAGCAGCTGTATGCTATCTTTCAACCTGGCGTAACAGAATCTTCATTATCTCTCTTTTGGGATGGAAGAATGGGATATGTCCATGTTTAAGTTATTTCTAATAGCATCCGTGATGCTACTTAGCTTTGATTTGCAAGACTAAGATGGTTTTTCAGTTTTAGAGCCTCTCAAGGGTTTCTAATTCATAGTTGCCTGATCTCAGCAGTTCTGATCCAATTGTTGAAATTGCTAATAAAGTAGATCAAGACTACTCTGTTTACAAAGGCCAGCCTGCCTACCCCTCAAAACATTCTAATCTATAATAAGAAGACATCTTTATCACATTTTTTTTGTAGTGTGTGTGCTTTCTTTTCTTCTGGTTTGTTTGTTTGTTTGTTTGTTTATTTGTGGTTTTTTTGTTTGTTTGTTTGGGTTTTTTTTTGTTCCCTTTCAAACAACATGTCTTATGCTAAAACCTCCTGCTCCAGAGTTCTAAGCAGGTCTAAATTAAGAAGACGATCTATTTAATACATTTATGCTTCTGATAGTCCTTGGTTATAAGTAGACAGTAGATTAAACTACCAGCAATAAAAGTTCTAGGCTGAAATAGAACAAGTACATTACTTCAATTGAAGAAATAAATTCAGATTTAACATATGTTGTGTCTGGAAAATAAAACAGATTGCTATTTGTCATAGCTAATGTGGAATTTCTCAAGTTATTTCAGAGGATAAAACAGGCTAGGACAAGACTCACTTGGCAATGCATTGCTACCAAGTTGTGTCATGAATGTGGGGACAAATTACACTTGAAAACCATTCTCTCTTTTGTATTGTATCAACATGTATAGGTAAATAAATAGTCTTTTGGGCCTCATCTTCAATAAATAAGATTGATGCTGCCTCATCAGGGATATGTTTCATATGCTGAGTTCTGCTTATAAATCTAAACAAAGAACTCACTTTACCTGAAAAACTATTGAAGGCTCATAGGAAAGAATTTAGCTGAGTTTAAATAGTAGAACCATTTTCTTGAAGATTAGTCTTTTGGGTTGTGTTTTTTTTTCTTTGTTTATTTTTATTCTATTTTTTTAATGCCACAGTCTGTTATTCAGATAATTGTCTTAACTCTGAAGCCATAACTTCTCAGTTAAAAAAATATTTATAATTGCATACTGTTATACTTTGAATGGTAGTTGGAATAAAAATAAAATTAAGGTTAGAAGCCCTCATGCATAGTTTACGGCTGAAGCAGAAATTTACAGAAATGGGGAGTTTTCTTCCTAATCAGTGGGCTTATGTTGTAAATTCTTTAGTGCAGACTTTAAAAGCAGCAAAGCCACATGTTTTTAATCCTAATTTGAGGATCTTTGATATGATATGCAATAAAAACACATATCTTGAACAGTTTGCTCATCTTAGAGCAATCTCATTTGAAGGCCAGTGGTATATATGATAATAACTGGTAAATATTACCTTGACACTGCAAAGAGCTTAAAATATCAGAATGATTTTCCTGCATTGTCTGTGCTTGGTTTGTGTTACAGCAGGATTTGGAAGTGTGTGTGGCCTTTACAAGGAGAAATATATATATATTTAAAATATGCTGAATACCTACTGGTTGGTGATGTTTGTTTTCATCCCCAAGCTGTCTTTTTCTGTCCTTAACTCAGCTGACTAGAGAAAAATAAGCTCTAAATATTTTATAGTCATATCTTTTTAGTAAACATAATAAAGCTCCACATGTTATTTGGTTGTATTTTTTGTAGAGTTATCTATACTTTGAAGTCATTTCAACCATCTATTTTATTTTTGTCACACTGGAAATTAGGAACAATATATCTCAGAAACTTCTGCAGCTAACTTCCTTCTTATTCTTGTAAAAGCCTGACAAATAAGAGTCCTTTTCCTTTCATATGGCATAATGCAACAGACGATAATTAGGTGAGGTGAAGGACATTTGTCTTGTTTTAAGAGGGCACTCATAGTTATTGCTTGTCAGCCAAGAGACAGTGGCCATCAGTGTAAGGAACATGTACAAAATGTGAATGAATTATGGATCAAAATCTAGCTGAAGTGTGCTAGTTCTGATTTGACCTTACATGCATCAAAGCCTTAGGGTCCTCTGGATTTGAAGCAATACCTTCAATCATTCTGCACTTACTCTCTAAAAAACATAAGGAGCACCAAGCTTACAGCGCTGTGGTTGGTGGTTACCATATTAAGCCCAGTTGCCACTCCTGATGCCATGGTGATTATATCCTCTTCAGAAAGTTTTCAAAAAGGATTTTTGATTGCCCTTATGTGTTTCTGTGCTTTTGGGAGAGAGAACTTGATAGTGTGTGAAAAAAATCTGTTTTGATAGTGCTTCTTATTTCTGCTAAAAGTAATTTTTGTTTGGGTTTTGTATGGAAAGGCTTTTTTGGTTGGATGGTTGGTTGTTTTTTTTTCTGAAGAATTCCATTACATTCATGAAGGGCATTTAATACGTATTCTGTACTAGCGAGTTCAATATGCCTAGGTATGTTCCTGAGCACTGAATAAAGGCAATGTCCTACATCTATGATAATATACCTTATCAACCACCAAACTATCAAAACCATCAGAAAGCACAGGCTGTTCATAAACTGCTCATGTGCTGAACCATGACCATCTGGAAGACTGTGAATTGGCCCAGGCCAAAGGCTTGCCAGAGGCAGTTTACTGGCAGTCAGTTCCAATCAGGCACTGTAGACCTGCATGTACTCTTGCAGGTGCTCTTGCATCTAATTCTCCCTCCTGCTCTCCAAAGTATTTAGCTTCCTCGGCTACTTGGGGCACAGCTGTGGCAAATCTACTTCACTGTGGCCATCTAGCATCTACCTCCTCTGCTTGCTGTCTGCTCTCTCATTCTGCTGCCTCTAACAGCAGAAATCACTTGACAGAAGTCATCTGTAATTTATATATTTTTACTGTAGCAGTGGCTTCTCAACTCTAACATCTGCATTGTCCATGCAAAATTAAGATGCACAGCTATTTTTCTAATGATGTAATGTCACTGATGTTTCTGATACTTCATCAGTAGCTCCTCTCCTCTATACATGGGTTCAGGCATACATTTCTTATTCTGAAGAGTACAACAGATCAGTCAGGCAACACCATATCCACCACTGTAGGCCATGAGAGTTACAGTGGGGTAAATCCCTACAGCTGAGATGCAAATTGACCTCTGATCCCCTGAGCTTTGGATTAACATTTTGTTCTCATATATTCTCTACAGGTTACAATATCTTTAGGCTTAAACTTATTATGATATTTGAAAAACTGAATCTGGCTGGCGTATGGCCAACCTTTGTAAATGAGGCCTTTTATTTTGACTGAAGTTACTTTTTTACCAATATTGAAAGTTTGAACTTTTATTTCTCTAGAGTGAAAAACCTCATATTGAATGTTTTCCTGCTGGACATGAAAAGTTCCACCTCTGCTTCCTCTCGCCATCTGGGACTTTACCTTGCTTGTTCTTTCATTCTCTTTGTTTCCTCTTCCCATCTTCTTAATTAGTTGTGATTCAGGTGAATGCAAGCTGAAGATGCTTCCCCTCTGGGAGTGCTATTCTGTCACTGGATCAGGTGCAGATGGCAGAGCTCTTGTTCACTTAATTGATTATTAAAAAGCTGACATATGGAAGGAATTGCTTTCTTTCACTTTTCAGCTTGGGGAAATTGTCATACTGTATGAGTAAACAACTTAGAAGGTTACTGAAATCAGAGTTATCAATAGAGTAGAGGGGTGCTTTTAGAATTCTCGTGAATTCTCACCTCTAAATATTGGAAGTTAGCACTCGTTGCTACCATTTGTAGTTGCATTTCTGATAAGTTACTTATGAAAGCAGTTTTTTTGCAGAATTAAAGAACTTCTAGCTGCCTTCTGAGTGGTTTGATCCTGTGAATAAAAACAAAAATATGAAAGGTGTAAAAATAATCCAGGAAACACAAGAAAGTTGGAGAGGAAATAATGCAGACAGAACATGTTCATTTTTTCACATGATATATTCTCTGAAGTTTGTACTTCCATGTTGCTATTAAAAAGTTCTGATTTTCATCACAGTTTTTATAACCAAACTGAATAAAGCAACTATGCTTTTTATTTGACTACTGAGAGCACAAAGCCTGTATTTCAAAGTCATGCTAAAAACTCAACATAAATCTGGCCTATGAAGACATAGGGGATGTTTGACTACCGACTAAAACTACCAGTTCCTCCAAACTTCAAAGTTGTTGCTGATGTAAAGTGGTTCATTGGAACCTGAATGTGTTGAGATATTTTTAGTTCAGCTTCTTGATTTCTGGTTACACACATCAGCTCATATTCCACATATATAAAGTATTATCATCATTAGGAGACTTCATGAACTATCCTCATGTGTTCATCAGGGCAAGCTGCAGTCAATGTCTCTCTCTGATGTCAGCTTGAGTCACATGTACATTAAATTTCCTAATTTTACTTTCACTTTACATACTTTTTGTTATGTTGCCTCTCATAGTTAAGAATAACTTTCTGTAATAGTCAGAAACCTACCACTTTAAATTATTAGTAAAATTGGGAACTCTGATAGCCGTAACTTCCAAGAGCACTGATGACATGGGTTATTATGCCAAGATTTATCTTGTACCTACTCCAAATTTGATATTAGAAATATAGATTTAAACTCTTTGGGGTGGAAAATAATGTCTTTCATCAGTAGATTTTGCAATAGTTAGTATAGGAAGTTCCTGGTTATATGGTATTACAAGAACTTACAGATTTCATCTTCTTGAGTCAACAAAGTAATAGCAAAATCTGCTCCCAGTGTCCTTTCTCATAGTATCCAATAGCTAAACAACGTCACAATAATGTTTCATATACTATTGTATACATTGGCAGCTGGTACCACTTGAAGGCTTGGAAAGTTGCTCAACATAAAATACAGACATTACTGATAGAAAGAATTCTTGCTACGTGACATAAACAGGAATGTAAACATAAAATGAAGGATGATTTGGAGTAGACATATTTGACATTGTTAAAATCTAGTCAAATGCAGAGTTAAGGATTTTATGGTAGGTCAGTGTTTCATTAGAAGTATCACATCCAACTGAAGTTAAAGTCTTGTGACAGAAGCAACTTCAGAATAGTTGTTCACTTGGCCAGACACTTTTGAACATTTTTCTACAAAAGAAGCTGCTTGTAATTTTTTTTTTAATTTCTTCATAAAATGCTGTTATGCCATCTATCTGAGCCAGCATATGGATGTTCCATTGTATAGTAATATGCATGATTAAATGTAATAAGAATGACCAGGGAACAAAGAGCTCCCTGTTTTAGTATTACTCTGCAACCAGAACTACTCAGAACCTGATTGCTTTGTACGGATTTAAATCTCTGTCCATTTTTCACTTTGCTGTTAAAGGCCAAAACCCATGTATGATTGTGTAGTGATTTTAAACTGAGTTGATGTTGCATGAAAAAGTACCAAAGCAGTTCGGGAGAGAAACTAATTGCGCCATGTTTTTCTTATTCTGGCTGAAGTCTTCTGAGCAACGTCACTGAAGGGATTAAAACCCAATATCTTTATGTAAAACTCTGAAAGTGGAGAATTTGAACTTCTTACACTTGGTGAAGGAAGGATGGATTTCTTTGCTTTGCCATCCCTATGGGCTGTCTTTAAACTTACAATGAGGACAGAGGGTGATATCTGGTGCGTAGGATCAAAGCAAAGAATGGGCTGGTATGGACCACCTCTGTGAGATGGGACTTTTACAGGTTTCTCTCTACTTTTATTGTCTCTCTCCTTTCTCTGTGCTACACTGGTTTCTACCATGTTGTATATAATGGCTTGCTAAACTCTCAAAAGGGTGTAGAGCCAGTTATAAGCCTAATAAAATGCTTCCCCACTATTTGCTTAATTAAAGTATGACAATCAAGCCATATGGTCTAAATGAGACTTTCTACAATTTGAACCAAAGCCAAATCTTAAATGTAGAGGTGTCAGTGTAGAGGATTAATTCAGGGATTATTTGATTTAGGAGAAACACAGTTAGGCTCTTTTTATATTTATGAATCTGCAGCTGTAGGCAAAAATACAGAAACATAAATTAAGCATAACTATGACTTGTTGGTAATAAAACCAGAAAGGCAATGAATGTTTCAATCAATAGCAAAATGCTGTATATTGAATTGTTAGCAAGCATGTTGGCTCTATCAGCTTATCTGAAGTTGTTGAATACAAGCCACTATCTCTCTGTGACTGACTTAACATTCTTTACCCAGTGACATTGATATGTTGGGGTCAACAAGCAAAACAGCGTTGAAAGGTATTATGCTTCTTATCCAGGGAAAAATGAATGAAATTTTTATCAATTAATTGAGAGAAATTAAATTCTGGAGGGAACCATCTATTTTTATATTTCAGTAAAACCCAATGACATTGGTTGCAGTGCCCTGTTTTTGAATTAACAAACAAACTTTGAATTAATACCCATCATATATTATTTTATTGCTCAGCACTAATATGAGAGGAAATCACAGATATGCATCTGATTTAGAAAGCTGAAGGACAGTCATTATATATCTTCTAAAATAAATTTTGATCAACACAGTTGATTGCACAGTTATTTTTAGAAAAATTGTGCATAGGAGTGCTCTAAATTAATATAAATACAACTAAATACTAAAAAAACCCAACCAAATACTATAAATACAACTGCCATATACAAAGGCAAACCCACAACCCTCACTCTTGTCTGTGTTTTGGTCTTGCTACTGGTCACTTCATAGGCCTTTTGTGATTGTGTTCACATCTCTGCCAGCTGAGAGCTTTATGCTGGAAGAAGTCTTCCAGTAACTTCTTTTCCCTAGTGGTTATGAGATATCTAAATGCAAAGTCCATTAGGTTAGTGTAATTTTTTAGAGGGTATATTAATATATCAAATCATGCTCATATCCATGAAAAATATTCTGTTCTGTGTAATATTTTTTTATCTATTATATCTTGAAGACAAAAGTTACTGTATTAGTAAGGGGAGGGGAAGTCAGTATTGATTGTACTGAAAGCTAAACTAAGTGTGAGACTGCTCATAAAGACAGTCTGGGTTGGGAGAAGCTTCCCTGTTTACTGTCTCTTTGTAATTTATATACCAAATATGTTCAGATTCAATATAAAAAGACTTTTCAATTGTCAAAAATTATCTAAGGCAAACTGCAGTTTTTCTGCAAGTGTTTTCATCTGTAATAAAGATATTTGAGATGATAACACATACCCACTTCACAGTGTTTTCTCACAGTTAATTAGTAGATATTTTCAAAATAGAAGAGAGCCACAGAATCACAGAATGGTTAGTGTTGGAATGGACTCCCAAAGTTCAGCTAGTTCAAACCCCCCTGCCGTGGGTAGGGATGCCATTCAAGTAATGGAATACTATGTCTAGTTTTGGGTCCCTCAAGAAAGATACTGAGGTGATGGAGATTCTAGAAAGTACGTTGTATGAGGAACGACTGAGGGAACTGGAGTTGTTTAGCCTGGAGAAAAAGAAGTTCAGGGGAGGCCTTGTTGCTACCTGAAAGAAGGTTATAGCAAGGTGAGGTTGGCCTCTTCTCCCAGGCAACTAGAGAGAGGACAAAAAGAAGTGGCCTCAAGCCTCAGGTTGGGTAACAGGAAGATTTTCTTCCCTGAAAGGATTGTCAAGCATTGGAATGGACTGTCCAGGGAGGTGGTAGAGTCACCATTCCTGTAGGTGCTCAGGAGATGACTGGATGTGGCATTTAGTGCTATGGCCTAGCTGACAAGGTCATGTTCAGTCAAGAGTTGGATCAGTGATTTAAGATATCTTTTCCAACTTTAATGATTCTGTGATTCACTAGATAAGTTTGCTCAGGGCCTTATCCAACATGACCTTGAACACTTCCCGGGATGGGGCATGCACAATTTTTCTGGGAAACCGATTCCAGTGTTTCACCACCTTCTGAGTAAAGAATTTCTTCTTAATATCTAATTTAAGCCTGCCCCTCCTTCCTTATCTTTGTCCAAAGACAGGAGAGCCCATGCTGCACAGAGTAACATGATGCCTGCTTTGTGCAATACTCCTCTAGAACAGCTGTCATCACATCTCTCCTTTATTTATCAATTGGCCACATGATGTTTCCATAAAATCCTCATCTAAAGTTTTGGCCCTCAAATTCGGTAAGTGAACATTCACATATTTATTGTTGGAGACTTCCTGGTGAGTTTCTTGTGCAGCAACTGAGAAAACAGCCGCCTTACCTCCATGCCACTTGTACTCAAAGGCAAGAAGTATATCTATGTTTACAGCAGGATTGGGGAACCAAGTACGGGCACTAGCATGAGCAACATCTAAAATGCTTCATCATTTTCTTTCTTCTTGACACAGGTTTTTCTTGTGGCAAACAGACCTATCTAAGACAATGTTTGGAGTACAGCACATTCTTGAGACTACTCTCAAAGGCAGTGGTATCTCAAAGGAAGGATTGCAACATGAATTTTTCTACAGTACTTAGATATAATACTATGGGATGTGTGTTCTTGAGCACTAATTTCTAAAGAACTCTGTCATGTAGCACCAGGACCAGGGCCACTCTGTAGCAGGGGATGAGACAAATGTGATCACAGCACAGGCAGCTCATCAACAGGGTGTCATCCCACAGCATCTGAAAAGACAGGTCCCAGACAAAGCAATGAATACATCCAAGTCCGGTAGGAACAACAGGAGGTGGATCTAGCACATAATCAGAATGTACCTCCAGGAGGCAGAGGTGGAAACAGAGACATTTACAACAGTCCACTTATAACGTAGCATCAAAAAGGATAAGGGACCTACGATCAAGCTTAAATGGATCTCCTGGATCAAATCACAGAGGTTGTTGTTGGAAGTTCCAACAGAAGCTGGCCAGAGAACTAAGGCCTACTGCTACATTCAGGTCCCTAAGACATGCAATGAATTGTTGGTTCCATTCTAGAAAAGAATGTAATGTACAAATGCCATGATACCAGAGAATTCAAACTAAAAACACGCTTGCACAGTAAGTGCTGTAGGTGCACCTTATGAAACACAGGAGAAATCCAGGACAGCCTCTGGGTATGACTGACACCAATCCCTACTCCAAGAGAATTTAGCAGTATAAATGCAAACAGTTCTTTTGCAAACAAGGCTAAAACTGTTTTTTCCTCTAATGATACAGCATAATCTGTGTGGCATAATTAGATATTTGAGGAATCTTTCTCCCTGTTTAAAGTGAATGGACTCTTCATCATCGAGTTAAGTGTGACTAGTGTAGGACTTACGCTGAGCTGGAACTAACCCTTGTATTTTTAGCAAAATAAATTGTCTCTCCTTGAACTATTTTACAAGAAAGATGGTCCATAATTCTTTTGGCACTGAAATTTGGAAATAAATTAATTATATAGTTGTGTAATAGATTAGTTCGTATGCAGTTTAGTTTAATATTTATGCAGCTTGAAGTTCATTTTATTTTTGATGCATAGACGTTTTCAGTGTGGAAATGTGCATGTTTTGTTGTCATTTATAAGAGATACTGGTTGTCTGTTTTTTCTGGAGAAGAACAATTGGCAGTACTTATGGATACTTGGAATAAATCTGTATAAATTATCCCTGACAGTAAGAGGATATGACTATGGCCAAAGGCAAAAAAATCAAAACCCAAAAAAGTCACAAGGGAAACACAGAAAGATGGGAAGGGTTTGCTACTTTTTTCAAACTGAGAAAACTACTACGTATTTGTCCGACATAGTATATATTTAGTGAGGAAAATGGCAAAAATATCTAGTGCTGCACATGATTCACTATGGAGTGTATTCAGGGTTTTCATAGAAAGCATATGCACATTAACCAAAAAAGACATGATAGTGATTTGAAAAAAAAAAAAAAGAAAAAATCTAATAAATGGTTCATACAATCTGTGTAAGTACGTTGTTCTCATTGTTCTTCTATTCCACCTCTCTTTCCAGGCTCACTTAAGTGACTGCCTTGTAAAAGATGTAGGCTTCCATTTATGTGGAAGTGAGTGAATAATTCAATTTACCTGACGTATTTAGCCTCTTAACCAGTTTAGCTTTCCAGCAGCATGGAAAACTATGGTTGTTATGGATCATGGATTCCTATGAATTTATTTGGAATACATGTAAATAGTGTTCTAACTTCACTGAGAAAGCTGTTTTCTTCAAGCTTTCTTTACATACTTTCTTAAGTATGTAATGTTAGAAATTCAAACGTTGTTTCTTTTTGCAATCAGAATTAAAGTAAGACTTGCTGGTGAGTTTTATTGCTGATGACTGGGAAGATTTTAGGAAAAAATAAAATAAATGCAATTTAGAAGTATTAAAATCATACAGCATCTTATATAATGAATATGCAATAAGTACAATCAGTGGAAGAAATTATTGATAAATATATATCTATAAAATTGTTTTCTTTTCCTTTTCTGTTAAAACTCCAATGCTTTTTGAATCTGTCTTTTCATTCCTGGGGTTGTATGCTAGATTCATATTCACACAAGCTGTGAAGTCCTCAAGGCAGACAGTCCGTTTCCCTCTCAGTTTAAAGTATCATGTGTATCTTTTATTCCATATTCATCACAGGGATACTGATATTCAATTCTTGGAGCATCTTTTTAAAGAAGCTAATTTAAATAAGCTTATACTCTCAGATTAAAAACATTTTCTGAAATCAGCAGTTTCTCGGCTACCTTTGCCAAGAGACAGGGGTTTTGCTGAAAATCTAAGACCAGAAGTAAAACACCAAAAAAAAGATGGAGGAATGTGAGACTAGAGGACAGAAAGTGGTGTCAAGGGAAACCAGCTGTTAAATGAGGCTTCAAGGGAAACTTGAAAAGACTGACAGATGTGCTACACTTGTCAGAATTCAGAAAGGCCTCCATAGACTGAAATACAGAACTCACCTACTTAATAAGGTCAGACAGCAACTCTGAATCTTATCTTTTTGATAAGACTCAGGACACCTGGATTCACCCTTCTGCCATCCTCTTCTTTTCCATAGTGTTTCAACATTTCACAGTGTCAGTCCATAGTTTCACCTGAAAACAAAAGTAAGAGCTGACAGATGCACAGCAGTGTGTTCCAAAATTGGCTGTTTTATCTGATGTGGTAGGGTTTAAATGACAACTCCTGCTACTAATCTTTTTTTTTTTTTTTGGTTATATTTCAATAAATTTGTCTCTCTTTGGCCATAATATAATTGACTTTTGTACTACAATGAGTATCCTAAGTTCCATAAATATTGAATGCTCATATAATTCTGTGAAATATGAGATGTTTCTATTTTGGAGATGATTTCTAAACTACAGAATTAAAATGTTGTCCTACAGTTCTCATCAATCTAATGCGTTCGATGAAAAAGAGATCTGTTATTACACACATAGTATAAGCATTCTTTTTAATTATGAGCTTGGTCAATTCCCTGGTCATAACTGATTTGCTGCATGATTCTGTGTTAAGATACTTCTTTTCCTCTCCTCTTTAAAATGTAATGATATATTTCTTTTTTTTTTTTTTTTTTTTTTTCCAAGCATTTTAGCTTTTCTG